>JAJKFI010000001.1:5769872-5966028 GCA_029204185.1 Lerista edwardsae
GAGTTCCACAGATTAACTACCCGCTGGGTAAAAAAGTACTTCCTTTTCTCTGTTTTAACTCTCCCAACCCTCAGCTTTAGTGGATGCCCCCTGGTTCTGGTGTTTTGAGAGAGGGAAAAGAACATCCCTCTATCGACTTTATCCCTTCCATGCATAATTTTGTATGTCTCAATCATGTCCCCCCTCAGGCGCCTTTTTTCTAGACTGAAGAGCCCCAAACGCTGCAGTCTTTCTTCATAAGGGAGGTGCCCCAGGCCCGTAATCATTTTTGTCGCTCTCTTCTGCACCTTTTCCAACTCCACTATGTCCTTTTTGAGATGCGGCGACCAGAACTGGACACAATATTCCAGGTGTGGCCTTACCATTGATTTGTACAATGGCATGATAATATTGGCTGTTTTATTCTCAACCCCTTTTTTAATGACCCCAAGCATGGAATTGGCCTTCTTAATTGCTGACGCACACTGGGTCGATACCTTCATTGAATTGTCCACCAGCACCCCAAGATCTCTCTCCTGAGCTGTCACAGACAGCTCAGAACCCATTAGCCTATAGGTGAAGTTTTGGTTTTTTGCCCCAACGTGCATCACTTTACATTTGTCTATGTTGAAACGCATCTGCCATTTGGCTGCCCATTCCCCCAACTTGGAGAGATCCTTCTGGAGCTCTTCACAGTCGTCTCTGGTTTTTACCACCCGGAAAAGTTTTGTGTCATCCGCAAACTTGGCCACCTCACTGCTTATCCCTGTCTCCAGGTCATTTATGAATAAGTTGAAAAGCATGGGCCCCAAGACAGATCCCTGGGGCACTCCGCTTTTCACCTCTCCATTCTGAAAATTGCCCATTGACCCCCACTCTCTGTTTCCTGGCCCTCAACCAATTCTGGATCCATAAGAGGACCTGCCCTCTTATTCCCTGACTGTGAAGTTTCTTCAGCAGTCTTTGGTGGGGGACCGTGTCAAATGCCTTCTGAAAATCCAGGTATATGATATCCACAGGTTCACCCACATCCACGTGCCTATTGAACTTTTCAAAGAATTCCAAAAGGTTTGTGAGGCAAGACTTACCCTTACAGAAGCCATGCTGACTTTCTTTTAGCAGTACTTGTTCCTCTACATGTTTTAGGATTTTATCTTTGATGAGGCTTTCCACCATCTTACCCGGAACAGACGTTAGGCTGACAGGCCTGTAGTTTCCAGGGTCCCCCCTTCTCCCTTTTTTAAAGATTGGCGTGACATTGGCTATCCTCCAATCCTCTGGTACTGTGGCCGTTTGAAGGGACAAGTTGCATACTCTAGTTAAGAGGTCAGCAACTGTCCTGAGTGGTGCTTACTGTTCTGCTGTAGTACAGCTCCACTTTCAAGCTGATCTTGTGCCAGGGACACTCTGGGTGGTTGTATTTATCGTTCAGCATCCCAGAAGGCTGTGCAGCAGGATGTCCAGGCAGATGTGAAGCATTCCTGGCGCAAGATCAGCTTGAAAATGGAGGCACTACAATGGAACAGCTAGTGCCTCTTACCAGAGGGGCGGGGAGTGAGGGAGTTCTCAAAACACTGGATCCAGCCTGCAGGCTGGGGTTTAGAGAACACTGTCTTAGATGAGTGTTTCTCAACCAGTGGCTCAGTGGGCTGATTCCACTGTGTGCTTTCCACAAGTTCAAAGCCTACCTGTCCACCTTGCGCTTCTTACTGTTTGTCACATTGTATTTGGCCTGCATCATAGCCAGTTATGTCCGAGAGGTGGAACATGCAAAATGGTACAGCAGGGGACAAATGCTGTAGAAATACTGTCCCAGACCTAGTGAAAACTTTCCTGCTCTTGCAATAAATGAGCCTGCATTTCTGAAGAATATACAAAGCAAGGTTAAATACAGCATCCCTTACCTCCCTCTCTCATGGTCTTGAGTGTATGATGTCATGAGAGGAAAATCATGTACATGGAGTGGAAAGTTGCTCTACTTTCTGCTTACCTCTCAAGATTTTATCATTTTTGTATAAAACCTTCTTGAAATGGTTTTCTGCTTCAGAAGGACTTTCCAGATAATTTCTGCTAGGGATCCCATTTTGCTTGGTTAGAAATTTAGATCTTATTCTAGGTTTCCTATTTGCATTGTGCTCTTTTGAAAATTTGGATTTGACCCATTGAAAGTTCTGAAAATACCTAAAAGCAACCATTTGGTCCCAGATGTGTCAGCCCTGGGGCCCACTTTTAAAAATGTCAGACTAATGGGACCCATCGAAAGTGAGGTTATCAACCTAGAAGTGATGTCATGGCTAAAAATGACTATAATCGAGCAGGACAATTTTAATACCCCATATGACGGTCGTATGGGGATAAAATCAAAAGTATACAATAAGTTTAAAAATTTATTTGAAAAGAACCCTCCTAACCCTCCCAAGCAGTTATTAAAAGCATGTACATAATAGCCTGTTAAAGCACAGACATGTTGCATTTCCCCAAATGCAGCCACATATCATGGTAGCATCAAGTCTAATACATTAAAAAAATACACATTGAAATGAATGGGAACCTACCTGAAATTGATTTGCAACCTACTTATGGGTCCTGACCTCAGTTTGAGGAACACTGGTCTATGCATCCCAGAAGTTAGCTTAGAAATGCTGATTAATTATGGATGGTAGAAATAGTAAATGACATCTTTTGAGCTCACAGCAGTTAGCAAAAAGTTATGGATGGCATCTTGACTATTGCTTTTGTGTCAGGAGCTTTATCTGTGAACAGAATGCTCTTGTAGCTCCTGAAGGAAGCTTCTATTTGCAGAGGTTTCCCAGTGGTGGAAGTCCTAGTTTGGATATCTCCCATTGGATAATAACTTTTGGTACTCCATCAACTTTAAGTTGTGATGATGATGGATGCCTATAGGGCAGTGTTTCTTAAACCCACTTGGTGGGTTGTAACCTGATGTCAGGTGCGTCATAGAAAGCTGAGAGCAGCCCTCCTGGGAAGCTGCAGACTTTATTTTTGCTATATTGCTTTTGTGAGTGAACAATTTGAATTTTCCAGTGAGAGTTTTTAAATTGTTTTTAGTTCAGTGCTTTTAACAATAATATTTTGTCCTAATCTTGCTTTCCGACAGGTATGTTACATGGTTGTGCAATTGCTGCAGTCCAAGAATGCCAGTTTGCATTCCAGGAGTGTCATTACATCCCAGTGATGGCACTTCCTGCTTGATGCTGTCACTTCCGGCTATGACATCACTCCAGGTGGATCCTGACATAACTGCTATTCTAAAAAATGGTCTAAAAGGTTTGAGAACCACTGCCATAGGGTATATTTATAAACATTCTCTTTTTTAACTGAACTTCTACTTTTTATTCAAAAGTAAATGGTACTTGGCTATACTTCGTCAGCAGCACATTAAAAAAAATCTGGTATCTTAAAAGACAAGTTACAGAAGTACAGTTTTGCAAGAAATAATTCTGGATTAGCAAACTTGCCCAAAAGTGATGCTGTAGGGTTTGAAGGCTAATTGAGATGGGAGAATAATGGAGTGTGGGCTGTGCTGCCACCTTGTGAGATAGTTTTGCAGGGTTGTGCCACCCTTTCTGCAGCATCGCTTCTACTGATGTGTCACTTTGAAGCTGAGCAGCTGCTGCTGCTGCTGGAAGAGATCAGTTATTGCATGTCCTGGATAAAGAGCTTCATTGGACTTTATCTGGCTTGCAGTTAGGCCTTATATTTAACACACCTGGTGTAGCATTTAAGTGCCTGAGCTGGGAACTCTGTTGAAACTCTGTTACTACCTCACTAGGTGGCATTCAGGCAAGCCACTAATTTCTTGGCTCCAGCCCACCATGTGCAATAAAGGGATAATGAACTTCTATCGGGCTACTCTAAAGATTGAAACAATTTTGGAGATAATTACTTTCGTCCTGGAGTTAAATACATAAGTGCTAAATATTGGCTAAGTGTGCCCCCTTGTGCTATATTAGTTACCTAGTTAGCAAAGCCAAGACTTGTTAATTCCTAGTTACGCTGGAATATTTTTGAGCATCTGCATAGCTTTAGCATCTTTAATGTGAAATCGGAAACTGATTTTTGAAACTGCTGTGGGCTATTTGGAGGCAGTGCTATCAGGTTTCAGTATTCTTGGGTGTTAAATGTTCTGAATACTTCAAATTGAAACAAGTGTAATTTCACTTATATAATGTGGTCAACGTGCACTCTTGTCTTGAGAGCAAGTATACCAGACTTTGCAAAGTTGGGAAAGAAAGCCACTTAGAACTGATGTAGATGAGTTTCACCATGGGGAATGCTCTCCATAGTGAATTTTCCAGCTCTCTGCTGCATTGTGAAGCAGAACTAGGGATGTCATTCAGGGCTATTTGTACAGTAAATACAGTCACATATGAGCTGCTGCTGTTGCAGGGCGGTTGGAAAGTCACCACAGGAATCGGCATGTAAGACCTAAATTAGCATTTCTCAGCATTTGTCCCTTGCCATACTACTTTGCATGGTTTACTTGTTGGAAGTACTTCTAACAGGCAATTATGTAATTGCCAATTATTTCTGGATTTGGAGGCCAAAGCAATGCAACAAACATGGGTAAAAGGCTCAGATAAGGTTTTTTGAAAGTATGAAAAACATGCAGGGCTTTTTGTGAAAGTATGAAAAGCATGCTATGCTCGCATAGCTGAGCCTCCTACATCTGCTTGTTGTGTTGCTGGTCTCATTGCTAGGTGTTGGGGGTCTAGGGTCCCATGCATACCATCGGACACTACCTCGAGTACCACTGGCTGAGAAATGTGGAATGTTTAAATCTCAGAGATCGTGCTTGTAGAGACTTGACCCAGCCGATATAAGTAAATGCAGGGATTTGTTTGGTGAAAATGGTTGTCCCAATAGCTGTGCTAGCACTACTTTTCATGTAGTGCTGCTCTGGAGATCCCTTTTTTTGGAACAATTCTTGATATCTCAGTTTAGACCACTCAGTTCTTTATTGTTACAGTCAAAGACCAGAAATACCCAGTGTATAAAATAAAACATAAATATGGAACAACCACCCATAAAATACAGTGATTCAAGTGTACATGAGAATTCTTGATACAAAATACATCTATTTTGTAGGTGTATTCGGGAATCCTACCAAACTGACTTATATTAAGCATAATTTGGAATAGGTTTTGAGCTTCTGAACATGCAGACAGACTATGGTTCATTCGCTATTTGTTTTCATTCGCTTGGTGCTCCATTCTATAATGGTCATAAGTATGACTTATTAATTCTGAAATACCAGACTATAGTCAAGCTTTCTCTTATGCTGTGTTGTAATGTTTAACGTGCTGAGTACACATTACCAGTTTAAGCTGGCTAGTATTTGGCTTCCTAAAAGGCTTGTCTACTATTCCATGTACATATTATTTGCCTATTATGTCATGTCCTGTTGGAACCATATCCTCCCCTTTTCCTGATGGACATGAATTACTGAACTGGCCAGGGTTACAGGGGAGCTGAAACAGGGTGCGTAATAATGGGGAAGGTCTAGTTTGATCCTGGGTTTCAATTTTCTCTTTGCTGTAGCATACAATTGTTTGCTTTTTGGCTGATTTAACGGCAAAATGCTCTTTGGAATCTTCTGGCCGTAATTTGATGAAGGTTAGTCTGTGTGAAAGATTTCATCTTAGCTTTTGATTAAGCCTTTAAAAAAAAAAAAACTATGATTCTTGGTAAACGTGCCCTTCAGATATGGTGTTGTTTTATTGACCTGGGTGTCGCTTTTCTATGAGTTCTTCCCCCACCATTGCTGTAATGTCCAAAGAGATTGGCAGGGGTTTAGCATGGGATTGTATCATACAGTGGTTGCCAGATAACTCTATTCTCTGTGGAGGTTACAAATAAATGCATGCTGGGAGCAATGGTGTTTAACAGTGCTCTCAACAATAGCAAGATGTCCACAGGGTTGCATTGTCCGAGTTGATGTTCCTATTTTGAGCAAAATAATGGTGGTAGAAAACCTAATTGGTCTCCTAGCACACTATATATACATTCAGGCTTGGCGTGTAGTTGTACATCTCATTTTAGAAGGGTCCAGATAGCTGTGTTGCAATCTAAGGCCATTAAAGATGAGTCTTGCATGGAGGAAACTTGAGCATTCAAAACACCACTCAGGTGAGCTGCACCAAGCATCCCCCAACACCTGAGAGCAGCCAGCCATTCAAAAAATCAGTCAGGTTCAGGTAATACTGTTCAGGTAATACTGAAAACCTGGTGTTCAAGTAATACTTTTCCTGATTTAGAAATATTTCTGTGTATGCAAATGCCCCTTTCCAGCAACTTTTCTTTAAAGTTTAGTGGAAAGAGATAGGGATAGAGTAGGGAAGGCACTCTTAGCAAAAGTGGGCAAGGAGAGCAGGCGGTTTGGCACTGCACCAAATATTTGGGTTTTTTTCCTATTCTGGGAGGCTATTGCTTTGTGTGTTCTCATTTTGGAGTGTGTGTGGGGCCTACTTTGCTGCTTCAGTATTGCCAATGTAGATTGAGGCCAACCCAGTTGTTTTATTTATCTAGCTGATAGCTTAGGTCAGTGGTTCCCAAGCTATGGGTTTTTGATGGGCCACAATGTTTTTTAAACATAAAAAAAAACCCTTTGCAAGCACCCTTGCCTGATTTGCAGGAGAAGATTGTAAACTGGAATGCCAATCTGCAGTATGAGGTAATTGCCATACTCCCAAATTAAAACGTCATATTTTTCTAGTAATTGGCATGCCGTAGATCCCGTTTCAGCCTTTTGTCTGGCCTGGAAATCCTTAATTGCACATCTTGCTCTCCATTGTTCTGGGTACCCTGGAATGACTATAAAGGTTCTGAGGAACAGTTCTTGAATTCCATTTCTAGGGGGAGTCGAGCAAATGTCTACACACATACTATATGTAAGGTCTCTAGTAGCCTTGGGAGCACAGGACCCCAATTATTATTAATGAAAAATTTAGTAATTTTTGACAGACATTTTTGTTCAAGGGGTCACAATAGATTTATTATTATTATTATTATTATTATTATTATTATTTATTAGATTTTTATCCCGCCTTTATGCCTGAAGGCACCCAAGGCAGCATTACATGGAAATGTAAAATTTAACATTAAAAAACAATATTAAAACAATATAGTAAAACAGAAAAAAAACCCACAAAACAATATAATTTAAAAAACAAGCCCTGTGGATCATAAGATATAAAATATAACACACCAGCCAGCCAGCCTGTCAACAATTAAAAGATTTGTCATTTTAAGTGGGTCCTGGTTCTAAAAAGTTTGGGAAGCACTGGGAGAACGTATGAATAGAATAGAATGGAATAGGCACTCCTATACTTGTGTATAATATTGGTTTAAGTATAGTTTGGGCTGTGCAGGAGGAGCCAATTGGTTTGCCCTAAGTTGGCATTGTTCTCAATGTGGCCTGCATTTCCTCTTGTTTAAAGAGCTCATGTGAAGGAAGGGGCAATCTTTGAACACAACTATCTTGACCTTTCCTCAACATGGGCTCTTTAAACAAAAGAGGGAACATGGGGTGTAGTGTAGTGGGAAGGATCCTAGCTTAGGGCAAAGTGAGTTTACAGAACAGCTATTGGGGCTGGTTCCTTTTGCGTAGCCCAGTTCCAGCTTATCAAGGCTGTCTGGAAAAATCCTTGGGGAACATAGAGGAGTGCTTGTATTTTGCTTGCATTTCTGTCCAAAACAATAGGCCCCTTATATTACTGCAAACATTTCATTTTTACTACCACATGCTGTCTCATCTTGTGCAGTTGCTTGCATTGTAGACCACATTCTTTTGTGAGCAGGGCAGCTAACCAAATGTCTGTGCATGCTGACTCATCTGCTTTAGCCTTCTAAGTGTATTTTGTGACAGGCTCTGTTGGTGGTGTCTGGATGGGATGACATGTTCTTCCTGCCTTCTGTTAACACTTTGCACTTCCAGCAAAGTTGCCCTTTGTTATCCATCTGGTTCTGTTTGCACTTGCAAAAACAATGTCTGCAAACAGTGCCTGAATTGCTACTGTCATGTGTAGATATGAAACTGTTGGATGCTGTCGTGCAAGTGGAAGAGGGCATGTGAACCTGGAGGGCTGTCTTCTGGAAACAAATGAACAACTTCAGTAGAAATGGTTGCTTGTCTACTAAAACTGGCTGTTTAAAGCTTACCTTTGAATAGTTATGTACCTGATCACCTGCGGCAACTAAGAATTGCCTCTAGGCATCAAGGCAGGAAAGCTTTATGAAAGCTGTGGGTTTGGGACTACAAATTGCTAACCTAGGCAAGCAGACTTGTAGCCACTGTTGTGGACTAGTTTGTTCTGTGAGCTTTTCCTTAAGTATAGTTTGACCTTGTTACTTTGGCTTTGAGTCACTGAAGTTCTTTGCGGTTTTGGGGAGTTCTTCCCAAACCGTCATACTTTTGCATTTGGAATGTTAGTTCCTAGCCAATTCAGAATTGTACAAGAAGACTTGTACAATTCTGTACAGTGTGCGTCAGCAATTAAGAAGGCCAATTCCATGCTTGGGGTCATTAAAAAAGGGGTTGAGAATAAAACAGCCAATATTATCATGCCATTGTACAAATCAATGGTAAGGCCACACCTGGAATATTGTGTCCAGTTCTGGTCGCCGCATCTCAAAAAGGACATAGTGGAGTTGGAAAAGGTGCAGAAGAGAGCGACAAAAATGATTACGGGCCTGGGGCACCTCCCTTATGAAGAAAGACTGCAGCGTTTGGGGCTCTTCAGTCTAGAAAAAAGGCGCCTGAGGGGGGACATGATTGAGACATACAAAATTATGCATGGAAGGGATAAAGTTGATAGAGGGATGTTCTTTTCCCTCTCTCAAAACACCAGAACCAGGGGGCATCCACTAAAGCTGAGGGTTGGGAGAGTTAAAACAGAGAAAAGGAAGTACTTTTTTACCCAGCGGGTAGTTAATCTGTGGAACTCCTTGCCACAGGAGGTGGTGATGGCATCTGGTCTTGATGCCTTTAAGAGGGGATTGGACAGATTTCTGGAGGAAAGGTCCATCGTGGGCTATAGGCAATGATGGATTGTGCAACCTCCTTACAAAGGTGGTGGGCTACTGGTACCGGGTGCAAGGGAGTGGCAACAGGATGTAAGCATCTTGTTGTTACATGCCTCCCTGGATCACCTGGTGGGCCGCTGTGAGATACAGGAAGCTGGACTAGATGGGCCTTTGGCCTGATCCAGCAGGGCTCTTCTTATGTTCTTATGTTCTTACTTCTGCCCTGATTGAGGGGTGTTTATCTGAGAATCATCCTTTTTGCAAGCTAGTTTTATCTTTTTTTGGTAGGCTTTTCACCTTACGAAGGACAATATGGGGTCTCTAATGCAGATGTGAAAGATTGAAAAGATTTGAGAAATAATTGTTTTCCCCAGACAATTTTCAGTTTTTCTAATGGAAAAAAAATTGAATTTAGTGGAACACTGAAGAATTCTGATATTTCTCTGGAATGAATAAAATTTATTTTTAGGAGGCTTTACTTAAAATGCCTGGAACTGTGTGGTATGAAGATTTGTATGGAAGAGACTGCTGAAGTAGAAAATGATTGTGCATACTACTTTGGACCACCCACTTGGTGAGGCATGACCACTTTCTTCTGGGTCTTGCAGGACTACCAATGAGAATACAGGTGATAGAAAGATCAAATAACTAATTGCATAAGGCTATTAAAAAGTCAGCTCCTAATTGCCCTGTGAACAGCTCAGCACTCATTGTTTGCAAAGAGCTGAGCTTCTGCAGTTTGCAAGCTTGTATAAATATAGCGAGTTAAATGTATGAGCATCTTGTTTTTAGTGTGTGTTTTCCAAGTCTGTGAATGACAGGTAGTGGGGGCAGGTGAAGTCTGGGTCACATTAGTAAGCTCCTCAAGTCTTGAGGCTATTCATTAGGGCTGCCTCATTATGAGAAATTGATTTTTTTGCAAATAAAAACATTGTAAATAAAATATTTTTAATCAATTTTAAGTCTCAAAGCTAGGTGGGTCCCAACAGTGTCATGGTGCTAAAAGGTTTGAGAACCACTGCTTTAGGCAAAATATAACATTCAAACCAGATATGTATTCTTGCATCTAGAAAGTGCTGCCATCTTCATAAGAGGCACAGTGCTTCCGTTGTCTTCTGTGTTGGAGCTCAGTGCTCCTGTGTCATTTTGACCAGGCACCAGTCAGGTTTTCGCCTCTCCTTTCAAATGACACTGACAAACATACTGCTAGAAACTGAGAAACAAACATTTTATTGTACTGCCTTGCTAGGGGATAAAAAGATCACAAGGAAGTGGTGCAGAAATTATAAGCGACTATTGTGGGTTCCAAAGCTTCAGAGAAGCAACCTAAAAATCTGGGTGAGAACTCAAACCTAAGCAGTCCAAGACACACGGGAAGACATCTGTTAGATCTTATTATTGTATAACAAGGTAAGAGTTTCAGTTTATTTTGAATTCCGTATAAAGCTATATTCTTACATGCTTCAGTGGTAATCCATGGCAGGGCCAGTCCTTGTCCCTTGAGGAGCTCCCCCTTCTCCAGCAGGCAGGTCAGTTATAAAATCTTCTGGATTGGAGGGGCCTCCTGGGTTCCCCTCTCTCAAGAGCAGTAAAAGTGTTTGTTTTTTGGCTAGTGCTGGGCTAGCCATCAAAAAAGAAAAAGCAATATTCCATTTTTCCAGAGTGCACGCAGGGAGGACCATCTTGAGGCCCTAGGGCCTGCTAGGCCAGCACTTCTTTGAGCGTGGTTCAGGTCCGTTTAATTTTTTTCAGTGCCAGACTATCTGCAGTACGGTGCTGACTTCTCTCCCTGCTGGGGAGTATAGATAACGCATCTGCCACATGGAGCGTCAGCAGTCATTTCTGAGGCTTGCGATTTGGCACCAGGCCAGAACATGACCAAGCACATGCTTGTATGTACCAAGTGTCCTGCAAACCTTAAAAATCCTTTCACGAGTGACAGTCAGGTGAATGACAATGATGGTAATGCTTAACATTTTCTGTCCAGAAGCCCTGTTTCTTTAGGAACACCTGCATCAAACTATTGTCCACTCAGCATTACTGGGGTCATAATGGTAAACAGACACCTCTGCCAGATGTGTCCAAAGCATTCTCAAAGATAACTGCATTTTGTGCATAAAGGTAAAGGTTTCCCCATGACTGAATGGCCTAGTATTCAGTCTGTAGGGGGTGGTGCTCATCTCCATTTCTAAGCTTGTAGAGCCAGCGTTTGTCCAAGCTTCTGTGGTCATGTGGCCAGCATGACTATATGCCGTAGCGCACAGAACGCTACGGTAATAACCTTCCACCGAAGTGGTCCCTATTTATCTACTCACATTTTTTATGTGCTTTCGAACTGCTAGGTTGGCAGGAGCTGGGGCAAGCAATGGGAGCTCACTCTGTTGCGTGGTCTTGAACTCCCAACCTTCTGGTCAGAAAGCCCAGCAGCAGTTTAACCCGCAGCGCCACCACATCCCACCAGCGCCACCATTTTGTACATAGATGATACCTAATCAGGAAAAAACTAAGCAAGTTCTTGCAAAAGTAATATGCTTCTGGAATACCATTATCCATCTCTGAAAGCACATTGGCGTTTAAAAAAAGACCATCATATCATGTATGGTTCTCATTTTTACTGCTTCCTTGTAAATCAAAACTTGATACTTATGCTTAAATGCAACTCCTCTGGGCAAATTTGCAATTGTGTATATACCAAACTAAGGTGTTTGTACTTTCACATATATGCCAAATATTACAACTTCTACGTGAATTATAAAATACGCATTTTGTGCTGTTAAACCCATAAAGTTAGGTTTGATATGACAATAACCAGATGTGCATCTCAATTTTTTCCCACTTTTTCTGGAAAAAATCTTTTCCACTGTTGAAAAATTCCAGGAATTTTACTTCTTTGGTCTTTAATGACACTGCTGGCCTCTATAGCCTTGTTTTACCTGGGGTTTCCCCTCTTTGGTTGTAAGTACTTGTTGTAACACCAGATGTAGTACTTAATTTACTGCATGAACCCCAACATGCTCTCTATCCTTCCCCAATTTGTGCACAGTCTAGCAAAGGTAGATTTTTTCCAGAATGTGTTCACTTCTGCTTCCCTAATCCTTTAGCTGTTTCCTGTAATGATGAATCTGCTTCAGATTCTTCACGAGAAACGTGTCATGTCTGCTGCCTTCTGATAAGGAAACGCACAGAAGAACAGAATGATTGCAGGGGAACTAATCAACTTGGAATATTTGATGCATATAGCTCTATGGCATTCAATGTAGAAGGCTGTTGAGGTTGCCATTTTATTGGTTAAGCATACAATTAAAATGGCATGGCATGGTATTCTGTTGGCTGATCGGTATAGACCAGTGATGGCGAACCTATGACACGTGTCCAACCCCTTCAAGTTCTAACATTCTATGAGTAGTATCCTACTACTATTATTATTACTATTACTACTATTATTATTGCCTACATAGCTACATTGCCTACACAGCCTATAACACAATAGGATTTGATGTTGTCACCTCCTGTGGAAGATTAAGAAGCCATCAAAACTTGAAGTATAAATGAAAAGGATTCCAGTAGTCCCCTTGGGAGCTGCATGTGTGGTTCTATTTTAAAGTTTGGAATCTGAATTTAGTTCATGAAGCTTGTCACTTTAAATCAGTGCTATTTTGAATACTAACTTTAAATTGTATTTGGTTATAGCTGAGCTTTTTTTCTCCCCTGGGCATATAAAAAGGAGAGCTTTTTATTTTTGTATCTAGAGAAGTTATCCCTGGCTTTGGATATAAAACTTTTTCTAGAAAGTGTTTTTAATGAGTATAAAGTGAGTTTAGGCTATACTAATAGCTTGTCTAAGACATGATGAATTGACCTATCTGGTCTAACCTGCCACTCAGGCATCATTCTACATTGGAATGTAGTACACTACAGTACACTAACATACTCTTGCTCGATCTGGTTAAAAGCCATATTTTACCACATACACAGACCATTAACAGGGTGATAGAAGCAAACTAGACCAAGAGAAAGTTTAAAACTCCAAACTTCTACATGCTTGTGCAACCAAATGACAGGAATTTTTTAGCTCATCATGTATTCCTTTAATTCAGGATAAAATGCCCTCTAGATTGCAGATGTCAGTTGAACCTAGAGCATGAAACAAAATCCTTCTACTAAATGTCCCCAAAGGGATCTTCCTTTGACATTATTTTAAATGTAACAGCTCCCACTCACAAAAAGGCAAGCTGTTTTTTAAATGGGGCACTAGTCTTCATAAAGAGTTAGGAAGCGGTGGGAGAAAAGAAATGCTGACTACACACTCTTCCCTCGTTATCTGTACCTAATTTGTTCCTGGAATGGCCCTTGCAGCATATGTCTGGTTAATGAGTACAGTTACATTAATTTCAATTGGAAAAATTCTAACTTACAAAGCAATTCCAAGCTCATCCTACATGCCTAATACCATTATGGAAAAAGTTGTGTGGCATGTTAAAATAGAATAAACAATTTAAATCATTATTCGGCATCAGTAAAGTATTTCAGTTGATGATGAAAATGTTCATAGAGGGAACCCTTAAGTATAATACTAATAAACTGTGACCGGAAATGACAATGTTCAAAAGAACCATGGTTGCATTTGCTGGCCAACTGATATGAGAATGACAGCAGTGCAAAGAGATCGGTTTTGGCAAGAGGAACGTTCAGGGTTCTACCAAAAGTGGACAGATACCTGTCTGCTTTCTCTCTCTGAATGCTAAGTAATAGAATACCACGAGCCTGTTCCAATAGACTTTTCTATTCATTTCACCATATATGGTTTGCTATTGACAATTCTGAAATACAATGCATGCAAAAAATGTTCAGCTGCAGATCTTTTTTTGAATGTAATTGGTAATGAGTTGGTAACTGTGTACCTTTTGTGCCATTCGTCCAGTCTCAGTGCTTCACCCTCAGGGAAAGCAGAGCATAAATAGGTAAATGCCTTGCAAAGGCATTGCTACTAAATTGTCATCTAATAGGACCCCCTCTGCTTTGAATCCTTGTCAATTCCTGGTCTTTATAAGGATCAAGAAAAGTAGTATGTTCTTAGAAAGGAGACTTGGTGGCCATCTAATACAGCCCCCCACTCAAGTGTCTGCATCTGCTACAGCATCCTGGACAGGTGACTGTCTAACATCTGCTTGAAACCTCTAATGAGAGAGGGTCCACAAAAGCATGAGAGATGCTTCCAGTGCCAGACAGCTGTTAGTTAAATTTGTCCTCGTCTAGTTTCAATCTACTTCCTTGTTTCAACCCACTGACCCTCATCCTATCCTCAAAGTAAGTTATCTTCTGTGTGAAGGCATTCAGCATCCAAAGTTTCCTGTTTGAAGAGGAGATAACTATTCCTTGTAGGACTTAGTTTTTTTATTCCTCACCATCTTTGTCATCCGTTGAACCTGTTCCAAATTCTCAACGTTCTGAGGTTGCTGCTCAAAATTGAATGCAGTATTTCAAGTGATGTCTGACTAGTACAGAATAGATTGGCACTGTTACTTGTTGTGATTTGAACTCTGTGCCTCTGTTAGGTCAGCCCAGCATTGCAATACCTCTTCTTGCAGTTTCATCACAATGTTGACTCGGGTGGTTCTTGTGATCAGCAAACATGCATCCATGCCTTTTCATATGAACTGCTATGAACCTGTTACGTCGTGTCTATGTGTGTATTGACCTACATATATCACTTCACATTTTTTTTCCTGTAGTGCTTCATCTTATTACAGGGTCAATAACTGAAACCTGTCAATATAATTTTGAACCCTGATTCTGTCTTAAAATCTAGGGTGTTAGCTACCCTTATTTCTTCCTAACTTCATGTTATCTGAGACTTGGATGAGTACCTTCTTATTCAGGTCACAAAAATTTTGAGCTAAAATGATCTAAATATTATAGCCTTTCCTCATATGGAAGATGTTCTTGTCCTCTGAACATCTTGGTTGTACTTTCAATTCTTTGATATGAAATGTGAATGGTCACAACAGTACACTGTGCTCCAGATGTAGGAATACAATAGATTTGGTTGTAATTAGGTCAGTTACTCTCTCCTGATGCAGACATACAAGTTCTACATTCTCAAAGGAGACTGCCCCTTTAGAAGCTTTGAGCTTCTAGCTGGAAGGTGTGCCTAGAATAGATTGAGGGTGCCTTTTGCATGAATTGTACTTGCATGTTGGCATGTAAGTCGCATTCTATAATTGCATGAATATAGCCTCTTCTCCTAAATATATCTCCTGATAATCTTATAAATAAGTTTTTCTATGCGAATAATGGCATTCCCTAAAGAGCCGTGACTACTTCTGTAGTTGTTGCTAATGTCCGGTAGTGATGTTACCATAAAGGCTGGTAATGCTTTGCAAGGAACTTCCTTGGTCATTCAACACTGAGTTAACTAGTTCGTATCTTCATAGTATGAAATGTTGTAGGAAGTTTTAGACCTCAGTCCCAGGTTATGCACCAACCTTGGGAAATTCAGTAGGATGTCTGAATTATCACCTGTATGAAGATAGTAAATATAGGGCAAGTGTGTATATATAGGGCAAGTATATAGAATAAGTTCCTCATCTGGAGCAAATGGCCTTATAAGATGTGATGCTGCTGTTGGCTAAGATGTAGTTACAGATCAGGATTCAAAGAACCCCATGATGACTTTAATTTTTCTCAAGAAATTTGAATTTGTCATTGAATAAATCTGTTCTGCACGGTAAAGCTCTTGAAGTCAAATACCCTTTGCATGTTCTCCAATTTGTGGTAGGATTACACTTGCATATATCTTCACGTGGAATTGGCATTTCCCTTTTTATTCCCATTGTCTCAATTCTGTTGGAAAGACCCTGTAGTGGATCTGGTCATATATGCATGGATCTCATTGAGCTGGAATAATATGTTAAAAAAAGTACCTTGTATGGTAAGGCAGTGGCTTCCAAAGGTTTTAGCACCTATTTTTTAAAAAGACACTATCAGTACCCACGTTAAAGTCTTGAATAAAAAAGTGCCACTTTGCCAGCCACTCTGTTTCATCCTTTTTGTGGTGCTGGTGGGGTGTGTGTGCCTTCAAGTGTTTGTTGAGCCCTGCGTTGATCAAATGAGACAATTCTGGTTGAAATGCATTCTTCTTAGCATGCTCTTTAAAGTCCCCTACTCATGAGTAAATGCACACCTGCAGCTCAGTTTCACTTTCCATTGTGCTCAATACATTAACCTTGTTGGCTATCAGCTTGTCAATTTTTTGACCTACCAAACCATCAGGTCAGGACCTACTGCTTGAGAGCCACTGGCACGGGATATCTGCAGTTCAGAGACTCAAGGGATGCATATATATTCTTGGGAGTTGTATTGTGTTTTGATATGCCATTAAAGGTATTCTAAGTCTAAGTCTATATTCTTGGGCATTTCTCCAGTAGTTTTTTTGGATTTTAATAAAGACTACATGATGTTATATGTATACTACATGATGTTATATAGTACAAATTTGTTCTCTCAGGCTAGTACTTGTCTGAAATGCGACTTTTTAAAAATGTAAATAGTAGGCAACAAATGTGACTTGGTTATGGCTATGTACCTCAAAATATAACCTGTACAAACTTGTAATCACCTAAGCATAATCTTCGAGTGCACACCTGTTGTCAGGTGCTTCTGTCTTTGATAAGTCTTAACACCTAGTATAGTGTTGCATTTGATCCTGGAAGATCTGGGTCAAATCCTCTTTTCTAGTAACTGGTTAACTTGGGTCAGTACTTAAATACCTTCCAGAGAGTGTCTTGAATAGACTTTTAATCCAGTTTGTGTTGATCAGAAGTAAAGTTTTATTGAAAGCATTTGCAAAGGCTGGTGGACGTCAAAGCATGCTAGACCAACAGGCAAGCCGGAAGCCGGAAGCCGGAAGCTTACAGATCTCAGCAGTTTTTATTTTCTAAGCACGTTGCAAAATACCATTCCCACTATGTATCCATTGGCCAGATGGCCACTCGAAGCTAGCTAATTGGAAGCGCCTAAATGCAATATATCCGCCTACTACATACATTTCTCCTAAATATATTACTCTATCCTTTCACATACAATACATGATCATTTAAATGAGTTACTGGAGCCCAGTGGGCATGTTAGATATTATTCATTGGGTTATTAGGCATGCCCAGTACACATTGTTACTTTGTGCCAAGAAGCATCCTATGTTATTTTGAGATAGCAGCAGAAAGTTCCTATGTTATCTTACTGTACTGTCTAGTTCTTCGCTTATGCTTGTCAGTGCATCTAGATTTGTTGCAATCTGTACAAGACCCTTTTGTTCTCCTTTGAGCTCACTGCTAACAGCTAAAAGTATCTCCCCAAATTACAAGCTTTATTCCCAGTAAGCAAGTTTTAGCATTTATTATCTTTAATATTAGATTTTAACTTTTGGACCATAGCTTGTATTTATTATTGCTAGCAAGAACACAGTAAGTTTATTTCTTACAAGAAGATAAATGAGGATGTCGTAGGTTGCTCTTCCTGAGATTTTGGATCTGTTGTCTCTGGAGATCTTGGAACTATGGTCAAAGGGTAGCATCCGAATTGTTTTCTTCAGAAGAAGAAATTCTTCTGGATGCGATCTATTTCTTAGGAGTATGTCTAGTTAACCTTCTTTGGTGTTCATGGGGTGGGCGGCTTGCACCTGGTACTACTTGTCCCCCACACCAGTTGTTCTCATTCTGGAATAAATTGGTAGTAGTTAACCACCAAGACTGAAACCAGACTGGGAATGATGCCTTGCAGATCCTCCTTTCCAAATTTGTAGTGGGAGCCTGCCATTTGTTGGATGTCCCCCCTTCCCATACATTACAAGATTGGTGGTCATATGGACAAGACAACATATGACAACAACATTCTAGTATCTCAACCAAATGAGGCAGGCTAAAGAGTGAAAGATGTGAAGGTCAAGGAGTAAACTACAGTTTAAATAGGTATGTGTAGAAAAGACTGAAGTTATGGAAGGCCTAGTCATACTTCTTTTGACACAGTAGCAATTTGGTACAAGATGAACATGAAAACAGAACATGGCATGATGTTCAAACTGTTCCTGACCTTACTGGATCAGGACTGTTCACTGTTGCACTCCTTTCCTCAGAAGTGGGCTGCATTCTGACAGTGCACCATTGACTTATTCAGAATTGGATCAAGAACCAAGAGCTTCGTTTGGCTAATATATTATTAACCTTTGTTAGATGTTACCATTCTGCTTCATTGGTGGAGTCCTGGTTATCTAGGCGTTTTTAGTGGACCTTGGATAGGGGTGTCCAGCTCTTTTAGGAGGGCGTATATTAAGCTGGTTCTTGCCAACCTAGCAGTTTGAAAGCAGGTAAAAATGTGAGTAGATAAACAGGGACCACTTCGGTGGGAAGGTGTGTTCCGTGTGCTACAGCGTATAGTCATGCTGGCCACATGACCATGGAAGCCTGTCCTTGGACAAATGCCGGCTCTATAGGCTTAGAAACAGAGATGAGCACCGCCCCCTACAGTCAGTCACAACTAGACCATTCGATCGTGGGGAGACCTTTACCTTTATATTAAGCTGGTGCTTCCTGGGGTGAAGAGCTTAAGTCTCTAAACAAGATGTGCTATTCTCTCACAGCAGGGATGTTCACCACATTGCATAGCTTTAAGTTAAATTGCATTTCATGTTCTGGGTGGTCCTGTATACTATGGTGAGATACTGATCAATATGGTGAGATACTGATCAACTGACTCTTTAACATAAGAATAGTGTGTCCTTGCATGACAAGTGGATTCTGAACTCTAGCAAGATTTATCTTTTTTGTAATATGATTCTGTTCAAGAGAACTGATACAGAAGCCCTTTAAATGTTGTTTGTGCAATCTTTGAATGAACCCAAGGCACGTTGGGGCTAAGTCTAAATTATCATGTGATACTAGTTGTATGGGAGAAATCCTATGCCCAGCATAGCTGTGTGTTGGAAATACTTGGTTGATAGCCTAGCTGCATGGGATTTATTCAGGGCCAGGAGTCTGTTTCCAGTTGGCACCGGACACTGGTCTTGCACTGTGAAGTGATGGATAATCCTGTTCAAGGATTTTTGCATTTTGGTAGTTTTTGGTATAAATGTTGACAATCCTTGAGTTGTTTCTCCTCTTTTTTTGGCCTGATAGTTAAAATATGGCTCTCATTTGTTCCGTTGACAGCCTATAGAAATATTTTTAGAGAGAAGAACTTTTGCTTCAAAGCCGAATGGAAAACTGAAACTTCTAGGAAAAATTAAGATCTTGTGATTCTGTTCAGATCAGCATTGATCTTTAAATGGGTTACTGCTGTCTTTTACTCCTTTTTCAAATGGTTTATGAAGGTATTTATGTAGGAATTGATTTCAAGTTTCCAGGCGCTCTTAAGCTGTGTGTTAGCTGAGGGAGGCAAAACTTGTAATGTATGCAATATTTATGAAACAACCTTTTCATAATCTGGATCATACGCCTTGCCACATGAACTGTACTGTGTCAGTTTACTTAAAAATTTAAAAATCTGAATAATTTTCAATAAAACAATTGTGAATATACATAGATGAAACTGCAGTACCTTAACAATATCTTAAATTTTGCTAGTTGCTAAAATTGGGACAAATGCAGAATTAAAGGTGGACAGTGGAATCATTGTAATGAACAGGGGACATTTGTTACTTGGTTTTCAACACTGAAGAAGAAACATTATCATGAAATGGAAAAAAAATATCTTCTGAGCTTTTTGAAAGCGAACAGTCCTGTGTGTGGCAAATTGAATTTGAGTTTAGCTGTGTTCACGAATGCCAGAATTCTATGTTCAGTTAGAATTTAGGAGTGTGATGGACTCGTTCTGACTACAAGGTGTCAAAATAATACTAAAGAACATTTAAGATGTCATAAGGCATATTT
The DNA here is from genome assembly GCA_029204185.1 of Lerista edwardsae. Taxonomy (NCBI): domain Eukaryota; kingdom Metazoa; phylum Chordata; class Lepidosauria; order Squamata; family Scincidae; genus Lerista; species Lerista edwardsae. The sequence continues at coordinate 5,789,819 of JAJKFI010000001.1, forward strand.
AAGGCTAACACACTTGTTGGGGCAGAAATGTCCATGAATTTGAGCCTATAGGGGGCCATTATCCATGGGCCTGACACCTGTGGATTTCAGCATCCACAGATGTTGGGCAAGCCCCTTCCCCAAGCCCTCTGAGCCTGACTGGAGTTTTGATCGGGTCTGAAGCACACAGAGACTGCATGTGTTTTCCTGCTACCTCTGTGGGCTTCAGAATGCCTCCAGAACCCATCTCTGGTTGGGTTGGGGGGCTGGGAAACGGCAGACTTGAATATCCGCAGTTTTCCTTATCTGCGAGGGTTCCTGGAACAGAATACCTGTGGATAATGAGGGCCCACTGTAATATATTTTTAGGTTTCTTACCGTAAAGTACTGAAGACTTGTTCTTGCTCTAGCAAACCAAGATAATCTTCCCTTCTACAGAATTTACTTTTATTCATCTAGAGCAAGCTAAAGCACTTAACAGTACTGAGGAATTCGTCCTGTGGTGTGTCGATCCCTAACATTTTTGGATCATTATATAGTATTCTGTTGCTTTTGAAAATCTAGCTTTATACAATTAAATATTCTGAACTTTGAATAACACTTCTTTTTTGACATAATGCTGATTTCTGTCTGCAGTTTCTGAACTCAAATAACTAATTTTTTCCAACAATGTTACTCAACGTTACTACAATGTTGGTGTTTTTTCTGATTTTTGTCAACTAGCAAAGAGATGAGCATGCTGTGTGTTGCGTCCATCTTCTACAAGTAAAAAAGATGTTCAAATTTGGAGAGTCAGGTTGCATTGTACAAATGCCCTGCAGTGTTACAGAAGCAGTATGTTTAACTATAATTTGGCTCTTTATGCCCCAGCAGCTTGCATTTCTGAAGTAGACCTACTGTTTGGATAAGAACGCCCTCCATAAATATGTAAAATACTATTTTGTGTGGAATGATATGCACATGAGAGATTCAAGGCATCTGGTGGTTTCAAAGGAGTATATACTCAAGCTAATTTAAGCTATCACAGTATCTTTGCTTTTTCTCAAAACAGGGAATACAGGCATGTCCTTGTATCCGCTGAGTGCACGGATGCTGGGACTCCTACTAAAAAGAAAGGGGAGCATTAAACAAATCTTTTTGTACCTTGTTGCATCAAAACCACTGATGTTCCCCTATCTTTAAAAAGGTGTCTCAGCATACATGGTTTCAGGTATCCATGGTGGGGTTCAAAATGAAACATCAGTGGATACCAGGCATGCCTGTACTCTGAATAAGAACAACACTTATTCAGACAATTGAGAACTTGTGAAGAAACAGTGACTGAGTATATCTGTGTTTTCTGAGTAATCACAAGTTCTCACTACAATTATTACAAAGCTTTGAAATTACGATTGTATTGTTAAATTGAAGTCCCATTATGGAAACTGTTGAACTGGGGGAAGACTTTTAGAGCTACTTCATGGAGGTATTTGTGCACTTGAGGGTGAGAACTCCCTCTGGGATGTCCCAGAGTCAAGGCAATTGCTGAAACCTGGAAGCTTGTGTGCTTATTCCGAGACCTTTATCTATACCTGTGGTGTGAGGTTATGTTACTACATAAAACACAAGCAAGATTAACATCAAAGATTAAGATTTTTGGTGTTTAAGATTGTATTTTTGGTGTTCAGAAATTAAAAAAAAAATATTTTTCCAATTAGAAATACTGTGGCTGCATTTGCTGACATTATATCACACCCAGTGCACTTTCAAAGCATTTAAAATTAATAAAAATAAGAACCTGGAATGAAATTGGAATAAAAACACAACACCGCTGTCTGCTTTCAAATCATGAAATCTGCAAAGAAAATAACACCATTTTTCAAACACCCCTTCTGCGCTAGGTTAGAGAAATTACTGGTACCAGCGTCTTGATGGATGAGTGCTCAAAGGGATCTCCTTTCCTGTGTACCATATAGTAATAAAGTAGAATTGTAAACCTTTTTTGTGGAGTGTGCTGAAAGAGTAGATTGCACTGCCCCTGGATAACCTAGGGCTGACATATTCCTTCTTTCAACCTTCACACAGTGAGATGAAGGATATTTTGTTACAGGTGGAGCAAAGGACCCTGCGAGAGGCGGCGGCCATGGATCTTGTGACTTGCCCTGTAAACCAAGGCAGTCTGACCAGTATGACACAACCATGACCACCTCCACTCTCCTCCATTTTCCATAGGAGTTTTGGAGTCCAGTGGAAGGTGGGAAAGCTTACATGGTTCTACTGAACCATGACTGATGAAGGACATCAACATCATCTGATGGAGCCACTCTGGTCTTGGAATAGAGCTGCAATAATTGGAGGGGAGTATGCCTATTTCCTATGGGCCCAAATGATGAAGTATTTGGTGGAGTATCATTGGGTGCAGGCATAACTCAAATGTGAGGCTTTGTCTGAGACGCTCTGCTTTGATGTTGGCTTGTCTCAAAATGGGTTGTGATGTGATGGAATGAAGATGCCTCTCTGCCCAATTAAACAGCCTTCAAGCCTCTGGAGAGATAAGGATCTTGTCCCTCCCCATCTGTTGACCTAAGTCTTGGCTGAAGAATTGTCTGTATGCACCAAGACATCTTGGAGCACTGCCTGCTGCCAGAAGTCCTCAGGGCTAAAAAAGTGTCCTGAACTTAAAGAACCTGATAGTCTTCCAGACTCAGAAACTGACTGAAGGGCCTATGCTGTGGAGTCCCTGTGAGGGGCTCTCAATCTCTGTAAATTGGCACCCATGAACCCCAAGGTCTAGGACGGGTCTTGAAAAGGGGTTCCCTGGCTTGGGTCCCTGTTAAGTCACTATTAGAGGTTAGCTAGCCTTAAGAACTGTGTTATAGGATGAGTTTTGTTGGGTCCTGGAATTGTAATAGGTTTTGAAGGACCCTCACCTAGAATCATATTCAAGGAATTGCATCCTGGCATGATGTTGGCACACCCAATAGCTATGCCAGGATCAGGATATCAAAGGACGAAGAACCCTCAAGACTATGGGTGCAATGCTAACCTGGAGTTGGACCGGCACAGTGAGGCCAGCAAAGTTTGACTGACACAAGGGCCACCGTAAAGCATGTTTGGACCGCTCTTGGAGTCGGGGAGGATGGAGCATGTCTGTGTGCTGGCCTCTCCGACTCCAAGAGTGGTCCAAACATACTTTACGGTGTTCCTTATGCCAGCCAAACTTTGCTGGCCTAACAGATTGCACCCTATATGAGTGCTGCTATTTTTGGATCCTTGTTCTCAGAGCTGGAACTGAAAATCATTGCTCATTACCTTCAGATTTGGCAGGGGACTAGTTTATCATTGAAGTTTTATCACAAAACTGTGCAGATACGGACATCCTGGTTTGTTCTCACAGCTTCTAACAGGGCACAAAAGGATGTCCAAGAACAGGTACAGTGCTACTTCCTGTCGGTGTGCACACATGAGCATGCCACCAGGGCAATCATCACAATAGGTCGCAGGGTGGGACCTATTGAAAATGGGGTCTTGCATAAATGAAATCTGTGAGGTCTGATGGAGATGGATTTTCTGCCTAAGGACGGCAGAAAGTTATCTTGCCTGATTTCAAGTAGGACTGAATGAACTTCTCTTGCATTTCGTCTTCAGATATCTAATCATTTCACATTAAGAATTGCTCTGACATCCCTGTTCTTGGAAATGAGAGAATGCAAGTAGACTCTGGACCCAATCAAGTTCTTGAGGGGCAGGCTGTATAGTTCCAATCTGTAGCAAGTGGTTGATTACTCCTCGAATGAGATTGTTTGGTGTTGTGTTTTGCTCTGGTGGAGGTATATGGACCTAGGTACCTATTGCTGGGGATCTTTGTGAGTTCAGTGCATACCCCCTTGTAATGGCCCAATGCTCAGAGGTTGGGCCATCTTTATGCACTTCTCTGCAAATTGCTGGGCAGCCCACTACATGACAAAATGAGGCTGTGGTGTTGTGTTGATTGCTGGTGTTGGCCTCTGGAGCTCTTTGGATGGGAATGGCCTTTGAAGGCAGATCTTAAAACTAATCTGCAAATAAGAACTGACTTGTCAGGAACATGCCTCTGCCATGAACTCTCCTTTAAACAAATTGCTCCCACAGCCCATATTTGTAGTAGGTCATTCCAGAACACTATTGCTTATAGTACAGATTTCTTACAGCACTCTTTGTCCTGGTTGTGATGAAGGGGTCAGTGGGAGCATGGGAGCTAATGGTCATGTCTCCTGCCTTGTAATAAAGCATGTCACTGATAGTGCTACTTGATTTTGCGTGTGCACATAGTGTTCTTTTTGGGAACTTATCCACTTTTACCCAGAGGTAAAACCATACTTGCCTTCCATGGTGAGTATCAAGATATGTATTCATATGTATTGCTTTGTAAACTTGAGCACTATACAAATGCTTATTACTAAGCAGCTCCTAAGTATGCTTGTGTGGAAATTATGGATACTTACTAAGGGAGACTGGAGTTGGGATGTTGGTGCTCTCTTTAATGCTTTTTATGGCAGCTGTATAGTACCTTTAATTCAAGTAGACTGTAGACTCTTCAGATGATGGTGCAAGCAGGAGTATTTTTCAGTAACTGCTGAACTGCTCTTCATGGCATGGAGAGTTTGCTCAAAAAGAGGTTGAATCTTATCTGGAGCACTTATGGCCTTGTGCTGCATCTTGAAAACCTACCATCAATAGTAGAATCCCTAAGCCGAGGAACTAGGTCAAGTGTGCCAAATACTTCTCTGGTACATAGTTTAAATATCACTTTATAACCATCTCATTTTTCTGTTAAGCAGAAGCACTGTCACTTTCTGCTATTGAAAAAAATTGTTTAGATGCAACACTGATACTGATTTCTGCACTTAGTGTTGTGTGTACAGTTATGTCGCTTAATGATGGGGATATGTTTGCAAAATTTGTTAGGCACATTCATTGTTGTGTGAACATTGTATTATTGGCAGCCTGGAAGTGCCCCAGGATGCCTTGTGGTGCAACATCTGGTTCTTGCTGCAACTCACAAAAAAGTGAGTTGCAGCCCACAGTTTAGGAACCACAGATCTATTATGGGACCACCATCATATATGTGCTGGGTCATTGACTTGAAATGGGAGGAAATCAAGCCTAGGAGGCTATTTCTTTAAGTCCCCATCTCTTAAGCGGTGAGACCGGACTCCCAAGATTGAGAGGTCTGTTTTTTCGGCGTGCGTTCCCCGTTCCTGCTGAAGTCCGCAAAACCTCCTAGCCCACCAATCCCCTCCACGGGACCCCTTGCTGTAGCTTACCAAGTTTAACATCGACGAAAGAAATACCAGCTGGACTATGATGTTGCAGAAAGAGAAATACATTTTACTCATGTGTAGGACATTAGTAAAACAGACACAAATGCAATACACCTCCAAGGAGACTATAGAACTTGTGCAATTTGTACATTTTGACTTGATCAGTTATACAGTTGATCATGCAAATGTGGAATTAACAACAAATAATAGCATTGGCAACTTGCTATTGGCAATTTTGGTGATGTGAGACATCTGATTGGTGGTCCTTCTTTGCTGCTGCTCCCCCTCCCCTCCAGTGTGATCCCAACCAAGGGTCAGGGAGGAGTGATTACAAAGCATAGTCAGATGCAAACATAGGTACATTTAGATTAAGACAAGATTACAATAGGGTTGGCACATTTAAACACAAAAGCAGAAAGACATTTAGACCAGACAAATTCATCCACAAGTGCTTGACACATTTGATTGCTTGATAAAACAGTTAAGTTATCAATGTGATAAGTACTTACACAGGAAGATGCAAACTTTAAGAATAAGAATCTTCCCCTCCCCACCTTGACCTAATCATTTTGATAAAAGGCTAGTTTGGAGTGGCTGGAAGGGAGTTTGCATTTGAATAGTACAGTAGTGATAAGATTGACAATGGATAAAACTGCTTTATGCTTTTTTTAAAACACATAAAATTACTCTAATGCTTCAGCCTTTTCTGTTGCTGCTTTAAACTTTGAGGAAACCTTTTGGCTTAGTTCAAAAAGGATTTTTCCAGGTTATTTTAGCTTCTGGTCAGATTAGAATAGTTAGGCATAAGTTGTTCTTACTATGTTCTTTTGTCAGATACCAGATTTGCATTACAAGACCCTGAGGGAGGGAGACATTCAAATGTCCCTTGGCAACAGTTTTTAATAGTCTGCATTGTCTGCATTATCTTGTGCTATCTCCTGAGGATCACCTCTGTGACCTTTTTGCAGGGTAGCAGCTCAGAACTCCCAGGATGAAATCCAAAATGGAGTCAGACCTGTAGACATTTAAGGGAAGGAGAAGGGGTTCTCAGCACTGCCCTCGCCTCGATGGGGTCCATACCTGTTCCCATCACATCCTGGTCTTACCCCTTCACCTTTCCAGGTCCTGTATGATGTGCATCTGGTTACACTTCCATCTGAACATCATGAGCATAGCAAGCACAAGTATTACCTATAGGTCAAAATAACCACAATGGGGTACAGAGCTACATTAAGGAGGCTCTCAACAGTTTGACTTCAGCCAAAAAGCGTTTCCCCCCCCCCCAAGAGTTGCTGCTTTTATTGTTGCCAGGACCTCTGTTTGCTGGAGCGCTGAAAGTGGTCAGCGGGAGCTTGGGGTGTCTTGGCTGCAAGTTTTATTCTTGTTTATTCGTTTATTCTCGTTTATTCGTTTTATTCTGCAAGTTTATTTCCTTTTCTTTAGTGGCTTGGCTGAGCTGTGTGCTCATGGCCAGGTGAAGGAGGCATGGCAGTTGCAACTGGGCTGGGCTGTGTGGCCTGTTGTCCGGAGAGGAGCATGGTGGGTACAGCATGGCTGGGCTGTGTGCCTGCAGCCAGGTGGAGGATCATGGTGTTTTCTGAGAGAATCCCCCTGGGGGGGGGGTGTTCTCCTATATCAGACTGATACATCTCTGATATATCTTCATGCAGTGCATACCTATATCTGATGTGTTATGTTCATTTAGCAACTTATTCCTTGGTGTGATCCATAGAACTTGAAGAACTTCAGTCCATTTTTTAAATTTTTATACTTTAAACAAAGTTCTCAGTATATTGTAGAGTAAGATGGCTTCCCACGCCAGAGGGTTTGCTAGGTATAGTTGGATGTGGTTGAAGCATTCTTATAGTACATTCCTCTCCTCCTGATATTTTTGACAACTTGTGGGGGTGTCAATAAAACTGAAACATGTGTTGCCTTTTAAAAGTTAAAATGCTACACAGGTTTTTATTGTAGTTATAGGTTGGTTACCTTGCAAAAATGTCAAGCATTGGTAGCAGCTTTCTTTTTCTTCAGTCACCTTGTGGGGTGTGTGATAAAGCCTGTGTGTAAAAAAAAAATTCTTGTCATCTAGATTCTGTCTGGGTTTTGCCATCAGGTTCAGTTGATAGGGAGAAGCAATCAATTCTAGTTTCCTAAGAGGTTTGAAAACTTGAACATTCTCATTTTGGGAGGGCGGGGAATTTAAATCTCTATCCCCTCAAATTGTAGTTGCAAGGCCATGTTATTCTTCTCCTGCTGTCAAGTGGGCCTTCTTCTTCTGCTTCTAAGTTTATGCATAATTACCTTACCTGATGATTGCTTGTATTTTTAACTGCTGATGCACGTTAAATAGCAAGCCTACTTGCGTGCATATTGAAATCCTGGGGGAAGGAATTTCTGAAGATCACAGTTAGTGCACTCTGTATGAACTAGGCTTAACTGATATAATAGTGATTGACTTGCTTTTGCCTTGATGGTACTGTATCATGGTGCTTTTGATAATGGCTTTTTTTGCCATGGGAATTTCTAGCCAGCTATGAACAGCATACCATTGTGGACAAACTTTTATTTGTGCGTAGAGGACTAAGTGCTCTAAGTTTAATTCTTGTAAAGGTATTCTCACTGTAACTGCTAAAAGTAGAACACTATTGTCTACTAGCTTAAAGAAACGTTTATTGATGGTCTAGTTAAGAATCTTCAAATATTTATATTTTGGTCTTAAATATGATTCATGAGGTTGCTTGCAATATCAGATTGTAATGAGTAGCAACCACTACAAATATTGGCAGAGTACACACCTTCTGTCCCCATCAATATTAATGCTGATCTTCCTCAATGTACTCAGGGATGAGGTCTGGTGAGGGAAAATTCCTGAAGGACCCTCCTAGGTTCCTCTTGTCTTCCTTCAAGAGGTGGGGATGACCACTCTAATGTTCTCTCAAGGTGGTCTTGATACTTGGATATTAATAATGTGGGAGCAGGCAAGAGTTGATTGAGATGACTTTCCATAACCAGCCATGGCAAGAGGCAGAGATGAAAAATGGTTAAGCCTTGAATCTGTATTTACCCACACATCTCTGGTTTTCCAGCTACAGGCAATAAGAAGGCATATTGAAACATTAGGAAGGTAGGTTTCAAAGAACATTCTCTCTAATAAGACTGAGTCTATATCTTGGGATTCATTTGTTAGGCTTGCTGTCTCATAGCCTTGAAGATGAAGATAAGAACCTTCTTTGAAAAGAAAAGCCTGAAACTTTGAAAGCGCACAGTTGTAGTAATTTGTGTGCAGAAGAGAAAGTAAAGGTAAAGGTTTCCCCACGACTGAATGGTCTAGTCATGACCAACTCTAGGGGGCGGTGCTCATCTCCATTTCTAAGCCAAAGAGCTGGCATTTGTCCAAGGACAAGCTTCCATGGTCATGTGGCCGGCATGACTATATGCCAAGGTGCACAGAATGCCATTACCTTCCCACTGAAGTGGTACCTATTTATCTACTCGCATTTTTACATGCTTTCAAACTGCTAGGTTGCCAGGAGCTGGGACAAGCAATGAAGAGAAAGTATGGTGATACTAAACCTGTGAAACAGGACAAAACCTGCATGTGCTTTTCATATTAAACATAAATATACACTATTTTATTCAATTTCCAAAAGTTACAATAGGAAAAAAAAAACAAAGGGCATTAAGTACAAATGCAGATGAGAATTGGGGTTTATTCACATAAAACAAATGGGTACCAACTAACCAAAGGAATTGGATTTACCCAATTTTTTTTCCTAGAGCTGTCCTATCTCTAAAGGTTTCTATTCTGCCTATATTCTGTCTCAGCTTTCGTTGTCGTCCTACTCTGAACTCGTCTCCAGTTTTTGCACAATATTTCTGTTTAGATTGCATCTATCACTTGTTCCTACCTTTTTGTTCTTTTAGTAGTCGCTTGATTCCTTTACATATTTTAATACATTCAAAATTGTATCCAAGTACTTGGCTGAAATTACATGTTCTTCCTTGCCAGAAAAACTTAATAGTGTGCGTAATATGCATAGTATGCAATGTGTTGGCATAATAGTGATAATGAAACTTTGTTGACTCATTAGAGAGGATCCAAATGTGTCACAGATGCAACTTGATTGAGTCCCAGCTTGTACCTGTACAACTAATCTCAGCCCCTTTGCCAAAGTGGGGCAGAGTAGAATAATGCAGTGAAGACTAGCATTCTGATCCTTTTGTTTCCTGGCTGGGGAGAAGTAGTGCTGTCATAAATGCCAGGATAGCATTGCCTTATGTTTTTGCAACCTTTGCTGGCCTTGGTAGTCTGCCTTTTGTAGCCAATAACATCCATCTGTAATCATTGGGCTGTAGCAAAAGATAAGGAGTGTGTTGGTTCATGTTGAGTGATGCATGCTTGTGTTACTACGGGTGCTCTTGGGACACAATGTGAAGTAATTTTCTCTTGCTCATTTTGGTGGCTGTTGTATAATTGCCAAACACCATCAGATGTTCAAACTAGTTTGCATGCATTCTTGGTAATCCTTGCAGCAGTCCCTAGCTTATGCTCCTCTGGTGCTAAGAGTGGTACCAAATTAGATACAGTTCTGAGACCCTTGGGGGAATGGAAGGATAGTACAAAGATAGCTGTCTGCTTCCTTGAGCTTTGATGTTTCCTTGGGTAATGCTGTTGCGCTTGCTCAGCTCATACCTTTTACGTTGTCTATGATTTTTTTGGGTGGTTGAGTGGAGGTATTCAGGGAAAAGTTAATCACCCTTCCTACTAGAATGTTCGCTCTGTCATTTGTGGTCTGTAACTTTGAGGCAAGGCTCCATTTGGGATCCATTTGGGAACTATTCTAATAACGTCATTCAGGTGGTACTTTTGCTGTAGCTGCCTGCCTTTTCATGAAGTTATGGTTTCAACACTTGAAATGTAGTAAAATGTTTCCTTGTCTATCCCAACTCTAGTTTGGGGCATATTAGTCTTGTCAAAAAAGCAGTTGACACTTGTGAGCACAACATACCCAAGAGACACCACCCATAAAGTGAAGGGTGGTTTCTTCCATGTTCCATCTCTAGACATTTCCAAATGACTAATGTCGCCTGAAAGTGGAAATCAAAAGGGAGTGTGAAGAAACTTGGATTAAGATACATGTTAAAGTTGCTGTCTTTTCGGATTTTATGTAATAAGTAAAGTAGACCTGCGTAAACATTAACAAATGAAGAGCTATAGTAGTAAGTCCAGATGCAACTATCCTTCTATGCTTCTAATGTTAGTCTATTTCTGAATCTTGTAATCATGAACTAGTCTGTGAAGACATACTTTCAGACATAAGATAATCTTTAAAGTGCTTCTAAGCCTTTCTCTATTACAGTAAAATCAAACCTGTACTCAGTACTTGAATTCCATCTCTGTTCCACATCCCCAAAAAGCTACAGGAGTATTTTTCTTAAATATGTACATATATTGGTTAACTATATACTTTACACATTAGCATTTTACTTGGTTTCCTAAACTCAGGAAATAACTGGCTTTTTCTAAGCTTATTGCATGTTAAAGTTGTGACAGTTTATAGAGGAAATAATGGTAGAAGTGACTTGAGAAGTCACAACATGGGATTGAATCTTCTCTCTTATCAAAGGCTTAGATTTGTTCAGTCTTGCAATTTTCCTTGCTTTGGGCTTGTGCCCCTTTTTCTGAAAGTTTCCAAGGTTTAAAGTATCACAAATTCTTGGAATATTTTTCTTCCTTCACTCCAATTACGGCTTGTCATCTTTTTCTTCTGATACTTTAATCCCCCTTTCCTATGGATTTCATGGCTAACTGGCCACTTGTGTGAACATGAGGTGAGTGCTAAAATTGAGAATCTCTTTTGTGAAGTAACTCTTGTGAGGTTTGAATATTTTGCCTTAAATACTAAATTGCCAGATTGACTTGGCTAGTGTTGCCTGCTTGTTGGCAAGACACATACATCCATGTTCTCCCTTCCATTAATGTTGGAAGTGTTTTGACTGACATTTGAAAATCAGTTTCTTTTACAGGTGCCAGAGATGTGCATTTATTATGCATGTCAGGTTGTGTGCGTTTTATAGGGCACAGAAGTATGTGCACAGATTGGGAAGGCTAGTCACAGATTGGTCTCGTAATAAACTAAAAAAAATCACTTAGCCACATTGTCAGCTTCTTTCTAGTTCTCCTTGCACAGTGGTAGGTGAATTAGTTTTTCTTACCGTATTGCAAATGAGTTACTCAATTTATAGTTGAGTGACTGATCATCTGAACTGACCGAGATGATCAGCTGCATTTGATTGCCCATTGTCTCGGCAACTGCCACGCTATGCCAAAGTCAAGAGGCACTATGAACATTTCACTTTGCTTATAATGTCAGGCAAACTTGCAGTGTTGCTGAAGTTGCTGGAATCTTTTATTCCTCTGAAAGAATGTAGAGTTCTGATGATACAGTGAAGTATAATGTGTCACCTGGTGAATATGTACAATGACATGACACTAAAGGTATTTTGTATCACTGCTTTTATCAGGTTTGTCAAGGTATTACATGAACAGCTAATAAATGTCAGTCCTGTTCAGTCTGTGTTCATCTCATGTTGAATTTTTCCCAGCTTATCTCATTCATATTCAACTTGTAACTTGATAATTCTGTCCTTGGAGGATTCACTATTTTACAGTAGAGGATGTTCTTTTACAATGGGAAGAGAGAAGGAACTTTATAGCTAGGTGTCTTACCATTAATTTGAGGCTATATACAGTAATGGTGATTTGCTTTCAATGGTGTCTATTACTGTAGCTGGTGTGTTGGGTTTTTTTGCGCAAAGGCAGTATTTTAACCTGACTTTGATCTAATAACGTTTTGTGATAAGAACAGTTTATATACTTTTTGCTTTGGCTAGGAACTTCTGTGGACTCTATTTGAAAGACTATTTCTTCCTCTTTGAATTTGCTTATAATGAAAAGCCAAAATATCTTGAAGACATCTGTAGTTCTTAAGCATGTTCGTGCACTCTGTGTTCACATACATACGTGTATTTGTATATAGTTTAAATGTGTTGTGATTGGAGAATACCAATATTTTTTTCTCTTAAAGCCTTTTGATACAGGAACTGACTAGGACAGCTTAGCACATTCATGGTTGTGGCACTAAACCTATTTTTGTCCTGCCTTGACTAATATTACCAAATATTTATATACCATTTTTAAACAAAGGTTCACAAAGCAGTTAATGTAGCAAAAGTAAATAAGTGATCCTATAATTTATCCTACATTAAAGATCTGGGGAAGCAGTAATAAGTTATAAATAGTACATTAGCTATATTTGTCCCTGCCTTGCTAAATTGAAAGATTTTTCAAATTCTTTGTGTTAGACCTTGCATGGGGCTTTAACTATTTTTTCTATGTACCTGGGTTTTTGAAACGCTCTTTTACGTGATCTCAGTAATGCTGTTTGTTTTAAATCACTGAACTAGTATGATCACTATTACAATAGCAAATTAGGGGGGGAAACCCAAATTTTTTTACCTATAACGCTGTGAGATGATTAGAATTTAATAGGGCTTTGTAGCAGCTGGTGAATGAAGGGAACGTATCATGTGGCTAATGCTGAATCAAACCATTGATCTTCCCTAACTCAGTATTGACACTGACAGGCAGCTCTCCAAGGTTTTGGCCAGGCAGTTTCTCTGCCCTTCCTGGGGAGATACCAAGAGGTCGAACCTGGGACTTTCTGCATGCAAAGCATGCACTCAGCCTCAGAGCTCCATCCCCTTCTGCATAAGGGAACATATATCAAATAACTATGGAGTAACTCTTTTAAAAAAACTGGAATAATTTAACTGCCTTCCACCAGTTTCCATTAGTCCCTTTTTTGTCTCAGCATCTAACGTTTTCCATAATAATGGTATACACAGAAGGGTATGGGTAAAGTATTCGTTAAGATAGGTTTAAGGCTGCAAAGTAACTAGCCTGTGTCACTTTTTTCCTAATCAGGCTTCTAAAAAAAGTCAAAATCTGAAAAGATTAGATTGGAATTGCCTGAAATTCTATTAAGCCACACTGCATGGACGTGCTGGGAATATAAATACAATTACTGTAAATTTGTTAAAATTGATTTGTTGCATTATCTTGCTAATCTAACGTACGGTACTTTTTGTGTCCATATTGCAGACGGCAACTCCAAACTAACATGGCAGTCAGACTGTGTGATGTGGCTTCTCTGCTTAGAAGTGGTTCGTGGGCAGCAGAGCCTTGGACTGGGGTCTGTGGGATTTTTCTTAAATTCTGTAGGCTATATTGTACGTTTTATAGTAGTGCTGAGGCCATACCAAACACTTTATCTTCATATTTGAAATAATTCTTCATACCCGATTCTATCTGTGCAATCCTATGCATGTCCTCTCAGTTAAGTTCCTTTGTGTTCATTGGGACTTACTCCCAGGAAAGAGTGTACAGGATTGCAGCCTTAGTTTTGGTGTAGGAATTAAACTGTATCTTGGAGTAAGACTGGGCTGAGGGCATCTTCTAAACTTACCAATGTAACTTCCTCTAATACCACCTGCCTTTCTAAATGGTGACTTGAGTTATCTTGCTTAGTACAACATGAAAAAAGAGCAGGATTTGTATTAAAGCTGTTTTGGTATGGTCTGAATACTGAATAACAGGAACTTTGGGGAAAAAATGTATAGTGTATTTTTTTGGTTACTAATAAAATTAGAATTCCATTAAAGTCAAAAATTACTTGGCCAGTAAAAAGTCAAATTTAGGAACTGTTGAAAAGCCTGATTCATATCAGGTGCACAGTTTTGTTTCAGTGATCTTATCAGTGGGATAGGAACTTCTCATTAAAACCTAAGGTATTAGTGTTGCTTTATTCCAAGCTGCAGATGGTCCTGTGGTTGGACACTGTAGAACATAGACTACAGGAGCTCTTCATTTTGAATGTTGGCTCAGGATTTAATTCTTCTCACCTAAACATGAAAATAAATGTGGAATTATGTGGAGATGGTTAATTGTACTTTAAAAAATTGTGCTGGTTTCAATCAATGAACACTCAAAACACATTTTTAAACCAGCTTAGTCTGAATGTAGTGCGGTGGTCCACCATTTCTGTGGTGCGTGGAACATCTGAATAGTAATCTGTTTAAATGGTTCCCAGCTAGCATCTGCATGGATACTGTGATTTTGTTGAAGTCTCAGAGGCCAGTATGTAAGCATATGTTGGTTGAGGAGAAAAAATGCTATCACCAGACCTGTAGATCTTTAAATATCCTGAAGGAGCTTCCTCTTTTTGCTGGATCCCAGTCACTTCCTGGGTAATCCATCTCCTTTCAACTTCTTCTGAAGAGTGATATTTATAACAAAGTCATGCTGACATTCCCATTTTTCGGGAAAATAACTTGTCAGATGTCCAAAGATAAACATGTCTTGCCAGAAGGCTAATTGTTGGTGCTGAGGTTGAAGTTCTCTTTTAAACTTTGAGTAGGTTGGCACAGGAACTGTGCATTACACTAGATCGGGATTGAGTTCTGCATTGATAGATTTGATAAAACTTCAGTTCTCAGGTTCTGAGCTGGGAACAGTCTTGAGTAGTTTAATTCTGAAATAGAATATTTAGCCTTGCACACAGAAGTTGCCATGGAGTAGGGTACCTGAATGTGACATGAATTTCTGCATTTCGGATATACCTTCATTTCAGATAGCCAAGTCTTCTTGGGGGTTTCCAAATGAACAACTCCAATTCTGTCTGTCAATTCTTTTAGATCAGATCAGCTAATAAATCTGGCTGCACCACTATCGAGATGTTGGGAAGAACAACAAATATCAAAATAGTTGCATTATAATCAAGATTTTCCTATCTTGGAATCCCAGCAAAGAAGGGTTTAAATGGTCATGCCAGCATTTTCACGCATTTAATTGTCAGCTATCAAGTTTGGAACAGAAAATTGTGGCCAACTCACTAAAATACTGGAAAAGTAACCAAAACAGTACATTTCTTTCATTCTTCCCATAAAATCTACTGTTACCGTTGTTTTACCTCATGCAATAATTGTGGAATCTTATCAGATGTTACATTTGCACTTACATTATTTTAGTGAATTCTAAGATATAACTGTATAAGCACTAAGTTCATATGAAGCAGAGTTGTTAACAGTGGGCTTGAAAAAATATTTGTTCTTGGCAAAAGCTCCTGGGATTTATTTTCAGCCCTGACTTAGAGAAGATCTTTCAGTAAAACCTTCGTTGCTTTAAAACTTGTAAAAGGTTTTTATTTCTAGAGAATTAACTTTTGGTCGAACCATTGTAAAGCCATTATTGCAGCCCTGACAATTGGGTGCTTTTGCATAGTGGCAAAGCTTTAGATTCTTGGCTAGAATCACTAATAGATTCTGAAATATGAATTCTGACAGTTCCCATTTTCTCTGTTTTTTAGCAGGTAATTGCTGCCATGGAAACACAACTGTCTAATGGACCAACTTGCAATAACACAGCCAATGGTCCTACTACCATAAACAACAACTGTTCATCGCCAGTTGATTCTGGGAACACAGAGGACAGCAAAACCAATTTAATAGTCAACTATCTTCCTCAGAATATGACACAAGAAGAGCTGAAAAGTCTGTTTGGGAGCATTGGCGAGATAGAATCCTGCAAACTTGTAAGAGACAAAATCACAGGTATGTAAGCACTAGGATTTTGGATATGCACACAAGGTAACGTGTTTCTGTGAATCAGGAGTTAAATTGCCATTAGTTCCTGGTGAATTATAGTGGCAAAATATGCTGTCTGGTTTGGAAGATGGATTTTAGCATTTCATTTTAGCAGTGTGAAAGGCAAGAAAGGCTTAAGGCCTTAAAACAGCTTGGGGATAGCTTGGGATATTTAATTGTAATGACCAGTTTCTTTCAAAAATGCCAGTTCACTGCCTTTTCAGGAGTGTTTGTATTCACAAAAAATAAAGTCCCAACAGATTCTGAAATTGCCTCCTTCTAACTTCTGAAGGAGAGGCATGCAAACCACACGAATACAAGGCTGTCCATAATCTCTGTCAGCATGGTCTTGCAGGCCACATTTGAGCAGAAGGCTCAAGACAACAAACTGTAGGCTCTCAAGGACTTCATTAGTCAATCCTTCATAACAAAGTACAGATCAGATGATTCACATTGCACAGATAAACTTTTGTGCTTAACAAAACACAGTGGTGGTCATTTCTTACATCTTAAATTACTTTAAAGTTGTATAAATAAATGGAATTCAGGAATGGAGAGTGTTCAAACTGCACTAATTTGAAATGCATCTCCGAGAACAAAGTATGTTAGGGAAAAGACTATCTGTTTAGATCCAGCTCTGGAAACAAGCTAGGACGAAATTGTTCGTGTTAATGGTGTAATGTGCAAGCAGAACATTTGAGTGCAGCAAGTTCTATAAGATTCATATCTTAAAGATAGGCTCTATTCTGTAACAAGGCTTTTTTTACTGGGTTGCCAGTTGTGTTGGCAACCTATTACTGTACATAGTACAGTACATATTACATAGTAATAGTGCAGCCTATTACTGTAAAGCTCTTGTCCACTTGGAGAGTCTTGCAAGCCCTGTATTGGTAAGCTGGTGAGGGTAAGCTTTTGTCTCCTCATTTTTTCAAGATTCTGTATTTGCATTATTCCTTTAGTAGTTTCCAAGTATTGCATTTCATCTTGTCCCCCTCTTGTCCTTGTTCCTATTTGTCACCCTGTTTTGAAACTGGCTGCTATACAGATACTTGAATACTAGGAACTCCCATAAGCATTCATATATAAGGCAGAAGTATTGCACCCTGTAAACCTGGTACTTTAGAAAAATTGTGTACATAGCTGCAAGTCAGCTCGAATAATTAGCAGTGTCAAAAACATTGGCAGCTTCTGTACTTCAGTGATAATTTTTAGGTGAAGTTTCACTTAATGCGGAATTTTTACTGCTTCAGAAAGCCTCTGAATACAGTAATCATTATAGAGGTGATTGATGGATCATGATCTCTTTGTCATGTCAGGGGAAGTTGGTATCTTCTGACCTTCTTACATGTGTCTCAGAGTGAAAACAGCAGCATTGTAGCTCATTAAGCTCCTTCTCTGGGACATAGGGAATAGCCGGCCCACCTTAAAGGACTGCTGTGAAGGTGACAGCTTAGTAATTGGAAGAGTGACTGAGAAACATTTCAACTGCACTGCATTAAATGCGAAGAATTACTGTTTTACACAAGAAGCGGGAATGCATGTTTTCCAGTATTGTCAACATATTAACCAGAATTTGACTATTTAAGAACCTGGGTGCATTTTTTTTTTTTTTTAAAAAAAAAATTGGGATAAAATTCTTTATTTCTTGCTTGTGATTTGAATCCAAGTCTATCTTGTCAAAATTAGGAAGAAGAGGCAACAGCCAGGGGCCACTCTGACATCTCTGAACCAAAAGAGAAAAGCAGATGATTGTAAACCACTTTGAGATTTTATTTGAATGTGCATACTCTTGCAAGCCATACATTCCAGTGTTCTTTAGTGGACCATGCTGGGTACCTGTTGGTGATTGGAAAACTCTCTAGGCGTGAATCGGGTTTTAATCCTGTGTTTTAATCTTTTTTTCTGGTAGTATAGAATCTGCTAGTTTATGGAAATGCTTGTTTCAGTTAAATTCTTGTTGATGTACATTTTAAAGGTATATCGGTCTTAGTCTTCAGGTGCTCTGGGAACACCTTAAATGGAGGGAAATGATGTTACAGGTTCATTAGAGCAGCAGGTGCCAAACCCTGACCCGTGGGCCAGTTTGGCACCTGTCGCGTTCCTCACCACCACCAACCTCCCCGCCGTGAATAGAGCTTACTGTTCCTTCCAGGAGCCTCCCTTTAGTGCTGCAGATCGCCCTGACCTTCACACTAGCCTGTTGCTTCTGGGTCTGCTGCCCAAGCAGGCTTTGCACCCAGATTTCAGGGCATTTATGGCATGCTAGTGTGAAGGTTACGGGTGATCTGCGGTGCTGTAGGGAGGCCCCTGGATGGAACAGTAAGCTGCTTTCATGCCAGGGGCAACTTTGTGGGGGAAAGCAGCAGTCCATGGTATGGAGACTACTGCATTAGAATGTAGTGCCTAATTCTGATGCTAAAACATTTCAAAACTCAAACTAGGCTTTTGAGTTTTTTTACTATTGCAGACAGATTGGGGAGAGGGGCAATACAGCCCTCCAAACTCTTGCTATGTGATATCCAAACTCTGATATCTGGAATTAAATAGTATTAATAATCTTCCTTGGGGTGCAAAGTTAGTCTTGCATTTGTTCAGGTAGCTTGAGCTTCCCATTGCATCTGAATGGGATGCCTCTGGATTTTGGAAGGAAGAAACACAATGCAACTCAAGGTGCCAACCTGTGTGCATTCCAATCTGTAGCAGTTTGTCTTGGAATTACAATACTGAGAAGCATATATTCATGGGAAACTGTATTTTGTGCTGAACACCTGTAAACTTCAAATCTGAGCTAGTGAGAGCTGTGCTTGGCAAATTGAAACCTTATGGTATTGCCAAAATGTGTGGTAGTTCCTTTCTTGCTTACACATGTTGCATGGGTCTGTCCTGAAATTGCCTTAGGTCTGAATTACTGTAGCTAAATAAGTAAAACTGCTTGAGGTTTAGGCTATCTAAAAAGACACAAGGCACACCTCATTTTGGATGTGGAAGTAACCTCTTTTTGAATTACTGGTGGTTCATGCCACTCAAAGAGCCATGTTCAGAGCGGATAATGATACTATTGATTTTTTTTCCTCAGAGAGGTGCATGACTAATTTTGGTCTGCAAGTGGCATCATATGATCTTGGGGAAAGATTAGTAGAGGAGCAAGGGAAAAGGCAAATGTTAAACTAAGCAGATCTTCGTAGAACCGGTAATGCAGCTATGGAACTATAGTTCCATATTACCCTTTTTGCAGAATTTTCTTATTCCTGTCAGTTGATATAGTCCAGATTCCAGGATTTTTCCTTCAGATGGAGTGTGTGGAGGGAACTGCAAATACATTTGGAACTGAAAGCTAGATGCCAGCCCACAGAAGTATCTACTTCATTGATGTGCTATAAAAGATATTTCCATTGTAGATTTTAAATCTGCGATTTCTTCATTCTAAAAGTTCTGATAAATGTGACTTGGCCAACTTGGAATTAGTACTCAGAATTTTGAATAGATGCCTTGATTCCCACTGGTGGTTTGAATTCCATTTTCAGTTAATTTTGTAATACTGTATTATGGCAATATTCTATTGAATTTTATTCAAATTCCAAAAGTTGGAAAGTTGCAAAATCTATAAAGCAAGTAGTCTGAGTTTCAGACTAGAAATTGGGTGTGCCAGAGTGGGGTGTGCCTTTCTGATATTCCATAGTAGTGGTTCTCAAACGTTTTAGCAACAGGACCCACTTTTCAGAATAACAATCTGTCCACGACCCGCAGGAAGTGATGTCATGGCTGGAAACGACATCAACCAACAGGAAGGGCTGTAATTGTGAGAACAGGCTCCTAAGTGAGAATGTGCTGGAATGCCTGTTGCACTGTATTTCTTTCATAAGGTATTTCATTGTTCTGTAATCTCTGGCTGCAAGCCTTTTTCGCAAGGAAAGTATGGCATAAATTCTTAATTACAGATGCTGGATTGAGGTTAAATCTCTATTTGCAGTCAGAGGAGCAGGAAACAAATGCAAAAAAAATCTTGACACAAATCCTGAGTCCAAGATACACTAAGGCTGCACTCCTATATAAAGTTAAGAGAGTAAATCCATTTAACTTAGAGGAGCTTGTTTCTGAAACATGCATAGGACTGTACTATAACACTCTTCCAGCTGTTTATGTCCCATGGATAGGGCATAGAGCAAGGATGGCTCAGCTATTGCGTCTTTGTCGTGCCCCCACCCAGGTCCTATCCTTAACCTAGGTTAATTCCCTCCACCTTGTCTTATGATCTTTATATGATCTTTACATACATCTTATGACTTTACATGATTGCGTAGATTCTTATGGTTTCTTCCGAGGTCCCAGATGTCTTCATCCTTTTAAAAGCCCTTGCCCTCTTTCTTGCCCACAATTGCTTAAAGGGGTTCAATTCTCCATTCAACACATTAAAACATGGGCTGAAAGAGTGGGAGAGAATAATCGCCATGATCTGGGTTTAGCCGCTCTTGATTACACAGACAAGAGGGTGACCAAGGTAGAGGCTTGTTTTTTTTACCATTGGCACATCAAGGTTGCAAGGGGGTTATGTGGGATCAAAAACTTGCAATATCTACTTGATGGTGTAGATATGGTGATGGTGGGACAAAAGAACTGGTGGTTGGTTCACTGCTCCTGTCCCTCCTACTCCTCGCACTGTTGCCTCTATGCTCCTGGATCTACTTGCCTTACTGGGATCTGAACCACTGGCAGCCCCCTTCCTGAGGCTGGCTGACGAGAGTTGCCTGGTGCAGGGGGTGGGCAGGCTGCTGGCTTCTGGTACTGGGGCTGGAAGTTGCTTCAGAAGGCATTGTGGCCCTGCTGCTTCCTCCAGTTCTCAGTGCCCTGCTACATCAGGCTGCTGCCTCCAGCTCCCTGCAGCCAGGCAAGTTTGCCAAGCTTCAGGGAGCCGAAGGCGGCAGCTGCCCAATGCTACCAAGCGCTAAGAACGGGAGGTAGCAACAGAGCTGCTGGACCTTCTAAAGCAACTTTTGGTGCTGGAGCCAGAGGCTGGCAGCCTGCCCCCTTGCTATCACTAAAGGAGTAAACCCAGAGAGCCAATGAAGAGAGGACTCGGTATACTGCCAGTGGCTGAAGGAAAGACACAGACAACAAGAGTCTGGTCTGGAGGCTTCTCTCCCTTCCTCTCTCCTCCCAGGCCTCCTTTTATTGTCATTTCTCTCTACTCACATACACAGTGCTAATTGCGTTAGTGGTTTTCAGCTTTTGCTGGGTGATGCAGTGTTACACTTATCTTCCTTTTCCTTCAAGGCTTATCGTTAGTTTGGTATATGCACCCCTTTGCTCAAGGCAGCTCATCTGTGCCTCTGAGGGTGTGCCGCGGGGGGGGGCAGTTTGCTCTTGGCTGAGTTGAGCTAAAGGTCAGCACCTTTTCACTGCTACATTGCTACAGATGGCTACCTACCTGTCTGAAATTAGGTTGTAACCCACCTAGTGGATCACAACCCACAGTTTGAGAAATGCTGTTCTATGGGTATGTGGAGAAAGAATTAAAAGGTAAAGCTTTCCCCATGACCAAATAGTCTAGTTGTGACTGACTGTAGGGGGCGGTGCTCATCTCAGTTTCTAAGCTGAAGAGCCAGTGTTTGTCCAAGGACATGTTTCTGTGGTCATGTGGCTGACATTACCATACACCAAGGCGCACAGAACACAAGTGGTATCTATTTATCTACTCATATATTTTTTACATGCTTTCAAACTGCTAGGTTGCCAGGAGCTGGGACAAGCAACGGGAGCTCACTCCATTGCGTGGTCTTGAACTGCCAATCTCCAATCAGCAAGTTCAGCAACAACAGTTTAACCCGCAGTGCTACCACAGCCTGGAGAAAGAATATAATGTTCTTAAACGCAAATGTGCGTTTGACAGATAAATTATTGTGTGTGTTAATATTGGTACATCTAATTTGTGATGTAAATTTCCTTAAACCAGTGGTATTCAAACCTTTTAGACCGGAACTCACTTTTTAGAACATTACTTGTGTAGACACACACCGGAAGTGATGTCATTAACCTGGAAGTGATGTTTTGGCAGGATGTGCTGTCACATAATAAAACGACACTCCTAAAAATGCAAATTGGCATTCTTGGACTTGTACAACCATGAAATGTTTGTGACAGAAAGCAAGATTAGAACAAAATACGATGGAAAAGTACTGAACTAAAAACAAAATTTAAAAAAACCCTCACTTGAAAATTCAAACTGTTAACACTCACAAAAGGAATATAACGAGTAAGGTCTGCAGTTTCCATGATGGCTGCTCCCAGCTTTCTTCTGCAACCCACCTGACATTGGGTTGTGACCCACCAAGTGGGTCCCGACCCACAGTTTGAATAAGCCTGCCTTAAACATTATATTGGAGACATACCAACAAATACCATAGGCAAAAATTCACAATTAGTAAATCATATAGAATTAGTGTGTCTACCAATCTCTAATTCATAGTACCATTGAAGTTAACAAAAAATAACCTTCATGTTGGCAGATTTTCTTGCCTAATGTTTCATTTGCCACCTCCCACTACTTCCTGAGCCATTTGTTTATCTCAAAATAAGTTATTTTAATAGAAGCCTGAATCCTGCCATAGCTGAGCAATAATTAATTTTGCAACAGTGTTTTAGGTGGGTAGCTCTACACTGCATGTAAATGCATTAATGAAAATCTGACAGGAGGTGATTTTGGAGCTGGTAAGTAATGGAGAAAGGATGTACAGTTGAGCCTTGTTATTGATGGATTTGGTTTTCACTGATTTGATTAACCCCTGGTACCAAGTTCCAGGTTTAACTGCCTTGTAAAAAGGAAAAAGGATCAAAATTTTCTCTTCCTACATTCTGTTACATTCCATTATTCACCCCATCTAGTGGCTGAAAGTGGTTTTCAAACATTTTAGCACTGGGATCCGCTTTTTAGAATGACAATCTATCTGGGACCGACCAGAAGTGATGTCATGGCCAGAAGTGCTGTCATTGTGATGCCAGAGCCTGCTGCTTTTCTAAGAATGCAGCGATAAGTTGGGTTATTTCTCAGCTATTTTCCAGTCGCAAAGTGAATCAGAAATAAAAAAGCCTATTTACAACCTTGACACAAGCAAACAACCACACAGCTCTTCCCCTTTCCAACATCCCGTCTTCCCATGTTCTCAATATGGTTGCTCCAGGTGCTTTGTGACCCACCTGAAATTGGCTTGCAACCCACTGGTGGGTCCCAACCTACAGTTTGGGAACCACTGCACTACAGCAGCTATACCAATGCATGCTAGGAAAAGACAACTACTGCCAAGTCAGAGTCAGCAATATTGAGGTAGCTGAATTAGTCTGATTTGGTGTAAGGCAGTTTCCTCTACCTTGTCCAGAGGCAACACAGTGAGTCAGTTGGTTTAACTTTCCACAGCCTAATTTCACATCACATTGTACTGAGCAGTTCATATGAACTAGAGTTCATAATGCATGATTCCCTCAGGTTTAAAAAGCATGCATATCTATTTTTTCAGTCCGAGTCCATTGACAGAAGAGTGGTAAGAGTCCTTGGAAGCCCCACCAGCTCTGATTCAAATTGCATACCCAATGCATGATTTACATTTTTAAAAGCTGTTTCAACTGAAGCTTAAGTGTAAGTTGGAGGCATAGTTGGTGGTAAGTCAGGGCCAGGAGGTCAGTTTCCCCAAGTGCCATGTCTTGGGGTGGTTGGTGGTTGGACTGACTTTCGGAAATCTTCTGATGCCTGGGAAGGCCATGCATGGCTTTCCCAAGCCTCAGAAGGCTTGCTGGAGACTTTAGAAAGCCATTTCTGGTTTTAGCAAAAAATGATAATGCCTTTCTAAGTCCTTCTGAGGGGGGTATTAAAAAAAGGTGCCTCAAGTGCCAGATGGCATAGCTATGCGACTGGTTTTGCATAAGTGTATGTGGATCAGAATTGGCAGGAGCAAAGAATGAAAGCCTTCTTCCCCTGGTGTTCCCCCTCCACACCAAGCCCACAGTCTTGCTGTGGTTATAGCAGGAAAAACACTGGGTAAAAAACACTCATGTAAAACTTAGTCATGCCCTCGTATCCACCGTTTCAGTCATGGATACCATGGCTACGGGAACTCCTATTAAAAAGATAGAGCAACATTAAACATTTTTTTTTACCTTGTTACAGCAAAACCACTGTTCTATCTTTAAAAAGGCAGCCCCAATATCCACGGGTTCAGGTGTCCACAGGGGTGTCCAGAATGGAACCCCAGCAGATACAGGAGCATGCCTGTACATACGTTTTGATTCTTTCAGCAGGTATAAAACAAACCATTTTAGGTTAAGACTTGGAAAGTCTAGGTCAGGGAATCAATCTTCTTTATATCAAATACAATATGAATGTATGAAAAAGGATTATAATGGCAAAGTATAAACTCTAGATTTAACTAGTGGGGCCAGTGCAGTATCTGAAATCCAAATTTGTTTATGGCAGTATGCATTCTTGTGACTAGTTTTAACAAAGCTGTTATTTAAAGTCTGTCAAGTTGTGGGTTCACTGTAGTTCTAAATTCCTTCCTTGTTTCTCTTCTGAGTGAGCAACAAATAATAAACAGTTTATTAGTGGATTAGGCATATTCTAGGGCTTAACATGCCACATGATTAGAGATGTTTGAAATGGTGTGTTACTCAAAAGTAACCCTCTGTCTTCAGTAAGACTTGGGCTATCATCCTGTCTTACAGGAAACAAACACCTAGTTTTAGGTATACGACACTGGCTCTTGGGTGTCAGTCAATGCCAAGAGTAAAAAGGAGTTGTACAGATTAATAGTGCTGCAATCTTCCTCCTTTGTTTTCTTGGGCTGATGGATATGGTTTCTTTAATCTAAAATACAGAATATAAAATTTGCTGTGACCATTGCTCTTGCATTGCTAATTGTCCTAATGGGATTTCCAGGGCAGAACCTTTACTGCGACAATTCTCAACCAGTGTGCTGCAGCACATTGTTCTGCTGTGGTTGGTCTGCAATTGTGCTGCAAGATTTTGGGTAGGGTCATTCATTAGTTGGGCCATTGGGGATGCAAGCAGGTTGAAAATAGCTGTTTTAGTGGGTGGTGGTTACTGAACATCCAACCCCCTTTTAAATCTTCTGAAAGTATCATTGAAATCTGTTCTGAAATAGCTACAAGGGGCCAAATTAGATGTAGAAGCAGACTCCTGTGTTGGAATTGGATTGGTATGAAATGGGGATTTGATAAAGCTCTGTAAGAGTAAATGGAGTGGGGATGCTGAACCCTTTCTTCTGCTTGTGCTTCCTTCCTGAATCTACCTTGTGGTGCTCAAACACTAGAAATAGCCTCTGTGGAGAGAGAAGCAGCTAGGGAAGAATCTGTCCTGGAAAGGAGAAACGGAAGGACTTTGAAGGACTTAGATGTGGAAGGACTTTGAAGCTGTACTTTAAATGGCATCTTGTTATAGGAATTTGCGTGACTCCCAAGTTGGTTATGCTGTTGACACATCTGTTTTGACCCAGAGGAAATTTAATAAGCAGTGAGCATAAACTCATATCTGTGAATTAGGCTAGTTCTTGATTTACTCAGAATAAAAATGAAGTTTGACATAGTGTTGGGTTAAAGCAACAGTCTTCAAACCCTGGCCCATGTCTGGGGAAACGCCTTCCCCGTGTGAGCAACTCTTACTATTCTGTTCAACCACCATTCCATTTTGAAGCTGATGGGCTGTCCGGGACGCACCAAGTAGTTATGTCTATGCCTGGGCATCCCAGAAGGCTGTGCAGCAGGACGCCAGGCATAGATGCAACTTCTCAGGGCATCCCTGACAGCTGATTGGCTTCAAAATGGAGCAGCACTTGCTCGGAAGAGTCAGT
Organism: Lerista edwardsae; assembly: GCA_029204185.1. Lineage (NCBI taxonomy): Eukaryota > Metazoa > Chordata > Lepidosauria > Squamata > Scincidae > Lerista > Lerista edwardsae. The sequence goes on from JAJKFI010000001.1 coordinate 5,815,641, forward strand.
GCTGCTTGGGATGGGGAAGGCACTTTGGCAATGCAGTGGTCACGAGTTTAGCGACTGCTGGGTTAAAGAACGTAAAGTGCAATGGGAAAGCAGTTAGGATGCTGCCTTCAGTCACTCTGGACTATTGGTTTGTCCTTGTGCCTGTCTGAGCTGAGATGTATCTTGGGGTGAGGAATGATTTTCCAAAGAAATGGAACTTTTGCTGGGTCCAAATTTCCTTTGATTATTCTGATACTTCATTAAAAAGCCTCTCAACCTAACCACAGTGCATGATTGATGGCAGATCGCATTAATATTCATCTGAGATCAGAATACCCACCTTCAATCAAGGAAATGTTGACAGTTCTTCATGGAGTAATTGGCTTTTAAAAAAAAAAAAAAAAACTTTATTAGCTTGAGGAAAATTTATAATTGACTTGACTTGTTTTTAACAAAGCCCAGTACATTAAGATAGTGATTTACAGTTCTCAAAGTTCTGAAATGGCTGCCAGCGCCCCCCAAAGTACTTTAAGTATATAACATTCAAATATTTAGCTTATTGGTTAGGGGACTCTATGGGCCTCAAACTCCTCTGGAGGTGCTAGAATGGCATATGGTTCTGTACATTCCGAGACCTTGGAAGTTGAAGTTTCTGCTGCAGAACTGATGTCCGCAACCTTTGCACCAGGCAGTCCTCACATCCATCACAGCCCCCCCTCTCTATGTTCCTAACTATAGAGTCACACACTACAAGGAGTCCATGTCCCCCCTCCTGCCGAGGAGCATCCGTAGTGCGACTGGATGTGGGCTCGTCACTGGAAGAAGGGGTCCCCAATGGGGGACTGTTTCCCTCTGTTCCAGGCTGATGTCCTCCAGCCCTGGGACTTCTTACCCTGTCAGCTGATGAGGTGCCTCTCTGAGGGTGGGATGAAGCCTGCAAGTCCCCAGAAGTCTCATTGTGGTCCCTCTCTGCCTGCGTCTGCTTCTTCAGGTCGGCAACCAACGCCTCTAGGGAGCAGACCAGTTTCCTGAGTTCCTGGAGCTCCTTGCATGGAGGACGTATCCATGACCTATGCCCCAGAGGCATATGGTCATACATGTGGCACTCTGTGCAAAACACTGGATAGCCCCCACCCTCCTGCTGGCTGACTGACTGCATGGCTTTGTTTTTAAGTTCTAATGTTCATAGAGTCTGGGGCCCTGGCTTCCTTGCCCTGCTGCTAAACCCGTGTGTCTCACCAGGCAGTTTGTCGCAGATGCTGCACTTCGTCGCGGACAGCACTTGCTGTGTGTGAAGGCACTTGCTAGAGTGTGCTGCTATGTACTCTTACCAAGCCCCTCCCCTTCCTTTCTGGCTGCTTGAAAAGGGCTGGTCCCATACCTGCGGGCTTCAGGACTAGAGGCTTCCTAATGGAATTCGACTCACAAGAACAATGCACCTTCTGAAAATGCTGGATGAGTCGCTTCCTGACTGGCAAGCTCCCCACTGCCCTTAATATTCTCCCTTAAACACTGAGGCTTAAACACTGCGGTTAAATCTTGTTTCTGGTTTAAATTCTTGTTTCAATCTAGTTTAAAGTTTAGTTTAAATCTTGTTTCTAGTTTAAATCACTAAGGACTACACATTACAGTATTCAAAAACACTAAACAGTGCTTCCCCTCCTTGGTTGAGTCTTCCCCTCAGTTTCACTTGTGTTCCTACTCTCAAGTAGACCTCTGGTCCTACTCAGAGTAGACCTACGTAGGTTTGAGCTGTAATTCTTTCCAGAATCAGCTCCCTGTCAGTTTCTGCCTTTTACCATGTTTGTGCCTATTTAGTTAAATGTAATTCCCCAACTATCTTCTGTGCCCTGACTTCTGGCCTTCTCAGTCTCCTCAGGTTAGATTAGGCCCTACTTTTAAGGTCACAATTTACTCATATCATACTCTTACTTAAACTTAATTTGCTTAGTTTTAACCTTACAGTAGATTTACTGTAGCTCCCTTTACCTGTGACGAACTTTAGGTGAACAACTTACTTAAATCTAATCCCACAGTAGATTTACAAGTGAGAAAGAACATTGATCCTACTCCTTCTTGCCCAGATACTAAACTCTCGTGTCTCACCAGGCACTTTGTCGCAGACAGCACTCGCTGCTCATGAAGGCACTCGCTTCCAGATTTTGTGATGGCATTTGTGCTGGTGAAACTTTTTAAAAAATAGAAATTCTGGGCTAGATCCCCCGCACCCTGAGTCACCCAAGAGGTTGTACTTGGATAACTTAAACAATGTTATATCACAGTATGCTTCATATCAGTGTTGTTCAAACTGTGGGTTGGGACCCACTTGGTGGTTTTGCGACGTGATGTCAGGTGGGTCACAGAAAGCTGGGAGCAGCCATCTTGGAAACTAGAGTCTCGTTATATTTGGGAGTGTTAGCAGTTTGAATTGTCACGTGACGTTTTTAAAAAAAAATCATTTTTAGTTCAGTGTTTTTACATAATATTTTATCCCTATCTTGCTTTCTGTCAGGGATATTTCATAGCTGTACAATTGCTGCAATCCAAGAATGTCGATTTGCATTTCAGGAGTGTAGTTTTATGATGTTACAATGACATCACTTCCTGCTTGATGATGTCACTTCCTGCCACGACATAACTTCCAGGTTAATGACGTCACTTCTGCAGGGTCTCAAAACAAATGCCATTCTAAAAAGTGGTTTACAGTCTAAAAGGTTTGAATACTACTGCTTTATATAATGTCATTTTATACATTTAGAGTAGTGATGTTCAGCCTCTTTCATCTCATGACATACTGGCAAGGCACTAAAATTGTTAAGGCACGCCATCAGCTTTTTGATAACTGACAAGACACTGTGCTGCCAGTGGGGGGCTCACATCCTCCAATAATCCTAAATGACTCTCTTCCAAATTCCCAGGGGCATACCAATGTGCGGTGGCACAGTGGAAGAAAATGACTGATTTAGAGGGATATTGTGACTATAATTCAAAGTTTAAATTAAATACTTAAATCAACACAACTGTAGATTTAATTGATTTATGCTCAAATTGGTTGCCATGTAGTATTAGTCCCATATTCTTGGCATGGACACCTAACTCTAAACTTTTGAGCAATTTATATGACATTAGTAAATTGCTTTGGAACATTCAGATTTTTGAGCAGAACATTCAGGCTTTTACATTCTCCAGGGAACTCTAGCTTTTATTTCATGACAAAACTCTAATATAGAGACCATAGTGTGTGCTCTGTTTTGGAAGTGTTAATTACATACATCACTAGAGGGAGCTAACCTAGGTCAAAGTAATCATTAATTTAGATATATTTGGCCTCTTCTGCATCTAGTGACTGTTTCAAATAAGGTTTGGTATCTCTGATCCCGATTTGAGATGATGACTTTGGGGTGAGGGAGAAGGATTGGGGTAGAGACACCTCTCACCCAAACCATATATAAAGTCTAGTCTGGCACCACTACCCAGTGTAATGCAGTGCTTGTATAGAGAATTAGAAATCACAAAAACCATGCTGTGCATTATAAAGCACTGGAGAGGGGAGTGTGGTGAAAAAACTATTTGAAAAAGGGATAAGGCAGGGAAATTGTCCTCCCATTAAAGTTTAACATAGTCAAGCATTGTGATGGTGGTTTTCCTGAAAGAGCATCTTATATAGCTTCATTTTCTAAGTAGAAACTAATATGCACCATGAGCACTGCTATATGAATTTTTAGATAAAGGCATCAGAGGCTTCTAGAGATTGTACAACCTGGACAAATATTTCTTAGTCCATATGCTTGGTGATTCTGCTCCCTGTCCTAACCTGGAGAGCAAGTGAAGGTAATCTGCTTTCTGCATCACATTTTTGGCCAGGTGGTGAGCTCTGCATAACTGGGTTGCTGAGTCTCTTCTCTAAAAATAGCCCAGTGAGAACAATTTATATGTAAGCATGCTGAACTTGCTGAACATTTCACTTGTATCTATGAAAAACTGCATTACAGAGTTGGCTCATTGGACCATCTAGTTCAGTACTGGCATTATATTGACTGATGGCATTCTCCAGCATTTCAGGCAAGGGTCTTCCTCAGTCCTACCTGGAGATACCAGAGATATTTTTGTATGCCAAGCATGTGGTCTGACAGAAGTGCACAGGCTTGCAGTGACCAGTTACTGTATGCTTCCATAGGTTGGAAAGTAAATGTTAAAGGGGCCACAGCTGTTTGAACTCTATTTGAGAAACTGACAAACTACACAGTTCAGGTAGTTAGATGAAACTTGTCAACAGTTAGGTGCCTGCAGTGGCAACTAGGAAGAAATAGTTTACGATTTTTCTTTTCGGATTGTGAATAATGAATACTGGGGCCTGCCAGTACTGTACTTCTAAATCTGACCTGTAAGTAGTGCTAAACTCACTAGTCTGCCTCCTAGTGAGTTGCACTACTTACAAGTCAGATTTAGAAGTACAGTACTGGCAGGCCCCAGTATCTGCTGCGGTTCCATTCCAGACCCCATCGTGGATACCTGAAACCATGGATACTGGGGTTGCCTTTTTAAAGATAGAGGAATATCAGTAGTTTTGCTGTAACAAGGTAAAAAATTGTTTAATGTTCCCCCATCTTTTTAATGGATAACTGAATCAGTGGATACTAGGGCATGTCTGTAACTTTTACATGGATGTTTGCCCCAATGTGGGTAGGCGCAGTGTGGAAGCCGTAACCTTCCAACTTGCAGCAACCTGCTGTTGTGCTCAGTAACTGCAGAGCCTTGCACAGGAGAGACGTTTCTGCAGATTGCCCCAGAAGGCTCTGTGCCTGCAGGGATTAAGGGAATCCATGGAAGAGATCAATGGAAGTATCTCCTTAGTATAAAGCTCTGCAGTTACCAGGCACAACAGCAGGTTGCTGCAGGCTGGAAGGTTAAGGCTTCCACACTAATGTCCTACACTCCAGATGAGATCCTGTGGTGGGCCGAATGTGGCCCGTGGGCTGTAGTTTGGAGACCCCTGTGAGTAACAACCTAGATACTGGAAATGCTGGGAGCATTTCCTGATATCCATTGATAGAGCTGCCTATGTGCCTCTTCACACAAAACTGCACATTTATCATGCAAGTGGAAATTAAAGAGTTTCAGTTGAGGTGCATAACTTCAATGGCAGTGTTAAGAGGAAAAAAAATGAGTTTTTCAGAGAACAGATCTTGATAGTGCTGTATAAATTTCATAACACTTTCACTACCATCCCACTACTGTGGTTTTCCTGTCAAAGTATAAAGAACAGTTTGACAGGCACTTTTCAGTGAAGTATTTACATCTTGTGATGAAAGATCTTTGAACCTTTGTAGTAGGCTCAAATATACTGTACGGTAGAGTCAAATGTACTATACAAACATACTGCAGATGGGATAGGATAGTGATACTTGGCCCAATTTGAGAAAGTAAAATTACCTCACTTAGTAGACCTCAATAAGCCTAAATCCAGCGAGCCCCAAAGTGTCCTAAAAGCAACATGTTCCACAGGTGATGACAGAATTTATCTATTGCTGAGAGGTTCCAATCAAGGTGAATTACGAAGTCTGGTCCTTGGCTCTTCAAAACATGTCAAAATTTGATTTCTAATTTCAGGGGACACAGGATGGCCAAAGTGGCTCTGGTGCAGAGACTCCAAAACATTAAACTTTGCACCTTTGGTGCTCAAAATAGGGTAACCCTAAAACTTGGGAAAAATTCAGAGCACAAGCATCATCCCTGTAGCATTTACAGTGAAAGTTTCAGTTCAGTACAATGATTCTAAGTACCTTATTTACATTCACATTAGTGTATGCTTTGGTATGCTTTGGGCCTTAATACATTAATGCTGCCTTAAGAGAAGGAGATGGTCCAGGTGATCTGATGGCATGGTATGGGTTCTGCATCCTGCTGAAGAATCTGGCTTGATTTCTATGTGGTATTTTGGGGCATCGTATTTAAACATATGGTGGCATCCTGGTGCTAGATTTGTTTTTTGGATGAAACTCAGTATTCTTTTTGACATCTGGCTTGGCTTTGGAATTGAGATGGCTCTGGTGTGTGATTTCATAGGCATCTGGACTACCTGTCTGAATGGTAGTGTGTTGCAGTGCTTCCATTTCTCTCTGGCAGTCAGGTTCCAGAAGTTAGTGCTGGGGAAACACCCATTCAACAGCTTGGCATTTGGTGTCCTGCAGTATTCTGTCTGGTCCTGTATGACTTTAGAGCAGTAGTTCCTAAACTTTTTAGCACCAGGACCCACCTTTTAGAATGACAATCTGTCCAGGACCCACCAGAAGTGATGCCATGGCCGGAAGTGCCGTCATTGTGATGCCAGAGCCTGCTGCTTTCCTGATAATGCAGCAAAGTTGGGTTATTTCTTAGACATTATCCAATTGCAAAGTGAATCAGAAAGGAAAAAAAACCTATTTACAACCTTGACACAAGCAAAACTACCACACAGCCCTCCCCCTTTCCAGTGTCCCATCTTCCCATATTTCCAACATGAGTGCTCTAGATTGGTGGTGAAGCACCTGAAATTGGCTTGCAACCCACTGGTGGGTCTTGACCCACAGTTTGGAAACCACTGATGTAGAAGAGCTTCATGAAATGCAACGTCTAGGAGAGGTTTCCACATTGGTGTGTGGATGACATGCAGTTCTTTTCTTCTTTTATCTCAAACTAAGGAGTCTGTAGAAGTCTTGAGCCAATAATGGGCTGGTTGTGGGCAAATAAGCTGAAATTTAACCACGCAAGTGCATCTTTGTCATGTCAAGATTAATAGGATGGTTGATCCAGTGATGGGGCTCAACCTATTCTTGATAGTGTCACTGTTCTTGACGTACTGTGTTAGGTTTGTAGGCAGCAATTGTTGAATCCAGCACAGTTTTTAGATTGTAGGACAGGTGTGTGTTTGCCTAGATGCAGTTGGTGTGTTAGTTGGATCTTTTCTAGGTGAAGCCAGATCTGGCCATAGTGACACATCATTTAATTTATGACTGGAAGTCTATGCATGGCTGCTCTTAAAGTATTAAAACTTCAACTTGGCATGATGCCACATTCATAGGCAGGTCTAGGTTTGTAGAGCATGCAATGTCATTACATTTTGCTGACTCGCAGTTTGGTTCTATAACTATGATGTTGGTTGTTATGGTTTCCCAGACCAATTTGCTTTAAAAATCCATCTAAATACACACATAGAGTAGTTCCATCAAATCTTATGATAGATTAAGATGCTAACCTGTTGCTAGCTGAAGCTAGGTCTTGGTGGGAAGACATGATAAGGCCTTTTTCTGTACAGTAGCACTCAGATTGTTCGGAAAAGTGCACGGGCGGGTGAGTGGGTGTGAGACTGAGACTTCATTTTTGGTTTGGAGAACCACGTTGCCTGGATTTGGGCAGTGTCTTAGTTGAGTTTAAATGTTCTTCCATGGGCGCTATGCCTATATTTTTCTTCTGTCCGTATTGTATTGGCTTATGTGTTTTCTTTAAATTTAATCTTCAATATGTGTTGCCATTTAAAATCTGGAATATGAATGTATGACACAAAATTTGACCTGAGAGCCGTATATTAGTGTAGACTTAGTGCATAAATTGTGCACACTAAAAATCTTCCAACCTCCTTTTCCATTTTCTTTGGCAAACTAAAATCAAACTAAGTTGTGGCAAACTGCCACTCTATATGTTGAAATGGCTTTTGGAAGTAGAGTATATGGTAGTCTAAACTGTTTTTTCAATCATATGGTATTGCTTTGTCACTTTTCCAAGCAATACAGAGTTGCTACATAATTCAGTTGGCATTCATTTCCTTTTAGAATCTTTAATTCAGTACTTCTCCAGCAGCTCCAGTCCCTCTCCAGTAGGCAGGTCAGATGAAAGACTTGCAGAGGTGGGAGGGGCTCCTGGATCCACCCAGTCTGGCCTTGCCTTTCAGTGAAGCAGGTCACATACCTCCGTTGCTCCCTTTAAAAAAGGGGGGGGTTAGGGGGATGGCTCTTCAGTTCCCTCCCCCGCAGTTACAAGGACCCCTACATGGGATTCGGCCCTGGGGCTTAAGGTGGCAGGACAAATTGTCAGGACGGAAATGGACTTGTTTGAGGCGCACTTGAATCATCAGGTGCCGAACTTCTTCGCAAGAGGGCGGTGCCCAGATGCCCGAGGCATAGACGCTCTCCAGCAGCAATGGCCCAGGGCCCTGCTGTACGCGTTCCCACCGATCCAGCTCCTACAGAGAGCACTGATCAGGATTAGACAGGAGGAGGCGGAAGTCGTTCTCATAGCTCCATATTGGCCGCGATGCCCGTGGTTTTCGAAACTACGGGAGATGTCACTGCAACCTCTGTTCCACCTCCCAGACAGACTGGACCTGTTGTCCCAGGGACCAATCCTGCACCCACGCCCCTCCTTCCTGCAGTTGACTGCCTGGCGGTTGAACGGCAGGCCCTGGCCAGCTTAGGCTACTCCGACGCAGTACTATCAACCATGCTGTCAGACCGGAGAGGCTCAACCAACCGAGTGTATAACTCGACTTGGAAGACCTTCTTCGTTCGGAGCACAGGTAAGGGGGTTAATCCTAAAAAGCCTAGGGTTAGGGAACTCCTCGAATTCCCTCAGGCAGGATTGGAGAAGGAATTAAGCACAGCCACCCTACGGCATCAGGTATCGGCCATAGCCTCCATTTTAGGGTTCCCCAGGGGGAGGAGCCTGTCTCCTCACCCGCACGTAAAAAAGTTTTTAAAGGGGGCGGCACTCCTTAGCCCGCCTACCGTCCATTGGGTCCCATTATGGGACTTACCTCTGGTTCTTAAAGCCCTCACCAGGGGCCCCTTCGAGCCATTGGCTACCTGTTCCCTCAAGGACCTCACGATTAAGACCGTATTCTTAGTTGGGATCGCCTCAGCCAGGTGAGTTCCTGAGCTTCCTTCCCTTGCAGTGGCTAAAGCGCTCTGTTTTTTTTCAGAAGACAGAGTCACCCTCAGGTTGGACCCTTCTTTTCTACCCAAGGTCAATTCTAATTTTCATATGTCCGAGGATTTGGTTTTACCTTCCTTTTGCCCTAACCCTCAGCACGCCAAAGAGAGACAGTGGCACTCTCTGGACACCTGCAGGGCAATCAAGTTTTACATTTCTAGAACTGCTCCATTCAGAAGACAGAGGCCCTGTTTGTCCATTTCAGGCTCCCCAAACAAGGTATCCAGGCTTCCCCATCTGCCATCTTTCGGTGGTTGCGGGAGGCAATCGCTTCCGCTTATAGAGCCAGAGGGGTTCCCCCATCCTGCGGGGATCCTGGCTCACTCCCTACAAGGGGCAGCAACTTCTGTCGCCTTTAAGGCCTGTCCTTCTCTCGAGACGGTATGTAGGGCTGTCACCTGGAGCACACCTAACACTTTCATTAAGTCTTATAAAGTTGATGCCTACGCCTCCAGGGAAGTTGTCTTTGCACGACGGGTCCTCCAGAGCGTGGTGCAGGATACCTCAGTTTAGTCCCTCCCTTTGCATTAGTGGGCACGGCTTTGGTACATTCCAGATGTGCCTGCTGACCCTGACTGGAGCTGCTGGAGAACGGGAAGGTTGGTACTTACCGTGAACTCCCCTTCTCAGCAGCTCCAGTCAGGGTCAGCATCCCGCCCATTAGAGGAAATTGAGGTATCCGCTGTTATCTTTTATTACTGGTTCCATTGGCGGAAGGCTGTGTAGCCTTTCAGTTACAGTAGGTTGCGGCCCCAGTGTTAGTTAGGTAGTGCCAGTGGCCTGCCGTTCGTGGCTGCACCAGAGAATGCCATGGGAGGACAAGTCCCTGTGGACGGTGCAGAGTCTTCTTTGGGCGTTCTCCTAAGGACGGAGTTGGGAGTTGTTCATTTAACGGCTTTGGATAGACTGGGCGGATCCAGGAGCCCCTCCCATCTCTGCAAGTCTTTCATCTGACCTGCCTACTGGAGAGGGAGGAGCTACCCAGATGTGCCTGCTGACTCTGACTGGAGCTGCTGAGAAGGGGGGTTCATGGTAAGTACCAACCTTCCCGTTCCATCTTGTCAATTGACTAGGGTTCTGATAAACTAAAAACATGAGTTGCATGTCCCTGAAATAGCATGTTCATGTTTCCTGTAATCCAGATCTGTTCCTAGATGCTTTGGTAGCTACAGAGGCCATGAATTCTGTCGTCAACTTCATTTTATGCAGTAACTGTGACCTTTATGGGGAAAACAAAGGCCTTGAACATTTGGGCTTTTGCCACCTCAGGGCTAATTACTGTGTTATGCCATGTGTGAGGCTGCCCTTGAAGATAGCTGGAAGCTTCAGTTGGTGCAGAACGTAGCTCCCAGGCATGTTACTGGTTCAATCCTCTACTAGTGTTGCTGGCTACTAGTTTGCTTTCAGACTCTGGTGCTGGTTTTTACTTTACAAAAGTATTAACTAGAAGATTTCAAAAATTTCTTAGAAAATGAGCTACTTCAGTCTGTGCTAATAAAAATATAAAACCCTTTTACGGTTAAGCTGCCTTGTGAATATTTCTGTAGAAAGGCAACATAAGAATTTCATAACATGGTAGAACATGCACAATTTATTCCAGTGTCTGTAAATTCATAACTGAATTCGTCTTGTCTTGGCTGCTGTAAGGGCTTCCTTGTGTCTTGAACGTTGAAATAGGAGTCCCCGAACTCCAAGCTGTGGCCCTCCCAGCACATTTTGACTAGCCAGCTGAGCCCTCTAGCATTATGATGGATGCCCCTCTTGTGCTTCTTCCACCGCAGTGCACCTTTCTTCTCCTGCTGGGAAGCAACTGCAGGGATTGGGTTGCTCTTGCTGAGTGATGGCAAGCTGCATCACAGCTGTGAATATTTTTGTCCTATTAAAATTATGTACAAAAAGCATATATGTTCTATAATTGATCCATTCTGTGTCACCATAAGAGCATCACTCAGTAATGTGAGTCCTGGCAGCTGAAAATGTGTGGGCTCCTAGTCAGAAAAATTGGAAATAGAACTTTTCTTATTCTAGTATCTATGCCTAAGGCATTCTGTAATAACGTGCTTCTAGCATTTTGATAATTTGTCCAACAAAGGTGCATCATCTCTTGCTTTGAACTTTCTTCTACATGTGTTGAGTGTATTAAACCCAGGAACCCTAATACTGGCCTTTTGTATTGTTGTATGATAATGGTTGCTTTGCTTTTCAGAGTTGAAAGTAAAAAAAATGAATTTAAACTTCAGCTGCTGAACATGGTAGGAGTTAGTTTCTTTTCTGTGTACTTGGCTGCCTTTCCTCAAGTTCTCATTTCAGGATGAAATCTACGTATGTGTTACCTGATCAGAGGAGGAATTTGAGGGAATAGGGGATGCATTTGGGTCAACCTAATAGCTTTCTGCATGCATATTGCGCTTACCATTGTAGCAGTTCGTGTTTGTGTGATGATGCCCCGACCTGCTCATGGTGTTTCTCATAAAGAAGTTTCAAAGATATCCCTTTGTTGCATATGGGGTATTAGTAACTCTGGTTACCCTTAAGTGAAGATAAATTGGTAAAGAAATTGGCACCTAAATAAAATGATCAGACGTTTGAAAACTATTTTGAGTTGCCTTATTCCATTCATTCTCTATGAAGGGGTCCTGCATAGTTAAAAGTATTTGTAATGAGCTTACTATGTGAACTTCTATATTGCGTTCAAATTCAAATATGCAATTATATTTGAAAGTACCGCTGATATTCTGAATATTGTTAGTTTTTAAAGACCAATATTTTTATAATTTCCAAATCTGTAAAATGTCACAAAGAAACTTTGTGTTTCATACTGAGCTGAGAGGGTGTTTGTGTGTGTGTAGCATGTCCCGGCATAGGTGTAGTGTATGTATGTGGGCGGTGGTATGTGTAAAAACGGGGAAATAAAACTATAATGGCAGTGAGGGAACCTGATTATAATTCCATTCCTAAAATATCAAGCTGAGAAAAATACTTACACTTTCTTGGGCAATTTGGGTCAAATCAAATGCACTTGATTTTTCATCTTTAGTTCTGAAATGGAAAGATGAAGCAGAGCAGTCCTGAAGTCACTATGAATGGAGAGAAAACATCTACTAAAGTGGAACATAATTTGACACATACCATGTAATTTGCTCACTATCTGTTTTTTTGACCTTGCTAACTTTAAATCTCTTAACAGATACAACTTAAAGATATTTTCTGATACCTTGGTGTAATGTTGCTACCATGTTTTAATGCCATGGCTTCATTCTTCACATACGTTAATAGATCAAATGTAACTTGTTGCCTATATAGTAGTATCAACCTCTGTATTCTTTATTCTTACCTTTACTAGTTAAGACTTCATGAAGTTCTTGTCTCTGTATAAAACATTCTGCCAGAAGTCATGTGCAACTTGATTATGTTTTCTGTGAGAATGCATAGTATGATTTGTTTAGTATGGTTAGATTTGTTTTAAGCATTCTAAACATAGTATAAGAAGGTCTTGGATTCCATATTGGGCTAGAATCCGGAGGTGGTACAGCAATAACCAATTGAAATGGCTCCAACAATTGATGTTTTGACCACAGCCCCGCAGGATAGATCTGTACAAGAATACTTGCTCAGCAGTGACAGAGAAAGCATGAAGTCAGTGCTGATTCTTTGTGTGGCATCTTTGGTAGCATTTGACCCCTATGGAAACTGCCTCATCAGTGCAGCATTTTGTTCTTTTGGTCACACTGTCTGTAGGTGACGTTCCAGTAGTGGCTGCCACTGGCTTCTAGCACTCTTGTACTGATGCTGAAATAATGCTTACAACCAGTCAAATGTATTCTTCTTGTAAAAAACATTTTCATGGGCAGGTAAGAATAAGCTCAGCCTCTCCACCAACTCTGCCAAGCAACAATTGCATGACAAAGCTTTGTGTGACCAGTGACAGCTAAAGCAGCTTTATTCTTAAAAAATGCATAATAAGCTTGTCTTTCCTAATTTCAAAATCAATTTTTTAAAATCTATTTAAAACAAATACCCTAGCAGTGGTTCTCAAGCATTTTAGTACTGAGACCCACAAAAGAAATTCCTTTACCAGCTGCTCAAGCCACTGTGGCTAGAATGTTAACTGGGTAGTAGGCCCCCCTTCCCCAGTAGCAGGTTGATTAAACCTTGATGCACATAATCTAATCTGCTTCGTCAGTTTTGTGACCTGCTAAAAAATGGGTTATGACCCATTAGTGAGCCACAGACCTACAGCTTGAGAATTGCTGCCCCAAGATTTTTCTGCCAAGGATGCTCTGCGACTTCTAGTTAGTAAGTACAAGATGTCCCAAAATGTGTACACTTTATATTGTCAAATTTATTGTGCTATAATTCACAAATACAGCTTATGGTGTACACAGAAGCAGTTGCTTGGCCCAGTTAATGAATCGGACCAAGTGCTTAAAATGTTTCTTGATGGCATCTCTAATCTGTTTATTTCGTTGACTATATCGTTCTGCAGACATCCACCAATACAATGCCTGTGCTGGGATGGTTTCAGACATCTCTTTAGTAGCTTCCCCTAAATGTTCTAGTGTTGCACTATTTCTACAATGAAGTATGTATGAATTAGAGCCCATTAATTAATGTGTGTACTTTGAGACATGCTGTATAAAAACTTCTAACAATGCCAGTGGTCACAGAGCTAGAATTATTGTATCATCTTTTAGTCCTCATGATGGCCACCACTTTTTATAAGCTTCAGTTTGTTTTGCAGTATGAAATGGATGATAAACCTGCTAAAAAATAGACTAAATACCTTATTTACGATCATTTATAGATGTCTGTATGCAAATACAGGCATGCCCTTGTATCCGCTGGGGCTACCTAAAACCGTGGATACTGGGTAACTGAGGTCCATTACTGAAGGACTTCAGTTACCTTCATAAACTGGGTACATTCATCTTCCGGATACTTTTTAAAGACAGGGGAACAGCAGTGGTTTTGCTGCAATAAGGTAACAAAAGGATTTGTTTAATGCTCCCCTATCTTTTTAATAAGCATCCCAATGTTCATGGTTTCTGTGGATGACTGAATACGTGGATACCGAATCAGTGGATACTGGGGCATGCCTGTACCAGAATCCCCTGAATCAAGATGCGGAAGCTGAAAAGTTTGGTTGCCGATTGTGGTCATAATAAACTTGCTGGAATGGAAAACCCAAGGAATATAGTTATTTCCGGATAGAAACTATAGAGAACACAAGTATGGCATATTGGGGGTGGTGTAGCATATCTTGTTTTAGTTTGGCAGAGTGCTGTCATCCTCCTGACATGCCATGGGTAATTTTTTTATTTGGTGAAAAAAATCAAGATTGCATACAGAAACGTGTTAGTAATAAAGGTAACTGAGGTCCATTACTGAAGGACTTCAGTTACCTTCATAAACTGGGTACATTCATCTTCCGGTCATTACAAATAGAACTTCCAGAAACATAAACCAGACATTCTTAACCTTCTTGGGCTACAGCCCCTTGTCAAACAAGGATACAACATGAACAGATAAACATAAAATCATTTATTAACACAAAGTCTGTGGCCCCCTTCAAATGTGCCAGGCTGCCATATAGCTCCTGTTAAGAATGGGTGGCCTAAATGACTGCCTAGAACAGTTGGCCTTGAAACCAACTAAAGCAGAGGTGACTTTAGGATTAAGTCTGAGTGGCATCCATGTCCTAGTATTAAGATGTACCTTTGCTTCAGTAACAAAGACAGTAATGCTATTCAGTTCAATGCATGTGGTGAGAAAGCTTTCAAGGAAGTGCCACAGAGTGATATTTGAGAAGCCATCGCAAAATGAGGACTAGTAAAAAGGAAGCTTGAAAGGGAATGTCAAGAGGGACCACAATAACATACTATTTAGAACCACAGTATCAGATGTTGGAGAGGAGTGTTAATTGCTCCATACAAATCTGGAGCAGTGTACAGCCCTAAACACTACACCTGACGCAGAATGTTGTCAAGCAGGAGAAGGTACAAAAGAAGACAGTTAAAGATCAGAGGTTTGAAACGCCATCCTTACAAGGAATGGCTACAATGTCTGGGCCTTCTTAGCTTGAGGGAAAGAAGGCAGTTAAGTTGGGGATCTGATTGAGACTTAGAAAGCTATGTAGGGCAGACTACCCAGTCTTAGAACCAGAAGTCATCTAGTGGAATTGATTAGCAACAGATCTCAGATGAATTTTTATAATTACAAGCATGCTCCAGTATCCACTGATTCGGTATCCATGGTTTTGGTTATCCATGGATACTGTGACTCCTGTTAAAAAGATAGGGGAACATTAAACAAATCTTTTTCTACCTTGTTGCGGCAAAACTATTGATGTCCCCCTTTCTTTAAAAAGGCGTCCCCAGTATCTACGGTTTGTTATCTATGGTGGGGTCCAGAACAGAACTCGAGTGGATACCGATGCATGCCTGTAGTCCATGGAATTGGTTGCCACAAGATAAAGGCAGCTAGACAAATTTCTGGAGGCCAGGCCTATCAATGTGAGTATACTACCTCTAGGTTCAGTGGCAGGCTACATCTGAATACCAGTGGCAGGGACTAGAGAAATATGCCTTTCCTGTTCCTATGCTTATCAGAGGTAGCTGGTTGACCACTGTGAGAGAGGATGCTGGATGGACCTTTGGCTTAATTCAGCACAGTTGTTCTTGGATTGAACCCAAGTCTTCACTGCTGCATCTTTTTATTAGAAGCAAGATACAAAGCTCAATTCGTTTAAATCATTTTTTGTTACTGTGCATGTTGTGGGAGAGCAATTTTGAAAGAAATGTTTCATTTTCTTATATAAAAGATTTTCTCCTCTGTCTCTGCACCAGCTCGTCTCTAAGGTGACTGTGTTTTAGCATGTGTAGGTAAATCAATATAAAAAAAGGAAGCAATTTACAATGAGAAACTAATCTCAAAACCACAGGTTAAGCAGCAGATAAAAAATAGCAAAGTAGTTACATCCTACCAAAAGCTTCAGGGAAAACAGGATGCATTTAATCTGGGCTGATTCTGTGTTTGCCTTTCTCCGTGGAATTTGATACTTTCTTCACTCATATACACGAAGCGTGTTCACACTGCCATTTATTTGGTTGTGTGTGGGATGCCAGCTATCTGCTCTGGGGTACTACTGCTTCCTCCTGGTTTTTGTTTTGTTTAACCATATGATGTCAGTACAAGATTGCAGGGCATTGTTTTAAAAAATGCCTCAAAGCTGTGGCCATTTAAAAAAAAGTTTGTAACACATTGTTATAAAATTAAGCAAAGTGACCATTTGGGAGATGGTTGCATTTAATTCTGGAGCCTGGTCTGAAGGAGAATTATACATGCGGGTGTTTAAGGAAATACAAAATGAATGGAATAGAAATCAATCAGAAACCAATGGAAAAGAAACGAAAAGAAAAAAGACTAATCCTCATAGGAAGGAAATTAAAACAAAATTGTGCCTTTAGATAAAGGAACATTAGGTTTTGTTGAAACATTTTTATGGGAGAATTAGTGATCAGAAGGCAGTCAGTTGCCTTTTTTTTTTTTTTTACCAAATACAATATTTTGTTTAGTTTTTGGTTTAATTAGCTTATGCTTAAATTCTGTAGTTGAATGAAGAATCTGCAAAGTTTGCCTTCTGATGCATGCACTTTATTTTTCCCTTTTAGCTGGATATTTTAAAATGTCTTTCAGCTGTGACTGGGTGATCTGAATCTGATGGTAGCCTTCTGAAATGGCTCTCAAACTTCTCTGTGGAAGTTTAAGTGTTCTGTATCTTTCTAATGTACATCTTTGGGTGGTTGTGTCATGCTCCATTCAACGTGGAAGAAAGTTGTAGCTCACTTGAGGGCCAAACTAAATATTACACGAGTTTTTCTGTCCTGTTACAAATGGAGTGTGTAAAAGACAGGAAGGGATAATCTTGGGGGTAGGGGACTTGGGGTAGGGGGTACTTTGGGTGTAGGGGACTTAAGATTCCCCCCATGAACTTGTATTCACGAAATTTCTCTGTATGCTGTTTTTAACTGGAGGTGGGGGGTAAACCTGTATTGACTTGCCTTCAATGGAAGATTTTTGCACATAATAAATAGGATGCGGTGGGAGCACTTAGGATTGGAACTGCATGAGGAACAAAGTTTTAAAGCCCCCTCCCTCAATATTGAAACCCAGCCAATTGAAGCAAATTGATAAATTTACCTTTGCTTATCTTTTATATCCCATATAAAGAATTTTTGATGTGGAGCAAAAGTCAAATCTAAGTTTGTTTTTTCCCCAGGTTATTCCACAATTTAGCAAGCAAACCACCAAAGAGTCTATCTTGTTATAGTTCATCATAGTCCTAGTCTCACAATGTAACTCAATGATATAGAAAACAAAATATTCGGTTTACACAGCTACCGATTCACCATCGAATGTCTTGCCCATTCTTTCTCTTTCTATGGGATGAATCCAGAGGGTGACATGAAATTCTCCAATGCCTACGATCTGTTTTTACCAGTACTCTCCGTGCCTTTGGTTTTCATATCTGCAGAACAGTAGTGATAAATTTTATAAGCTGCCTTAGCCTTACTATGATGTCTGTAATGCAAACAGGGCTACCCTTCCGATGTTGCAAGCTGTATGTGTTCTATTAGTAGCTGCACAAAGAATGTAGTTCCGTTTCCTCTGGTGATATGGCTCTCCCGCTTACATTTGTGTTAAGAACCAGTTAATACAGTACAGTGGCCTTTCCTGTTGCATATACTAAGTGATGGACCACTAAGTTGGTCCATTAGCTCAGGATTGTCAACAGTAACTGGCAATAACTTTCCAAGGTTTCAGCCAAGAATGTTTTTCTATCTTACCTGAACGTACTGTACAGTAAACATGGGACCTTCTACAAAGCTGAGGGCTCAGGCCACTCTTGTATGTGCATCTTATTCATGGCGCCTTATTTCTTGTGTTCAGTGCCACCTGTGTGGGAATTACTTCTAACAGTTCTTTAATTCTTAGTTGAGCTAGCAATCTCTTTTCCTTTTTTTGTGGCAACACTTCGTCATGTTTTAATTAATGTTAGTAATTTGACTTGCCAGTGTAGTCCCATCTAGCTTTATCTCACTGTCTTGTGTCACTGTCATGTGTCTTCTGACACATAGTGCATATCCGGTAGAGTTTTGAACTTCTAAACCAGGCGTGCCAAACTCACTTCATACAGCAGGCTTTATAGCATTAAGAGTGGGAATTGACGTCATTAAACTGGAAGTGACATCATTAAGCAAATGATGGCCAGAAATAAGCACTTTGTTCTCTTATAGCAACTTGTTAGCTGCAAGTGAAGAAAGAGAGAAAATGCAAGTACCGATTATTTTCAACATATGTTGTTGTTGTTGTTCAGTCGCTAAGTCGTGTCCGACTCTTCGCGACCCCATGGACCACAGCACGCCAGGCCTCCTCTCAACATATGGGAGAGCCCAATTATCATGTGAGCTAGCCTTTCAGTAGTGACATTTCAGCCCAACTCAGCAGTTGATCATGATGTTGGGAGAGCCTAATCAATCAATTGTATGGCATGATAAAGAGTTTTCACAAGCTGCATCTGGTCCATGGGCCTAATGTTTGACTTCCTTGTTTAAACCATCAATAAGTTAGAAAAAGTCCAAAACTACTAGTGCCATCTGCTTGACATGCACATTGTCAAACTGTGCCACTATCAAGAACTGAGGTGAAATCATCTCATTCCAGTCATTGTAATTATCTAACTTTTCTGGAACAGGGTTGTACTCTACTACATGATTCAGTACCTAATACTAATTTCTTATTTCAGTGATTAAAGTCATTTTCCCTGTGGTTAAAATTTTTTAATCTTCGATAAGGTGATTTCCTGACTGCTTTATTCTGTTCTCTCCAAGAAAAGCTTTTATATCTTTTTTTAGGTCTGAAACTGCAGCTACAAGAATTCTAGAAGGTCATTTTAGCTATTCATGTTCTGTGTGGTGCAAGTATAATTGAGAGTGTTCTTGGTTCCTGCTTTGACCACTGTATGAGAATATCGGATTGGGTTTGCAGCCATTCCTGGCAAGCATTGAATTTCTAACTATTCCTCAGATGGACTACTTGTAGGAGGATAGGATAGAAATAATCACTCTGGCAGTTGGCCATGATGAAAGTGGATTACATCTCTTCCTAACACTCCCATAATGTTACACTGTAACTTCAGGTTTAGTGAGGAATGTGGCCAGAATGAAATTGGTTTTCATGGCTTGGCACCCATCCCATTTCCCATCTGATAGTTACTTTCTCCACTACTCTGCAAAGGTTAGAGTGAACTTTGAGGGAAGGGGCAGGAATAGTGATGGTATTGCTGTGTACTGTACACAGTTATCCTTCAGTGCCTCTCTGCTTGTAACTACACAACCAAACAGTTGTGTTGTATCTTGCATGCCTAGCTCTGTTGTATGATCCAAGATGGTATACCAGAGAACAAAAAACAAAGCTTACAATAATTTTTCCAGTAGCAAAAATAGAAGTTGGACATACAGTAAACGAAATCAAAATTGGCGAATTACCAAGCTGACACAAATAATACTTTCAAGTCCCTTTGCTGTCCAAAACTGCCAAATCTTGACCCCTAAAGGAGTGTAATATGAAGACCCGTCTTGCCTCCACAGAGAAGGCATTCCTTAAATTTGGCACTCTCACTGAAAGGACCCTGCTCCTGGTAGACATCTAATGTACCTTGCATAGCAACAGCACCTGGAGACTGGCCTCCAACTTTGAGTGTAGTATACAAGAAGGAAGCGGTTCTTCAGGTATACATGTCTCAAACTGTGTAGATAGAGATAAAAGGCAGCCATTGCCAATCAACTCAGATGGGGTTGACACTGACTCCCAGCAGCCACATTCATGTGTTGAAGTTTTCAGATGCTACATAAACAGCTGAAGTGTTGTGTGTTAATGGTTCCAATTGTTGAAATTTTGACAATAGCATATGTGCATATGATTTACAAGCTTAAATAGTAGCATTTTGCAAATGAAAGTAGTGCAATATTTAAAATGACTGAGATTGCCCCTTTGTCTTCAGTGTGAAATAGCTCGACTGCCTTTTTTACAAATAGTTGATGATTATAATTGCGTTCATCACTTTATAATTCTCTTTTCCTTTTTAATAATCATTAGGACAGAGCTTGGGATATGGATTTGTAAACTACATCGACCCCAAGGATGCTGAAAAGGCAATCAATACGCTGAATGGACTGAGACTTCAAACCAAAACAATAAAAGTATGTAGAAGTTAAGAAAAATTAAGTGACATTTAGATAAAAATGATAAGACTGCCCTACATTATTCTTAAATGCTATGGATTTGGTGCAAGTGGGGTGTTTGAGCATGCTTTCATAATCACACGCATGCTTTAAGATTGTTTTTGTTACTGGAGTGGATTGTGCTAGTTGTCATGAGTTCCCTCTGGAGTGGTTGGTTGGTGAGTGTTCTTTAGTTGAGAACACTCTAGTAACATGTGCTTAATTAAATACAGGGGGGAGTGACACTGGCTTCCTTTGGAATTTTTAAAAATGTAAAAACTGTAATAGTAACAAAATAGGAATAATGTGAAGGGGGGATTGGAACCAAACTGCAGCAGGACAAGGCTCCCCTTGAAACACTGATGGAAGACACTCAAAGCCCAGCTCAACTGTGGGATAAGGTGCTGCCCCTTTTCCTAGTTTTCTAGAGTAGGACATACTTGTGTCTGTCATACTGGCGTCAGAGGCAATTGGCAGTGTACTGGAAGTCTAGCAGGATATCGGGGACAGTCCCAGCCTTCTTGAGGCTGAGTAAAGGTTAGCGTTCTTGCCAGCATAAAAGTGACAAGCACAACGCTTAGCTGGCGTTGATCACTTGACAGAAACTAGTATTTTGCTTCATAGTATAGTTATCTCTCCTTTCTGATACTGTCATATTTTTTTTTTACAGAAGCACACAGGTATAGCTAATTTGGTGCACAATCTTCAAATATGCCAGTTATGCATTGAGAAAACTGACCTGGATTCAGAAAGGGGCTAAATTCCCAAGAGACCTTTCCAAAACATGCTTACAGACTTTTTTCCTGTCTTGTTCTCGATAGACCTTGGCTGAGAGAAGATGGCACTGAAAAAAAGTCAACACCTATTCTGACCCAATTGTTTCATCTTACCACTTATATAGTGCCATCGTTGTACATGACACTTTGTATAGAATGGAAGGGCAGACCCTTGCTTTGAGGGGGCTCACAGTCTAGGTTAGGGGGCTCCAAACTCTCGCCCGCTGGCCGCATCTGGTGCCTCCCCTTTCCTTCCCTGGCATGAGCAGCGGCTTGCATTCGGCTGGGGAAGGCACAAGACCCCTACTACAGCTCCCAGGGGCCAGCTGCCTTTGAGATCTGCTGTGCCAGCAAGCCATTCACCTTAAGTTCTGCACATGGTGCAGCTGGCAGCGAAGACCCCGAGAGGTGCAGTAGGGGTCTTTTGCACTGTCCCTGGCAGAATGCAAGCTGCTGCTGATGCTGGGGAAGGAAAAGAGAGCTCCCTTCCTGAACACAAAACACAATTCACACCAGGGAAGATTTTCCCTGCTGCAGCAGTCTCCACTTTGGAGACGGCTGGTCTAGATGGACACAAGGAAAGTGGTGGAAGATGGTGGAGAAATATTGGGAAGTGGAGATAGTTAACTACTTCGGTTGCATGTAGTGGGGTGGGGGAGAAGTGGAATCTGAGACTTTCACCTACAGCAGGAGAAGTTAAGTGGGAGTGCCAGAGGTACTGCCTTTGAAACTGCCTTTTCTTCCTAGAAAAGAAATGGAAAGAAGCACTAGTCTCAGCAAGAGATTTGACATTTTAAAAAGTGGATCCTGGTACTAAGAAGTTTGGGAACCACTGCCCTAGACATTAACAAGTCCCTAGTCAATCTCCTGTGACTCACATAGCTTTCCTAGGCAAATAGATCTAGAAAAATATTAATAGATTATTAATAATTAGGGCCTTGTGCTCTCGAGGTTGGTAGAGACCTTATGCATAGCATGTGTGTAGACATTTGCTAGACTTTCTAGAAATGGACTGTTCCCCCAAACCTTTTTATAGTCTAATGTATCCAGAAGCTACATTGGAGAACAAGATGTGTGGACTTTGAGGCCAGGTAGAAGGCTGAAACTGCATTCATAGGTGATCTATGGAATGCCAAATACTAGAGGAAATAGGAAAATGTGACATTTTAATTTGGGCGTATGAAGATGACCTCGTATACCAGACACAATAGAGGTTTCTCCATCCAGATTTCCCACTTCTGCAATTTTATTCTTCAAATTGGGCAAGAGTGCTTGCAAAGGTGGTTTTTTCCAAAAAATTTCAAAAACTTCAAAATTTCAAAAATTGGTTTGCGACCTATTGGTGGGTCCTGACCCACAGTTTGGTAAATGCTGGTTTAGGGCATCCTAAGAAGGACCTGAGAGTTGGTGTGGAATTCATGTCATGTTTCTTTTGCAAGCATTCCTGTGAGTAATGCCTGTTGAACATAGGGAGATTTGAGTAAATGTTCATAGGCTAACACTTACTTTTTGGAGGGGGTTATTTTAAATTCCACTGAAGTTTTTATAAACTTGTTTTGAGAATATTGCAATTCACTTCAAGAATGAAATGTACTTAAAGTATAATTTTCAAAGTAGATATAAGCAACAAGAGAACCAGTCAATGAAGAAATTTAAAATTGGTGGGTTTTTTGTTTGTCTTAAATGGGGTGTATGCGTGGTGTCATGAAACTTGCCAATACATGTAGTTAAGCATAGTTACATCAGGGAGAGGTTTAAAGCATGATTTCAAAGGCTTTGTGGAAAAATGAAATTTTTTAAAATGCAGTATGTAGAACGCAAGAGTAAACATTGTGTAGATGTTCCAGGGATAAGGATGATGAATAAGAATGGGCAGAGATGTTTCAGGGAGCAGTAGACCTTTGGGTGAATGAGGGTGATGGAACTGGGGTGAGAATACACAGTTGTGTAATGGGGAAGGGAAAGGCAAAACCATGGAAGGCTTTGAAGGTACGGTCAAGATGCTTGCTCTGGATTTAGGGGTGGTTGGGAAGCTAGTGAAGGGGTTTAGGGAGTGGCATGATGTGATAAAGCGATGCGTGAGAGGTGATTAATGTTGGCAACTGTGATGAAACAGATAAGCTTTTGGAACATCAGTGAGGTCGCAATATTAGATACGATTCCACATCTTTACTAGTAAGACGGTTGTGTCTTACACAAGGAGCATGTATTCCATCCATAGCTGTTTGTTGTCATCTTTAATATATTAGTGCCTGCAGTTGTCCTGGGATTTAATAGTTTGACATTCTACATTTGTTGTCAGAATTGGGTGTTTTCAAATGTAGTACTTATTCACCATTGTCAAAATGTCTAATTTGGAAGAACTCAAACTTACGATTTTATGCTGAATTCCGTGGTTTCAAAACACATGCTTTGTATGTAGGAGGCCTTGTAGGAGGTACCTCACTCCCCATCATATTTGGACAACCTAGAACATTGGAGAGCAGCATCCCAGTTAGTGTCGACAGTACAGATGTATCAGATTTGGTGTAGAGCAACTTCCTTTGTAACTAATACACCTATCTTTCTGGAGAAAATTTCTTGGTTATAATTTTCTGCTTCAAAAAAATCATCCACTGAATTAAAAATTCAATCATTTATGTATATTGCTCAAGCATATAGTGATGGGTGATAAATGTCAGCCTCATTTTTATGCCGAGAATTTGTTACATGGTCTAGGGACCCTTCCCTGGCCGACCATACAAACTTTAAATTGAGTTTTGCTGGTATGAGTGACAGTCAGATGCAGAAAAAACTGTCCATGTTTATTTTAATCAGTGCAAGTTTTAAGAATTTTTAATTGGATCATGTTGTCAAATCTTTAAATGTTCTAAAATAGAGGGGAAAAATTACTCTGATTTCATTATCTCCGGTCACCTTGTTGATTAGGTATTCATTTTGGTTGCACTCTGTTATCCAGTACCAGAAGCATTAACACTCTGGTTGGGTGTATAATGGAATGTCTCCCATGTGTACGGAACACCTGCTGGTATTGACACGTTACGTTGGAATATTTGTTCATGAGTGAGCATACCGTATACAGTTGGCCCTTGTAATACGTGGGGGTTCCATGGGTTTGAATACATGGATAACAAATTCACATGTATTCAAACCCGTGGATTTTGGCCCACTAACCCTCTGAGCAATGAGGGTTAGTTAGCATAGCTCTGGTCAGGTCCAAAGGGTTTCCTGAGAAAAACAGGAGTTGTGTTTTTATGCCCTTATAAGGCATTCTGAAGCCCTGCTTGGTAGTAGTGTGTGGCCTCCCCTGTCATTAGAGAACTCTCTGGACCTGACTAGAGCAGTTCAGAGGATCCAGGTGTAGTGGGCCCTCCCAGCATCTAGTAAATGTTCAGTTTGAAATTTCTGTATGATGGGTCAAGAAAGATGCCTTGTGCATCCCTTATCAGGACTGGATTCCATTATCCAGCACCTCCAGGCTTACAGCAACAGTTGCTTCAAAACAGGTCTCCTAAACCACTATATGTGTGTGGGAGCCTAGTGCAATATATACATGGGTAGGATAAATGTTCTGTTGTGTCTGCAGGAATTTATACATACTGAATATGCTTTCCAAGCAAATTGTGCTGCCTGCGTGTGTAGTGTACATATTTGTAAAAACATATCAGTGGAAAGTAATCTTCAGTAGATGACAGTTCTTAATAGTGATCCTTTCCATTAACCAACGTGTCAAGAGAACTGTGAAATATCTATGCGTTGTGTAAAACCCCTTCAGAACATCTGAGGGAAATGAACTGTGAAGGTGAGGAAAAAGCACCCCCACAACCTCTGCATTTTGTTCTTCCCCTATTAAAGAACATTGATTCTAGTGTGCAGCAAAAGGAGATCCTATTTGGAGGTTTAATTAAAGTGAGTGAATTTTATTGATGCTATCAATCAGCAGAGATTGAGGGAAAGGGCTTGGTGCCAAACCATTTAGTGCTCTTGACAGGGTAATTAAATACCACAGGACTGTACTCTCAAGATAAAGTGAAGTGCTTCTGCAGATGTGAGGCAGAATAACAATTTGTGTTGGAACAAAAGGAAAAAAGGTGTTTTCCCTGTCTAAAATTTCTATAGGTGCTTAGGGGAAAAAAACCCAATTGTAATCGGCCAATTTGTTTTTTCAGGTCTTTTTTGAAATATATAGCATAGCTTCTAAAGTACCTTGATTTTTTTTTAACCTTCTCGGTATATAATATAGTTCATGTTAAATTCATGCATTACTCTCTTTCCATCAACTATTTTGAAAAAGTGGATTCTACAACTAATCATTTTGAGCAAAGTAAAGCAATATGACAGCTTGAACAGTAGGCAATCTCCTTCCTTGAAAACCTTGGCTAGGGATATGGGTACAATTTCCCATACATCCATCACCTAATAAAGGGCAGGTTGGGTGTTGCAGATATCACTCACTCACTCACTCACTCACTCGTATTTATATACCGCTTTTCAACACAAAGTTCACAAAGTGGTTTACAGGCAAATAATAACATTAAAGTTAAATGGCTCCCTGTCCCAAAAGGGCTCACAATCTAGAAGAAGATATATTCAAATACAGTAGTAATCTTAGCTGTCCAAAAGACTCTGCTAATATTGAGCAATTCTTAGTCATACTTAACTTAAGAAGGGTGCAACACTGTCCAGTACCTATTAGGGTTAGTTTAACAGGAACTCTTAAAACTCTATGTTCTAACAGGAAGGTGAGGCATTGACTGGGAAATATCTAGCCTTTTTCTTTTCTTCATTTGACTAGTGGTGTGAATATCCCTTTATCCAAGTGTGAGCAAGCTGTTGCCAAGCAAGAACATGGGCTTCTAGTTCCTGTGTATTGTGGAGCACCAGCTTGAGTTTAAGTAAATTATCGCCCTGTCTGTGTTTTCCCCTGGCAAGGATAGGCAACATAGTGGGCAACCTTCATCCAAGCATCTCCATACTATTTGGACTTATTACACTATAACCAAAATTTGAACAATTTCATGTTTATCTAAATCTTTCAATTTCTCTTTATTTTTGGTGCAAGGATTTCAAAAATGCTACTTTTGGCATAGCATCGACATTTACAATTTATACTATTCAGTTGCATAATACAGTGTGTATTAGGCAATAGGATAAGTACAAAATCTATGAAAACTAAAAGTTTTGATACAAAAAAACTAATATTATAGTTGGAATCAGTGTCTCTGAATTGTATAAGCAGTACTAAAAATTCAACATAACACTCCGTAACACAAACATTTTGTCTGGCTTAGTAGCCCACTGTTTCCTGCTAGCCAGCTGTAAGTCCTGATCACAGCAAAATTTACATTTTTATTTAAATTTTTTACCCCACCTTTCCATTGCTGAGGCAAATGCCCAGGACGACTTGTAACATAAAATATAAAAAATACAATATATAAAAACTTAAAATATAAAAAAGTCGAGAGTCTGCAGAATCAGTTTAACAATGTATAGGTGTGCCCCAGTATTTTCTGGGGATAGTTCCCTGCCCCTCCTGTGAAACTGGAAGTAAGAGAGAACCTCCCCTTAACTAATCCATTACCTTCCTTTGTTCTTTCTTTTACAGGTTCCTAAACAAGAATGTAATGACTGAGCAGGCAGAAGGCAATGTAGAGAGAGATGACTAAACATTAACAGGAAGTAGCTTTCTGTTGGCATTCCGGTAGTATCTCCTTTTCGTGCCTTCTGCCAGCCTGGCTGTTGCATTCCCATTTAGTGACCTGTAAAAGCAAGGTGGTTTTTTAGTGACCCAAACTTAAAAGAATGGAAGGTAAGGGGGAGCTCTGATCCGTGGATAATTGAAACTGTGGATATGCCTGTAACTAAGTAAAAACAATTGTGCCTGTAATACTGCTAGGAAAAGGAGTACGATAAGGCTGTATACTGTCATCCTGCTTATTTAACTTATATGCAGAGTACATCATGAGGCAGGCAGGGCTGGATGACTCACAAGCTGGAATCAAGATTGCTGGGAGAAATATCAACAACCTCAGATATGCAGATATCACTCTAATGGCAGAAAGTGAGGAAACCTTCTAAAGTACCTTCTGATGAGGGTGAAAGAGGAAAGTGCAAAAATTGACTTGAAGCTCAACATTAAAAAAAACTAAGATCATGGCAACCACTCCCATCGCTTCCTGGCAAATAGAAGGGGAAGAAATGGAAGCAGTGTCAGAGTTTATTTTCCGGAGCTCCAAGATCACCGCAGATGGTGACTGCAGCCATGAAATTAAAAGACGTTTGCTTCTTGGGAGGAAAGCTATGGCGAACCTAGACAACTTAATAAAAAGCCAGGACATCACCCTGCCAACAAAAGTTCTCATAGTCAAAGCTATGGTTTTCCCAGTAGCCATGTATGGCTGTGAGAGCTGAACCATAAGGAAGGGGGAGTGCCGAAGAATAGATGCTTTTGAATTATGGTGTTGGAGAAGACTCTTGAGAGTCCCCTGGACTGCAAGGAGATCCAATCAGTCAATCCTACAGGAAGTCAAGCCTGATTGCTCCCTGGAAGGACAAATCCTGAAGCTGAAGCTCCAATACTTTGGCCACCTCATGAGAAGAGAAGGACTCTTTAGAAAAGACCCTCATGCTGGGAAAGATGGAAGGCAAAAGGAGAAGGGGGCGGCAGAGGATGAGATGGTTAGATAGTGTCACCGAAGCAATGAACATGAAATTGGGCGAACTCCGGAAGCTAATGGAGGACAGGGAGGCCTGGCGTGCTGTGGTCCATGGGGTCGCGAAGAGTGGGACACGACTTAGCCCTGGCAGCACTTGCATGGCTCTCCTATGCCAAGCTGGCCAGAAGTGGGAGAATGCATGCAGCCGATCGGCTGCAGGTTTCACAGGGGGCATGGTGTGACTGTTGTGGCTACTGTGAGCAACCAACTTCAGTCTGCGCTGATCATGCAAGCCCTGCCCACCCTATGTATGTCTGAGATTAGCTGGTCGCTCATTTGGGGACCAGGTAGGAACTTTTTGTCAGTAACCTGATTGGCCAGGCTTACTGGGTGTTTTTTTTTTTTTTTTTGCTTACCCTGGACTGGCATGCAAGTGTGGTGATTAGAGATACTTTGGGAAGGGGTTTTCCTTAGTTTGACAGGTAGCCCTTCCGGGTTGAGATGCTGGCTGGCGAGTCCCTTGGCTGGTTCATGCAAAGGCTTTGCCTGGGTAAGTCAGTGCTGGCCAGCTGCCTTGACCCTTCGGGGTTGGCTGGGTTAGGTGAACCCAACCCTGGGTTGGGTGGTGCCAGGAGCCAGTATGTCACACCCATTGGGACATGGGGGAGGTAAACGACCAGGCCGTTTTCCTCCAATCGAGTAGCTGCTCCGCCCACTTCACTCTCCCCCCTCCCAATTCCTCTGCAAAGAGCTTTTCTTCTTGGTTGGCCGGCACTCAGAGGGTTAAAGGGAGCGACTCCGGATTCCTAGGGGGGCAAAGGCAGTGATGTCATTCAGGGGGAACAGACCAGAACGGGCGTTCCGGATCCTAACAGGCTCCGTGGCTGGTTCCGGGTTCCCAACAAGTGCCAATCAAAAGTGAGTTCCTGTTCCTAAATCATTTGAATGACACCACTGGTTGTATATCTTTTTTCCCTATCTTGTGAAATATGGGCTATCTTAGGATGTCATTATTGGAGCAGGACCAAGAACGTTATTACAAAAAAATGTTACAAGTACTGAAATTACCTTCTCAATATTTGCAAACACGTCGTAGGCACACAAGTGCAATGAATGATCTAAATGTTTCTCTTTGCAGTATTAACAAGTAGGTATTACTTTTTGCATTTCTAGGCACAAAAGCCAATCTAGAAATGATTTTTAAATACAGCCATTGAGAGAGGGTTGTATTGAGGTTTTGGGGGTATGGCCTGAAGAGATTGTGTACCCCCCCCCCATTTTCCCAATGAGGAAACTTTTGTATATAAAAGTTGCTGTTGGGTAGACAAGAGGCTGATACAGATCCTGCTTAATGGGCAGTTTCTAGCAAAGAAATGGCAATGGGAATAGGCTAAAGCCTCCTTCCCAGTATCCTGCAACCCAAATCCACATGGGAGGGGAAGAATGATTGCTTTTACCCAGGCAAGAAATACAACTTATACAGTAGGTGGAGCTTTGTATTGCAGTTTGCATTCATAGAATGATGGAGTTGGAAGAATCTCAGAGGTTATCTAATCCAATCCCCTATACAATGCAGGCAATTACTACAGCAATTCTGGTTTGACTTTCCATATTGCCACCTGCTTTAGCTTAAAAATTGCAATGTAAATTATCTTAAATTATCATGAACGTGAGAATGAGTATAAGCATTTTCTCCCTGTTAAAAAGACAATGAGAGATTCAGTCATAACTGATCACTGGAGAAATATACTTCTATCATCCTTGTTGTGTAAGGCATTTTTTTGAAATGATCTTTTTATGTTTGAATAGGTGAAGTCATTTTGAAATGACAGTTCTGCATACTGTTGCATAAGAGTTCAGAGTGGCTTATAGGTTAAAACCCAATATATATAAATTAACTATAAAAATAGTCTCTATAAAGTGAGATTAATTAAAAGGAGAAAAACAAGGCTTCCCTAGGCTTCAGAATAAGAGCATAAAAACAAAAATTCAATTTTCCCGAGGAAACAGGAAGTTGCATCTTTTTGCCTGTTTCCAGCAAACTAAAATGGTGGAAATTGTTATTCTTTATCCATCTTGCAGCTTATAATTCTCAGGACGTCCTGTTGTTCATCTGTTTACCTTGTAGTTGGTTGTTTCCAGATCAGCCTATAATACAATTCTAATTTTGTAATGTACTCTTGGATGAGGACATTACACACTTGTTGGTGGAGTTGTTCAGACCTGGCTGCGGATATAGTAGAGTCCAAGCATTACTGGAGTAACTCTCTCACTGGCTAAAGTTTGTTCAGCTTGGTTTTATGATTCTGAAACTGCTTTGAACATTTTGTTGGACAACTTAAGTCAGCTCCTGGTAGCTTTCAATACAGTACTGATCTGCCCATGTGGCTTCAGAATTGGTAGCATTGTTTTGCAGTGCCACATTCCTACTCATGGGTCATTACTGCTGTTCTCACTGAAGCATCTGGGGAATTCCCCCAGGGGAATTCCATTCATTTTGTTTCCATTGCTGTTTAACTGTTGGATGAAAGCAATCCAAAGAACCTATCATTGGGTAGATGCAACCAGTTCTTCTCTTTATCAGATCCAGGTAAGACAATGAATTCGTTGAACTGAAATAAGTGATGATGAGTGCAGATTAAACTGCAGTTCAGAGCAGTTAATCTGGAGATGTGGAGGGTGCAGAATGTGTTTCATAGTCCAGGAAATACAGATAACGGAAAAAGTATTCCTTATATCAGAATTAAGATCACTTTCTCATGTATTGACTATTCTCCTTCCCTTTTTTCATTCTATCCTTTATGATAGCTCAGTACTTCTTGAAACTGATAGAATTCATCAAGAATCATCTAAAAATGTACGCCCCCCCTCCTCCAATATGAGTTCACACATAATTAAAGATACTGTACTCAAGTGAGCGGAGATCTTAATTTAAAAAAAATGCAGAATCAATTTGAGTACTTGTACATTCCAGTGGAATATTTTAGGTGTCCTTTACTTAATAATAAAGTATGGAGAAGACACTTTCATGGAAATATGGATGTATACAGTGTATTATAGGTTGGATCTTCTATTGAAAAATTCATAGCTATAATATGGGAATTTAATATTGTAAAAAAGACACAGATCTGTATTATTCCAGTAGAAGATTTTGTCACATTAAATTTAATCACAATTCATACTGATGCCCCTTTGTGTTTAGTATTGTATAGAACTAATTGGAACAGCAAAGAAATTTGATACCGTGGTTGGGAGCCAAAACATGACTCTACTCACGTGCATGAAAGTGACTGGAGCATCTTTATTCTATAGGTCTATTCTAGAACATCTTTATAAATTCACAGTATTTCCTAGACCAGGAGCGTCAGACAATTCCATACAGCAGGTCAAATAGCATTCATGGTGCCTGCTGAGGGCCATAAGTGATGTCAGTAAGCAGGAAGTGACATATTAAGCAGATAGTGGCCAGAAAAAAGCTTCTTTTTCACAATTAGGAACTCAGTTGCGAATAACAGAAGAGAATATGCAAACCTTGGTTATATTTTCAAGATATGGAAGAACCTGGTTGCCCTTTTGGCAGCACCACTTTTGTCAAGGTGTCACTTCACAGCTCAATAGCTGAAATCACCTGGTGGTGGTGCTAAGAAAGTCCAATTTTAACAGGGACCGGATAAAAAGCTTCCAGGGGCTGTATCCAGCCTGCAACCTTGTATTTGACATACCTTTCCTAGACTGTGTATTCAGTTGCAGAGAAACCTATAAAGTAGTGAGACTCTGCCTGGAAGTATGGCATAATTCTGCATATGGTATTCTGCAATGGCGTACCTGGAGGGGAATCACAATGCAAAGTTTTATAGGCTGTCGAACTCCTGTGTAAAGCATCCTCTCCCCCTCACAGCCATTCGGAGGAGGCAGAGGCATCTCCTCTGCTTCCTTCTTCCTGCTCTGAATGGCTGGGGAGGGGGAGGGACGCTTTACGCTGGAGTTCGACAGCCTGCAAAACTTTGCATTGTGATGCCCCTCCAGGTATGACTTTGCCTAGAAGTATAGCATAGTTTGTATTCTACAGTTTCTCACTACTGTATAAGTAGTGAGATCCATGGTGTTCATACTACTTAAACCATAGCTGACTTACAAAGCATTTTCTACCAATGATTCATTACCATACGCCAATGATGCATTATAGCCACCTCTTTCTTAGGCCCCCTAGTGAAGAGAAATGCACTGTAAAAAATTCAAGGTGTTTCCATATACCTGTGTGTTAGAGGTAGTTCAAACACGAACCATTGGTAGTAAAGTGTAACTTGCTATGGTATTGCCTTATTGATTCCTATGTAAATCATACTCGGAAACTGACTTAGCCTAACTCCAACACCCCCCCCCACTTTTTTTACTGAGCACACAGCTCAAACCATTGCAGGATCTTGCAGAGGGGAGCCTTGGGGGGGGGGGTCCTTGAGTAAGAACACTGTGGAGGAAAATTCCTTTTTGCAGTTGAGGTAGACACTAAAAAAAGCAGCTTAGGTGTTTTGCAGGCTTACACAAACCAAGCTAATTATCTTTCTGTACCACCTGATGCGGGGGAGACAGAATTCTTCAGTTAGAAAGGGCTGAAGGAGGATTTGCCTCTTTGACCTTCAAAAGACATGTGCGTGGCTAGAAAAAAACCCTATATTTAACACTGAGGTAGCTGCAAAGCTTATCTCAGCATTCGGAGCACAATCCTAACCTGGAGTTAGGCTATATTATGCTACAATTGGCACATATACTGCATATGGTGTATACAGAAGCAGTTGCTTGACTCTGTTAACTAATCGGTTAGTGCAGTGGTATTCAAACTTTTTAGATTAGGACCCACTTTTTAAAATGGCACTCATGTCAGGACCCATGTCAGGAAGTGATGTGATCAACCTGGAAGTGATGTTGTGGCAGGAAGTGTCATCAAGCAGGAAGTGCTATCATTGTAACATAATAAAATGACACTCCTGAAGTGCAAATTGGCATTCTTGGACTGCAGCAATTCTACAACCGTGAAACATCCCTGACAGAAAGCAGGATGAGGACAAAATATGATGTAAAAGCACTGAACTAAAAACAACATTTTTAAAAACCCTCAAAAATTCAAGTAAAGCTGTTTAACACTCATAAAAGGAATATACCAAGAGTAAAGTCTGCTGTTTCCAAGATGGCTGCTCCCAGCTTTTCGCGACCCACCTGAGATCAGGTCATGATCCACCAAGTGGGTCCCAACCCATAGTTTGAATAACATTGGTTAAGTGAATTGGACACAATACTTGAAATGTTGCCCATTGGTGTCTACGTGCTGCTGATTTGGTTGACTAAAGTCTGCAGACCTCAAAAATGTATCTGCTGGGATGGATCTACACATCACCTCTTCAATTGCTTCCCTTAATGTTTTGACTGTTGCCAGGATTTTTACAGTGATGTATATATGAATTAGAGCTCATTAAAATCTGTGTACATTTTTCAAGACACCCTGCAGATACAAAAAAAACCTGTGGTAACCAGAAAAATATTCAAGTCAGTCAGATGATACCTTGATTACTACAAATCAAAGCTTTAAGCAGTTGGCAGGCTTTCAAGTTCTCCAGAATTCTTCAGGTTTGCTGTTAAGCAAAACAAGAACATAAATAGTTTAAGTTTATGGAGATCTCGGTTACTATTTCAAAAAGCATTTAGCAGTTACCGTTGTTTACTCAGCCTGTCATACATCCATTGAAAGCTGTTAAACTGGCAGTTCTGGAGCAGCAGGTGGTGTTCAGCATATGTCATCAATATATTTAAATTATAAACTTTCAGCCTAGTTTTTCAGTTAGATGTTGTGATCCTTTGTGTGATTTCATATAACCTTGATGTGAGTGATTTTTAAAAAATATATATATATATTAAGTGTTCTGCAGTTATAAAATAGAATTGGGAAGGTTTAGATGCCCATTTAATCTGATATATTATGATATAACAGATTCAAACATTGAATAGTAAGCCACATGGAGATAATGCATCTAGAAATCTATGGAACCATTATGGTGGGAATAGAAGCTGTTTAGTGCCTTAAATCTGGCATTGAATTATCCAACTAGCTTTGGAGTTTCTGAAACATAAATGTTACTCTTCTTTGTGATTTGAGTAAAACCAATCAATAGTATTTATATACTGCTTTTCAACACGAAGTTCACAAAGCGGTTCAAAGACAAATAGTAATAATAAACTTAAACGGTGTCCTGTCCCAAAAAGGCTCACACTCTATAACAATGCAGAACACCACCAGCATCAGCCACTAGAAACACTGTGCAGGGGTGAAGAGGGATAATTACTCTCCTCCTGCTAAATATAAGAGGAGCACCACTTGAAAAAGTGCCTCTTGCCCAGTTAGCAGGGGTTCTACGAATAGAACGAATGGCTTAGAAATACAAATAGCTTAGAATATGAATAGCTTAGAAAGCTACAGGACCGCTCCTGAATGTTTGGTGTGTTTAATTGAAAAAGTGAACAGGCATTTCACAGTATCCACTGGGGTTCTGCTCTGGACACTCCCATGGATATCTGAAACCATGGATGCTGGAGATGCTTTTTTAAAGGTAGGGGGAACATTAGTGGTTTTGCTGCAACAAGGTAACCCCTATCTGTTTAACCCCTGTAACCCCAAAAGGTAACAATTGCTCCCCTATCTTTTTGATAGGCGTCCCAGTATTTGTGGATAACTGAAACTGTGGATGCCAAATTGGTGGATACCAGGGCATGCCTTTATTGTTTATATGGCGTAATTACAGAAGGTCCATAACATTGTTACTTCTGTTACTTTCGATCTTAGAGAATTGAGCAAAGGACATTGTGATTATTCTTTTCACCTTGTGAGGATCCCATTTTTGCAAACATTAGCTGCTGGTCAGCTATAGAAACTTTTCCTATGCTATTACTACTGTACTCTGTATATGACACTCGCTATACTCCTGAATTTACAAAGAGCATTTATATATTGCTGAGAAGCTTCAGTGAGTATTGCCTGCTTTCCTCTTGTATAGACAGAAATGCCTTCTGATGATGATCAATACTAGGATACAACCCTTTGAAAATAGTATACTTATTGAGAATTGTGGTGTTGCTTTCTATGACTGTCAGCATTTCTGAAAATTTCATTGTATGTCTAGTAAGAGGCAGTTTTCAAAATTCACTTTTCCCATGAAAATAACTGTTGATGGAAGGAAGTGAAATAAAAATACAGGTCATGCCTGCTTATCAGCAGATTTTATTTCAAACCCGCAGGGTGGGCCAACCTAGACTCTCCAAATGCGACTGAAGCTGACCTCCCCAAAAACCGGAAGTAGTGTGGAAATGCCTTTACAACACATTTTGAGAGTCAGGAAGGCATCATCTCCCCAACTTTCAAACATTTTCCAGGCACAACTGGATCTCTGCTCTGGCCACATTTGGAGAGTCTGGATGCCTAACCTGTGGTTTTCATTATCCACTGGTTTTGGCACCTATGGGGGTTCTGGGAACAGAATCCCCACAGATGCCAAGGCACCACTTGCATGGATAATGTAATTCCACAGGATTGGTGGTTAGTGTGTTGTAATTAGACATTGTCCAGATTAGCAGGCAAAGTAAGATATTTCCACAATGTGCATCCCAGTTTCTCAAATTTATCTCAGAATTGAATCAATTCTAATTAAGCTAATTAGTTTAGCTTTTACAACTCTAAGGTACTGCAACCCCAGTTCTTTGAAATAGATTTAGGGGCATAATGTAAAGAAATGTAAGACTAAGCTAGTGCAGATCTGAACAATGCCTGCCTGGGCTCTTTGTATACTGTCTTATGTTCCATGATGGAAGAAAGGTGGGACATATAATTGTCAACTTTTCAGACTGAGAGGTTGCAAATTTTTATGCCCTATGTAGCATAAATGTAGCATTTATCTCAACTCATCAGATAAATGAAAATATGAATGTAAATCTCCTCAAGCTTAAACAAGCCTTACATCACACTGTTTTTGGGGCTATCTTGCGTAACAAATGAAGCACACTGAGTGCACACTTAGCAGGGAACTGCAGCTATTGTGGCTCTGAAGCTGGTATCTGTATAATGCTCGTGTTTGCTCATTCATAAAATATGTTTTCCTGAACTTAAAGGAAAACTGTTAAGATACAATTTAGAAACATTCAGTTAAAATGCCCCTCCTTCTGCATGCATGTGCAGGTGGGCTAATGTGCAACATTCCCCCTCCAGCACCCATGGGTGATTTTGGTTGGCCAGGATTGGTTGTGAGCAAACAGCCAGGTGTTCTTTTAAGGAGCCCGCAAAGCAGCTAGGCACCATTGTAGAGGTGACTGTGAAATCAGAAATCATGCATTTCTCCCTTCAAATATTAACATTTTTGGATCCATTGGAACATTGGATCCATTTGTCTCTTGCTCATATACAGAGAAGCTCAAATACTGAACTGAAGCTGCGGCTCAAATACTTTGGCCACCTCACGAGAAGTGAGGACTCTTTAGAAAAGACCCTCATGCTAGGAAAGATTGAAGGCAAAAGGAGAAGGGGGCGGCAGGGGATGAGATGGTTAGATAGTGTCACCAAAGCAATGAACATGAAATGGGGCGAACTCCGGAAGCTAGTGGAGGACAGGAAGGCCTGGCGTGCTGTGGTCCATGGGGTCGCAAAGAGTTGGACACGACTTAGCGACTGAACAACAACATATACAGAGATACCTGTGTTCTTGCAAGGGCAATGTACTTGAGTGGCAGATCGTCTCATTGACAGCACTGGACTACTTCCAGACCTGCTGTGGATGGGCCCCTGTAGCTTTTTTTCTTGGGGGGGGGCTCCAAATAGGGAAGAAAAGCAGCAGTCCAGTGCTGCATTAGTAGAACCTTTGGATCTAAGTTTCTATATAAGTGCAGAATAGGGATATAGAGGTATATTTATGTCTATTTAAAAATACTTATTGTGGAAGCAAGGTACTGTTTTATAGACGGGATGTCCTTGGTGTATTGTGAAAGTGTGTTGCATAACTCTGTGAATGAAATTTTTATGAGATAAGAACTCCTTTCAGATAAACCAGTAATTCAGATCCAGTTCTGCTATTAATCTTGCATGTTTCAATGGAAATGCATTTCATGCCACAAAACACTTACCTGATTTGGTTAAAAGTGAATTTGATCTAATGTTTGTGAAAGCCCTGATTATTTTTTTAACGGAAAGGTAATGGCAGCTAAATGCGGAAACACTGTTTTTCAGTGGGCTTATGAACACAGAAAAATAGGCTATGGTCTAAAGTTTATTTTTTATATACTAAAATATTCTCATGACATACCGCTGCTGGCTAGGGTTGGGTGAAAAAAACCACTTTTTTCTTGATTTAAGAAAAAGGTAACTTTGTAAAACAAAATTAGCCAAGTTCAACTTTCTTTATAACAACCAGGAGAATGTCTTTACCCCAACCATTGCATATGTGATAGTTACTGGAAGAAGCATCAGGACATTGTCCATGTGCCAGTTCTTGGCCATAGCCAGTTAGCAGTGTGTTTCTGCACATGGTGGCAGGTGCATATTACAGGCAATGGGAAGGCGCCTGCAGAATTTTCTCAGGACTACCATTGACCAGTTGTGTACAGAGGCTCACAGATATTGGGGAAACATGAAAACTGTTCCTATGAATTTCCTGTATAGATTTTTAACAATACAGAAAAGGACAGACTGAATGGAATGGCCCTTGATGACAGAACCATTTGTTTCATTATCCTTCCATGAAAAAGAGAACTTTTTAATCATGAAAAAGGTTCGCTTTTTCATGATTAGCTTTAGAATCATGAATCTTGCTCTGCTCTCTAATGGAATGGTACTCAAATGGCTTGCAAAAAAACCCTTTTTGGTTAATTTACCCATTTTGATTTATTTTGAAAGGAAAACAGCCTTTTATAATGGAATATTCATATTTTTCTTATGGTAATGTGCAGGAAGGACAAAACATTTTTATTCTTTTGTTCTGCAGGTTTCCTATGCACGACCAAGTTCAGCTTCCATTAGAGATGCAAATCTATATGTCAGTGGTCTCCCGAAAACTATGACCCAGAAAGAGCTGGAGCAGCTATTCTCCCAGTACGGACGTATTATTACTTCTCGTATTCTAGTTGACCAAGTCACTGGTAAGTAGACAGCTGCTCTGCACTGTCTCTTGCACTTTTTCAGCTTGGCAAGTTATAAAATATTCCACCTTCCTATGTACCAATCTTGCCTCCTGAACATATCAAAGGTATATGTGGGCCAGAAAATACAATTTTCTGCCGCAATTGTTCATAAATATGCATGGACAAAAATAGATTGTGGAGTGTAGTCAGCCAGCCTGAGTCATTTCCACCTTGAAGGTGCAGGTTTGAAGCCTGTTTCATGCCTTGTAATAAATTTACAGCTGCTATAATCTTCATTTCCAAGCTACTGAGTAAAAGTAGTCCCTGTGCTCCTTATAAAATGCTAATAAACAATCTTTTCTTTTTTATAAAGAAAGCAAAATCTTATGCAAAACTGCCAGTAGTTCTCTCAGGCTAAGATTACACAAAATCCAAACTGGTAATTTCTACTAGTCTTAGTAGTAGTCTTACTTTAAAAAAAGTAGTTTTTTTAAAGTAGTCTTACTTTAAAAAAAGTTGCATTTTTCTTACAATTGAAAGACATGAACTAGGAGTTCAGAGGGAAGACAAATCCTATGGGTTTTAAAAGAAACAAGCTTGAAAGGCATATTGATTTGATGCATTAAGATTGAGTAGTTCATTTTTATTAGACTCATTCTTGGCTCTCCTGGCATTGCTGGTTTGGCAAGCACATGGCTCATACTTTCTCTCCATTTATGGCATAATATAATCTGAATGAAGTAGACTAATCCATTAAAGGGGTTGGCATATTGAGATCCTTCCTTATTGCCCTAGGTTTAGGGAGCTTCTATTTCCCTGGGGTACTTCAGGATGCTAGAAAAAAATCCACCCGGCTTTATTTTTTACTGTTGAATATTTTTCAGTAATTCCAAGTGGATGATTCTGCTGCATGAATTGAACTTAAATTATTCTGCAAACTGGTTACTTTCTTGTTTCAAAAAAGCTAGGGTGACCAGTATGCAGAAATGGCTACTGCGCTTGGATCCCATTTTGGGAATTACACGTGCAAAGATTAACAGAGTTAATTCAAAGAAGACTATTCATTCCAATTTTGTACGGCTTGTTCTTGGAGAGATGTATTAATACTAATGGCATGAACTTGTTAATGGCATGAGCAGGGAAGCATGAACTATTTGCATGTCCATCTGAATCTTTTGGGAAGGTTCAGCTCAAGCTGTTACACTACTGAATCCTAAACTACTTTTCAGATTCCAGATTCGAATGAATTGAGAAAGTAGTTGTGTTAAGGGTAACATGCAAAATTAACATTTTTGCACCTGAAGATAAACTACTGTAGGTCACTTTCAAACTGTTTAAAAGCAAACTGGGAGATTCAGTAGTAAATCTGCTTCAAGGGAGTTTCATGTTCAGTGGAACATGCCTGTGGTTGGGTTGTCCATGTCAAAAATTTGACATACAGGGATACATACTAAAGTCATAATTCATTAATGGGTAGGAGGGGGTAGTGGACATGTTTAATCTTTGTAATTGGAGAGAGGCAAGATGGCTTTTAAAAAAGCATGTGTATAGTAGTAAGTAGCTAGATAAGTTTATATTTGGTGTCATAAGCCCAACTTAAATGTGACATTGGGTATAACATATAGCTAGTGCAGATGTTTTCACTGGGGTGTTGCGATGCCACAGCCTGAAAGCCTCTGTCCTTTTACACTTAAGGGTTGGGGGCAGAGTGAAGGCAACCTCCAGGAACGTGTTGCTGCTGGCAAGATAATGGGGCTGGTGGCAATTTCTTCTGCCTGCCCCAGTCTAATTTTTTCCAGTTTCTGGACACATGGGGAGCCCTGCAGAGGGGTCTGCAGGGCTCCCCGACCCCCACAGGGATGCTGGGGTGGGCAGTGGTAAGTGCTCCCAGCCCCATTATCTTGCCAGCAGTGACACAATCCTGGGGGTCATGTTGCTGCTTTTGCCCTGCCCCCCTTAAAGGGGCAGAGGCTTTCAGGATGGAGCATTGTGATGCCTCAGTTTGAAAACCTCTGAGCTAGCAGAATGCCACATGGCTGTTGTTTGAACTGGTCTCTTGGGCCACTCTGCATAATGTTGTACAATGGCACCTGTCTGGGTCATTTATCTCTGGCAATAAATGCATGGAATGCAACATGTATACCCTTACATGCTTGTGGTTTGTGTTTAAATGTGCCCTGTTAAGTGTCAAATCCAATGTGCAGTTATAAAGTGCTGTAAAAATTGCCAACATCTTGTGTACTTCATTTGCTGATCAATGGCCTATTTCATATGAGAGTCCTACTTCCTTCAATATTGACGGTCTTTAGCCCCATTATAATTTTAAAACAGCAAGTGTAGACATGCTGATGTTACAAGTGGGGAACTGAGGTTGCATAAAAGTGCTCCATGAAATGAAACTGTAGTAGCCTAACCACTCTTTGAAATTCAGTAATTTGAGATTCAGTTTGCAATCTGGAATGAACAGCGCTAGAAAAAATGTGTGATGTAAATCACTTTATTTGTATGACCTAGAAAAATAGATGAGCAGATTTCTGTAATATGTAGAGATGAAACTAATTTTAGTATGAAGTACTGTATGCATTTGCACAACACTTGTATACGGGTGTTAGGTACTGAGTCAAGTTCTTTCAAATACTTTGAAAAATAAACTGAGGTTGTGTCTCTGCACTTAAATGCAAAGCCATGTCTCTGCACTTAAATGTACAGTATTACTGTTCCTTTCTTTTTGCTTTTTGGTGCTTTCAATATGCGGAACCAGTTTTAAAGAATAACTTTTCTATTGTGAACCAAAGTGAAGCCCGGAATGTGCTTTTGTATCTTTTTTTTTATTGCAGTTTGGTAGGCCCTTTCAAGTGAAGGATTTAGTATTGTATAGGGAATATTGCCGCCACTTATTGTAGATGCAAATTCACAATAGTATATAAGGGCATATACCTTTTTTTATACCAAAGGGCAGATTTTGTTCTCCATATCTGCTTTCTTGTTCATGTACAGGCATGCCCCAGTGTCCACTGGGATTCCGTTCCTGACTCCCCCGTGGATAACAGAAACCATGGATACTGGGGGTGCCTTTTTAAACATAGGGGAACATCAGTAGTTTTGCAGCAACAAGGTAAAAAAATGTTTAATGTTCCCCTATCTTTTTAATAGGCATCCCAGTATCCATGGCATCAGTGGATAACTGAAACAATGGATACTGAATCAGTGGATACCAGGGCACACCCTTAGTGCGATATTTGTATGTCTGACTTGTCACTTCTCAAGGTAATCCTGTGTGTGTGCGCATGTGCACATTTTTCTGTTGCTGAGGATAGGGGCCATTTAGGATTTTCAAAAGGGGCATTATGCACTTACTTGCACATGTTTTGCCTTGTAATGCTGAACTGTAGTATATATCAGGTGGTCAGCTGTATTGGATGTCAGTCCAAATTTCCTGATCTTGGAAAGCTAGGTGTGGCAACAACATCAGCTCTCAATTTGTACTAGCCATTGTGACCAAGGATCAGATTAACTGTGAATGTAGACTTCAAACTTGAAAGAGGTTCTTCATATGAACGTTTGAATCGGCTTTATGCTAGATCACATCATTTGTTCACCTAGGTGGTTATTTACACTTACTGGCAGTGGTGTTTTTAGGATTCTAGCCCTACTTGGAGTTGTCAGGGATTGAAGCAGGATCTTGTGCGTGCAAGGCCACAGCCTCTCCTTTAAAGTAGAAATATGGTGCTGCAAAATAATCCTGATGGTTTAAGATTCAGCATTAAGTGGGAGATAGCCGTTTGTATCACTATTGATATTTACTTACCTTCTGTTTAATGTTGTTCCTAATCCCTAAAACACAAAGAGACTTGTTAGGTCCATGAACATCACATTGAGACGTCTTATCTGCTTGGATCCTACCTCTGGTTTATCTTCACTTGACAAGAAAAACAGAATTCTTAACTGCTGAAGCTGGTCTTGTTCTTCATTGCTTCATGTGGCTATTGGCTTAGATTAGCTGTGAAACTGGTTTCATCTTTTTGGCCTGGTATAAATTTTGGAAGTGAATGTTGAACAAATCCTATGCCTTGTACTTTTATGCAGGAGTTTCAAGGGGTGTGGGCTTCATCCGATTTGACAAGCGGATTGAGGCCGAAGAAGCCATCAAAGGCTTAAATGGTCAGAAACCTCCAGGTGCCACAGAGCCAATCACTGTAAAGTTTGCCAACAACCCAAGCCAAAAAACCAATCAGGCCATCCTTTCCCAGCTGTACCAGTCTCCAAACAGAAGGTATCCAGGACCTCTAGCTCAGCAGGCTCAACGTTTTAGGTAAGTGTAAATCTAGGATGCCTCATGGGTTAGTCCTTCTACCTTCTTCATGAGTTTTATATTTCCTTGAGTTCTAAATTCATTGTGTACTTTGAAAGGCACTGCAGTAAGTACATACTTAGGCACCTGCTGTCTGTTAGTAGCTGTAAACAGATGAAAGGGAATAAGGATTTAATTACTAACATAATAGGGAAACTTTT
Organism: Lerista edwardsae; assembly: GCA_029204185.1. Taxonomy (NCBI): domain Eukaryota; kingdom Metazoa; phylum Chordata; class Lepidosauria; order Squamata; family Scincidae; genus Lerista; species Lerista edwardsae. The sequence continues at coordinate 5,857,959 of JAJKFI010000001.1, forward strand.
TCCCAATTTGCATAATGATCTTAAAGGTTTTTTTAATCTTCTATAGCACATATCTAGTTTGCACTAATATGGACAACTTTCTTAACCATATATCTCATAAAAACTTATCTTCAGAAGTCTGTCGATTCTCTTCCAGTTCGGACTCTGAATAATTGTTTTGGGTCGTATTTCTCACCTGGCTTTTTTTGCTGTGAAGAGTGTGTGTATAAATAAATAAGAAGTTACAGTCTGTGTGTGGGTCTCTGTTCTGTGACACAGAGCTTGCAGCCATGTTTTTTTCTATGATATTTAGTGTAAAAAGGACAGATCAATCAATCAATCAACAGATGGTGTGAATTGAACAAATATTGTGTTAATCTACATTCATGAACTGTTTGAAATTTATTAGCTTAAGGCCTTTTTATGAGCTGCTTGCATGTGTACTTCTAAACTTGATAGTTTTTACTTAGAATTATCCATTTTGAGATTTTTTTAAACACACAAGGTTTCAGCTAGGTAGATCTACACAAAAGCTAGAGTAGACACCAGAGCAAAGTACAGGTTATCATTAGCGGACAACAGAAATCCAAAATGAAAAGCTACACTTATTAAAGCAAAGCAGGATTTTAATTTGTGTCCATCAAGCACATGGCCAATTGTAGTCTTGATTAAATCTGAGCATCATCTTGGAATTTTGTCTTGCTAACTTGTCCCCCTGTAAAAGCACTCTAGTGAGCTTTCTGCTGAAGCAGGAAAAGGCAGTTTGTTTTTATTCAGTATTCAGTGGATTTCCTGGTCTTTTTCTTGAGCATTTTTTGTTTGCTTTTTTTTCAAAGGATACTCTGTCAAACCGCTGAATATTGAATAAAAGTAGACTTGCCCTTTTTCCATAGGCAGAGTGCCTGCTCCAGTACTGAGTGCCGGGGCAGAGGTAGCACTGCTCAGACGAAGAATTCCGGGATGCACTGTGCCTGAAGTAAGGTCTTTGGGGAGTTGCTGCACTGACATGAAAAGAGGTAAATAACACCCTGCCGAAATTGTGACCATGAGGGTTGGGGCATACATATCCTGTAGCTTTTTCAATCCCCGAGCATTCCTTATTCAGGATACAGTGGTCCAGCTTTCCCTTATTGTCTGCAAGCTTACAAATTGTGAATGATATTCATGGAGTTGGGAGAAACGGCAAACCAACTTGAAAGGGGAGGATGGTCATGACATACATATTGGAATTGGAGAACTTGCTAGTAAAAGTAGGATATATCCCAAGAATTGCTTCTGTAACTTCTTAATTCCTTAACTATTTAGGCTGGCTGGCTGGCTTGCCAGGTTCTGTTTATCTGAATACTAACTCTCATAGTCTACATTCTTTTCAGCATCAGTTCTGTGCATTGGGGCAGTTTTTGACCTGTCACATTGTAATTAACAAAACTCAGACCTTTGTGAAATAGGTCCTAAACGTTGACTTTGAAGTTAGACATACTTGTTGCATTAGGATTTATGTTCTGATAAACCTGCTTTGTTGCACCTGAAAATCTTCAGTGCAGTGCCCCCATACATTGCACACTGAAGCGGTTTTGCAAAAATGCACATACAAATCCCAAATGAGTTAGGGAACTGGAAAATTTGCCAGAGTTTTCCAGAAACCACATGTACAGACTCCCATATTGAATTGTTCTTATGCAGGTAACCAGTCCCAAAAGTTGAGTCTTAAGCACTCTTTTATCTCAGTTGGAACTTGCAGAGCTAAGTAATGACACTGGGCCCTATGTTGAAGGCATACTGTGTGATACAGTTCAGTGTGATACAGTTTTTGTCTTGGGTTTTTTTTTGACAGATGTACCATACAAGGCAACTGTCTTATGCTTTATACTAAAGCAGAAAGACCATGTCAGTGGTTTATTATTATTATTATTATTATTATTAATAGTAATAATAGTAATAATAATATTTCTATCCCGCCTTTTTGCCCGGAGGCATTACAACATAAAAATATAATATAAAAGTTAACATTAAAAAGCAATTTAAAAACAATATTAAAACAATACAATAAAACAACATTAAAACAAAACAATACAATTTAAAAACAACAAGCCCAATGGATCATAAAATAAAATATAAAATGTAACAAGCCAGCCAGCCTGTCAACAGTTAAAAGCTTTTTGGAATAAAAAGGTCTTCAGTCCCCGCCGAAATGTTAAGAAAGAGGGAGCAGTTCTCAATTCTAAGGGGACGGTGTTCCAGAGTTGGGGGGAGGGTGTTCCAGAGTTGGGGGGCCACCACTGAGAAGGCCCTCTTCCTGGCCGCCGCCCCTCTCACTTCTCCTGGTGGCGGCACAGTCAAAAGGGCCCCCCCAGATGATTTAAGAGTACGGGTTGGATTATATGGAAGGAGGCGGTCCCTCAATACCCTGGACCTGAGCCGTAAAGGGCTTTAAAAGTCAAAACTAGCACCTTGAATTGGGCCCGGAACAGAACCGGCGGCCAGTGTAGTCGCCGAAGCAACGGCTCGACAGAGTCAAACCGATGTGCCCCAGCAACCACCCGAGCCGCCGCGTTCTGTACTAGTTGTAATTTCCGGACCGTCTTCAAAGGCAGCCCCAGGTAGAGTGCATTGCAATATTATCCATGTTGTTGTTGTGTCCGACTCTTCGCGACCCCATGGACCACAGCACGCCAGGCCTCCCTGTCCTCCACTAGCTTCCGGAGTTCGCCCAATTTCATGTTCCTCACTTCAGTAACCCTATCTAACCATCTCATCTTCTGCTGCCCCCTTCTCCTTTTGCCTTCAATCTTTCCCAGCATGAGGGTCTTTTCTAAAGAGTCCTCTCTTCTCATGAGGTGGCCAAAGTATTGGAGCTTCAGCTTCAGGATTTGTCCTTCCAGGGAGCAATCAGGCTTGACTTCTTGGAGGATTGACCGATTGGATCTCCTTGCAGTCCAGGGGACTCTCAAGAGTCTTCTCCAACACCATAATTCAAAAGCATATATTCTTCAGCACTCTGCCTTTCTTATGGGTCAGCTCTCACAGCCATACATAGCTACTGGGAAAACTATCGCTTTGACTGTGCGAACCTTTGTTGGCAGGGTGATGTCTTGGCTTTTTATTAAGTTGTCTAGGTTCGCCAGAGCTTTCCTCCAAGCAGTAAACGTCTTTTAATTTCATGGCTGCAGTCACCATCTGCAGTGATCTTGGAGTCCAGGAAAATAAAGTCTGTCACTGCTTCCATTTCTTCCTATTTGCCAGGAAGTGATGGGAGTGGTGGCCATGATCTTAGTTATTTTAATGTTGAGCTTCAAGCCAATTTTGGCACTTTCCTCTTTCACCCTCATCAGAAGGTTCTTTAGGTCTTCCTCACTTTCTGCCATTAGAGTGGTATTGTCTGCATATCTGAGTTTGTTGATATTTCTCCCAGCAATCTTGATTCCAGCTTCTGAATCATCCAGCCCAGCCTTATCCCCAAGTAAGTATCCCCTTACTTAACCCCAAACAGTAAAATTCCCTGATGGATGGCCAGCTTGGTCTGTGGTGGCTCACTGTATCTAATGGCTTGGAAGCTAGAAACAGCCTTTAATACCTTGATACTACAAGTTGGCATCCCTTATCTAGAATGATGAAATCCAACATATTATGAAAATAGCAACTTTTTTGCCTGCTGACATGAACTCATGTGACAGGTTGCGCAAAATACAATAGTCTTTTTAATGTATAAAATTACCTTCAGACTATGTGTATAAGGCAGAGATGGACACTCGAATCATAGCAACTCTACTTGAGTTGCAAAAATGATGTTTGGCTTCATGATTTGTGTTAACTCAAGTCACAGACGTCACTGACTCGGAACCGAATTGAGTCTCAGAGCCTGTAACTCAAAAAAGAGTCGTGACTAATTAGATTCAAATTCTGTCACTTCCATGTTGCCTGAAATACACCTTGTAGGCTATCCGGAAGCTATCGTTTGGCTACAGCTGATGTGATGGGAGACAGTAGGTGGTTCCAGGAGGCATGGCAGGGTGGCTGAGGAGGAGTGTAAGGATTTTGCTCAAGACCTTGACTCTCAGAATGACTCAAATCAAAATGACTTGAAATTTCTGCAAGTTGAGTTGCGAAAGGCACATGCTATAACTCGTGATTTGAATTGTGGGATTACTGACTCATGATCTGAGTTTAGTGGCTTCGGCACATACCTAGTATAGTGTACAGGAAACAAATGAATTTCATGTTTAGACTTGGGCCCCATTCCCAAGATACCTCATTAGGTATATGCAAATATTCCAAAATACAGAAAAATGTGCTATCCAAAACACTTCTGGTCCCAGGCAGTTCTGGTCCCAGATAAGAAATGCTCAACCTGTACATCTGAGATTAGATTTACAGCTGTAGTACAAGTTCTAGTTTAAGTGTAGGCTTGCGTAAAATGTTGTGGTACTCATTGAGTCTTGTAGCTCTTAGTCTTTAGTATCTCCTCTGTAAATGGTAAACTTTTCTATCCGTGCAACTGATCTCCCCTTATTTCTGCATCCCTTTGTCTTGTGTAAGCAGCTGCCTGACAAACATCAACAGGCATGCTTGCTGCATTCAAAACACCTCAGTGCCTGCTCCATGCCCATAGAAACTGATGAGACCAGTTTCCTGTTTCATGTGAAATCCTCTTTTGAGTAGCTCTTCATTCTTAATTACTTCTTTTAAAATATGGGTGAGTTACTTAAGTGGAGTAACCTTATGGATTGGATTTTCTTTGGAGAAAGTGGTGCAGGCTGTTAAAACTTGCATTTCATTCATTTATTGAATTCATTGATGGCGCTACCAATGTACATGCCTCAACAGTGTTAACATTCATGCAAACTCATAGTTTGCTGTTTGTCTTTATTTTGCTGCTGAAACATTCTGTAACAGTTCTAAGAATCCCAGAGCAGCCAGTGTATTGACATATCTAGGAGTCAGGGCAATGGCTACTCTTTTCCAGTATAGGAATTGATGGATAGCCTCAATTTCAAATGAGGCAGTTCCATTAGTGATTGGCATTGGATGCTGGCAGTGCAGTTATGCTGCTTCCTTTAGTACTGATTTGTTACTACGTTTTGTCCTGATGCGATTGATAGCTATTGTAGCCAATGGGACCACTGCATTTTGAGGATCTTGGGGCTAGGCAGCACCAGTTTCTTATTTTATCCTTAATTATGCCTCTTAAGATGCTGATTTCATACAATGCTCTCTAGTGATTTATCCCCATTGTTATGGGAGGTATTAACTGTATTTTTCTTTATTGTTAACCACAACTTTGGGGCTCAAATAACAGCAGCTGTCAAATTCAGTAGGAAGGAGGTCTAAAAGTGAAAATAGTTATGGTAGTTTTATTAATAAAGGTAGTAGTGATGGTAAAAGCCTGTATTTCTTAAACTTGCTTGCTTAATTGCCTGGAAGCAGACATTCTGGTTGGTTTCCTTAGTAGATAACTGCAAATTCAGGAGTGGGTTTACCATGTGTGCAAGATATCATTAGGTGATGGATTTTTTTTCATACTGACAGTTGCTCTTCACTAGGACAATTTTTGTAATTAAGTAATTTATTCCATAGGCTGATAACATCAAGTGCTTAACATAGCCTTCCATTTGCTTCTCTAATGGTGCAAATTGGATTGTGCATAATTAATCGCAGATATGTGAAGATTATGGGAGCTATCTCTAAAAATTGGGTATTTCTTATTAGGTGCACAAATTTAAGGCTTAGACCGTTTTCTAAATTCAACATTAAAGTGTTTGGTGTTGAACAGGAAGTGATGGGGAAGAATGTATAGAAGTTGATTTTTTAATGAACAGATTGTTATAAAATGGAACAAATCCAACGTGTATACTATGTAGCAGATGCTGCTTTAATAATTTCAAACCATTCTTGTTCCATGAGTCCATTTTCTTCAAGGCAGCTAGCATGTGGCAGAATTAAATCTCCCTTCAAATCATCCCAAATACCATGGTTGAGAAACTGACCTAGCTATTGATTATAAAAGGTATATGATGTTCAGAAAGATTAAAGCCTAATAAATCACACAACTTTTCTAAAAAGTTTTTTCATTAAAGGGTAATGCTTCCACCTGAATTGTCTGTTCTTGTGTTTTACACTCGGTGCCTCCCGTCATTTAAATTATTGCATTTGGGAAAGAACAAGGAGTGTTTGGTTTTTGAACCAACTAGTTCTGCTGAGGGCACCTAAACTTGGATGCATCTCTCCCCCTTGTGAAAGTATCTGGACATGTTGCCAGAAACATCTGCATTATAAGAGAGGCTTCCATGTGTATACTAGGGCATTGGATTGTCCACTTCCAATTTCATTTCCTTGTCCTGTTTAAAAAGTTCAGACCCTGTGGAATACCATTCATAGCTCAATGAATTGCTCTCCCAAGAGGAAGCAGAACTTTGCTATATGTGTAGACATGCCTGAGCCTGCACTTTGGACACTTTGAGTCTAGATCAGTGTTGCAGGCCCATATGAGGAGGGTCACAACCTAGGCACTCCCATCTGCCCTTGCATCCAAATGGCTCCAAATTAGAGCCATTCCAGAGATACTGGAAGAGGCTTCTTCCAGGTTGCGCAAGGCCACTCTACTGCAGGCCTCAGAATGGTCTGTAGAAGCCTCCGAAAGCCACTTCCAATTTTCAGAGACAACTTCCAGTTTGGGAGGCAGACTGGAAGTGGCTTTCAGAAGCTTCTGCAGGCCATTCCGAGGCCTGCAGAAGCTAGTAGAGTGGGTCACTGGCCTGGAATGACCAAAAGAGGCCTCCCTGACACCACTAAGAGTATTGCAATCTAATGCCAAGGGCAAGGTGGGTCATGGTACTGATAAGATTGGGAACTGCTGTTCTAGACCATCAATTGAATAGTTTGTTAGAGAACTAATGCAACTGAGCTTGTGGTGTTGCTTTCGTTTTGACTTCCATGACCATGCAGGTCATAATGACTTACTTCTAATTTGGGATAAGGAACTGGAAACCATTTTCAGAATGTATTGGCAGTCCTGGCCATCCCATGGCAGTACATAAAAAGCTGTCCCTTGACCGGTAGTACAGGCATGCCCTAGTATCCACAGATTCAGTATCCATGGTTTCCGTTATCTATGGATACTGGGATGCCTGTTAAAAAGATAGAACATTAAACAAATCTTTTTTACCTTATTGCAGCACAACCATTGATGTTCCCCTATCCTTAAAGTGTCCCCAGTATGTGTGGTTTTAAATATCCATGGTGGGGTCCAGAACAGAACCCCAGCAGATACCGGGGTATGGCTGTAATTGTGGGGATGTTGTCATGGTATTATCAGACCAATCTCAAATACATTGTCCTTGTTTTTGTTACACTGACATGGTAAAATGTTGTTCTACAAATTCCCCATTTGTGTTGGTACTGTTGACATTTAACTCAAAGTTCTTATAAATTCTTAAACATTTGAAGAAATCTAGCATGCATAATATGTAATTGAGATATTAAGATTGTGAGGAATGGTATGTCCAATATATAATAATGGCTTTTAGAAAAGAGATGCATGTAAAATAACTAACCCCCTTTCAGAACAAAGCGCTTTATAATTAGCAGTAGCATAGACAAAATGGTTTAGTGCCATCTATTCAACAGATCCAATGGAAGAAGATATTTCTAAACTTTATAAGAATTACATATTAAATTCTTTATCTGAATTACTTCAATTCAGGTGTTATTGCTTACAAATGCTGATCTCGACAAAGCAGAATTTTTAAACCTTTACTTATGGCTAGAGGTGCTTTAAAATTGTGTGTTTTCTCAGAAGTAGACCCATTGTGTTCAGTAAGACTTAGGCTGTAATCTTACTGGAAACCATCACTTTACTTATGGCCTTCTGAGCTCTAGGTTAAGTAATGGAATCGGGGCTGGTTGTGTGGAAACACTTGCTGGTTCTTTCCATTGCAGTGAATCCCAATCTTTTTAGTGTCATGATTCACTTTTTAGGTACAACAACCTGTTAGCCCCTCCCCCTAAGAACAGAAGTTATGTCATTATGCAGCAGGGCTGGAAGTGATGTCATTGTTTTAATAAATCAAACTTTTTAAATAAAAAACACGTATTCATAAACAACCACGTTTGGAGAAATGGATGGAAAATAAATGAAGGAATAAATGAGATGGAGAGAGCCTGGAAAATGCCTAATCTTGTGGTTGCTGCATCCTGCAATAGCTAAGCTGTATGATCAATAAAACCATATTTTTAAAATATTTTTCTGGGGTGAGTTCAACTTTTTAACATGATTTGCATAGGAATTGATACTCTGCACCCAGGACAGTGCCTGTAAAAAAAAATGTATGTAGACTGCTACAGGTTACCAAATTCAACAGTTTTCAGGTGTGGAAACACCTTGAAATTTTTCAAACATATTTCTCCATTTGGAGGTTCCCTGAAAATGTTGCACAAATTCAACTTTTTTTAATGGTGCACAAACAAGTCTACAGTAGTAAAAATGGGTTCTACAACCCCCTGAAAATCAGCTTGCGACCCCCCACCCCCAAGATGGGAACCACTGCTCTATAGCAAATGTAATGGGGCAATGCAGGTAATGTATGTTGGTTGTGTATCTGTAGGCTTTGTAAATCTGTTCTGTAAAAAAACTTACAAGACAAACTAGCAGTAATACACTCGAGGGTAAATCTGAAGACTGAACAATTTGCTAAATGTGTTTTGCAGGTTGGACAATCTGCTCAATATGGCATATGGAGTAAAGAGGTAATGAGGAATCATGTTAGGTTCATAAGACCTAACCTTCCTAATAGTGCTTGAGTTGAAAGTGTCTTGGAGTAAAGTGACGATTGTTTAAAAATGTTGAGTTATGATTGCATGTTCAGACCATTAAACAAAGCTGTTTTTATTTCAGTGCATCACTTGCTGCCCCTTACATTATCACCTTTTTATAGTTTCATCAGCTTCTAATTTTTAACTTTGCTTGTTTCTGTAGCTGACCACTATTCTTACACAGTTAGTGTCCAGCAGTGAGTGACATGTGGTATTTACCTTTATCAGTCTAGCATTTTGGAATGACTTGGGGCCTTTCTGCACCGTTTTAAATGTGCTTCAAGCTTTTATGTGAGAGATGCCAAAGACCTTTTTTTAGCACTGATAGCATTGCATCAACACACAGCAGATGGTGAGGGTCTATGGCCTTGCTGCAGAGATGATAGCCAGTACTGATAAATGCTTTGGCATGTTCAAAGTGTTCCATATTACCTTACTAAACCTCATACATTCTTGTACAGTAGTCTAGGACATAATTAACAATCCACTAAGAATAATGGTTTGTTGGTGGGTCAAACCACCACCCCAGCTGTTCTACAACCATTCCTTTTCAACCCCTTTTGGAAACATTGCTTGGAATATAACTTTCTCCCATTATGCAATTTTCCTGATTAACTGCTCACCTCCAGCCAAAATCATATTCAGAGGGTACCTGAAGCAGTTTTTAACCAGGAAAAGATGTTGGAGTACTCAATTTCCAAGGAACTCTTTTGATCTTAATTTTTTAGATGCAGACACGGTTGGGGTGAAAGGCAAAGGAAACCTAGCCAGTTGCTCATGACCTTTGAGTAATCGTGCAACAATTGTTATAGAAGTGTTTTTCAACTTCTGGCATGTCATTTGTCTGAATTAACCTTGAATGCATGATTCACTCTTTTGTCCCCCTCCCCTATAGACAGGAATGAGACCTATCCAGATTAGTGACCTGGGCAGATCCACTGCATCCTGCACACAATATTTCTACTGTCTCAGCATTGGGAGGTGTTGGGTCATTTAAATCCTCCTTACACTGAGGCATAACAGAATGGCTTGCTTTCAAAATCTAGAAGGTGGGTTATCCAGAGCTGCATGGAAATCTTTCTCACTGCATTATAGTACTCTGAAGTCACACTAGTGACTAGTGACACGCAAGTTATATTGCCAAACTAGAGAAATGAACCAGTGGTAAGTCTAGGGGAAATGATTGCATGCTCATAAAATAACCCCAAAAGTGCAACCTTTGAAACACATGCACCCTGTTGAAAACAGCCTCCTATGTCACACACACAAACTGTGCAGAAAGGCTCTTAATTTATTATTTTGTTCAGCATGTCGATAATGTTTAGGAATATTCTTGGATTCATGTCTTGAATTAGCCTTCTTCCTAAAAGAAAAATCTTTCTTTGTGTGTGTTTTCCCCACATTGGTTAGTAGGTTTTCTCCAATGACCATTGATGGAATGACCAGTTTGGCTGGGATCAATATCCCTGGACATGCGGGAACAGGATGGTGCATTTTTGTGTACAACTTAGCTCCTGATGCAGACGAGAGCATCCTGTGGCAAATGTTTGGACCTTTTGGAGCAGTTACCAACGTGAAGGTCATCCGCGATTTCAACACAAACAAGTGCAAAGGTTTTGGATTTGTGACTATGACAAACTATGATGAGGCAGCCATGGCCATAGCCAGCCTGAATGGATATCGTCTTGGAGACCGAGTTTTGCAGGTTTCGTTTAAAACAAACAAAACGCACAAAGCCTAATGAGTTGCCCTCAGCCCAATTTATATTTGAAAACTATTCAACAAAGGCAAGTTAAAAGAAACTTTATACATTAGTAAATGTCTTTGTAAGTCAGTGTTGAGACGGGGTGGGGCGGGGAATAAAATGACTAGCATCCTAAGAAATATGCGAGATTTTTTATTGCTAGTATTTGAATTAAAACTTCTTAAATACCTTTATGCTTGACTATGGACAAGAGGTACAGGGTTTTTACCTGTCACAATGTGTTCTATTGCCTTCTTTGAAGAAGGTGGACCTTTTAAAATGTTTGAGCTAAGGGAAGAAATTTCTTTTACACGACTGCCTTGAACCTGTGAGTAGATATTGAGGCTTTGTGTTATAATCCTTATGTTAGTTGTCTTATGTTGTGTTTGGTTTACACTTTAATGCCTTGCTGTTTAGTCTGTTCAAGAAAAGTGTTTTTTGAAGTTTACATTTTTATTTATAAAGTTTAAAAATATTTATTTATTTTGTAATTATGATTTGGGTTGGGGAAGGGGGGTGGTGCATTATAAAAGCTTATTGTAAGACTACTGGAGAACTTTTCATAAAGCAGTACCTTGCCAAAGAGATAAGAGCCTCTTTGATGTGGGTTTAAAAAAACAAAGCATCTATTTTTATAAAAAAGAGAAAATTTGGAGAAACTTTTTACAGGTCCTGGAACAAATATTTTGACTTGAATACTTTGAGAAATCTCTTCATATGACACCTAGTGAGCTTTTAAAACTTACCAGGAAATTTGCAGTGGTTGGGGGAAACACTTTAGAGAGATTTATGATGTAGAAATTCTTTAGAGATCTTTGTTCAAGAAACGGAATCACTGGGAAAACACTGCTGGTTTTGCTTTTGTATCGTTGGTGCAGTCTCTGAACATCCTGGTTACTATGTGATAGGTGGCTCACATTAACTTGTGATTTTGACACAAAAGAACAATTTAAAAGTATATAAGAGCAAGCAAGAAATTTAAATTAACTGAGTTGGGGGAAAAAAATCTGTTCTTCCTATAGAATTCCCTTCAGATAGAGCTCATGGTGTTTAGTGATGTACTTGCAGTATTGTTTGAAGAATTGTTTTGTCTTAAAGAAAAAAAAAGATGTTTGCACATGGTTTGCACAATGGCAGACCAGGAAGAAGCAGTCTTGCGTTGGATATATTTGAAGGTATTTTGGAAGTTATGTTCAAGGCTAACACCTGAGCTTTGTGTAATGTAAATAAGATCTTTTGTTGATGAACCTCTTTTCAGCTAATATTTTGAGTTTCCTTCTGGCTTTTCTTTTCTTAACATGCCAAGTGATGTTCGAACTTTGAATGTTTTGTATGTTTTTTTCCTTTGTAAATGGCATTAACATTGTTACTTGAGGTCTGCTTATTCATTTCTGTTGTCCTGGGGACTTGAATTTACAGTGTATCAGATACGTTGCAAATTTTGTCTGTAGATAGTCTAGCTTCAACTGTTTATGGTGATGCTACATTTTTGTTTATAAATATGTTTGTGGTAAAAAATGAGTATAACCATAGATTTTGAACAAATTCCTTACATTTTTCATACCAGAATCATAAATACCTGTATGCTATTGAAATTTAACTTTGTATGACGCTTAAATCATTTATTTGGGGGAAATAATAAAGTCTCTACCATGTATGGAAGAAATTTAAGGTCAAAAAGTACAGATATTTTCTGATTAGCATCTAGCTTAATAAATTTTTAAAAAGCTGAAGGCTGCAGTGCCTTCATCAGGATGCACTGACAACTATATAGTTACGTCCTGCTTTTTGTATAAACTGAGATGCTCATACTGCTTCCCCTTAGAACAAGCAATGTGCTATGCATAACATACTTGTACATGATCTTTGCAGTTGCTTTTGATTCTTATTTTTTAAAAAATTGTAGTTATAAATTTTTCAGTATAGTACAGTACATATACTGTGGGAGAAAAGTGTGCTAAAGTGACAAGTGACTTTTCATGCTGGACCCATTCAATGCTCCTCAGAACCAATTGGCCTCCAGACACATGCTCATTTTAGGTGCATTGAGCAACAATTCTGCATTCAAACAAAACTTTTATGCTTCTGAAAACAATTTCATTGTGGTGGTAGGGGAACAGTAGCTACAACACTTCTTGTGACTACATACTTACATAGCAAATGGGCATTGATGAGAAGGCATGTCTATCGGGCTTCACTTCACACTGTTTATCAGAGCACTTAATAAAATGTAAGGCTGGTATTTATTTGAAGTTGTACAGTATGACTTAATTCACATCTGTTGGAGTAGAAAAAATATATTCTGTTGAGTATTTAAAAGAGGCTGTACATGTTTTCTTTTGTGTTTGGATCCTTTGTACTTTTTCATGTTCAGTACATCAATAAACAAAGTTGAAGGGAAAGAAGAGTGTGGTGCATAGGTCTTTAATAACATAAGCTTTCGAACTGCAGAAGAACGAAATTTGAACTTTGTGCAGAAGCCGCTGCCATAAAAGGCAAAATGGGTTGTATCTAGTGCTGCCGCAGTGTTGCAGTCACATTTTGCATTGTGAAATACTTGTGTTAATATATCCCACGTAGCAAGAGTGCTACTGATTGATATGCCTCAGCTATAAGTCCTAAAATCTGCATATGTTTCTGTTCGTAGGGGGGAATACTACTTTTGTAAGGTCAACTTGAACTTATATGAGAAATGTATTGCTGGCTCTTCTGTTTTTTTTTCATTGAAAAAATGATGTAAGAAGTCCTGATTTGGAGGAGGAGCATGTCACAGGAGGGCTAACCCTTTTCTTTCTAGTTCCTCAAGCAAATCTTCCCCCTCTCGGCCTGATCAGAAAAGGGAGGGCATATGGTTGGTACTCTGTCCTTCATAATGAATAGACACTTCAGAGTAATGTGAATTGAGGCTATGATGCAGAGGGTCAAGAGCATCCTGCTCTTTCCTGCTGCATTCCTGATCCATATCAGAGACCCTGCAGTTCCTTTTTAAGAAAATGCATTGTAGCATCTAGTTTCACTCAACATACAGGTTGAGCTGATGGGAAGCAACCATGCACACAAAGTAAATGTCCCAAAGCATCAGTCCGGTATTTTTGTCTAGGAATTACTTCTGCCAACCAAGATTCTCTTCAATCTTTCAGCAACATCCTGTGTTTCTCATTTGCGGGGAGAACGATTGTTGTTCTTCTGGGTGTTCGTTGTCAGAAGCAGTACATTACTGTATCTGGCAATCCTTTCTGGCCTTGATTGCTCATTAACGTTCAGTAGTGATTAAGACACACCAATATGAGGCTTCAATAATGCACTTTAGAATAACTTTTTCCTTAGAATTATTTTCCAATATTCATTTGTTGCCATGTTAATCCCAAGGGATAAAAGATTAAAGGGGGCGGGGAATGAACCAAAACATACAATGCAAGAGTATGAAAACTTCTCAGGTTCACTGAACTTGGAAAGATTTGTCTAATGTCTGTGAAGCTTGACTTTTGCATACTTAATGCAAATATCTGTGTTCAGCCAATAAAGTACAGATATGTCCCCATATCCATTGGGGTTCCATTCCAGGGATTCCCTCCCATGGATACAGGGTGCACTTGTATTAATAGCGCCCCCTACACATGCCATTTCTTTAAAAGCTTACAGATAATTACTTTAAACAGGGAACTGCAAGAATTCAAGCTTAGACTGAGAAGAGAGCAGGCTGCCAGCAGCCTGATGAAAATAGACCTAATACTAATCAGAAAGGAAAGTTAACTGCTTGTTGCTTAGCATTAAGTCTATTTGTCAAGCATACAGGCTGCAAGCAGCCTGCACTCTTCTCAGTCTAAGCTTGAATGCTTATAGTGCCCTGTTTAAAGCAAAGAACAATTACCGGTAAGTCTTTAAAGAACGCTTAAGGCAGTTGTGTTATCCTACCGGAACGCTGGGCAGGACATCTGGGTGATTGGCAGCCCGCCCGTCGCGTACCGCAGCGTTATGCCGTTTGCGTAAGGTACGCAAGCGGCTTAATTGGTTACGCAAACAGCGTAATGCTGCGGTACGCGATGGGCGGGCTGTCGATCACCCAGATGTCCCGCCCAGCGTTCCGGTAGGATAACACCACTGGCTTAAGGGCGCAGGGAAGGCTGAATCTGTGGATACTTAGATTTGTTTTTAATATTCAGGGAAATCATCAGGGCAACATATGTACCAGATGTTGCAAATTTGGAAGTTCCTATTTTTGCTGTGGCTAGATTTTGTGGTAAGGTTTAGTCATGCACACACACAGTTTCTTTTGTGATGTTTCTTTGTGGGGTTGCATCAGCATATCTGCAGCTTCCATTTCATCTTGTTTACGTCAACAGTTTAATTTTATTCTGCTATCGTTGTATTTGGGAACTTAAGACATGATGGCCAAGGGGTGCTATAGAAGGTCAGAGATAAAAATTGTTGGTTTTCTTGACATACATCACAACCTGCTCACTTTACTACAAGTTAAGCACTCAGATGCCACTTAAACTGCAGAGCATAACCCTTTGCTATTGCTACAACTAAGGTCTTTCCTTGAGATTGGTAGGCTGTTGGTAGACATTTTGTAAAAAAAAAAAAAATATGGATCTTCCTGCAGGCATTACAATGGTTTGTATGACAATGTATAAGGATCTGATATGTACTAACCTATGAGCCAGAACATGCAATTTTAATTGATTAATGAAACTTGCTTCCAAGTAAGCATAATCAGGTAATCTGAGGTCATTATGGCAGTCTGGATACTTGCATAGGTCAGGTAACAGCTTCATAGACACACTTTGTCCTTAGCTCTATCTGCAAAAGTTCACTTTTATGCAATGCATTAGCCCAATGCAAGCTTAATCCTAATTATTATTAGTCTTCAAACCTTCCTTTAGGTTGATTTATGTTGAAACATAAATCAACATAAATCTTGAAACTACTTAGACCTGTTTCAATACCCAATGGGTACAGGGACCCTCCTGTATAAAAACTTGACAGCTTCTATTTCTAATGTTTTCACTGTATAATAGAGATCTTTAAATGAGGGGGCATATCAAATTACTGACTGCATGGCCACGTCACCTGATATTAGTGTGTAATCAGAATTGGTCATCATGAGTCCAAACTACTTGCTGCTGGCATTTAAAACAGTCTCTGGCCCAGTACCTTCAAATAACTTGCCCTGTGAGTTAGATAATTATATCTAGAGTATGCATGACTCTTTTTAGTATTCCTAGTGGAAGGTAAATTAAACTGAATCTTGCTTAACCTTTTTCTGTGAGCATTTCCTTGAAACTCCACCAGCCCTAATATACCAGGTAAAAGAGATTTTGGAAAAGGGAAAGCTGTTCAGTTCTTTCTTCAGGTAAGTTTGCTGATCTGCTTGTAGGTAGAAGCTGTAGGTCTGTATATGGTGCAAGCTCAGATAGCTGTTTCAGAATGGCTTTTTAACATTTTTTGCATGTGACAGTTTCCTTAGACGGTGCATAGTGATACCTTGGAAACCAAGTGGAGATACTTCAGTCCTATGGCATTCCTTATCCCTCCCCATTATTGGTAGAAGCAGAATAAAGTATATAAAAATAAGACAGTAGCCACTCACTTGCACATACTCGGCACCAAACATATTATGGAACACCAAATTATTTGCTGCCTTGGGCATTTGCTTGGGAAAGGTAGGATATAAATTTATCAAATTATTTTTGCCAGTTGCTTAAATTGCACAAAATCATCTGTGTGATGCTAATGTAGTCCAGGCTCTATTGTGTCAACATAACCCTGAACAGCGCAGTGGGATTCTGGACATCTAGCTTAGTATCTCTTATAGTTCCTGTGGTAGTTTTTAGGGATGGGCATGAGTGGGAAAAGGTGATCACTTGTGCTGTGGTCAGCAATGCAAATTAGAACCTCCACTCATTTTTGCTGACATTGTGTGGGTAGCAGGGACACTTTTTCAATACACGTTTGTTGAACCATTCTTGCAATTGTATGTTTACCATTGTTTAGCATCAAAAAAAGGGGTTAACTAATAGGAATTAAGGGTCTATTCTCACAGAGACTACTGAAAATGCTCAGAAGGGGACTGGTCCAAGTTGTATCTGTTTTTCAGAGGTATGTGCTACAAATGCCAAAAGCGAATCTGGGCTGATTGTGGTAGCAACTTGCACATGACTGCCAGATCACGGACTGCTCTGTCAAAGGGCTTAGTATTTCCAGCACTCACTGTTACTGATATCCTTACAATAGGGCCTAATATAGATTATCACACTTTGAGAACGCCATATTTTGTATGTAATGGGTGAAAGGAGTTGGGCTAGTTTAGATTGCTTCACCTGGGCTGGTGAGCATATCTGAGCCAAGACCATTAGGGTAATCTCAAAGTGAACAACATCCCCATCCCTCTGTTCTCTGCCCATTTGGCAGTTCCCCAACAACAAAGGTTCTAGCTGGGCAAACTCCCAGATAGCCACTGAAATCAGTCTAGGTGGAATGTGCTGGCAGTATACTGTCTGTGCCTCTTAAATTTACTGTATAGGGTGCCAAAGCAATGCTGGCTCCCTGCAGTACAGATCAAGAGCCAACCCTGAAGGTGTGCTTTTTTCCTGTTCTGAGGCAAATTCTTCCTTTGCTTTGCTAGCATTGACCTTAGGTTAGTGTTGCATCTTCCCAGACACCAACTGCACTTCATGCTAATCAGGTTCCTTCTTCAGGTTTTGTAAGGGTGTTTCAAATTCTGGTTAATATAGGAGCCCTGTTTATCTTGACTGCTAGCATCAGTGGAGGTACAATTGTGGTTAAAGTAAGCAAAGGAAGGTGATGGAATTGGTGCTGGGGGAAGTGTGCATTCCAAAACTGTCCCCTAACTGCAAATTATGCTTTGCTATTAATGGAGCATATAGGTTTTAGCACTTGAAAGGTAGTATGTTTTCATAAAATAGAGGAAAAGAAGAATTGATGTGCCATTCTGTTATATCTGACATAAAAGGTACACGTCCTTTTCTGGCTGGTGGCTTGTAAATAATGTGCAGGAATTACTATTAAATATCTGCCACCTTCTGGTCTGAGATGAACAATTCACATAGGAAATCAGCTTGTGTGTGTGTGTTTTTCTTCAGTATTCAGTAAATACCAGGTTTGAAATGTAGTTTTATGTATTAGTCACACAATATTTTTTTTAAGCTGGCTGTGCAAAAGTTAATAGGTGTTTATAGCAATAATTACAAAAATCAGTGTGATTTTCTACAATGTTGACTTTATAGTTAATTGGATGAAAATTTGCTCACTCACTTGGGGCAGTACTAATTTACCCTCCTGTGTTCATTTTGAGCATCCAACAATCTGATCTTTGCAAGCAGAACCTGGGAGTGTGTGCATGCATGCATGTTGTTTGTCCATCTTATTACACTACTGTTTGCCATCCTAAAACCTGAGCAGCTTACAAGGGCTTCTCCAGTCAGTGCTCATCCAAGCAGCCACCAGATTGGAAGGCAGGAACATGATTCCCAGGATTGCTTATCTGCCCTGGGCAAAGGGCCTTGTGGCAGACTTACCCCTCATAGCGCTGACATCCAGGTATGTGTGGGGAACCTTGGGGACTTCCCCGCAGGGCTCACCAAGCCTCAGAATGTGTTTAAAATGTGGTCGTGACCCACTTCTGGTTTGTGATCACGAAACCAGAATTCGGTTGCAACAGCTTTTTAAGGGGAGCGGGCTCCCCAGATGCCATTGCTGTAAGGGTTTACAAGAAGTCTGCAATAGAATTGCTGTATAGAATTGCTGTAGTCTACATGTGGCAGAACTAGAATGCACAGGTTCTCCCTGTTCATGCCTGCACATGCTTGGGTCTATGTTAAGAGATACCTATGCAACTATTGAGGTGAACATATGGAAGCTACCTTGGGATAGTTGACACAAGAATGAGTTCCTTCTCCTCATGCCTATAATAGCAAAGACATAAAGGAGAAAACAGCAAGGTTAGCATCCTCGTTTAGGATGTATAATCCTGAATGGGCCCTGCTAAAAAATCTCTCCAAATTGGAAGACTGAGTAGCAGACAAAAATTATAGGTAGCACTTCTGAAATGGGATCTACATTGTCTGCTGAAAATGCCACTGAAGGACCACTGAAAATGCCATTTTGGGGTGCTGTGCCAGTGAGAAAAGGCACATTAGAAAAGGGATTAAAGAAATGTGAAAGCTGCTGTCATTAGGAAAGATACGGTGTGTGCAGTTCTGATTATGCACTTTTTGGAAAAGGTATAATAGAACTGAAGACAAATAGAAAATGGCAGCTATAATTTATTGGGATATAGGTCACCACCTTCTGGAGATTGGGTAAAGCATAGGCTTTTAAAAGACACTTGAAACGACTTAGAATGGCAGTAGGAGAGGAGGGACTTGACTGCAGATGATTACCAAAGTTGATAAAATATTTTGGCAATAGTAATCTTATTTATCCAATTTGTTTGTGGTAGCTTGTAAAAAACATTGATAATATCTCACTTACATAAAGTTGGACGGACCTACTTGCTATCAAATCTAATTTATTAGATTAAGTTAGGGTTATTTAATACAATCTCAGCTTCATCCTCTTGTTCAATGGCTCCTTGAAATAGATCTTGTCTAACGAAGCATCCTCCCTCCTAATGCCCAGTATTAAAACTTCCCTCAGTCTCATGGACTTGAGTCTAATGCACACAGTGTGCAGTTGTGGAAGTTGGGATATTGGTTGCCACCCAGTTAAGCTCTTTAAAACGCCCTTGCAGAGAAAGGTATGTCATTTAATTTTACCTTTGCAAAACTGCCTTTAAGGCATTCAGGATCGAGGGGGGGGGGGTAATCTCCCTAGATGAGTATAGCATTAGTCAAATATTGTATGTTTGGGAACAGACCTTTCAGGAGCGTGGGACAGAGCTTACTTGAATGCTTTTGCTCCCACATACCACCACTCAATTGGAGCTTCATAAAGATACAGTATGTGTCCAAGAAGGCCATCTTTTGAGTGCACATTTTAGGCCTGAGTTCATGTCTACTCAAAAGTTCCATTGTGTCTCTTGAGTAATGTGCATTGGATTGCAGCCTTTGCCATTTACCTCATGTCAAGCATGTCTTGTCTGCTTGAAATACCATGCAGAACTATTAAAGCTGGCCTATTGTGTGCCTTTTTGAAACCTTCTCGTTTCATACTGCCGTCTTCACTGACTTGAGGAGACAAGCTGATTTTGAGGGGATTGCTTGATACTTGCTCTAGAAGTTTATTTTTACAGGGTTATTGGCATTTGTAAAAGCTGCTACCTGGAAAATTCAGATGTTACCTCTTGGATTTGGACCTAGAAGATTGTCTGCATATATGTGGACCAGTATTGAGCTGTAAGTGAAGAAATGACACTTTTGGCAGGTAAGCATAATTATTTCACTTGCTGCAGCAGGTGTCACTAGGAAGAATTTTTAAAGCATTTTTTTTTCTTGTAATGTTCCACCACTTCTATGTGGCAAAGTTCAGAGACCATGATGGTGGTGAACCTTCAGAAGCAGCCCTGCACAACTTAGGCTATGATTGGTTTCATTGTTCACTTCAGACCTGGATGCAGTTTGTGGACGGCTGACTAAACCTCCTGATTTTGCTGCATATTTGGGAGTTAACTTGTACCTGGCAGGCCTCACTGGGTGAGTATTATGACGTGTTCAGTTTGACGGGTTTCAAGTTATGTAGGCACATTCTAATTTTAATGAGTGACATTTTTTCAGATGCTGTGGTAGTAAAAAATGTAAATATGATTGCAATTATTAGACACAGTCCTCTGTGTGCCTAAAGATTGTGTGCTGTAATTGATTGACTCCACAATGAATTGAGCATTAGCTAATTGTCTTCCTTCCTGCTACAGAAAATCCAGGCACCTCTAACAGATCTGTAAGTCCAACTTGTCAATTTTTATGGATTTGAAAGAGAAAGTGAGGAAGCAAGAGTAACTTGGGACATACCAGCTACTGCAAAAAGTATGAAAATTAAATATGGTCATTATTTACTTCTTAGTGTGCTATACCCTATTCACTTAGTGTGATGTACCCTATAGGCCCAGAGATCCTCAACCTTTTTCAACTCATGGCACACTGGCAAGGTGCTAAAATTGTCTAGGCACACCATCAGCTTTTTGACAATTGTCAAGGCACACCATGCTGCCAGTAGGGGCTCATCATCCAATGGCCCTATTAATAAATGACCCTTCCCCAAATTTCCACAGCACACCTGTAAACCACTCATGGCACACTAATGTGCCATGGCACAGTGCCTGAAAATGGCTGCTCTGCCCAGTTAAGCCTTAATAGTGATTCCATACAATTTTAAATATCAACTCAACAGTTAAGTGCCCATATCCCTAGCAATCTATCTAAAATGTCCAGTGACAATCCAAAAGTTTTCCTATATAATAGATTATGGTCCTTAGATTCTGCATTGTAATTGTGTCCAAATGTTACTGTTTAACATTCTCTTTGCATCGATTTTTCAAGGGTGATCTAAATGGTGGCTGCTCAGAAGGAGAAATCATGAAGAAGGGTGGTAGGATTGAGACTATTTCATGTGCACCATCCCAAGCTTTGGAAAAACTTCTTACAAAGGAAAACATTTTAAATTTAACTTGTTGAAAAAGAAACAGCATCTCTATCTTTAAAAAGGTAAAGGTTTCCCCACGACCGGATGGTCTATACTAGTCATGACCGACTGTAGGGGGCGGTGCTCATCTCAGTTTCAAAGCCTGTAGAGCTGGTGTTTTGTCCAAGTACAAGTTTCCGTGGTCATGTGGCCAGCATGACTATACGCCGTAGCGCACGGAACGCCGTTCCCTTCCCACTGAAGTGGTCTCTATTTATCTACTTGCATTTAAGTGCTTTCGAACTGCTAGGTTGGCAGGAGCTGGGACAAGCAACGGGAGCTCACTCCATCACGCAGTCTTGAACTCCCAACCTTCTGGTCGGAAAGCCCAGCAGCAGCTGATTAACCTGCTGCGCCACCACGTCCCTATATCACTATCTTTAGGTAATTATTAAACTTGTGGTCATGCAATGGCCTTATAATTCATCACTATGTGTTAACTGGGGTAATGTGCAGGTTCTTTCCCAGTTTATTCTGTCATTTACTTCACACTTTGGAAGACAGTAGCTATCATCCAAATTAGATTGGCTGACTGTCCAAGTTGGGCGCATAGCATGTGAAGGAGCAGTGACTTAAATTGGTACTATCTGCATTATAACATCCAGGTACTGAGAGAGAAACAAAATAAGCCACTTTCTGTGTCATCCATTTGACTGGCCCATTTGTGGTTTGATCAATAAATAGGTTCAGCCCAAAGTCTGTATGTGTTGAAACTATTATGCAACCATTTAAGGCTAAGGTTAATCCTGGGCAATGTGTCATGTTACTTTTGTGTGTTTGCACCTGAAGACTTATATAGTGAGAGAAAATACCAGACATCTTCTAGTCTAGAGAACTGGAATATGAAACCATGGAATATGAAACTATAGTTTGTCATTAGCAACTGGTAAATGCAAAGTTAGCTTTTCCTTTTCTGGAAAATGAGGAATTGTCACCAATTTCAGTGCTTTGTTAATCTTGCTTTTGCTATTCATGTTGGATCTTGTGAGGAGGGATATAAGAAGAGAGTTCTTAATGGAAAATGTAAAGCAGTTGAAAGTCTGTCCTTGATGTCCTGAAATATCTCTTCAAAAGAAGGCAGGTGACAGACTGTTGTTCTGCTCTTGATTAATGTAGATGGATCCTGAACAATTCAGTTGCATCCTTCACTTCAGGCTGTCTGTTTCCTTAGACAGTTTACATTTTCTATATGGAAAGTTATGACTTTAGAAACCTTTACTCTGTTAAAGTGATCTGTATTCAGTGTCTATTGCCCATCATGTTTGAATTGGTGGTGGTATTGTGAGATTTCTCTGGTCTCTGTGGCATTTTTATCAAACTGCTTCCAGTTTATGAGTCATGGTGAATGCATATTCATCTCCCGATATAGTGATGCTACTGTTATCATGAGTGCTTAGGAAATATTGGTATATCTATGTGCACCCACCATGTTTTCAACTAAAGCCCTTGGCTGTGTGTGGTACATGCACCTACAGATGGTTACAGTAAAGAGAAGAAAGGTGCCCAGATCCCAAATTGGCACAAACAATTAACCAGTCTGAATAGATTAATTACAGGGAACAGATAATTGGGGGAAGGGTTTGTAAAACGGAGCCACCAGTAACTAACTAGTGTTGCTAGTTGTTGCTGTGTTGCTAGTTGTTGCTGTGTGCTCAGGGACCACGAGAGAGTAATCATGTCTATAGTAAGTTGATGCTTGGAGAAGAGCTGTGTCATGCGTGTAAAGTGCAGAATTTCCAAGAATTATGGATTTCTACCTGAGGAAAAGAGCCTATGGGGAGAGAGGAAGGAGAATAAGGAGTGATCAGATATCCGAAGCCTGGGATGCTGTACGGAAGTTACAGTTGGAGAGTTTAGTCCTGGCCATCTAGTCTTCTTGATGGGTGCTCTGAGTTGGAAGCTAGAAAGCAGCACCAGACAGAGGGGTGTTCCACTCCAGAACTTAATATAAAAATAAGACTTGGAAGCCGTAATGAATTTGTCAAGGAGACCAATTCGAAGAGGGCTTGGAGGAGAATTGCTGGGTTTTGGATCCTGTGAGGGGTGGGGTTGAGCTCCACTGTGATGAATGCCCTATTTATCTATTTTCCCTTATTTTTTGGACACTTCTATCTCCCTAGAACAGTGGTTCTCAAACTTTTCAGTACAGGCACCCACTTTTTAGAAAGACCATCTGTCCAGGACCCACCAGAAGTGATGTCATGGCCAGAAGTGCTGTCATTGTGATGCTAGAGCCTGCTGCTTTCCTGAGAATGCAGCAAAACGTTGGGTTGTTTCTCAGCCATTTTCCAATAGCAAAGTGAATCAGAAAAAAAGCCTATTTATAACTTTGACTCAAGCAAAGTAATCAAACAGCCCCCCTCCTTTCCCGCATCGCAACTTCCCATATCTTCAATATGGCTCCTCCAGGTGCAACACAATTCCCCCAAAATTGGCTCGCAACCCACTGGTAGGTCCTGATTTACAGTTTGGAAACAACTGTCCTAGAAGTCTTTGTCAGGACTGGTCAAGGTCTGACCCAGGCCTAGAGTCTCTGTTCCCTTGTGGAGAGCTGATGGCAACAGGCCAGGCACCTGTCTTGCCTATAATAAGTGCAGATTTGATACACCTGTGCTTGGTGGGATGTGCAGTGCTGCACGTCTCCCATGGAGCTGGTATCAGACTCCTGATAGGGCAGCATGACCAAGCTAATAAGTACTTAAGGAAGGACTGCGTCCCAGTTCCTGTGTGGGTCTTTAACATGAGGAGGGGGAAATGCTGTCCGTTTGTATACCTGATTAATCTGCTGTGAAACAACTGCTGAATCCTGTTATGCTGTTATGCTGCTTGATGTGAACCAACCTCTGATTTATCTTTACTTGGAACTTGACTGTAAGCTGCTGAACCAATACAAGCCTTTATCTTCAGCACAACAACGTGTGTTGTGTCTTCTTTGCCTCTGCAAGCCGAGCCGCCGTCCCTGCTGGGAGCTGCCTACGCTGCATTTGGTTGTTGCTGCCAGACCCGGGCTTCTTGCGTAGCTAGGCAGAGCCCTCAAGTCTGGGAGTGCTACACTAACCAAATCTTAACGGTCTTTGTGTAGGTTCAGGTGTCCTAGAGCATCTGGAAAATCCTCCTTTCAGTACATTCCTGAGAGGAGAGATTAGAAATCTTTCTAATCCCCTTTCTGCCTGGTCGTTTTACCCTGTGGCAGTGGTTAAAACTACAAAGGTTCCCTCCCCCCCCTGTTCAGCTGCTGGTCTATCTAGCCCAGCATCCTTAAATGGAATGTTAGAATCCAGGATGCATTATGATGAGTCTGCCTATAGGGATGAAGTTCATCAGTTGTCCCTCTGGTGCAAAGTAAATAATCTTATCTTCAATATAAAAAAATGAAGGAATTTATAGTGGACTACAGGAAGAATAGTTCGGACATCCAGCCGTTGTATATCAACGGTGTTATGGTAGAACAGGTGGCAGAATGTAAGTTTCTAGGTATTACCTTAAAACAAGATTTAACATGGGGTGCAAATACTACAGCCCTAGAAAAAAAGGCCCAACAACGATTGTACTTTCTGAGACTGTTAAGATCACAACAACTGTCAGAGAGTCTGTTGGTTGCCTTCTATCGAAGCTCTATAGAGAGCATTTTATTGCCTCTGTGTGTGGTTCATGAGCTGTACAGGGGTGGAGAAGAAGGCACTCCAAAGAGTGATAAAGAGGGCACAAAAGATCATTGGTTGCCCTCTTCCCTCTTTGGAGGATTTGTATAACATGGGATGTAGTAGGAAGATACAAAAGATCTTGAGAGATTCTTCACATCCGGGACATTCGATGTTTGAAATCTTACCGTCGGGAAGAAGATATAGAGTGTTGAAAGCTAGGACAAGCAGATTTAAATATAGTTTTTACCCAAGTGCTGTGATCAGGCTAAATGCAGAGCTTTGAATCTGGTGGTCTTAACAAATGTATACCTCATGGTTTTTAGTGTTGTTTTAATTGTTATTTGTATATTTTTTTTGGTGTTGTCCAGTTGTATGATGTGAAGTTGTATGATGTGAAGAGCACCTCATTTCGTTGTTCTCATACCTTGAGTACCATGACAATAAATTTCTATTTCTTATTTCTATTTCAGGTCACTGGAAATTGCTCAGTAATTCTTTGATGGAATATAGCGTACATTTCACCTAGCTTTGCCTAGTCCCTGGTTTACATGTCAACAGTTCCATGAATTCTGTTCGCTTCAGTCCTCTCTGCAATAGTATTGACCTAAACCAAAACCTATTACTTAGACATTGATGCATTAGTAGCATATGTAACTACACCCTAAGAGATTTATTGTGGCATAGATTTACACGGGCCAGTGCCAACGTCATCAGATGCATGAAGATGAACTGGGATCGATTGTCCTTCCAGAGGCACACAACAAAAGGCTGGATTCCTCCCCACTTGGAGAGGTTCCTGGGAGACAAAAGGCACAGCAAGGTGAGTGTTGCCCCAGGTTCAGGTTGTTGATGGGCGAGGCTTCTTGGCAAACTTATCTGAAAAGATTGGTGGCCTGGTCACTGGGCAGCTTGAAACTTTCTTTTAGTGTGCAGCAGACTTTCAGGATGC
The DNA here is from genome assembly GCA_029204185.1 of Lerista edwardsae. Taxonomy (NCBI): domain Eukaryota; kingdom Metazoa; phylum Chordata; class Lepidosauria; order Squamata; family Scincidae; genus Lerista; species Lerista edwardsae. Next base: position 5,883,724 of record JAJKFI010000001.1, read on the forward strand.
AGCAATAGTTTCAGGATGGGGCACCCACATTTTCAAGACCTTGGCGTACAGGAGACACACAGATGGCTCTATAATGCTACAGCCTTCCTTCCCTTTAACTAGTGTGATCTCACCCAAGAGTTCAGCATGATATCACCCCAGATGTCATGCTTGGGTAGATTGTGCACCTGTTTAGTTTGGAAAAAGAGGATGTTTATAATGCATTATACATGCATTAAACATGCATTATAGGTTTATAATGTTATAATAAAATCACAATGCATATGATTTTATTTTTTAGTTTGCAAAAGGCTTGTGAGAATTATCATTGGCAAGGATGCTCAACACAATGACTTTAACCCCTTTTTACTTCATGTGCTACAGCTCCATTAAACCTTTCCGTGCTCTTCTGCATGGACTTGGGCAGCTGCCTGCTTTTTCTCATGTAAAATGTTCAGGTGTTTGGTTTTGTGAGGAGACTAATGTCTGATGGGCTTGCTCTTGAATGTATGTGCTAGCCCCACCTCACTGACACAAGCACATTAGCCCTGCTGTGATCAGCATTTATCTATAGAGGCAAATGCTAAAAATGAAGGGAAATATGATTGTCTAATATTCCAAAGTGAGAATTACAAGGAGAGTGGGGCTAATGTGTGCGTTCATGTGGCCAATTCCACAGAAGCCAACATTTAATCAGGCCTATGGTATGTCTTCCAAATGCTCTGGGTCCAGGATTGAAGGTTTGACTCAGGTGGATAGCAGCCTACATTCCCTCAAAATCTGTTTAGCTTTTTCTTGCTTTATCATCAGGTCTCTTCAGATGCACCTTTTCTGGTCCACGTGTATTGCAAAGCTTTCAGGAATTGTCATTATTTTGTGTACACGTAAACACTTAAAAAAATTGTATGCCACTTTTTCTGTCACCCAAAGTGGTATATAACATCATAAAACATAATTTAAAATACTAAAAGCTATATAATAGAATTCGTATCTACTCAGTCTGCTGTTCTTGAAGCACTTTAACTAGCAAAGGAATAAGAAAATGAATCCTTGTCCTGAAAGGGCTCACAAGTTTTAAAAGCGCAGAGCCTTGTGAGAGAGACCATCATTGAGGTGGATACTGTGCTTGGGTGCATTGAGACAGTTGCTCTACCCATGCTATATTTAAACTGAGCCACCACTTTAAAGGGGGCCCCTTTCCCCAATTAGCAAGGATATTTGACCCCTGGATAAGGTATCTTCAAAATACAGCTTCTTGCCCCCCTTGTAAATATGAGAATGTGAAAATTCGCTTAAATCTACTTATAACACTTGCTTGAGGGAGTATCCCAGCTTGGCTATTTGATTTGCTATTGCATCTAGATCTTCCTCTATAAATGCTATTTTTTTCCCTGCGTTTTTTTCCAGCTGTCAAGAATAATAAAAACTCTACTTGTTATAGAATCACTCTGCTCATCAACTTGTTCCGTGTAGAAGCAGATTCTTTATTGTTTACCCAAAACTGTAGGCCAGCTGAGGCCTCTTGGTTAGCTCTGCCTGCCTCCTAGAAACCTAACTGTAATTTACTGTGACTGATCCCAAATGCATGTGTTAGCTATGGCTACTTGCCATGAGTCGGAAAGTGAAACTAAAGTGTTGTTTATCAAGAGCAGAAGTGATACCAAAATGAGACAGGAAGGTGTGATTCTAATTTGCACCTCAGTTTCAGTTTTGCCCCCAGGAGCTGCGCTTCTTTGTCAGTATGTTCAGAGCAGTGACAAGGGGTGACGAACCAAATGTGCTGCTAACAGATGTAGCAGCCGTGCTAAAATTTAGTTTGCTTTGTGCCTGAATGGTGGTTTTAATTCTTTAAGAACATAAGAAGAGCCCTACTGGATCAGGCAAGGCCCATCTAGTCCAGCTTCCTGTATCTCACAGCAGCCCACCAGGTGCCCCAGGGAGGCACGAGACACAAGACGCTTGCATCCTGTTGCCACTCCCTTCCACCCAGTACTCTGAAGTAGCCTACTACTAATGTAAGGAGGTTACAACCCATCATTGCCTATAGCCCACAATGGACTTTTCTTCCAGAAATCTGTCTAATCCCCTCTTAAAGGCATCAAGACCAGATGCCAGCACCACCTCCTGTGGCAAAGAGTTCCACAGATTAACTACCCACTGGGTAAAAAAGTACTTCCTTTTATGTTTTAACTCTCCCAACCCTCAGTTTTAGCGGATGCCCCCTGGTTCTGATGTTTTGAGAGAGGGAAAAGAACATCCCTTTATCGACTCTATCCCTTCCATGCATAATTTTGTATGTCTCAGTCATGTCCCCCCTCAGGCGCCTTTTTTCTAGCCTGAAGAGCCCCAAACGCTGCAGTCTTTCTTCATAAGGGAGGTGCCCCAGCCCCGTAATCATTTTTGTCTCTCTCTTCTGCACCTTTTCCAGTTCCACTATGTCCTTTTTGAGATGCGGCGACCAGAACTGGACACAATATTCCAGGTGCGGCCTTACCATCGATTTGTACAATGGCATGATAATATTGGCTGTTTTATTCTCAACCCCCTTTTTAATTACCCCAAGCATGGAATTGGCCTTCTTAATTGCTGCCGCACACTGGGTCGATACCTTCATTGAATTGTCCACAAGCACCCCAAGATCTCTCTCCTGAGCTGTCACAGGCAGCTTTATTCTTCGTTCATGTGTTACCAAGAAAAGCAATGTGTAATTTTTTTTCTCTCTGAACTATCTTGGTTGGGAGCTGAAATAAAAGCAGCATGGTTGAGATGCCAGATGTGGGGTAGTAAAATTAAAAACCTGTGAAGACATCCAATCTTATTTTGGTAATGAATGGCCCCTAATGTCGTCTTTAGCCTTCTCTTCCTTTTTTAGGAAGCCTCAGATGGTAGCCTAAGCAAGAGACACAGAGCAAGACACGGCTGTGTTCACTATTACTAGTGGTGTCTGGGATATGTTGCATTTTGGTTATTTTTATACTGCAGGTTGAGTATCCTTTATCCAGACTGCTTGGGATGTGAAGATGTCTGGATTTTGGATTTTTCTGGATTTTGGAATAATTTGATAAATACAATGAGAAATATTTCCTCTTTTCACTGTTACCCCTTAGGGTGTCTGCTGGCCTTCTTGTCATTTTTTCAGCAGTGTCTGTCTAGGCACAAACCACAGGACAGAGAATACAACTTACAACTGGTATGAGGGAATGAGCACAAGACCTTCTTTCTACGGAAAGTTTTTAAAGAGTCTTGGACAACAGTGTCTGGATTTTGGAGTAGTGTGGATTTCAGCTGTCCAGATTAGGGATCATCTACCTGTATCATGATACATTGCCACAGTTGACATGAAATCAGATGCAAAGTCTGGCAGTTCTAGAAAAGACTGATATACACTTTATTTGAGATGTGCATACATGTACACCCATGGGATGTACACAGTGAAACTGGTGCATACTTTGAAGCTCCAACTCTCCCGAAGATTGACTTGCACCGACAATGTAAACTGCTACTATTTGGAGAAATTGGGGAGATTGGGACATATTGGGAGTGGGAAGAAGAGAGACAGGAGCAAAGCTGTTTGGCCGAGGTGAGGCTGGCCACTTCTTGAAATAAAGCAAAAGTGTGACTGTCTCGGAGAAGCGGGACCTTGTTAAATACTTGTAAAGTGCGTTGTGCTTTTCAATGCTATTCTGGCATGTTCTTCCAGGCTCACAGCATTTGCTGCAAGGCATGGAGAGCCCAAGCTGCACATTCAAGTCTCTGCAGAACTGCGTCCCTGGGGACAGTCTGGAATATATTGTGTGAACATTGTATGATCTAAATGTCTGAACTGGCTGGTATGCCTGGCATTTCCACAGTGCAAAAGAGATTTTTGTCTTATGCCAGAGTCATCAGTGCTAGTAAGTATTCTATCTTCAATCTGGTTCAAATGTCATTTGGAGTCATGACTTTTTTAAAGGGTGGTTTGCTGAAAAACCCCTGAATTGTTAGTGGGGGAGGCATTGCCAGAACAAACCAGGATGAGTCTTATGATATCTCAAATGTCCTTGATAAAACCTATTCTTGGCATAGATAAGTGGGATGCTGTATTGTATATAGAATATTGTTCCATTCTACTCTGCTTCCTCTTTCAAAGAAGGTGAAATGTTTTGTGCCCATTCCTCACAATGGAAAAAGTCTGTTAAAAGAACTCTTTTAAGAGTTCTTTAAGCAACTTTAGTTGAAGCTTTTTATTTTTTGCTTGGAAGAAAAAGATGCTTTGATCCCTTTGTATGTGTTTGGCAGGGTGTGGGAAGGAATCAGCTGAGCAGTGAAGTTGTCTGCCTATGCATTTCATTGCAAGGAAGGAGACGTGTCCATAAGGCTGTTGCTAGGCAGATAAAGAGGGCAAGAATTGTTCAATGAGAACCAATGAGCAGCTTCCAGCCTAGAAGCTTTCTAGCCTCTTTTGCCACCCTTCTAGATTGGCATGTCTGTCTATTAGTGCTGTGAGGGCAGAGCTGCTGAAACAAGCCAGGACTCTCAGGTTATAATGTGGAACTATAACATACCAGATTCGAGCCATGGATTCAGATCATGGTTTAATCCTAGTTTTGCTTATCAGAGACTATGGTTTAGGGCAGCTTCCATCTTCTATTTAATAAAGGAATCTTATTTTCTTTGGCATACTACCTTGTACTTCCTAGGTACTCATCTAGAATGTAGGTCTTTAAATGCATTTCCTCTTATGAACATATTAAGCTGTTGGGCAGCCCAGTCCTGTGCTTCCCGGCGCCCAGAGGAATAGTGGCACCTAAATGGCCATGTCTGTATCCTATGTATGTGGGGAAGCCGCCGGAAGTCTCCTCAGGGGAATGGGACATTTGTCCGAGAAAATCTCCAGGCTCCACAATGTGACATCCAGTGCTAGCAGTGCATCCTTACCACCGGTGCTACAGCCCCTAAGATTGGGACCTTATACCTAGTCAGACCATTGGTTCATCTCTCTCAGTAGTTACAGGTGGGGCTTCAGATGGGGATCTTTAGTCCACCCTATGTGAAGGTGTCAGATTGAAGCCCCCCAGGCTGCTGCGCGGCCTACCGAGGAGGCGTGGCGGTTCCTGGGGGTGGTTCCTGGGTTCCGGCTATGACCTCACTTCCGGTGGGTGGGCCCCGACACAAGTGCCAATCAAAAGTGAGTACCTGTTGCTAAATCATTTAGATGCCATTACTGTTTAGAACCCCGTGATCCAGCAAATGATACAGATGATCATGAGAAATCTTATGCTGTCTGAGATAGAGCTTCTCTCTCCCACTCCTAAAAAAAATACCCTTGGCATAACTCCATTTCTTCAGTCAATCAAAGTCAGATGTTTCCAAACAATGTTTGGGCTGGACAAAGTGGCCATCATTTTTCTCATTTCAGTGTTCTGTGAGATTCGTTTTGATTCTACTGTGGTATCTGAAATGTGGGCGCGAGTCACTTGTCTGTTTTTCAATAAACATTGTAATTTTTTTTTCCCAATAGGAACTGCCTGGGACTCCTTCCTGACCAGGTGAGAGATACAGCTCTTTTGCTTGCTCACATAAATCAAAACTCAAGACTGGGAACCATTAAAAGGGTATCTATTTAGGCTGAAAGTGGGATAAGATGTTTACTATTAAACCATTTTTTTCCAGTATGGATAGAGTGAATTCTGCAAACATTTTGAAGTCTCAAAAGCGGTATTGCACCGCTTCTGTTTTTAATTTCAGTGTTGCTAATGCAGGGGAGTTTCCCAGTTGGTTTACACTGTATGTTTTTTGTGTGGTGTATAAACTCAAATAAATTGGATTAAAATTAATCGGTTTAAAAGAAGAGCAGCATAGTCGGTGTGTGTGTATGTGGGAGGGGTGAGTCACAGATTGGAATCTACCAGCAGGTCACTGGATAATTTGCTTTAGATTGGGGAGGGTTTCAGACTCTTAATTTAATGATAGCATCAGCAGAAGGCTTCCCTTGTCCTTGAAACTAGGCTGTTAGAATCCCTAATAGGTAGTGATGTGAATGTTCTCTCAGTGAGCCACCTTATGTATTTGTTTCAACATCAGGATATATATTTAAAGATAGTTGTATATTTGTACAGCAATACTTTGCATACCACCACCTCCTTTAGTGCTGTTCTACATTAGCCCTCTTTATCCTGAGTGTGATTGACAGCTGCTGTAGCTAATAAAAACAGTGTATCTTGGTTTCTGTGGGACCACCCGGTGTAAATTTCCTGCCTCATCGTCAGTAACGTCTCCTGGAGTGCTGCTTCATGCAGCACTCAACTTTCAGGGTATGTTTTGAGTAATTCCACTGTGTGGCTCCTCAGAAGTAGTAGGAAATTGACTTGATCCACTAGGTTAGTAATCTGGCTTTGCTTCTCTCTTCCATCCCCCCACTTCTCTCTTCCATTCCCCCCCCTACTTTGTATAGCAAGCTTGCCTGGTGGTGTCAAAAAAAGTATGTGACCTCTCTGTGGAGAATTAAGTTCAGATTTTTGCTCTGACAAGGTCCTCAATATTTTATATGAGAAGGCGGGATACACACCTAAATATGCACTTTGGACAAGTAGATATTTCTCAGTCTTATCTGCTTTATATGTTGGGTGGATTTGAGGCTAAAAGGAAAAGCTCATTCCTATAGGGAGGGATGAATTTAAAAAAGTAGGATAAAATCATAGTACCACCGTTGCATAGAAAGAAGACGAAAATACCTACAGTAACTTTAATAGAAATTGGGGTGAGTTTTGCTCATTCTGAATAACTTGAAAACTTCAATAATGCAAAGGTGCTGGTTTTTAAGATAAATCATCTGATCTAGCATAAGGTTAAGAAGAAAACAACTGAAAAAATACTTGCCTGCCCACCCTTCCTTCCTCCATCCTAAATCTGGCCCCAAACACATCTAGAGAATTTGAGGCTAACGTGCTCTAGTTTGGTCCCTACATAGCTGTATTAGCTACATACAGGCTTCTTGCTTCAGTATTTGAACAAGGGCAGTCTAACTCTTAAAAGCTACGATGGGGCTGCACAACCTTGGAGTCACTCGCAGGTTTGGAGCTGCCAAAAGAGGAGAGTGAGTGCGGCAGGGCTTGTCAATCTTCCAGCCATAGTGTTCCCGCTTCTTTTCCAAAGTAGAAACCAGAACTGCGCTTCAGGAAGATTGAAAAGCTGCTGAAGCAGCAGGAGGTGGAGATGGGTGGTGGCTTCAGTGGGACTTTTAAGGCTGCCAAAGAAGGCCTCATGTTGGACCACCCTGGTCTAAACAGCATAATAAATCAAGCATGGGGGGGGCTGTTGATGATTCAGTACAATGTATGCCCCCTGTCCCAGTTTTCCAAATACAAATACATTGAAAGGATATTTTGACAAGGGAGGACTGCATCAGCTGCGTTTAATGTGCAGTTTGTACCCAAACATACTTCAAACCTTGTCATACTTCATACCTTGTCACACCAAAACTAGTGTCATTTCAGAAGATTTAGCCGAGAGGGTTAATGCCTCCTTTTGCCCGAAGATAACACCTGAAGATCTCAAGGTCGTGAGCTCGGGACTGCCGGAAGTCTCTGCGAGCAGCAGACCTTGGAAACTGCGGCTGATTAAAAGCTGAGTTTCAGCTGCCTCGTGGGAGGAGGAGTGTGCTGAAATCAGCTGCATCTTTGGTGGCAGCAGGGAAGCCTCATCAGCCAGCAGACGACAGACGGGTGGCTAAAGAAAGAAGGCTAAATCCAGAAAGAAAGATCTGTAGGAGTGTTGTTCTTGGAAGATAGAACATTCTGTAAATTGTAAAAACCTGTGAGAAAGTCTGCCTATGTAAACCGCCTTGAGTTCAATCATTAGAGAAATCTAGTGATATTAAGAAAGGCGGTATATAAATAAATGTATCATTTTATTATTATTTCAGTAATATATTTTTCTGTTTTACTGTGTGCGTTCTGGGGTTTTTTCCCCAAGCAGATGAGTGATCAGAAAGTGAAGCAAGTCTGCTAGTATAAGGTAAAGTATGGATATATATGACACTGCATTGGAAAAATGCATGACCTAATCTTAAAAAAAAAAAAGACGCTGGTATTTTCAGAAGACTTTTTTTTTACTTAAAACATGTATCCCCTCCAAAGAGGCATTCAAGGCAGTTAACAATATGTTTTTTTAAAAAACTATCAAAATAATAAACGCCACACAGCTTGACAAAAACCAGACAAAGGCTTCATAAGGGCTTCGTAACAATAGGCTCCTCAGGCCCTGCCAGAATACTGATAGGGAGGGACCTGCGCTAAATTTAAGGTGGCAGAGGGAATTCCACAATTATGGCAGCCCTCCCTCATGTCACCATCAAACAAGACTCAGCCAATGGTGGCATCCTTCTAGCTGATCTAAAGGATTGGGCTGTCTCATTTGGTGGGGGGTGGTCTTCACATACCCTGCCTCAAGCCATGTGGGATTTTAAAGATCAATACCAGCACTTTGAAGTGCACCAGCAGCCGGTGCAGTTAGACAAGCAGCAGCCAGGTAGATTCAAACTGCCTTACTTCAGCCATCACCCATGCAGCTACATAATATATTTTAATGAAATCCAGGGAGCTCAGGGTGGTGTACAAAGCTCCTTTTGTCCTCACAACAAGCCTGTGAGGTAGGAGACGCTGAGAGATAGTGACTGGTCCAAGGTCACCCAGGAAACTTCATGGCTGAGTGGGGGATATAAACTGGATCTTCCAGGTCTAAGCAGACTTAGACCTTTATAAGTCTTTATAAAGGACCTGTGTAGAGTCCTTTATAGGAATTCAGCCTTTATGTCATCAGTGCATGTAGTATTAGGATAATTTATACCCCACTTTTCCCATCCCGAAGTAAATACCTAGTACTGTAAATGACTAAAGTATCCATGTTTGACTTGCTCAGATAAGGGTGCAAGTTGGTGCACCAATCTAAACTAGGCAAAGGCCCCATGATCCAGAAGACCCTTAGCTTCTAAATGTTTCGGGATTGCTGACTTAATTCCACTAGTCACCATTGTGGTATTGTCTCGCTTACAAATGCAGATGTCAACATCTGTTTGAAAGGAGTATTAACTCTCCAGTATGCAGACATTAAAAGTGTCGATCATGCCCACTGTTGCAGGTGGACATGAACTGCTCTGTGGTGCGCCTGCATTTCATCTATCTTAATGAGCTGCTGTTGATCTAGGTTGATAGTGCCAAGCTAGGAGGGCAACAGTCTAGTAGCTTTACATGCAGTGGTGTCCCGGGGGGGGGGGCTTTAAGTTTTGCAAGGAGCCTTACTTTGCTGTGGAAATCGCTCCGTTCCCACGCCATTTTAGCCAATCCTTACAGGGAAATAGAAGGGGAAGAAATGGAAGCAGTGACAGACTTTATCTTCCTGGGCTCCAAGATCAGCGCAGATGGTGACTGCAGCCATGAAATTAAAAGACGTTTACTTCTTGGGAGGAAAGCTATGGCGAACTTAGACAACTTAATCAAAAGCCGAGACATCACCCTGCCAACAAAGGTTCGCCTAGTCAAAGCTATGGTTTTCCCAGTAGCTATGTATGGCTGTGAGAGCTGGACCATAAGAAAGGCAGAGCGCCGAAGAATAAATGCTTTCGAATTATGGTGCTGGAGAAGACTCTTGAGAGTCCCCTGGACTGCAAAGAGGTCCAGTCGGTCCATCCTCCAGGAAGTCAAGCCTGATTGCTCCTTGGAAGGACAAATCCTGAAGCTGAAGCTCCAATACTTTGGCCACCTCATGAGAAGAGAGGACTCTTTAGAAAAGACCCTCATGCTGGGAAAGATTGAAGGCAAAAGGAGAAGGGGGCGGCAGAGGATGAGATGGTTAGATAGTGTCACCGAAGCGATGAACATGAAATTGGGCAAACTCCGGAAGCTAGTGGAGGACAGGGAGGCCTGGCGTGCTGTGGTCCATGGGGTCGCGAAGAGTCGGACACGACTTAGCGACTGAACAACAACAACACAGGGAAAAGCAATGTCTTGTGTTGCTTTTGGCTACAGCGGCAAGGGAGAGGAGGGATTTACAGGGCAGGGTAAGGCTCCTTGCAAAACTTAGAGCTCTGCCCCCCCGTAGGGACACCACTGTTTATATGTCCCATTTCCTTGCCCCTGTTCTCACAGACAGCACTTGCCTTCCTATCTTGTATAAGGAGCCTTACTGTTTGGGAGATAATTCATCCTTTAGGCTTGCTTTTTGTTTCCAAAGAGCCTAAATTTAACTTTCAGCTCAAGTTCACTTTTTCAGAAGGCGGTTGGGAGTGTGATACTGGAGAACATATATTTCTGCTACACTTGTCAGTTATGATTATTTCTAAAGGCCAACACATATTGCTGCTGGAATTATTACTATAAACAGAGTTTGCTTATGTTACACAGACCTTTGGTAAAGGCACATGAAACCTAAATAAATGCCAATATATTTAGTTATGAAACAGTGTTTTGTTTTGTTTTTAATAATCCCCTGGAGTCCGTTTTCCTTTTAAGTAAAATCTGTTTCCATTGTAAAGCAGGGATTTATTTGTGAAACTTACGGGGAGTTGGGGAAAGAATCACAGCTGTCCGCAGGGCACTTGGGATTCTGTTTGTTGGATGGACATTACAGCCAGCATCAACTTAAGGAGGCCACTACAGCAGATCTATATTAAGAGTCCTTTGAAAATGGGGGGGGGGACTGTAAATTTCTACTCAATAGTCTTCATCATTCTGGGATCCTACCACATCAAATTACTGCTTCAGGTTGTTATAGATTCTTATTGGTTGCTGGTTGACAGGAGGAATGGCATTTTTCCTCCTCTTAAAATCTAATTGGTTCATGTAGTTCTGATTTTTTTCTTGGCTCCTGGGAATGTTTCCGCTCTTCTGTTCTTAATCAACTGTTCCACCAGGCAGAGACTGTTCTAAATGAAGGGTAACCAGATGGCCTCTCCACAAAACTCATGTTGGCTTCTCCAGAAGCTTTTGAGGATTTGATGAGTTTGGAATAGTTGTGTCAACCAGAAGAGAGGGTGGAGGCCTTCAGGCAGTGGCCTTGGTTGCTTGTGTTTCCTGCTGTCCTGGCCCCTGGCACCACCAGTGGTATGAGTGCAACTCATGAATGGTAGTGAGCACAGCTGTTTCAAGATAAGAAGGCAGTAACTGGTCCATGCCTGTTGATAGGTGAACCTGCACCAGCTTCCAAGCAATTTCCAAAGATAGCCCTATGTAGAGTGCCTGAATCTAGAAAGCATCAAAGCATGTCTGGCAGTGACCAGGTGTCTGTCTTCCAGCACTAGTGCCCTTTTTGACACCTGTATCAGTAAGCTTTGTATTCTTTGCATCACCTCACTGAACAACACATAGTTTAAAAGGATATATTTGTACCCATGGGGGAGACAGGGAGAGCAGAAAGGAAACCATGGTATAATACAAAACAGTCATGTAACATTTTGTCATCCTTAAAAATTCACGCATTTTAGTCTTGTTTCCATCCCTGACTATGCATGAAAATTAACCAGCACAGTTTAATCATGTATATTTATGAACAGCAGTAATCCTGAATTTAACTATAAAATTTAACGATATGCTAGCTGCTTGACCAATAATTCATGCAACTGCTAGCGCAGTGATTCATTTTAATTGGTTTGAAATAATTGAATGTATGTATTATTGGAGGAGGGCTAGGCTTTTGCAGGGGAAAGTAGCAGACGCATGCTGTGTTGACCCCGTGTGTGTGTGTGTGTAGTGAATGTGGACAGAAAACTGTATTTTGCTAGTTGTGTTCTCAGCTATTTTCTAAACACTCTTGCAAAAGCAAAAAAAAACAACAAACCTATTTATAGAGCATGCAGAATACCTGGCAAATATTTTCATTGCCAAACATACATTGGATATGGTATTTAAGATAGTGATTTTTTAGTTTGTGCAGAATGGGTTCTTGTTCCTCCTTTGTAACAAAAAAAACCCCCTCCCAAACCCAGGTGATTGCTCCTTTTGTGTGCCCCTTTCAGCAGCTCCTTTGGTGCTGTGTTTTAACCATTTTCTTTCTATGATCCCTGATTAGCTTGGATCACTAATGGCTTTGTCACATATCTAGCTAAATTTGACTGTTAGAACAGTATGAAGTCAATCTAAATTGAGGATTCCCTGTCCTTACTGCAAATAAGTATCTTTGTCCTAAGCATAGTGTGCTTCTAACCTTCTCAAAAATGCTAACCGTGCTTTTTTTGGAGTGGGTGGGTGAGGGGGTATTTGTGAAAAGGACACCACAATTCTGGTTCTCCCCTAATCATCCAAACTATAGGTTTCCATGCCGTATACATATTACTATAACAATTACTGATTTTTGTGTTTTATGAGCATGCAATACTGCTTTTCTTTCAATTACGCTAGGCAGGACTTTTTGCACTTGCTATATAAATATTCTAAATAAATCGGTCTTCTCACATGAAAAGAAATGGGAAGTGTGAAACTAAGGATAGCTTGTGTGTGCATCACTTCATGCATCCATGGCTCCATACTTTTCCAAGCAGAAAGACATTTCAAAACAGGTCTGTGTTCTTGGATGGAGAAAGCACAGGCAATTTCCTAGACATAACTGTTCTGGAAAAAAGAACATCAATTCTCTGAAAGCAAAGTGTCCATGGCACGTCTTTCCCAGCCAGGTACAAAACTCAACCTGTTGATGTTTCATTCAGTTCAGTGACTTGCACAGTTTTATATTAGTGGACTTGTATGGTTCAGTAGTTCATGATAAGCTAAACATGCGCCGACCTGGAATCCGTCAGCAAAGAAGGCCAATTCTAGGTTGCATGCACAGAAATGCACAGTTTCGTGATCATGAGAAGTAATATTACAACTGAAATGTTCTTTAGTCAGACCGCACCTAGAATATTGTGTCCAGTTCAGGATGCTGGATTTTGAGAGACATTGACACATTAGAGCAAGTCTAGTGAAGGGCAGCTAGAATAGTGAGGGGACTGGAAACTATGAAGGAGTTGGGCACATTTAGATAGGAGAAGAAACAGTTATGTGAGAACATAATTATGTAAATATCTGAGGAGCTATCATATAGAACAAGCGTTTCCGAACATTTCAGTTTGAAGGCCACACAGTATATTTTACACATTTTCACGGGCTGAAATATATTTTCATATTTTCACTGGTTGAAAAATTCAGTTTTATGAATGAAATTGAAATGAATGAATGTAGTTTTATTTGGCTCTTGTTTGTAATCTGCATGATACGATTCAGAACAAAAGGGAAATGTGACATGTACAAAAAGCAATGCCATGCTTAAAACTGAAAAAATGATATATCATAAGTAAAAAGGTCAAATATTTTGAATTGCTGCAGGCCGGATAAAACATTGTAGTGGGCTGGATTTGGCCCCCAGGCTGTAGTTTGGAGGTAGTGGATATAGAAGATAAGAGTGTATTTGTGTTTGCTTGCTGTGGAGGGTAGGACCAGGATAAATGAATGTAGACTACAATAAGGGATATTTTGATTAAATGTTAGGAAGAACCTGATAGTATAAGGAAGTGTTCTGCAGTGGAACAGTCTGCTTCAGTGGTAGACTGTCGTTGAAGGTCTTTAAGCAGAGCCTGGACATACATCTATCATAGATGTTGTAGGTGTACAGTAGACAGCCTACACTGATGGGTTTGGACTCAATCTTGTGCCTGCCAATTCTGATTCTTAATACAACTTTAGCCCTAGTTGAACACGAGGGGATGTGTGCTAGTTCAAAAGCAACCAACTCATGGTAGTATGCTGTGTCATCACTGTTATTATCATTGGGTTATCAGTGTTGTTCTATCACATTTAAAGCCCTAAAAGTTTTAGAACTAGCATATTTTAAAGATTTTCACACATGAACCTCGTCACACACTTTGGTAATTAACAGAGGCCCTATTTTATGACCCATTGCATTCAGAGGTCCATTTTTTTTCCATATGTAGCACGCAGATTATGGAATTTCCCCCTTAGTGGCAGTTTGTGCCCTTGTATTAATTTTATTCTCCATGCAAGCCCTTAGCTACTGACATGTTTAACTGACCTGAGCCACCTTGAGGAATCCCTTTTGGGACTGAAAGGCAGGTTACATGAGTCTTCAATAAACAATTGGTGCTAATTAAAGAGGCTTCACCAATCCATGGAGGGCCACTGAGAGATTATCTTCACCTAACTCTAGAAACATTAACTGATAGTTTTCATCAGCATGCTGTCAAGTTATGCAAATGATGAATTGTTTTAGCACACTGATGTTTCTGTTGCTCACTCAACAGTACTCTTCCAATGGCAAATTTTATCAACTTCCATTGCAGACTGAGATTTAAAACATACAGTTAGATGCCCTGTATATCTGCCATGGATAAGAGTGTGCCTTCTAACTTGATGAGAGAGAGAGACCCTAAAAGTCAAATTTAAGAGTATCTTGGCACTGCCTGGTAGGGAAAGCATGTTTATACAAGTAGCCTTCCGCATCTGTTGACCTGTTACCTATGGTTTCACTTAACCAGATGGACACCCCCCTGCCCTTATCCATGCACTCATTACAAATACCTTTGTTTTATTGTAGTTGTGTTAGCAGCACAAGTCTTCTTTCTTAACTGAAGAACCAAATGTGTGGGCAACCAACATGCATGCTAGAGAGTGACTAACAGGAACCTGAACAGTTCTGGGAAACAACTGATGTTTCAGATCATCAGTTTACAGTGCATCCTTTACATGTGTATTTAGATGTAAGTCCTATTGAATTCAGTACTTACTCCCAGGTAAATGTGCATTTGATTGCATCCATAGTCTTGGAGGTAGTTCTATAGGAAAGCACCTGTGCTGTTTTGGCATTTCTAAAAATCAGTGCTTCTGAGTAAATACATTTCTGATCAGGAACATGCTATCATGGCCTTCTATTTTTCACATGCATCAGGGGAGGCTAGTAGATTCTGCTTCTTCTCCAGAAACATATTTAAGGTGTTCATTAAAAGCTAGTTCCGTTAATGGACTTTCGAAGAATGAATCAAATTGCATATACTGTAAATGAAATTTAAACATGTTAATTCCAACAGTTTTTAACAAGCTCTGACATGCCTCCATCCCTTTGCAATATGCAATTTTCTGGAAGCTGGAGAGCTGGTATAATAGATATTTTAGCTGTGCATGCCGTTTTGCTATTAAATTAGAATATGCTTACCTCCCACAGCTAAAAGCCTACCCTTGGGTCCCAAGTAATATGACTTTATTTTGCAAACAGATCAAGCCAACTTTATTAGATGGCAGTGAGTGAGAAAGCAACACTTCATTAACATTTTAGCGTCTTACATCTTCAGTTTTATTATGTTTAATAAAGTAGAGGTTTGATAGCATCCAGCCGACTTGTCCTATACTAAGCTTGCCCACTTATACGCTACTTCAGCCTTGAAATCTGGCAACTAAGTTCCTTATTGGATTGTTGGATTCAGGAGTGATGGTACTGTTGAGAAAAGGCATGTAAAGAGAAAAGTGCCCAGACTTGTGCTTCACAGAGCAATCTGTGACTCCCAACAGACCCTTTCAGGAAAAATTGACCCTTTCAAAAAAAATTCAGGAAAGAAAACATAGCACTTTGGAAAATCTGAGGCAGCTGAGAAGCAGTGGGTTCCAGGGGCAGTTAAGTGAGTCTCCTGGATACAGGGAGGAAGTGATGCTATCACCTGGCAAAATAGTCAGAGAATAGTTGGCAAGTTTTCTGCTTGTTAAGGTACGGTGAACAGTGTTATATACATGTGGAGGTACAACCCCTGGCCTCCTTAATTCCTAAAATAGAAATTAACTACTAGAGTTAACTTCAGTGGTGTCATTCAAATGATTTAGGAACAGGAACTCACTTTTGATTGGCACTTGTCAGGAACCCGGAACCAGCCACGGAGCCCGTTAGGATCCGGAACGCCCGTTCTGGTCCGTTCCCCCTGAATGACATCACTGGTTAACTTGCATGCAGAACATCGTCCACCAACCTTGTCTTTTATGGCCTGCCCAACAACAAGGCAGATTTAAGACTCTGATGAAGCACTGGGTGTCCAGCCAGCCATCAGGGAGCTGTTTTTGACTTGCTTGCCAAACAAGTTGAGTCATTCCTTGGCCTCTCCAGCCACAGTCTTTCCCAGTTGTGCTGGCTGCGTGGAATCCTTTCAGCTGGACGTGGCAGGGACAGAACGGAGGACCTTCCAAGTACACGGCACAGGCTGTATCACTGAGCAGCAGCCGCCTGCATTGGGGGAAAAAATCTCTCCAACCCCAGGGAAGTTCTGATGCAGGTAACATTTTCATTCTGAAACGTCAAAACTTGCACTTCGAAGGTTTATTTTCAGTTAGTAATGTTTTACACTTTTTAAGAGGACAGGTTTTAGATACAGAAGGTAGAAAGGAGGAGGCAATTAATGAAATATTGTGTGTATTTGTCCAAGTCCTGCTATGAATCAAATCTATCACCTTCTCCTGTTAAAAACCCCGTATGCGTTTTGCATTCTGTCACTCACCTTTGTTCTTCATGCTGTACAAATTTTGCTTTAGACCTTGTGGGATTTCTCTTTGGGGGATCAGTTTGCTCAGCTGCATGGTAGGGAACTGTGAGAATATATTGCACAGAAGCTGCAAACTGTAGTGACTAATGCTATACCAGTGTTAAGTCCAAGAGGATGGGAATAATGAGCTGGCTCATAACCTGACTTGGGCACCACTAAATTCCTCTGTGCTCCAGATCTAGGATAGTCTACCTCTAAAACCCAGAGATTACGTATAGTCATCAAGGCTTGTAACCTGTGGTAGACTTTTCTTCTATATATCTAATACCTTTTAAAAGATATCTAGGCCAGGTAAAGTGCCTCCACCACATCCTGTGGCAAGAAGTTCCACAGATGGATTGCTGGGTAAAGAAATATCCCTTTTGTCCATTCTGACTCTCTGGCCAGCCAATTTAGTAGTCTTGCTTTTAGTTCTGGTGTTGTGTGAGAGGAAAAAGAGTTCATATTCATCCCAAGGATAATTGTTTGTGTCTCAATCATGTCTCAGGCATCTTCTTTCTAAAGAGCCCCCAAATGCTGCACCGAGAGGTATTTGTTTCTGGTGGGATAGGATTATAGCAGCCTATGTCTTGCTGATTATAATGGGCTTAGTAATCTTTTCTAACACCTCTAGCTATAGCCTTTTCTTATAAGCGAGGTTTTCCGGCACACTAATCATTTGGTTTCTCTCTTCTAAACGTTTGAACAGTTCCACTGCATCCTTTTTGAGATGTGGTTACTAGAACTGAACTCTAGATGTTGCCTTTCCATGGATTTGTACAACTACATAATTGGCCATTTTATTCTTGGTCCCTTTTAAATGACCCTTTTAAAAATGAAATAACGCCACCTTCACAACTACCACACACTGGGTCGATAACTTTCATCAAGCTGTCCTGCAGCACCCTAAAATCCCTCGCCGAATCAGTCACAGACAGCTCAGAACCTATTAGTTACGTATGAAATGTTGATACCTTGCTTCTATGCGCATCTCTTTACACTTACTTACATTGAAGCACTTCTGCCATTTTGCAGCCTATTTCCCCAGTTTAGAGAGACCCTTTTTGAACTCTTGACTATCTCTTCTGGTCTTCACCACCTGGAAAAGTTTAGTGTCATTGCGAACTTGGCCACCTCACTGCATATCTCCGGGTCATTTATGAACAAGTTGAGAAGCACCAGTCCCACGACAGATCCTTGGGGCACACCACTTTTCACTCCTTTCCACTGTGAAAAAAGTAGAAACTTTTCTGCCTTATGAACATACGAAGTGACTATATACCAAGTCAGACCATTGGTCCATACAACTTAATATTGTCTGTGTGGACTGGCAGTGACTCTCCAACATTTAAGGCAGGGATCTTTTCCAGCTGTATTTAAGTATAAACCTGGGATCTTGTGCTTGCAAAGTATGTGCATTACCACTGAGTTACAGCCTCTCTAGGAAAGTGTTCTTTCCCTTGAAGTTACTCTTGTGCAAACTTGCAGGAAGCCACTGTTGCCATTTTCATGCTAGCTAGAGTAGAATCACCATAGAAACTTTGGCTGCTTTGCAGCTTTTAAGGACCATACAAAGTAGATCTGCCTGAATGGGAATGGCTGACTCTGTTTTAGTTCTAATTCGTTAATTGCTCATTCGATAATGACTTACAGTAAACAACAGAATGGATAGCATTGATTTTTGTGTTGTGGTTTCTAAGTGTTCCCTGCTATTACCACGGTTCAAAACATTGTCTAGCATTTAATACTATTAAGACTAATGTCTGTGATGTCATAGTGGGAAAGATGTACATTATCCCTGTTGGGGATCACTATCCCCTGGATTTCAGTCCCAAGCAATGAAATGATCCTGACTTAATGTGCGAACAAAGCCAAAATATTTTAATAAATAAATTATTTTTATTTCAATAAAATATGCCCAGTGGCATAAGCATGTATTAATGGAAAAAGCTTTCATATGAAAATGCATTAAAGTAGAAACTCAAATGTTTTTCATAATTACTCCAGACACTCTTACACCTTTTTTTAATGCAGTATTAAAAAGGGGATAATTTCTCATTACTGTAAAGCTGGCAGGTTGTCAGTGCGTGTTTGAATGCAGCTGAGCACACGTAGCACGAAAGCGCAATCCGCACCAGCATCGAGACCAGAGTCGGATGCAGGACTGGGGCAAATTCACAGGGAGGATCAATCCAGAGGCTGTGTCCAACTGCAGGTCAGGGTCAAAGAACTCTGTCTGAGGATTTGAATAATAGTGTGGGCAGTCCTGTAAATAGCAAAGTGGAAATGTGGTTTTGGCAATGCAAATACACAGAAACATTTGGAGTCAGGCTCAGGAACCAGGTAGCACAATCCTGAGCCTGATCAGCTCCGCTTGCTCCTGCACTGCCTGGACAACAGTAGTCACGAAAAGTGCCATACGGGCCTCTATGCTGCCCGAACACCCAGGAGGAATGCAGAGTGGTGTATCCTCCGGGCAGCGGGAATGCTTTTCGGGATGGGAGGAAGCCAGGGAAGTGGGTGGGGGAGGGCAGAACAAGGGGAGGATTAGACCTGGGGGGGCAGGAACAGCGGAACATGCTGACGCCATATTCTATACCTCCTCCCAAGTTGACTCCAAATGTTTCTGCGTATTTACCAGACCAGAGCACTAAGCATGCTGTGTCCATTTGGTAGTCCTCCCTGGTGTTCATTATGAGAAATCTTGAGTCTCCTGCCCAAGGAGCTTGAGGAATAAATATCTATGTTTTGCTGGGCAAAAACATTTGGTGGTGTTTTTTGGATGCTAAATTTGAGTGACTTGTTCCAAGTGTCTGTAAAGGGAAGCATTAAAATGCATTTTATGGATGTTGTATTAGTCACAAATAAAGCAGGCCCTTTTTATTAGGGCAGCATATTTGGTGACAGTGTGCCAGGTGCTGATGGAAAACTAAAGGACAGTGATGAGCGTTGGCAAATTATCTGCACAATAGAGCTGTTTTTTTACGTCATTTTCCACCATCACCCTATAGAGCTTCCCCACTACTGAGCTTCCTGCCTGTTCCCACCTATCTTGATGGAACTGACCACTTCGCACCAGTGACAGCAGGAGATCTACGTACACCTCTGTGGAGGCCATTACCTTAAATGCCCTGATGTTGTAGCAAAGGTCAGATAGGCTGCTTGGGGCTTACTGAAAAAAATGGAACGTTCAATGGGCAGCTTCTGTTAAACCAGTGATTTTCAACCACTGTACCACAGCACATTGGTGTGCTATGAATGGTCTTTAGGTGTGCCATAGGAGTTTAAGGGAGAGTCATTTATCTATAGGTCCATTGGTGTTGCTCCCAAGCTGGTAGTGCTGACACCTGATGGTGACAGTTTTAGCACCTTGTCAGTGTGCCAGGAGATGGAAAAGGTTGAAAACCACTGTGTTAAACCATATAGATGTTGCCTCTATGCAGAGGGCTGTTGAATTATTAGGAGGCACAAATTGGTTACGGGGCTCTGAAGTGTTATTGAGAGACATTTGGTAAGAGACATAGAAAACATTTGGTAAGGTAGGATATCCCCATTCTGTTTCTAAATGCAAATGCTGTGTCAACCCCAAGTGCTAAATTTGTTTTTCATAGCCATATATGTGTTTAAAATCCAGTATTTGAAAGTTGCAGTAAATACAGCTGCTAGAACATTCAGAGCAAGAGAAAACACAGTGAGGTTGCCAACAGCTTTCATTCAATGTGCCAGAATTCTTACCAATAGCGTTTTGCATTTTGTCTGCTTTTGCTGACCCTGTAGGTTCATTGGAGGGACAAGGGGAAGATTCTGAAAAATGTGTCTAGCTCGGTCTTCGGTATATTTTCCCTAAAACTAGAAGTTCTTATGGTAAAGTTCTCCATGTGGGTGGACTTCGTACTTGTATTTTTGTCATCTTCCCAGTCAAAATGAAATCTGCCAAGTCATACTTGGGCACTCTTCATGTTTGAAGCTAGTAATATGTCCCTCAAGCAATCCAGCAGAATGAATGAAGGGCTGTAGACCAGATGTGGGGCAGCCCAGTACATCTAAGTGTCCTCTAACCTGTTAGTGCTACAATTCAGATGAGGTCCTATTTGGGAAGACTCTATTTCGTTTAAAATCTCTGCAGGTAAATTAATAGTGGAACTTCTTGCCACTGGGGGTGGTGATGGCATCTTGTCTGGATGCCTTTAAAAGGGGATTGGACAGATTTCTAGAAGAAAAGTCCATCATAGGTTACAAGCCATGATGGGGTTGTGCAACCTCCTGGTTTTGGAAGTAGGCTACCTCAGAATGCCAGGTGCAAGGGAGTGGCAATAGGATGCAGGTATCTGGTTGTCTTGTGTGCTCCCTGAGGTATTTGGTGGGTCACAGTGAGATGCAGGAAGCTGGACTAGATGGGCCTTTGGCCTCATCCAAAGTTCTTCTTATAGGTGGGATAAAGATCCTTTCTCCCACCTTTGTCCACAGTCATTCACTCAAGAAGATATTGCTACAATGCAAGCAATCTGTTCATAGCCTACTAGACTTGCTTCTCATGGCAATGGCTGGGGAGGGGAATCAATTCTCTCCACCCAGCTCCTTTACTCGACCTTAGTGGTTCTCAAACCTTTTAGCATCTGGACCCACCTAAAAAGGTTTTACTTTAGTAGCTGCTCAATGTTCCGTAGCTATGATATTGGTCAGCAGTGATAACTCCAAGCAGCAGGATGTTTCACCCTTAATGCACATTGACAAGGCAGATCAGGCAACCTACCAAAAATGGAGTCGTGACCCACTGCTGGGTCATGCACCCACAGTTTGAGAACCACTGCTCTACCTCATTAATCTGAAGCGTGTCACTCCTGCCTAAGCATGTTCTGTGTCTTGACTGCACTGGAGTGTGCTCAGGAGAAGACTTTTGTCCATCTGATAAATGCTTCCAATTTCTATTTAAATGTAGGGTGAAGGTGCAGCCAAGGGAATATTCACTGAAAGATAGCATGGGGCAGGAAGAGAATTGCTATTCAAAATGCAGTGGGGGAACTCCTTCCCACTGTGGTTTTGCCCTGTGTGTGTGTCCCCATCCCATTCAGATATACCTCTTTTTGCTCTATGTTACAGTTTAAATGTGTGCAGAGAAACAGGGACGAAATGAGCAAACTTATGAGTTTTGGGGCCACTTCCTAGGGCTGATGCAGCCGCAATTCCGCCCCGAGGTAAGGGAACAAATCTTACCTTGAGGAGGCCCCTGTGATTCCCACCACCCCGTTGGTACAGCTGCATCAGAGCTGGAAACTTGGATAGAATTGGACCCTTAGTAATGTCTGAACAGTCAGTTGTGGGACACAGCCCGTAAAACTGTGCGGAAAAAGCTGAATTGAACATATCACTCTCATCAGACAGAGGAAGTATTAAAGAGATTCGCCCCTCTGCTTTTGAGTAAGCTGCTGCATTTTGTTCTGCATGCATGTGGCATGGTACGCCTGCATGCTTTGCTGGTGAGGCCCCTGTATGGCTTGTATAAAGGCGCTGATGGTGGATGGTTTTGTTTCATTGGAAATCAGTAGCGCAGATGGTCTTTTGGTTCTCTCTGATGAAGGTACCATCCAGTTTTATCATATGTATCTTCAAGATTTGATCTACACGGAAAAGATAGAACCAGCCCTTGTTTCTCAGTGCTTTCAAAGTTATGAATGTGCAACGTGGAAAGCATGCAAGCTGTGAAAATTGCACATTGGAAACTGGACGTGCATGATTGTTTTGCTAGTGTGTGTTCATGCTATCAAAAGAATGGGATTTAGTGCCCTAAAGCTTGGCTTGGGCTTAGCAGAGGGAGTTTCATAGGGCACTGTGCTTGGGCCCCAGCAATTGGCAAGCAGTGTTGAAGCTTCTACGTTGGTCTTCAATGACTGAAGCCATTTTGGTTTGTCGGGTCAAAAATCCAAATGGCATCTTCCGGTTAACCTGGAGTACAATCTACCAGAAAAATGTGTGCTTATGCAATGCTCAGTGGGCAGGCACAGGAAAGCGTGATGAGGGTTCTGCCCTATGGCCTTCCACATGTCACTCTAGAGTCTAATGTGTGCTTAATTGCACAATGTTACTGTATGGGAGTCTTTGTACTGAGTGTGAATAGCAAGTGGAGGGCATGAAACTACTCTGCAATGAAGTGGACAGGGTTGGGAGCCTTTGTTGTTTGCCCCACCATAGTTTGGATCTTGACTGTGCCTTCCCATTTGGTTTTAAATAAAAGGAGGTGGAGCCAAGGGAATCTTTTCATTGAAAAATAGCATTGGAGGGAGAGAATTGCTATTCAAAATGCAATGGGTGCAAGCTCCCAATTCCTTCTCACTCTGGTTTTGCCCTGTGTGTGTGTGTGTGTGTTCCCGTTCCATTTAGTTAATGGCGCATTAAGGTTCACGTGTGATTAGATCCTTATTGGCACTTGAAATCCAGTATTTCAGGCAGCTGCCTACTTGTGTTTCTATTAGGGTCCCTCTGGACAAACAGCATGATTAACACTGGAATGTCAAAAGAAGTGAAACCTGAAAGTGAATTTCAGAGTTCCTCCCAATTATCAGTGATAATTTTCAGGGAAGCTGAAAAAGGTTCTAGAAGACAAGTGAAATTTGTCAGACTCTTTCTATACCTCCCATCATACTAGGAGCCTGGTCTTTGAACAGAGTAGTGTCTCCTCTAATGCTGTACTTGAGGCCCCAGTGATGTAGCTCAGGGACTGATGTGGTGGAGCGTGCTCACACACTCTTCGTCTGGATTTGAGTGCAGCCACCTAGACATAGAGCACCAGACACAGGTGAGATCATTGCATTGTAGTCTACACCCAGTGGCTTGCTAAAGGCCACTTTCTGAGTTTGTGGTGGAGGTGGAATTTGAATTGGGGACTTTCTAACTTGCTGTCATCCACATGGGTTGGAGACCCAGTCCCATCTCTTGAGTGGGTCAGAGGCTCATGCCTCTCAACAGGCATTTCTCTGTTAACCAGTTTCCTGTAACTGTTCGCAGGGATTACAGAGCACAGAAACATCTTTTTCCATCATCATTTTTAGGACATTATCCATATAGCTTTTAATAACTTGACAGCTGCATGTTAGCCAACCTCCCCCCTTTCTTCTTAGAGCAAGTCACAGTGCAGAGGAAGTTAGTTGCTTTTCTTTGTAACATGGTGTATTTGATCAGAATAAAATGCAGCTAGCAGCTTGCTGTGGGGAAGGATGGTTTTCCTCCTCCCCATACTCTGCTTTGGAGACGATAATAAGCAGCACTGATACTCTGCTTGCAGTAAACATTACATGAAAGGTTTTCTCACTTAAAATACAATCACTGGTGAAATCTCTTGATGAGGCCAAAGGCAAGTCATTTGTATTGAAGTTGCCGTTTTAAAAGGAATCATTAAAAGCCCATCATTCACATGTGCTAGCTGCAGGTATGTATAGAATTGTTTTAATTAATGGCTCTTTCTAAATATGTTTCCTGACCTGTATGAATTGAACTCTGATGAAGACCCCAGCAATTGCACATGAAGTGCGTAATCTCATTACATGCTGGTGGTTTTGGCCTCCCCATACCTTTTTCTGCCTCTCACACATCTCGCTTGCCTTTCTCAATAGCCCTCTCAAAAGATGAAAAGGAAAATACACATTGCACGTATTACTGTCATGGATAGTTCAAGTTTAAGCTGGAATAAAGAGTGTTGCTTGGCAGCTCAGCAGCTGCACAAGCTGATTAAAAGAATGACACTTGAGCGGATTGGCAGGTATCATGTCCTCGGGCGTCACAGGCAGGGATTCCGGGGTGGGGGGGTGGGAGTTGGCATCAAGTGTCCTGCAGGCCCCCAGCTGACTCGAGTTACGGTCGAAAACGGAGCACCCAGCAGGCCACTAGAGGAAGAGAAATCGGTGCTTGATTCTGCCTCTGAGATTCATGGATTCAGATGTGTCAAGGCCAAAATCGGAATCCACAAACACAAAAGACCATGAAAGCATATGCTGTCCTGCAGGAGTCGCTAAACTCTGACCTGATGGCTGGATCCAATGATTATCTTAGGCACAGCAGTGGCAAAGCTTTACTGTTCTGCGCGGCAGCCTCCTTTCATTGTGCCCAGTCTTTGCAGAGCCTTGTGCTGGCACCTGCTTCTCTTCCCCCCACCCCAGAAATAAGGGCACAGAGCCTTATGTGCAGCGAAAACGGCTGCCCAGTCCAAGGCACAGCAAAGATCAGTCATAATGAAAGGAGGCTGCAGCTCAGAACAGTGTCACAACATGCCTGAGATAATTAAGTACACTGCAGGCCGTATTTCAGGGGCTGCTGCTATAATACATTGGTTAGATTTGTAGGTGCCATAGGACAGTCTGTTTGCTGCAACAACTAGCCCCTCCAGAATCCCCGATTCAGTCAGCTTTGCAAGCTTCCTTTGCAAGGAAAAGACAGCATGGAGACCACCCAGCAATGCCTGACTCTAGCAGCTTCGTGATTCCTTGTTAACTTGCAGCAATCGGGTGGGGTTTGTCCAGTGATGTCATGCAGGGGGTACGCGAGTACCGGTTTCTAGGATTATAGCTGGCCCCGCCCATTCGCCCGCCCACTCGTCGACTCCGCCCTCTGCAACTTTTGAATTTCCTGCATGTTTGAGTTGCCTGCATGTTCTCAGAGCCAGGCAGGCAGCGAGCGGAGCCTTTCCTTTCCTTGCCACTGAAAAACGAGTTGCTCTGAGGTTTTAACATGATGCCAGGCCTCCTTAACATGTTCTGGGGGTGCTGTGGAATACTGTTGCAACTGTTGGGTCAGTTTAAAATCATCCGAGGCCTCAAAAAGGGCTTTGTTCATGTCACTTCCTGCCACGACATCACTTCTGGCTTATGACATCACTTCCGGTGGGCGGGTCCCGACACATGCCAATCAAAAGTGAATACCTGTTCTTAAATCATTTAGATGACACCACTGGGTTTGTCATTCAGTAGACTGGCATTCCTGTAAAGAGCTATATTCTGTTTTTTGATCGTCAGGATGGTTTAGAGTGCATTTTACCAATGCAGGACAAACCAATTATTATATGTCTTGGTGGTGAAGTGACCACGAAAGATACTGCAGTTTAATGTTAAAAGCCGTTCAAGTATAGGCATGCCCCACTAAGGCTCCGTTCTGGACTCCACCATGGAAACCTGAAATGATGGATACTGGGGACATGTTTTTAAAGATACGGGAACATTAGTGATTTTGCTGCAACAAAGTTTTAAAAAAATTGTTTAATGTTATATCATTTTAATAGGTGTCCCGGTATCCATGGAATCTGGATAATTGAAACCGTGGATACTGAATCAGTGGATACCAGAGCACACCTGTATCTGGAACTCCTGCCATGAGACCCACAACAGAACCAGGTGAAATAGCTGTGCGAGATTAATTGCATGCACAGTTTGGCCATGTATGCTAAAAACCTAAGTTGCAGCCATGGGAGGGGAATTGGTATTAAGATTGCAGTGCGTGTGGAATGAGTATTTAACCATTTCCTTTGGCCCTTCAGTTGAGGCTAAAAAATCACACGTATTCCATAGTTGCCTCAAGAGGGGAAGCTGTTACTGGTGACATGGAAATCTTCCTTCAGAGTAAAACACTGTCTGGCTCAAGAGATGTCATTTGTGTTGGAAACTTAGGTGCCATGCTGCCTGCAAGACACCAGGGGGCAGATGACTCAAAGTCTCTCCTATCTCAGATCTTACTCTTGACCTCTTTGACCTGTGGAGCTGTGCCTCTCCCTGGCTTTCTTCTAATCCTCCAAGCGTACAGAGCTTTGAGCTCTGACCAGCTGCACCGAGTCCTCCATGCCTCTGTTCCTGTGTCATTGTTAGCCGTAGACTAGTATAGTGAGAATTGGTGGGGAAAATCGGCAAAAAATCATAGATCTCTGGGTCTATGCGCATTCGATCTTCATGAATGACTGTATTTTTGTGAGGCTGTGAAGGGCTGTCAGACGTGGCAGGAGCTAAAGTGTTAGCTTAATACCGAGTCAAATCATTGGTTGATCTGGTCTAGTGTTGCCTACTGGGATAGTAGCGCTTTCTCAACCTTGATACCTAAGATCCTTTAACCAGAGATGTCAAGGATTTAATGTAGGACCTGCTGGCTATAAAGTATGTACTCTGACACTAAACCACGTGTCTCCAAATGCTAATGGAAACTGTATGGGCCTTTTTTGTAAAGGTGGGTTCTCTTTCCCCTGTGTGAAAGAAAAGTGTTTGCTTCTGAAACTCTGGAATCTGCACTGTTATCCCATTTTCTGTGAAGTGTATTTCCGGCTTGGCATTTGGTTGGAATTTTTGCAAACCGGAGATAAGGAGAATTGTTCTGGCAGTGCTTGTTTTCATTTCCACCCAGATAGCTTGCTGCTGTTTGGAAAGAAAAGCGGTTTTCCTTTTTTTCTCCTTCTTTTTTGTTTAACACCTCAAGGCTCATTTTATCTTTCCAAAACAATATGAGCTTAATATCGGCAACGTCAAAGCAAATTAATTCCCCAAATATTTTCTAACTTCGAGCAAACACAAAATGCATTTGGAGAGGGAGCGTTCGCTGGGAACGCATCAAGGACTAATGCTTATGTCTGCCAAGCGAGATGTGCAGTTGCCATAGCAGCAATCAGTCTACTAAATAACTAGCAACATAAACTGATTCAAAGGCAAAGACTGATTTAGGTCAGAAAATAACACTCCATGAAAAGAGTGACTTTTCTCTGTGACTTGTGCTGGTTGTGTTTGCTTTTGTGAACGCACTTGAAATGCATCGAGGAAGGATGCCTGCCTGCTGGAGCCCGAGTGTGGGACTGAAGAGCCCTTGAACAAAGAGTGAAGAACCTACCCACTTAAAACTGATGTGTGGCACTTCCAGCATATCCTCATCAGACAAAGACACAGTGGATGGGGAGAAGGTGCGATGAATTGTGTTTGATGCTATTTCTGGGCTCCTTTGAAACTGATGAAAACAATCTGCTGATGGTACATAAGCGCCAACCATTGCAAGCAAGAGAGCTGAGCTGGGGAAGAAAGATCTGCACACCTTGCAGTATTGCTTCTGGGCCGGTTTGTCTAGCACGGTGGTTCCCAACCTTTTGTGCTCCAGGATCCTCTTTTTAGGTACCCCCTAAGACCAAGGGCCAGGTGATGTCATTAAGCAGGAAACAGGAAGTGATGTCATGGTGCTGGCAGGGTCGAAAGATGACAATGAACAGGAAGTGAAGGCGTTTTTAATGACTTCTTGGAAAACAAAAACTCCAAATCCTTTTTAGAATGTTCTGAACGTTTTATCTCTAAATGATGTTTTGATTGATTCAGCATTGAGAACAACACTTCACAGAATGCACTGTGACTTCTCTGTGCCATTGCTGATTAAGGTGGTAGAGCCTTGACATTTTGGGTGCTCCAGAGCTTCCTTTTCGCATGCATATTGCTGCAATAAATGTTTGTTTTTAGACCATCTTTTATCAATGTACGGACTAGATGCTGCTCAGTTTTGAATGCCCAGCACCACAACATCAAACTTCTTGACGGAGAGCACTGTCCTCATCCTGGGTGCAATGGTAAGGAGACTGCTTCAGCCTCACCTTCATGGAATTGCCTATTTCACCATTCTTCAAGGATGATTCCAAAGACCCAGGCTGCCTTTGCATCATTTAGAGATCATAACACTGCCGCTGTATGCCACTGCATCTTGGTCCAGGGTGATAGTGTATAGAATTCAAACCATTGACCTAGAAGAGTCTCTGGCTTTGTGTGGTTAAACAGTCCTCAGAATGTGCGTGTTCCATGCAAGACATTCTAGAATGTCTTCCCCTACCAGAAGGGTAAAGTACTTCTGGACTCCAAAGTGTGCTCCTTTCCTGCTTGCTCTGCTCCATGGAGGAAAGCAGGATTCAGGGCTATATTATCCGTTAGGCTGACTAGGCTGAACTAGGGCCCATCAATTTGGCACTATTACCTGTGTTCTGATGTTGGAGCATAAGGCCCAAGTTGGGCCCTGTTGCTTATGGCAGATGGCAGCAAGCCGTTCACCCTGGCCTCAGGCAATGCAGACCTCCCGCGAGGACCCAGCCCGGTCCACAACGCCCAGGGGCTGTCGGCAAGCCAGGGCCTCCCAGTGCCTGTGCAGCTGGATGCCTGGTCCTGTTTCCAGGGGTGGTTGAGTGAACATCGCAGAGCCAAGTGCACTCAATGTACTGGGGCTGAGTGGCACCTGCATGTTCGGCCACCCGCCAACCCGGCTCCAGGAGGCAGGCAGCATAGGATCGACACACTCCTCCTTCCTCCCCAGCTGGCCAGGGTTCTCCGCAGTGCCAGCTGGATGCCAGCTGGGGAATTGGGAAGATGGAGGAGGAGCAGTAACAAGGGATAGTATCAAGGGCTAGGGGCATGCCCTCCTTTTCCTGAAAAGTTTTGGAGAGGGTCCAAAATACCTGAAAGCACAGGGGACCGGCCCTGGAAGGATTGTTGTTGTGGTGATAGCTTTAGCCTACACAACGAAGTGGCAAACAGCACAGGATTTGGGGATCCAATCAGAACATCCTGCTGGATCAGCAGCCTCCTGGACCTGACCTTGAATAGCAAGATTCCTCTGGGAGAGAGAGAGAGGGTGGGAGTCGGCACCTCTCTACTTTTTGTTTCCCAGAAATTTGGAGCCTCCACTTTCATAGCTAACAGCTGTTGAATAGCCAACCCAATTGCCATACCAACGCTATCAAAATTTTCACTCTGTGTCTGTCTCTATCAGCAAAATAAATACTTTCACAAGGGAAGAATGAGAAGTAACAGTATTTTTCCACAAAGGGCTGCCAATTGACCAGAACAAAATGGCAAGGTGTTTTTTTTTTTAATTTTCTTGCTTGCTTCTGGGCCAGAGGCCAGAAGAACAAGGGAGGAGGCTGGCTTTCCCCCCAGCAGTTGTCAATGCAACTAAAGGCTACGGGCCATATCCGCTGTCTGAAGAGAGCCACCCAAGGTGTGAACAGAACTGCCATAACATTTACTGTTCAGAACAGCAGAACAGTAAATGTTGTTCACACCGCAGAGGGCTTTATTTTTGCACTGCAGTCTCCACTTGGAGATGGCTGGTTTAGGTGGCTGTTGTGATGGCCATTGGCCTCCATCAGAGCTGCTCCAAGTTCTACTCCATGACTTAGAAGGCTTTGTTCCCGGACCTCATCCAGTAGCACTAACGAGAGCTTCCTCCTTCAGACATCCAACCATGGGGGGTATCAGATTGGGAATGTGATGGATCAAATGATGAAGGTTCCCCTCTTCTATGGCATGTGCCGAATCCAGATTATAACCTTCTCAACACCTTTTGAAGACAATTTGAGTACACTGGGGCATATGGCACATTTGACATTACATCGTTCGGCTCCACAGTTGGATGAATAAGCAACTTATGAAACAACTTGCAACTTCACTACTTGCATAAAAATAGCAACCTGGTTTTTAATTCTGTAATGGTCAATTTCCAGGTTTTTCCCCACTTTCATTTTCCTTGGATTGCAGTGATGGAGTCTTATCTTGAGCTTAGACTCAATGTACTTAGGAAAGGACAAACTGGTAGCAAAATAAAGTCTGTTTAAAGGACACTACGCAAATTGCGTCAGAGTAGGAAGATGATGGTTTTGGAGTTAATACAGGGAAACAAAGTAGGATAAACATAAACCAGATGAAGTACAAAATGACAATAAGTGCAGTCACTCTTCTCATTTCTCATCTAAAGGCCGGTCAACATGGTGCCTTAATGGTATTGTAGCTACTTGAAATAACCTCTGTATGTTATTTTGTCTATGCCGGTGTTATGCAAACTGTCAGGTGGGTCACAGAAAGCTGGGAGCAACCATCTTGGAAACTGCAGACCTTATTCTTGTTATAGTCCTTATGTGAGAGTTCAGTTTGAATTTTCAAGTGAGGGTTTTTTAAACTTTGTTTTAAGTTCAGTGCTTTTTCATCATATTTTATCCTCATCTTGCTTTCTGTCAGGGATGTTTCATGGTTGTACAATTGCTGCAGTCCAAGAATGCCAATTTGCATTTCAGGAGTGTATTATGTTAATATGATAGAACTTCCTGATTGATGATGTCACTTCCTGCTACCATATCACTTCCAGATTCATGACATTGCTTCCGGGTGGGTCCAGACATGAGTGCCACTTTAAAAAGTGGGTCCCAGTCTAAAAAGTTTGAATACCACTGCTCTGTACCATCTTAAGAAGGATCAGGCCAAAGGCCTATCTAGTTCAGCTTCCTGTATCTCACAGTGATCCACCAGATGCCTCAGATGGCTCAAGACAAGATGTCTAAGCCCTATTGCCACTCCCTTGCACCTGGCATTTTGAGGTAGCCTCCAAGAGGTTGTATACAACCACCATGCCCTGTCATCTATGATGGATTTTTCCTCTAAAAATCTGTCCAATTCCCCTTTAAAGGCATCCAGGCCAGACACCATCACCACGTCCTGTGGCAAGGAGTTCCACAGAACAACTACCCACTGGATAAAGTATTTTCTTTTTTACCAGAGCTTATTGTTCTTTTTTATTGCTTTGTTATAACCTCCCTGCTCTGTTTCCCTTTATAAGTGCTTAAAACTCCAAACCGGTGTTCCCCCACCCCCTTTGCTACTAGCTCATCTACCTATCTAGCCTCCTTGACTATCCCAGCTCTTCTGTCCTGGAATAGTGCAGTTAGATTAATGGCCTTCAGATTAGCCATTAAAAGCAGAGACAGCCCTACCATTAGGTGGGGTGAAGTGGTCCACCTTTAGCAACAAACGCTCCGATTTTGGAGCATCATTACAGGACAGTAAATTAACAAGTTTGACATTTTCTTGCCACCATGGGGTGCAATTTGAACTTTCTACCAAACTGTCTTGAGCCTTTGTACATGACCTGCATCCCTTAGTGCAGCAAGTCAATTATGCCATTGTACACATCTGGAGTACTGTGTGCAGTTCTGGTCACCACATCTCAAAAAGGACATAGTAGAACTGGATTATTGGGCTGGGGCACCTCCCTTGTAAACAGAGACGTGGTGGCATTGTGGGTTAAACCGCTGCTGCTGAGCTTGCTGACCGGAAGGTTGGCAGTTCAAGACCACACGAAGGAGTGAGCTCCTGTTGCTTGTTCCAGCTCCTGCCAACTTAGCAGTTTGAAAGCACGGAAAAATGCAAGTAGATAAATAGGGACCACTTTGGTGGGAAGGTAATGGGGTTCTATGCGCTATGGTGTACAGGCATGCTGGCCACATGACCACGGAAGCTTGTCCTCGGACAAATGCCGGCTATGCAGGCTTAGAAACGGAGATTAGCACAGCCCCCTACAATGGGTCACAACTAGACCATTCGGTCGTGGGGAATCCTTTACCTTTACCTCCCTTGTAAAGAGACTACAGCGTTTGAGCTCTTCAGTCTAGAAAAAAGCATGTTAGTAGTAGGTTATCTCAGAATGCCAGGTGCAAGGAAATGGCAACAGGATGCAGGCTTCTTGTTGTCTTGTGTGTTCCCTGAGGAATTTGGTGGGCCACTGTGAGATACAGGAAGTGGGACTAGATGGGCCTTTGGCTTGCTCTAGCAGGGCTCTTAGGTTCTTAAGTTTGAAACTGGCTCTACAGACCGGTTTCCCCAGGGGTGCTAGTCGCAGGGCCCATTATGTCTGCTATTTGTATTCAGACTTTACTGAAGATGCTGAGAGAGTTAATCTACCTGCAGAGCTATACTGAGGCAGCTGAGGGGTAGTTTTGGACAGCATCGTTCTGGAAAGTCCATAATCAAACTGTAAATAAGGGCTTTGCCTCACCTTGATTATCTAAATCCTCTCATCCATTTTGAATACATTTTGTCCATTGTTAGCAGGGGGAAATATCATTAAAATAGTCATTTTACTGGTTTTTGTTTTGTTTTGTTTTGTGGGAGCAGCTATAGATGTTGGTTTTCTCTAACTGTGCATTGTAATCACCTGTAGAGATTAGCTGGCCTCTGAATTGCACTCATGATTTCTGCATGCCTTGTGTGTTTTCTTCCTTTTCTGTTTTGTCAGTGAGTGCTTTAAGGCAGGGAATCATCTTGGTGCCTGGACTGTACCTCCTTGATAGAGCCCTTGCTTTGCATCCAGCTTCAAACCCCGGCATCTCCATGTCCAGCTGGGGAAAAACTTCTACATGAAACCCTGGTGAGCTGCTGCCACTCAGCCAATCCTTACCTAGACAAACCAAAAATCTGTCCTCTGCTTCATAGATCATAGGTTTAGATGCTCCCTGACCTGAAAAGCTCAAGTTACAGTGGGTTGTAAAGAATTTGGGTCACACAGTCCCAAATGGGAGTGTTAACCATTCACAACCCTTCTACAAGGTCACTGCTCAGCAACGCGTACTTGGAGGAAACGAGTGGAAAAAAGATTTAAAAGCACATTGCTTGCTTTTTTTTCCTCACTTGATTACTGAAGACTGGTCACCAACTGAATGTGCAACTCTGTTAAAAGAAATATATGTGCTGCTTGTTGAAAAGCACTGTATAACTATTGTGTAGTGTATTGGAGTTAACATTGGGTAGTATGAAAGTTCTGAGGTTCTCTTTTTTTGTGATGGTTCATTCACCATCCATGCAAATCATCGCATTGTGCTGCAATCCATAAGTAATCCAATAGACATGTATAAACCAGTCCTCAGCATCATTCCGGTTTCATTTATAAGGAAAGGCAGTTTAGTGTCTATCATTCACCTTATCTAGGTACACTGATACTGAATGTTGTTTTTCCAGAGGCAAATCTAAAAAAAGTGGTCAAGATTATTTACCTTTAAAAATACCAAGGGTTGTTCATCCCTTAGCCTGACTTCTTGGGACAGGAAAGTGTCTGGATTTTTCTGGATTTCAGAATAATTGCATAAATAGAATGAGAAATGCTTCCTCTTGCTCTTTTCATTGTTACCCATTCGGTTGTCTGCTGGCCTCTTCAGCATTTTCCAACAATGTCTGTATAGACATACACCAGAGAGTAGAGAATTGAACTTACAGCCTGTATGTGGGAATGAGCACAAGACCTTCTTTCTACAGAAAGTTTTTAAAAAGTCTTGGACAACATGTCTGGATTTTTATGCTCATGCTCTCATCAGGACCATTTGTGCCCTTTGCACCCAAAGTTTCTAAGAACTGTTCCACACACAGTGTGACTGCAGCCAACCCATGTGCTATGCAGACACATTTCTCAGGGAGCTGCACACCATTAACCTGCCACCAAATGATAATGTGAAATTTGTTTTTGCATGCGATAGTGGAACGGCAAGTTCATAAGGGCACTGAAATTGGAAGGTGATCTTTGTATCATCTTCAGTAATAGAGGATAGAAATACTACAAACTGGTACACCGTCTCATGCTTGCAGCTCTGTGTTTAAGGGCATTTCAAAAAGATGAAAAATTATGTCCTGGGGGAAGTGTTGTAAGAAGAGGATGGCTGACACTGCTACCTGCCATCAGGCTGCCTGTTACTGTAACATGCCCTCCCTGATCTGGTTCCTGCAGCCAAAGGCATAATGACACTACGGAGATGGGTTGCTTTGATGGACAAAAATGCTGTATTTTGCCTGCATGCCTTCCTTCCCTGCGTCCATGTGTCAAAATGTCCTTCTGCTATATGGACTCCTCCAAGGAAAAAACGCATTAAAGACATGAACAGATTTAAATGCAAAAACCACCACCACCCCTTTTTTCAACCACACCACTTCAAGCAAGTCTGCTACAATTTCTTTTTAAATTGGACTATAATCTACCTGCTCATATTTCACACTTCTATTCCTACTGTTCCTCCAAGAAATATAGGGTTGACCTACTTGGAATTATTCCAGTGCATGAAGGAAAACAAAACTCAAAACTATATGGGAAGATACAACATTCTGATCTGTCTGTAAGCCGGTTACCATAACCATTTCATTTAACCACAAGAAATGCAAGGTAAGGCAAGTTTCATTCATATTTACAATTACAGGAGCTGAATTCAAAAATTGCATTACAGGAAAATGATAGTCAAACAATGATTCCATGTCTCCATCCAAAATAGTTTCAACTTCAGTTTGAAACAAATTTGCAGTTTGCTCTGCACGAGAGGATGATTATGTCTCCTTGGTGAAAGCCTCACTTGTGAGCTTCCGTATCCTAGCAGTCTCTGGATTGGTCTGAACAATACTCCATCCGGCCCATTCAATTGTGTGTCGAAGATGCATGATCTTGGCCCCTAATCATGCAGGGAACAGTTTCGCTAAACTGCCCTTCTATTCAGAAGTTTAATACTATTTTAAAGGAGAATTCAAACCACGTGTAGAAGGAGGTTCCAACAATCCACTTGTCATGTGATTGGGCAACTGTGCTATGTTGTGCTATATGTGGAGAACGATGTGTCCACTTGTATTTCTCTGCACAGTAGGAATGGGCTGGCCAAAGTATCAAAGAATTAGTTGCATGTGTAAAAGAAGCTTAATGTACTGAAATGTACCTCCTTGCACTAATATGTGCAGTGAGTGTGTGTGTGTGTGTGTGTGTGTGTGTGTGCAGGGCTGGCTTTAGGAGTAGCAGGGCCCAAGGCTGGACATTCCCTGCAGGGCCCCACACACACCAAGAAGAGCACTTGTGGTGCCAGGTGTGGCACCTGGAAATAGTTGGTGGTGACATGATGATGTCACCACAAACTGCTTCCAGGAGGCCCATTTTGGGCTGTGCAGAGGCAGGTGGGAGGGCCCAAGGCAAAGCTGCTCTGTTCGCCCCACTGACTTACAGTTCATAAGAGATCCCAGCTACAGCAGCAGGCAATATGCTCACTGCATTGGTGTGCTCCCCCCCCCCCGGCAATGTGCAGGAACCCATGTGATGGCATTGGTCACATTGTCCTGAGTCTGGTCCTGGGTATGTATGTATAACCCACTTGGAAAAATGGTGGTTTTGTCTTCAACCCTGTGAAGCAGGTTAGGCTGCCAGACTTGCCTATGAGCTTCATGGTCTTCCTGCTCCAAGCCACTAGACCAAAGTGCCGTTTCAGGGCCAAGCGTATATTCTGGGAACATCTTTTGAGGCAGCATTGTAGGCATACATTTGAAGAGTCACTTGGGTGAAAGATCACAACCCCATATAAAAGCAGCATGTCTTTTTTAAAGAACAAGAACATAACTTCCTCGTTTGAGTTGTCTTAAAGCAAAAGTAGCATACCGTTGATTTGGCTCTGTGTGTGCGTGCGTGCGTGTGCGCACGTGCACTTGCAGACCTGTTTCTGCAGTTCACATCTGTATCTGAGTTTCACCAGCATAGGTTAGTCACATCTAGTTTAGCTTCACTTGACTGTCTTCACTGAAACTCGCATTTCTTTACTGCTTTAAGAATTATGAGAAGAAAGCCAGGCGCAATCTCTGGGTAGAAAATGTAATAATAAAGATGGGCAAACTTTATCCTTCCTCTATATTTCCTGTAGGGACCACCTAATGTCAACTTCAATTTTAACATCAACTAATTTTTCCCTGACATGGGTGGCAATTCTTTGCAAACATACCTGGGAGCAAGCCTCATTAAATACAATGAGCCTTCCTTCTGAGTAAAGGAAGGATGCATAGAATGTGCTATAAGTGGGTTTTCTTGAATCTTTTTAAAGGGTTTTTTGTCTTCTGAAATTCATGCAGGGTAATACTGTAATATTGTACTGTTGTGTATTGGCAAAGACTCCGCTATGAACCAGGAAGCCCTGTCTGCCTCTTTCCACTTCTATAGGCAAACTTAGATTAAGTTAAGCCTCAGCCCTCTATCTGAATATGGGAATAAGGCTAACCTAGATTAAACAGTAGTAGTACCACACAGCCAGA
Source organism: Lerista edwardsae (assembly GCA_029204185.1). Taxonomy (NCBI): domain Eukaryota; kingdom Metazoa; phylum Chordata; class Lepidosauria; order Squamata; family Scincidae; genus Lerista; species Lerista edwardsae. Next base: position 5,920,069 of record JAJKFI010000001.1, read on the forward strand.
GGTGAGAAACACACTGTGAAGGCTACATCTGGGACTGAGGATTCAGTGAATCCCAGAATACGCTGCACTTGTAAAAATCCCTTGAAAGATGGTGCTTTAAACTAGTCTGTCCCTGTAAGCCACTTTGGGCATTTGCTTCAGCATGGGAAAGGCAAGGTATGAACTCTTTAAACAAATAACAAGAATGACTGAGATCATGGATATGAAGCTCTTTGAGAACCCTGTAGGTATTGTCTACAAGTGAAGTATTGTGAAAGCTAAAAATATGCCAGTATGTTCAGTATTTGTGCTTCATAAAGCTAAATTGCTCGTTGTTTGGCTTAATTTGATTTATCAGTCTGTTTGGGGTGGGGGAACAGGCAAGGCAGTCACATCAAGGTTCATTACAGAGATGCCCATCCTTTCCCATAGAGATGCATGCAATATGTTCCCTTAAATGTTGTCACTATTCATCATTTATACTGCTTTCTTCAAAGAGCTCAGAGCAAAGTATCTGGGGGTTATCTGTTGAAGAAATGCAGCAAAGCCCAGATATTCCACAGATAGGCTTTAGCTCAGCTGAAGGACAAATCTTTTTTTTTTTTTCTGGAAGAAAAGTAGACTTCATTTCAGTCTTGATGGAAACGTATAAGGTTTAGGAAGCTGTCAAAGGCTCAAACATGTTCAAGAAACAAATGCCAGTGATATCAAGGCACAGCTTTCTCCACGTTGTGATGAGTAATTGTCCTTTACCTTGCAGAGGACACAGAGGCCTATAATTAAATTGCTAGCGCACCTCTTTGCATGAATAATACAACTGGAAAAAGGAAGGTTTGCTGAAAAACATGAGCTGTGCATTCTAAAAAAAGAATGGCTTTCTCATATGATGTAGTTTCAGATACATTTACGTGTGGGCACTAGAAGACGTTGCAAAGACCAGACCCACCATCTTGCAAAAAAAAATATATTGGAAAGTGCTTTCATTTTTTTTTTTTATCAATCGTACGTGTCCACCATTAATTTCAGTGCAAATAGCATTCAAATCACATGCATCTGTATTAGAATGTTTGCTCCTGAAGCAACCTTCAGGGTAGTTCTAAGAAAGGACTTAGCTAATGCTTAGCTCTGTGAATTGGTGCATCACCCCACACTTGGGGAGCATCAGTACACGTCCACCACCCTCTGTCATGTGTATCTGGCATCCTATTTGCTGCCACCAGCACCATGAGTAAGGTCATAGAACATGATGGACCTTCTGCCCAGCTGTGAATCTGTCAACCCACAGCCCTCCGTACTTGAGTTGTCTGAGGAGAGGAGGTGTCTCCACGTGCATCTCCATACAATTCCACAACTCCTTCAAGCTCTTCCCTGAGTAGCGCTTGGCAGAGTAAGGCTTCAAAAATGGCAGGTTGGCTTCTTAGGTTACACGACTAGCCAGGTTTATGCTGATCAAAACAAAAGAAAAAGCCTTAATGGAAATAAAACGTGTGCTGGGGGGACGACGGCAATCAAATTCTATCTTTGCAATCAAGAGGCAAAGTTCAAAATAAAGTAAAAAAAAATTCTACCAGAAACTTCCATAGCTTAACTATTTAAGCATTACTTAAATAGCCCATTGACAATTCAGGGTCTTCCTGTCATTGAGGGAGAAGGGCGGAAGATTATTCTAGCAGGACAGCCATGAGGCTTTCACCCTGGCTTGGTAGACATCTCCCAACTTATCGCAGTTTATTGGGGGGAGGCGACTCGCTTCTTGAGTTCTGGTAGATAAGTTTGAAATTAATGGATTTTCACATTGTCCATTCCCAAACTGGGTTAGACTACTGAGCAGTGACAAGGTATGAGCGAAACGCGGTAGGAATCCAGGAAAGTTTGATCCTATACCCCTTATTGTGTCCTTGGGGATACCAGATGTCTGAGACTCCAATATACATTTGAGAGGGGATGCTACGCCGCAATATGTGACTAAGAGCTCTAGACAGCTTTCTAGGTGTATACAGAGGCAGCTGTAATTGAGAAAGAGGGGCCCACAGGGGAGGGCTATTTGTGATATCTCTCTAGGACCTAGGCCAGTGATGGCGAACCTTTTGGGCTCGGCATGTCAAGACCTTGGAAAATGCTTAGCTTGACTCTGCTGGTGTGTCAAACAAAAGGAGAAGCAATTCTTTATATTCATTTATATAAATTAAAAATACAGTCCAATCAAGTGTGATGCTATATATGTATTATATAAAGAAACATCAAATAATTACAAAAATGAAAAATGAGTAACACAAACTCAGTTTTGTCAGGTGGTGGTGAATGGTGGTGTGTCACCCCCAAACATTGTGGCGTGTTACCTTTGACACGCGTGTCATAGGTTCGCCATCACTGCCCTAGGCCATCTCCCTTAATGTGAACAACAGTTTTGCAGTTAGGAGAGCTACAGGGTCTCTTAAGGTTTAAAAATATGCATTACATTAAATGTGTGGTTTGCAAGCATCTGCATTCTAACGTTAAATAGCAGATAGACGGCCCACCACCACAAACCATGACACACTGGTAGGGTACGGGACTGGGCTTTAATTATATCCTTCACTGGGATTCAGATTGACCACCTCCTGCAGGTGCTGTTTGCCAAAGGAAAAACGCTAATCGATATCCATGTGAGGTTTCTCCTCCTCTGGGCAAAGGGCACATGTGGGAGGGGGAGTTCCTATTGGAATTGCAGCAGAAGATTGGGATGGTGATGATGATGATGATGGAGTCTGGTAGCTATTTTATTTTGAAAAGAGAGCACATTTCTAAAGTAAGCATAGTTTGACCTTTACAGTGAAGACTGATGTTCTAAGTGTGAATGGGGTTTGAAATGCCCCATTGCAATGCATGTGGATCTAATCCAGTTCCATTGCACTTAGGAGGTATGCTAGTATTCCCTCCTGCTTATTTCAATGAAGTGAGCATGATGTGGACCAGGGTTGAGAGTGAGCGATGACATGCTGACTTTTCAAGCAGTCATATGACTTGGAGGCCCAACATGTCTCTGTAGCTCGTGACCACAGCCTCCTGCAGCGATATTAACCCATGGCTAGGCCCCTAGGCTTTCAGGTATTCTGGGCCCCCTCCAGAACTCTTCAGGAAAAGGAGGACAGGCTCCTAGCCCTTGTTACCATCCCTTGTTACTGTTTCTCTCTGTTCCTCCCCTGTCTCCCTCCAGCTCACAAGCCAGCAGGCAGCTCATGCAGCGGGTCCATCTGGCACTGCAGGGAGCCCTGGCTAACCGGAAAGGAGGAGTGTGTCAGTGTTGTCACCTGCCTCCAGTACAGGAGCTGGGTTGGCAGATAGCCAAGTGCGCAGGTGCCGTTCAGCCCTGGCACACTGAACACACTCCACTCTGCGATGTCTACTCCATCTACTCCTTGAAGCAGAGCCAGGCATCCGGCCACACAGGAGCTGCTCAATCCTGGCTTGCTCACCACCCTGGATCCGCCAGGCCAGGCCTGGCCCTCATGGCAGCTCTGCGTTGCTGTGGTTTGGCTCCCTGTGACAGGGGTGGACTGCTTGCAGCCATCTCTCATGAGTGATAGGGCCTGGCTCGAACCTTGTGCTCCAACATTGGGGTGGGATAGGGCACAGATATCCGTGGCAAATTGATGAGCCCTAGTCCCTGCAGGGCCCCTAGGCTTCGGCTTCCTAATGGATAATACAGCCCGGCCTGCAGCCATTCCCCTCCATTGTTCTAGGTAGACAGAAACACAAGAGGTTTGTCAAGTCCAGAGGGGTGGGGTATGGGCAACCATATTTGACGGATTAGTTCAGTTTGGCTCGGTTGGCTACAGGTTTGGCAGTACTGCTCCTCAGGAAAGTGGATTCTCGGTAAGGCTATAGCAGCAAATTTCAACCTTTTTCAACTTATGGCACACTGGCAAGGCACTAAAATTGTCATGGCACACCATTGGTTTTTTGATAATCTACAAGGCTCCCCCATGCTGCTGGTGGGGGGCTCACATCCTCCAGTAAGGCCTTACTAATGCAAGACCCTCCTCAAATTCCCATGGCTGGGGTGGTGGTGTTTTTTGGTGATATTTTTCCCAAAATGTCTTGATTAAAATAGCAAACTGCAGTGTTATGTGTTTTTATTCTACATTCTCAGTCCAAGTTCTCATTTTTATTTTAAATGCTTTAAAAGTGTACTAGGCAGATGATATATAAGTGGTCTTGTGTCAGCAGATGCAGCCACATTATTATTTTGAATTGGAAAAGTCGTCTATTTTAATTTCTGGAAAATATCTTAAACACCAAAATGCAATGTTTTTTGTGTGTGTATGTTCTGATATTTTAACCACCAAAAGGTGGTTGTTAATGCTCAAAAGGTGGTTATCAACAACAACAAAACCACCCTAACTATGGCAGACTTGTTGAAAATTTCTTGACTATAGGAAGAGCTTGATGGATAGACTAAATAGAATGTTAGCACTTGCGTTGTAGAATTTGAGGCTATATGTGAGTAATATAAGACAAATTAACATGAAACAAATTTCCTGATGTATACGTTAAAATTCATGATTGCAACATACTCATAGCTGCCCCAAATATAAATTAAAAAAAGACATTTCAGTTGAACTAATATGTAGCAATGTCCCTGTACATGATAATTTCTACTCTTCTACCATACAGTATTTCAATAGTTCTAAAAAGGGGTGCCCATTTAGAAAAATAGAGCTGCATTTGAGAGAGTCCAGATCACTGTGATCATCAAATAATCTGGAAATGATGATGTGTAGGAGAAGCTATTTAAAAAATCAGCCTGTAAGTGAGCCTTACTAGTAGTTAACTTGAGATCTTTTCTTTTCAATATAGGCACAAATTGTGGTGCTGGGATTGTGTGATAATAGCTGACAAATCCTACTGTTCCAACACTAGTTACGGTTATTAAGCCATAACAGAAGAGATGTGAAAGAGCCTTCCCATTGTGCTTGTAGAACAGCCCTGTCCCCTCTGTTAGTATAGTGGGGGAAGTTCTCCCCTCCTCTGATCTGTGCGAATGATACTGTTAAATATTTTGTGCGATCTGCATATTTTAAGGAAGCGTATTTGTTTTTGTGTGAGGCCTGAGCCAAACTGACTTGAACAGCAGGAGAACCATTCTCTGTGCTTGGAGGCTTCTGCTAGCTTACAATCTGCTTTCTCGCTCCTTTCCACGGGCCTCTTGTGGAAATGGGGCTCGTCCTAGCACCACAGTAGATATTCAGAATAAAAGGCAAAGATAATTGCCTGCAGCTCAGAAGGGAAAGGGTATTGTTTTGGACTGAGTTCTCCTCTCATTTACTGAAAGGAGCCTGATCTTTGAAACAAAGGCATTCAGCTTAACTGGTAATGGGGGGGGGAGGAGGAGAAGGGCTGGCAAGTCCCCTTGGAATTACCTGGTGATTGAATAAAAATAGAAGAAGCCTCATTAATTACCCTGAGCCTGCCATTTCAGATTAAGGGCCAAGTGGCAGCTCTCCGGAGCAGTGGTGGGAAGAGCAGGAGCTGGGGCCAAATGGGATGTCTGGGGAAGCAACGCGCTCGACTTCTCCGACTGTTCAAAGGCTGTCCCATTGTGCAGTGAGGCCCGGAAGGTCCCCCTGGAAATGCAGGGAGGACTCTGGCAATGGAGTGGCAGTTTGGATAAGATGCTAGGTAACTGCCTGTCAATAGCCGGGGGCTGCTTCCACAATGTGAACCTCCAGTTAACACTCTTGATGCTTTTTCTCATAGGAAAAATTCACTTGTAAAGGCATTCACTTGTCAAGGAAAATGAAAAGTGGTACATTAAAGTATACACTTGAAAGGGGACAGAACCTGCCTTTTTGCTCCCAGTAAAAAGTGTGTGTGTGTGTGTGGAGCAATTTCATGTATAAAGTCCAATCATGTATAAAGTGAGAATGGGGGAAACAGATTCTCCTCCTCCCCAAACTGCGTCCCAGAATGAAGTATGTTTGCCTCATGTCGGAAAACAAGCTAGTCACTGAACTACTCTTATTCCTTCTCTATTTAGTTTAGTCCTCTTATGTAGCTTTTAATGATTTTTTTAAAATTAGGTGATACATAATTTGCAGCCTTGTGCACTCACTTATTTCTCACATTTTTATACCATCGTTCCTCCAAGGAGCTCAGGAAAAAGTGGGGTATAAGTGTATTAAATATTTAACTCTGTCCCAAGTTCTTCTTCTCAGTCGTGTTATAGCGGGACAGTTACAGAAGCTGAGAACTCCTGTTTGCCCTTTTGGGTAGTGCCTGCACTTCTGACAGCTTCTGGGGCAGACTGGAGAATACAAGCCGGCAGGGAGAAACTCCGATTACCCTATAGCACAGTGGTTCGCGAATGTTTAAGTACCAGCACCCACTTTTTAGAATGGCAATCTATCCAGGACCACCGGGAGTGATGTCATTGTCACTCCAGAGCATCCTGCTTTCCTGATAATGCTGCAATAAGTTGGGTTATTTCTCATCCATTTTGTGAATGGTGAAAGAAAGGAAAGTGATAAAGGGAAAAAAGCCAATTTACAAGCACAACAACCACACAGCCCTCCCCCGCATCCCATCTTCTCATATTTTCAATATGGCTGCTCTAGGTGCTTCACGACCCACCTGAATTTGGCTCGCAACCCATTGGTGGGTCTTGAACTATAGTTTGGGAACCACTGCTAGCAACATTTTTCAATTGGTGGTGCATGTACCTCTGGTGGTACTTGATGTGTTTCCAGTGGTATGTGAGGCTCCCAGGGAACACTCCACCCAGCAGCAGATGACGCCACTACAAACAGCAGTAGGAGGCTCAATTTGCCAGACAGAGTTCCAACATGTGCTTGTCATGCTCTTGAAAAAACTCACCCACTTGCCCTGAGCTTCTTACTGGTTCTGGCACTGATCATTCAAACTGAGCTGCTGGTTCTAGCATTGTCTGGCCTCCCAACCTAGAAGGAATCCGTCAGAAGCTTGATTGGCTTGTCTACACACACAATTACAAATACATTAGCTAGGTTAACAAAATCTAACTAATTTATTAATTAATTAGCTAGGTTAACAAAATCTTTAATTCTACCATCATCACTAAATGATTCAGGAAGGCTGCCATAGTCTCTATTATGGCAGACTCTCCTGCTGACAGAATATTGCTCAATATATCGCAGTCTGAACTACCACTCTTCTTGGTCAACAATGGATCTAAATATTTCCTAAAGGTAAAGGTTTCCCCATGACCGAATGGTCTAGTTGTGACCGACTGTAGGGGGCAGTGCTCATCTCCGTTTCTAAGACTGTAGAGCTGGTGTTTGTCCAAGGACAAGTTTTTGTGGTCATGTGGCCGGCATGACTATACGCTGTAGCGCATGAAACGCCATTACCTTCCCGCCGAAGTGGTACCTATTTATATACTTGCATTTTTTACGTGCTTTCGAACTGCTAGGTTGGCAGGAGCTGGGGCAAGCAACAGGAGCTCATTCCGTCACATGGTCCCGAACTCCCAACCTTCTGGTCAGAAAGCCCAGCAGCAGCGGTTTAACCTGCAGCGCCACCACGTCCCTATAAATATTTCCTACAAAGGGCCATATAGAGTGGACAATTCAGAATCGTGTGAGGGAGGAATTCCACTCCACCCAACTCGCAAGAGCAGCAACTTTCGCTATATAGTGTCCCATTAAATCATGTCATTATAGCACTACCAATGGAATGACCATTGCACTTAGCAAGGATGAAGGCCCTGCATTCCTTGGGACGTTTCAGCAAGTAAAGGTACAGTGCTGGTTGGACAGCTTAAAACGGAATCTGCAGGTTCAATTGTGAACAGAGCTTGTGCTCTGTGGTTCCTGAAGTTATATATCCAGTAGCAACCTGGAAGTAACTGACAATGACATCTTCACCAGTTATTTCCGGTGATACTTAAGATAATTAGACCATGAGAAGTGGTACATCTGTGGGCAATGGTTGCTAAACACTGCCCTATAGCAAACAGAGTTAGTGTTTTCTTTGCTCATCTTTCACTAGAAGGCCACGTAACATTGTTGTATGTAATTTTCGTGAGGTGAGCTTTTTGTGACTCATTCTGTACTCGTCTTTAAAAAGCATTGTTAGGATTAGTGATTTAAAATTCTGCTAAGTGCAGTACAAGGAGCAATATAAAATCCTTGCTTTAGTAATGTGTTGTTTTTTCTTTGTAAATAGGTGTAGCACAATGGGAAGAAGAGGAAAACAAGCAAATGTTCAGGTAAAGATTTCCCCACAATCGAATGGTCTAGTCGTGACCGGCTCTAAGGGGTGGTGCTCATCTCCATTTCTAAGCTAAATACCTGGCATTTGTCCAAGGACAAGCTTTCGTGATCCGTGGCACACGGAATGCCGTTACCTTCCCACCGAAGTGGTACCTATTTATCTACTTGCATTTTTACGTGCTTTCGAACTTCTAGGTTGGCAGGAGCTGGGACAAGCGACGGCAGCTCATTCTGTTGCGCAGTCTTGAACTGCCAACTTTCTGGGCAACAAGCTCAGTAGTTTAATCCGCAGCGCCACCACATCCCTCATGTTCAGGTACATTCACATTAAAAATGGCCAGGTGGAATGGCTAGTGATTGAATTAATGACAAAGTTTCATTTCAAACATCAAACAATTGAGTTTACCTTTCAGAACAAACTTCTTGATTCATTGTTCTGTATAGGACACAAAGGCTAGAATCCCAAGCACACTTACCTGGGAGTAGGTGCCTTTGAACAAAATGGGAGTTCCTCTTGCGTAGGCATGTAGGGGATTGTGTGGTAAGATGTACAGGTCAGGTTCTATCCAGGAGCCATTGGATAGGAAAGTAAACCAACTTGTGCTGCTGCTGTCCTGTCTCCTGGGCAATTGGCCTACCAGCTTATCTCTGGACAAACCACAAGCCTCATGAATGGCTGGGAAATGGGGAGGCAACATGCTCGTGGACCAGCACCCATGTCCAACTGGAGCAAGCCTGAGGAATCTCTTAACGGAAGAGAGAACTAGGGAGGAAGACGCAGGGACCCTTCTATCCAGAAAGATGCATTTGCAGCTGAACAAAGCCGGCTCACCACCTCTGCCTGAATCAGAAGAGGCATTAGGGGTTCACTCATTTAGTTTGCGCACCTGGGTGTGTGATCGATCAGTCAGTCAGTCACACTGATGTGACTGTGTAAATCAACATAGGGGTTGAACCCTTGGAAAATATTCTGGCTATATGTACTGCTGTACACACATAGTGATCAACAATCAGGTATACTGTACATTGTTCACAAGCTTTATGCATGTTTAATGTGTGAATAGTGTTGTGAGCTCTCACAAACCTCCTTAACAAGTTCTGATAGCTGTGCTTTCTCTAGAATCTAGCATATCAAAGTTTAAGCTGAAAAATGTTGCTCTGTAATTTGTCAGATGACTAGGTTTTGACTCTGTGCTATTATCTGCTGGCGTATTTAGTGGTTTGTTTGTATTTTTAGGTTTAGTGTTGGCCACCTTGAGCATTTTTATTCTGGAAAGGTGGGATAAAAATATCTACACTAATATGAGCAAGTTCCCCTGATCTCATTTCAAGTTCTCAGTTCTTCCTGCCTTGAATAGGTAATGAGATTAATAATGGAACATTGTGGTATTAATGCAGAATTAAAGCAGTCAAGGAATCTTCTAAAATGTGCAGGGAAGTACTTAGTTGAAAGCTTCATGCCGCATTTCAGTGGGCAAAGTTGGCATGGAGTTATAATCAATGAAATGTTTTCATTGATTTTAACTCCATATCAAACTGGCCCACTGAAATGCCGCATGAAGCTTTCAAGCAAGTTCTCCCCCGTGCAATTTTTTTCTTTAGGTTTTCTTTGGAAAGTTCTCAAGAACACTGTATATTTGAAGGCCAGTTACAGGTCCAAGTTGCACCATTGCAGCTGCTGAAACTTATCCCTGGGCAAGGGGACAAATGTCCTCTTACCCCAAGAAGACTTCCAGCAGCTGACATTCTCATGCAGGATGCAGCACTGGCAGGGGGCAGGTTTAGCCTTTGCCCCAAAGGCGATGATGAATACACCTGTATAATTCCCCCCCCCCATATTTTAGTGAATTGTTTCCAGTCATGCCGAAGGGAAAGAGCTGCGCGTTGAGGGCAAACGTTTTTACCACGACAGCACTGCTCAACATGGTAACTCTATGACATGGGGGTGCACTGTCTTAGTCCCTAGTTCCCCCAAGGGTCTGTGCAATATACAGATCCTTCTTCCTCATAAACCCTACCTATTACCATGACTGTTATTATACTACTCCAGTGATGGAGAACCTTTTGGGCATGGCGTGTCACAACTTAGGGAAATGCTGACTCTGCCGGCATGTCAATCCCCCTCCCATGTCAATTCATGTATTTAAATAAAAGACAAAATCCTGTGTATTCAGTAGGCTCATGTGTGGTGCTATGTATCATAGAAAGAACATGAAATAATTACAAAAGTGACAAATAAGTAAAACAATCTTGGTTTTTGTCAGGCTTTGGTAGATGCTGGTGTGTCACTCCAAACGTGGTGTCACCTTTGACGTGTGTCACACCGTCTCCCTCACTGCGCTACTCTATAGACTTTAATCAGGCATTGAAAACTGTCAAGTCAATTATTAAATCATGGGATGTTCCCATTTGGTGGTGCCTTCTGGAATGCATCTGACTCTACTGTTTCTCAGTCCATGACAACTTGCTGCTATAGCATCATTAAAATATGCAGAGTGAGAAAAGTTTGCATAAACGTATTATATCTGTATTATACTGATAAGCATTGGCTTGAAGGAATATGTAGTGTAGCAATTTAATGTACAGTGTCTTTTGTATATGATGATGTATTAAAATAAGCCCACTTGGCAACTATTTTTGATATGCAAATTGCTTCGTGAATTACTTTTTGTTGAAAAAGTGGTATATATTAACCTAGATCAAACATTAACAGTACTTTTGACAAAGAAGTTCAGAAGTTTATTCAGGATATAAACTGTATTGCAAAGGCATCCCTAGGTGCTAGCTCCTTTTTAACTTAGTTGCCTCAATTTTGTGTAAAGAATACCCCATTTCATATAGTATAGACAGACTATATAAGGGAGATGAGAAAGTCCTGATGGGTTAAAAAGGGGTTAAATTAGCTCATTTCGGTGCAACAAAATTATGTTACTTTGAAACACTTTGAAATCTGTTCAGTGATTTTGTCAATTGGCAGACTGCACATGTCAATAAATAAATATGGATGTGTTATGGCAGTTCATTAATTTGGGGGCCTGCAAAGTTTCCCACTTCTACTTCCACAATAAAAAGCAACTGACAACAGCTGTGCTCCAAAGTCACGAGATGAAAGGTAATGAATTTGCAGTAATCATTTTTATTTAATGCTTGTTGTCTGCTGTGAAATTAGGTTAATATGCATGTGGGAATAGCGCAGAACTGAAACAAACAGGTTGTCTTCACTTTGCGGATGTTCTGCTTTTTCAAGCCATTTGATAAAAGTTGTTGGTTTACATTTAGGCTCTTTGTGAATATCTTGATTTCTTTGTTTTCTCACGTGCCTTGATTTTTTTTTTTTTTCAGGATCAATTGGGAAATATATCATGCCACAACATAACCATAGATATCGAAATTTTGGTCTGCTCCTTCCTGTATTTGCTGAATCTACTGAGAAGGAGCCAAGCCTTTTTGAAATGATGACTTGAAAATCCTGGATTCAAATTGCATTGGATTAACTGAAAACAATGTGTAAAAAGTGTTTAGGGGAGACAATAGGGCATGAAAAGAGGAGAAGATGATAGAAGGGAGATAGAAGATGCTAAGCAGGGCCTAAGTCAATGTGACCAATGTCACCACATTGGGGGGCCCTCACTTTGGGGGCCCCAGCACCAGCACGGTGAGCAGATCGCCTGCAGCTTCAGCCATAATCTCTATGGGCTGTCAATCAGTAGGGCAAGCCGAGCAGCTTTGCCTTGGGCCCTCCCACCTGCCCCTGCCTCCGAACTGCCCAATATGGGCCTCCTGGAAGCAGTTGGGGGTGACGTTATCGCCATCAATTATGTCCAGATGCTGTGCACAGCACCACAAGTGAATGGGGGGCCCTGCAGGGAGGGGGGGGCCTGCGAGAAAGCCTTGCATTGGGCCCCACTGCTCCTGGAGCCGGCCCTGATGATGCGTGTCAGTATTGTAACTTTGGACTTTTTGTTTGATGTACTTTGCTTCTTAACACACATTTGCAAACTTCAAGCGGACATTTTTTTCAACTAAATGGAGTACTCCTTACATTGGGAGATAGTGGAGTAAAAAAATCATCCTTTTTTTCCTGTTTGCTAACAAATAGAACAGCAGTATTTTTCTATGCGCATTTCTTTTTCTACAACTTAAGTGCAGCTTGGCAGATCTAGTCATATTACTTTTAGTTCTGTTTTTGTTAATGGATTTCAAATTAAAAGCTCTTAATTCTGCACCCACCTGTGTCCATTTTGCTTGAATTATTGCAGCATGTTTTCAAACCAAACTTATCTCTGTCCTAAATACGTCAAGCATCATGTAAGCACCGTGCACTCAACGTTGGGTTGAGTGTTGGTTTATCAACCGTGATCTTGGCCAGTGGAGGATCATTCTTGCATCCCATTCTGTGCTTGAGCCGTATCATACTTTCTTTCACTGTGTGAATTAGCCTCTTAATGGAACCTATAGTATACACCAGGGCAGCCAAACCGCAGCTCGCGGCTCCTTGACATGTAATGTGCAGCTCTCAGAAATATGTTGGCTGAGCTTCTTGCATCACAATTAATATAAGAAGTAAATAAGAAATTTTCAGGCTATATAATTTACTGGTTATAAATGGAATCATGGTGAGTAAATATGTCTAAGAATTGAAATGCTGCTTAAACATTTTGGCTCCCAAATATCTCTCTTGTGGCTCTCAAACAACTGAAGTTGATCGTGGGTCTTGCATTGAGCAAACCTGGCCAGCCCTGGTACGGGGTGTGTGTAACTAATGGAAGGAAGGGCTTTGTTCTCAAGCTTTGGTAATCTTCCCCTTTAGAAAGGAATGTTTCAAAACACTGCATATTGAAGTTGATAGAAAATGTTCCTGCACTTGTGGAAGAAAATGTTTTTTAAGAAGAAGTGCCAAATAAGATTGTTGTGAAACGCAGTAACCACTGATAGGACTCCACTAATCCAAGTAGTCAAAACAGGACAGAGCTGAAAATGCAAATGAGGCCGTTTTTGTGTTTGTCTCCCCAGGATATAGATTCTCACTTTGCTGCACACACGGAATATGGCTGTTAAAACTGGTTCACTTTGAAGTTTGATAGGAAATAAATATGCTCAGGTCTAGAGGACTTGAAATATTGAAAATGACAGGCTATTTACAGTTGACCTTGTGTCAGAATATCTGAATCGGCTCTGTATTTATTTCCCTTCTCATACTGGTGATCTGTCAGGACATTTTGAAGGTGTTTGAAGAATATTCCTTTAGTAGGATGCATTAAAGATCTAATCCCTTCAACTTTGTACAAAACAAAACTCTACAAAGTGCATTGAAGACTCTTGAAGATAAGGCCAAGGTATTGCCTTGGTTGCAAATATAAGCTCATTGCTTCCAAAATGAAGGAAAGCCCATCTGAGAAACCAGCATGATACCATAAATATTATTACAAAGTTATTATGCATGGTAAAGATACAATAAATTATTACAAATACTACAAAGTGGGCTTTGCAGTGGTTCTTGGATCTGAGGTAGAGTGTGTTTCACCCCTGGCTTGAAAGCACTGACTTGGGTATCGGTAACATCTTTAAGGTTGTGCCAGTCTGGAAAAGCAAAGATATCACCCTAAATACAAAAGGCAGACTAGTTAAGGCAATAGTCTTCTCTATAACATTGAATGGGTGTGAGAGCTGGACAATAAGAATAGCTGACCAAAGAAGAATTGATGCTTTTGAATTGTGGTGCTGGCGAAAATTGTCATGTATACCATGGACAGCAAGAGTAACCAACAGACATGCTTGACCGTATAAAACCAGATACATCACTAGAAGCCAAAATTGCAAGACTGTCTGATTTACTTTGGCCATGTCATGCGTGCAAATTCGTTAGAGAAGTCAATGATGTCAGCAATTGTTAGTGGAACAAGAAGGGGCAGGCAAAGAATGTGTTGGCTTGATTCCATCAAACAGATACAAAGATGAAGGCCCAACTACTAAAAGAAGCTGTATTCGATAGCATAGCATGGAGAGCTCTTGCCTATAAAGTCCCCGAGGGTCGGACATGACTGAATGGATAAAACAACAAACAGCAACAGTTTGTGCCAGTGAGAAATGGATCCAACATCATGACAGATAGGTAGCATGGTGGAGTAGTGAGCATGTGCACTGACTTCTGTATCTAGGATACCATCAGTTGCCACGCTATGACATATGGTCTCCACCATGTTGCATAAGGCTGTTGATCAGCATGATTTTAGTGTCCCTCCATCGTCAGACGTACAGTATTCTAGATAGTGAAATTGACAGCTTTCATGGTAAAGCATGCATGATTTCATGTCAAGTTTCATGACAACATGGTATGAAACGGATCCACAAACTCAAAAGGGAGTCTTGCAAGAACATCCTGAGGATTTGTCTCATTGCACAGGCTGACATAATGAATAGACCAAGACAGACTTGAGGTATGTGATGAAATAGTCATGTGACCAATTTGCATGTTGCTGCAATGATCTTCATAAAAGGCTGGGGTGAGCACGGTTAGATGTAAGCAAGAGGCATATGATGAGAAAAATAGCAAGTTTTTTCTTCATTTAGATTTTTATTGGAACCTTCATTTTCCAAAATTTTGGAGTAGGCAAAAATTCCAGAAATCCTTTTAGAATTCTTTGACAAGGTCAGCAGGCATTTGGATGTGGGCATACATTCCTGCTTTACATTCCTTGTTCATTCTCAGCAACAAAATATAAAGGTCCTGAACTTGCGCAGACACTCAGATAGTCAATCCTGAAAAGGGAGTTCCTAAACCTAGGATGTGGCTGCCGGGGATTCTCCTTCCCATGTTACTGATCAGCGTTGTTTAAAAAAGCACCACAAAAAATCCTGATGCATGACTATCTACCTCTTCATTTGAGCTGTCTCTGTTCCCTGTACACCAGGGAGTCCTCTGATTAAAACAGTAGGAAGACATTTAGATGCTACTGTTGGCTGCCCCTACATTGACTTAGTGGCAGTTTTAGATCTGATTTACAAATTAAAGATCAACAAATTACCGGGCCGAGATGGCATCCACCCAAGAATTGTTAAGGAACTAAAGAATGCCACTGTGCGAGAGGATTGGAAAACAGCAAATATCACACCAATCTTTTAAAAAGGAAGGAGAGGAGACCCAGGAAACGTCTGTTCCAGCTAAGATGGTGGAAAGCCTCATCAAAGATAAAATCCTAAAATACATAGAGGAACAGGTGTTGCTGAAGGAAAGTCAGCATGGCTTCTGTAAGGGTAAGTCTTGCCAATGAACCTTTTAGAATTATTTGAAAAGGTCAACAGGCATGCGGATGCAGGCAAACCTGTGAATGTATCTGGATTTTCAGAAGGCTTTTGACATGGCCCCCCACCAAAGGCTGCTGAGAAAACTTCATAGGGAATAAGAGAGCAGGTCCTTTTACGGATTAAAATTGGTTGACCAGGAAACAGAGAGTGGGGGTCAATGGGAAATTTTCACAATGGAGAGAAGTGAAGAGTGGTGTGCCTTGGGACCTGTACTTTTCAACTTGTTCATAAATGACCTGGAGACAAGGATAAGCAACAAGGTGGCCAAATTTGCGGATGATACTAAACGTTTCTGAGTGGTGAAAAACAGAACAGATTGTGAAGAGCTCCAGAAGGATCTCTCCCAACTGGGGAAATGGTGGGCAGCAAATGGCAGATGCATTTCAGTGTAAGTGTAAAGTAATGCAAATTGGAGCAGGAAAAAAAACTTTACATAGAGGCTAATGGCTCTGTGATGAATCTGGAGAGAGATCTTGGGGTACCGGTGGACAACTTATGAAAGGATTGATTCTGTGTGAAGCAATGGTGAAGGCCAATTCCATGCTCAGGGTAATTAAAAAAGGGAATTGAGAATAAAACAGGCAATATTGTATTGCCATTGTACAAATTGAAAGTAAGGTCCCATTTGGAATATTGTGTACAGTTCTGGTTGCCACATCTCAAAAAGGACATAGTAGAGCTGGAAAAGATGCAGAAGAGAGCGACCAAAATGATTACTGGGCTGGGGCACCTCCCTCATGAGAAAAGTCTACAGCATTTGCGGTTCTTCAGTCTAGAACAAGGATGCCTGGGGGGGGGGAGCGGGACACATTGAGACATACACGGGCTGGATAGAAGGATGTTCTTTTCCCTCTCTCAACACCACAGCCAGGGGACATCCACTAAAATTGAGTTGGAACAGGTAAAATAAAATACTTTTTTTTTTTTTACTCAGTAGGCAATTAATCTGTAGAGCTCCTTGCCACAAGATGGCATCTGGCCTGGATGCCTTTAAAAGGGCATTGGGCAAATTTCTAGAAACATCTATCACAGGTTACAAGGCATGAAGGGTATGTGCATCCTCTTGGTTTTAGGCTACTTCAGAATGCCAGGTGCAAATGGCAACCGGATTTGGGCATCTTGTTGTCGTGTTTGCTCCCCGAGGCATCTGGGGGGTCACTGTGACATACAGGAAGCTGGACTTTATGGGACTTCAGCCTGATCCAGTGGGGCTCTTCTTATGTTCTTACTTGTTCTGGGCTAAATCTCCTGATCAAGCATCAAGAAGTCTCTACTCTTCCAGGATTTCAGAGGCATCACATGATTCCTTTGCCATGAGAATTGGCCCCAACTCCTTTTCTGATGAAGAAATGAATCATGTTGACAGAAAATCTTATTACCCCATTTCTTAGGGAAAAAGATGACATTTTAACAAGAGCCTTCCTTTCTGTTAATTGCTATTACAGTTTCTCCCCAGACTGTTCTCACTCTCAGCCCACGTAGGAAGTCTGATAATTTTCAAATTAAATTATGATGGGTAGAAATTTAAATCACTTAAAAAGAAAAGCAGAAAAAAGAAACAGATTTTGACTGTTAGAAATCTTGGCTGTTGCATTTTGAAAAGTATCTGGGGGCTTATTACGAAGACTTCATGGGATGCAGCATCCTCTTCCAACTTGTCCTCGAAGTCTGGTGCCAAGTTCAGGACCCTGTTAATGGTTTTTAACATATTTATTAAGGTCTTGCTGATGCATTGGGATTCTGCCCAGTTAAAATCAGCTGGCAGTCACTTTGTTTGGCTGAGCCTTTGGCCTGATCCGGAGGGGCCCTTCTTAGGTTGCAATTTAGAATGTATTTTTACCAGTTGACATCAAGGGGATTAATGAGCATAATGTATGAAAGTCTCCTGAGACATAGACCGAGTCCCTGTTGAAGCTCTCCTGCCTCTTCCTGAAATTCCAGGTGATTTGCCTGAGTAGAAATCTCTAAAATTCACTTCAAATTTGGGTTTAGATGAAATCGCATGGCAGGCTTAGTTATAGCCCTAATGTTCATGAGAAGATTTTTTCATTTCAAACCCCTTTCCTTTCATTCCAGTGGGGGTCAGGATTTGCACGTTCTTTGTGGGTTAGGATTTGTTAGATTTGCACGTTCTGATGGCGCTGCAGGTTGGCACTGCAAGTGTTTCATCAGAGTTCAAAAGGTAAAATGTGAATTGGTCTGCGCGTGGCACTCCATCATGCCTACAAAGGCTTTGTTCCTTGTCAAGAGTTTCTGAGAAAACCTGTATCTAAAACAGGGAAGAAAAGTGGCTTCTCCAGGTTCCACAGCATCACGCTTCAGGACATTATTTGTATAAAGCTAAAAATTTTCTAAAATAGAAATTCTGATTTATCCATATTTAGTATTGTCCTTGGTTCGTGTATAGACAGTCGTGTAGGGATGTTGCTGGAGAGCTGTTCATCAGTCTGAGACCCTGCCTAGTGACAGCACTCTAATCACGCATTGTCACACTAGCCCAACGTCCCTCAAAGTGTGCCCTTGGGAGCCCTGGAGCTCCCTGGGACCCCTTTGGAGTTCCACGAGCACACAGCAGGTGGCCACACCCTACCCAGTTTGCACTGGGACTCCGATTCCATGCATATGCTGTTGGGAGTTCTCAAAGACTCTTTTTTGGGCTCCAGAGACCAAAAAAATGGAGTACTGCTGCACTAGACCAATACAGTAATAATAATACATGTATTTATATACCGCCTTTCTTAAGGTCACTAGATTTCTCTAATGATTACAACTCAAGGCGGTTTACATAGGCAGACTTTTCACAAACCCGAAGGTTTTTACAATTTACAGAATGTTCTATCTTTCAAGAACCACAGTCAAACAGATCTTTCTTTCTGGATTTAGCCTTCTTTCTTTAGCCACCCGTCTGTCGTCTGCTGGCTGATGAGGCTTCCCTGCTCTCACCAGAGACGCAGCTGCGTTCAGCACAGTCCTCCTTCCACGAGGCAGCTGGAACTCAGCTTTTAATCAGCCGCAGTTTGCAAGGTCTGCCGCTCACACAGACTTCCGGGAGTCTGGAGCTCACGACCTTGAGATCTTCAGTTGTTATCTTTGGGCAAACGGAGGCATTAACCCTCTTGGCTAAATCTTCTGCCCCAGTACAGGACAGCTATTCTGTGAGCATTCGTGGATCCAAGACTGATCAGAATATATGGAATACCTTGTTGAGTCAGATCAAGGTCTCTGTAAGCCATCATGATTTCAGATAGCAGGTAGCAGATGGGGGGCCTTTGGAGTTTACCGGAAGAGATGGAATACTGCTGACAATCATTTCCCTCTCTGTTCCCAGCAGACCCTGTTTCTGCTTTCCTGTGTGTGTCCATTACGTTCTTTCTGGTTGCCCAGGTTCCTCCTCCTCCGGCTATCGTGTTCGAATGTTCTCGACATTTCTCAATTCTTGCACATAATTTTGCTCCATGATTCCGGTGACCTTAGAATGCAAGAGAAGTGAAATGTCCCTTCCATGGGAGATGGCATAAATATTTGATTATCTGTTAAACAACAGGATATGATTTCTTCGAGACGCGGGGAGAAGCGTGCGAGAGATAGGGTGGCTGGAGAAATTTTATTATGTCCCATTTCCCACTGAGCTATATTAGGCCTGATGCGTGGCCTGGAGGAGTTGCCCTGATGGGACTGATAGCGGCGAGCGGGACATTTTGCTTTCAGGGGTGTAGCAGCTGAACAGTGGCATAAAAGAGCTGGCCTCCTCATTGTCCTGCTTTCTGAAAAGATTTGCCTTTTATCAGGAAATCGCGTGTGCTTCCGTGGCTGCGAGAATGGCTGGATCCTTATCTCCTTTTATCCCGGCAAAATAATGCCATGTTAGTATTTGCAGGTGGCTGATATTGTTCTGTGTAAACAAACCTCCCAGTTCTCTAAAGAGAAGCGATGTTACTCGATTTTTATCAGCCTCCATTTTCACAGTGAAAGAGGGACGCCTGTGGAATTGAACAATGCTTCGAGGGGTTTTCAGCTTGGTTGCGCGGTTGGAGGCAAGCCCACGCCCACCACTGGTGGCTGGAAAATGCAATTCAGAAGGGGATGGTAATTCACGAGATATTGGCCTCCGCTGTCAATCGCCTCTCATATGCAATGTAAGCCAAATGTGGTAATTTGCTATATTCCGAGTTCTATTGTGTGTGTTTGTTTTTATTTAATCAGAACTAAATGATATTACACGAAGTTTCCTTTGCCCTCCTGAGGAATCTAGATTCAACACTTTTTCTGAGTGGCTCAGCGCTGGAGACAGAAGAAAGTGTAACCATAGTGATGGAATGGAAATGATTTCCTTTGTTCTGAGGCTTCAATATCCAACAGACATTACAGTTTTCAAGGTCAAAAATATATTAAGAGATAAAAATTAAAAAAAAAATGTGCTAGCTTAGCGACAAAAGCTAATTTAGTTTATGCATTATAAATTATGTTTAAAATGACTAAAATGGGATTTCTCAGCAAGAACTAAATGTGTGGTTTCGCAAAACTAATTTCCAAAGATGAATGTGATTATGGAATTTAGCTCTTAAAAGCTTTTTCAAGCCATCAGAGGAAACAGCAAAGCTATCAATTATACAACTTTAGTGGTGCCTCTTGTCAGAAATATCCTTGTATTTTTAGCCTTCTCCTTGGCATTTACTAAATTAGGAATGTCTGCAAACAAATCAGCTAATTGGAATGTTATTTAATTAAATAAAACCTGGTGTCAGTGAGCCTTAGCCGGGCTATAAACCACTGCAGTCCTTTTTATTTTGAAAGAGGGGAGAGCACACATGAAAAGAAAACGTGTGTATCTAAAGTGCGGTTCCGAAAAATTGCAGCTTGAGTGCGAATGGTATGGTAGTTCCTTCTCGCTAAGCAATAGGCCTGGGAGTAAAAAACTTTTCTTAGAATGATGGCTTCAGATACTCATTTACCGTCCACTAAGAAGAACTTGGGAGGCCTGTGAAAATATTTCCCATCACGGTGGCATCACTAGGGGAGTTCAGAGAGTGTGGACTGCACCAGGTGACGCCAAAAGGTCCTGAGCCCAGTTTGAGCCACCTGGTAGACCTGACCACTCCATCAGACTTCCCTCCCCCAAGCCCAGGGCGGGAAGGTTAACAGTCAACGTATTTGCCTCCCTTTTCAAAATCTCCCTCCTCAGACAGAACAGGCTCAAGCACTGCTGTGCCAAGCTCTGCAAAATAGGGGAGGAGGACCAAAGAAGCTCCTTTCACCCAACCCTAACCAATTGGCCCCATCCCTTCTTGGCAGGTGTGCAGAGGCAGGTCCCCTCACGCATGCTGGCCTCACTCTCACCTTCAGTGTTCCATCATCACCCAGTAACTTTCCAACAGCCTCATCTTCCTGCCTCCTGCAACGCAGTGCACTTGCATCCCACAACCCACTTCTCATCTGTCAAGAGCATGGAAGAGCAAACACAGATCTTGTATTTCCACCCCATCACAGCACCCATTGAAAGTAGCTTCATGTCCTTCCTCCCTCCACCCAGTACTGGGTGTGGTGCATAAGTGCGGGTACATGGATCGATGCCCTGTGACTTTCCTTGCTGATGTCGGGCTGCTCTTTCCGCTCAGCATTAAAGCCAAGCAGACCATGTGCAATACAAGCAATGCTTTCAAAATAACAGAATTGGGAACGCCCAATGCTATTGCTGGACCGTTTGCCATGGAATGATTTGTTCTTGCTGTGCATGATCCTGCTCAGATAGAAAGCTTTTGCCTTGGTCATGTGGGCTGGATGCTTGACCCCTCTGATGTAGGCCATCCTGAGCATCTTGGAGGAAGGGTAAGATACAAATGTAGTAAAAAGGGACAACAATATGCTTTCTTGGGTCAACAGTATTCTCAAACCTTTGAGTTGATGCAGAATTTGTCGGGGTGATTAGAAAGGATAATTATAATTTGTATCTCAGAGCACAATCCTAACCAAGATCAGCATGGTTAGACCAGCAAAGTTTGGCTGGCATAAGGGCCACCATAAAGTATGTTTGAACCACTCTCGGAATCAGAGAGGTCAGCACACAGACATGTGCCATCCTCCCTGATTCAGAGTGTGGTCCAAACACGCTTTATGATGTCCCTTGTGCCAGCCAAACTTTGCTGGCCTAACTCCAGGTTAGGATTGTGCCCCCAGGAATATTCCCTCCTGTTGTGTCACAATGCATAGCTACTCCCATAATGTTATGGGAGGAGCCAGTGAAATTGGATGCAAAGGAATGATGTGTCCTGAAAAGCATGAAATGAGCCCCATTCAGGGATTCTACTTTGCAATATCACCCCAGTATACCTGAAAACAACCGGTATCAAGATACAGATGAGTGTTTAACAGTAACCTCTCTGAGTTTGTTCACACTTCTCTAAGGTGCACGAAAAGAGACAAATGTGCATTGCCACTGTGATGGTGCACTTGCATCCACATTGCACTGCTCATCAAAAGCACACCTTCAGCCAGTTCAGTGGATTGAAGCAAATGGGCTGCACAGTTGAATTTGGGGCTAACAACTGTTAACATGATGGCAGTTGCCAATATTACAGCAGCGACCGAGCCAGTATCTTTTATCCCTTGATAGCTTTGCCCAGAGGAACTCATTTTTCTTTCTATATAACCTTTTAAAGCATTGACTTTTCAGCAAGTCATTTTACATTAAATGAGGTCTTATTCCAGGATAACCACAACTTGCCCTTAATAAGACACAGCAATGGTTGGCAGCTACCCCTGAATTAAAATTATCTATAAACCCAAGTGTGGATAAGCCCAGAAATATGTAGAATTGATTTTTACATAACTTAAAATGTAGAAGGTCTATTTTTTTTGTCATCCCTTCCATAAATCTGTGTATCTTGAATGGAAAGTAATGTAAAAATTTTGTTTCATAACCCAACTGCCCAATCTTGTCCTAATAACCAGCAGCAGTAATGATTTTAATATACTGTGGCAAGAATACGGGCAGAAATTCGTTATTTATGTGACAACCAAATTGCTTCTGGTGTGGTGATCTCATCCTTTGCGTCGATGTTTCAAAGTTTGGCCATGCTTGAAAAATATTAATTGGTGTCGGTAATCCATCTTCCTTCTCAGTAGTTGCCAAAATGTACAGTGTAGTTGGAATGTGATACCTGCTTTAGGAGGACAATTTCTGTTGTTGAACAAAAATAAGCAATAATGCAGGACGATGGAAAAACATGGAGCCTGGGGTTGCCATACAAAGACCCTCTTCTAGGCAGACCCTCTTCACCATACCATTATTGGCAGCACTACCTTCCGAATTTCCAGGTACCCAAAGGAAAAGCGTTATTGCCAGCAGCGTTATGCACACTCAGCAGTTGTGGGGAAACAAATACATGCTGGACTATTTGGCCCATATAAACCAATGTAAGAAGTGTGCAGACACTTGATGTGGTCAAAGAAATGCTACACTAAACAGGCTGTTCATACAATAATGTATTGGTAGTGTTGCACAGTTGAATTTATGTTCTCTACATTATGTAGAGAAAATAAAGGGGATTTGGCGGAGGGAAGGAGGGTTATGGATCGGCCTTAAATATTTCAGATTCTAATCCAAATAGCATTTTCCACAATGGCCATTTTCTACATTCTGCTGCAGTCTACACAACTTATGATTAGTGCATCCATGTGCAGAACTGTGCACATGACCTTTTTTTTTTGTTTTGTTCCTATGGGTCTCTGTGGGAGCTGCATGAAAGAGTGAATTGCATATATTAAGGTCAGAGATTCAGAAACAGTTCAAGATAATCAATATAGAGGGAGATAGAAACTGATCTACTTTCGTGGTAGCCGTGATTGCCAGTGTAAGCTGAAAATATCAGCCTAACAATATTTAGAAAGTTTGGTTTTAGACTAGTGGAAAATGGGTTTAAATTGCCTGCGTTGCCAAGGGTGAGTGGAGGTGTGGAGGGGATTAAAATGTCTGTTGCTTTGAGTTTTGGAAGCCAGTGGTAAGATGTCTACAACCTTCATTATAGAGCCTACTGTCAAGGTTGAGGAGCCAGGACTTCAGCAAATGCTTTTTACATGGTGATCCCAGAAGCATAAGCAATGTGCCTACTAGATGTAATGTGACAGCCGTATGTGTTGACACATTTTCTTCTTGAGATTGTGTGCCAAAATCCTGTCCTGAAAAGTCTGACAAGAATGAATGTGTGTTCTTGTACACATGACATTATTCCACTCTTTGAGCTATGCTATGCCAGCCATTCCCAGCCACACCCTGCGCTGCGGTGGTTTGTATTTAGGCGGCACAGGCCCACATTGACACTAACTGGCCAACTGTTCTGCTTACAATTAAGGTCAATGAGATTGGTAGCCCAAACCAGCGCTCCTGATGAAAAATCCCGTTTCGTGAATCTAGCAGATCTCTTTACCCTACTCCACACAGTTCCACCATAAGAACATAAGAAGAGCCCTGCTGGATCAGGTCATAGGCCCATCTAGTCCAGCTTCCTGTATCACACAGTGGCCCACCAGGTGCCTCAGGGAGCACACAAGACAACTAGATGCCTGCATCCTGTTGTCACTCCCTTGCACCTGGCATTTTGAAGTAGCCTTCTAACATAAGGAAGTTGCACAACCCATCATGGCCAATATGCCAGATGTTGCCTTACCATCGATTTGTACAATCGCATAACAATATTGGCAGTTTTATTCTCAAGCCCTTTTTTAATTACGCCAAGCATGGAATTGGCCTTCTTAATTGCTGCTACACACTGGGTCAACACCTTCATCGAGTTGTCCACCAGCACCCCAAGATCTCTCTCCTGAGACAGACAGCTCAGAACCCATTAGCCTATAGGTGAAGTTTTGATTTTTTTGCCCCAACGCCATGATTTCCAATAACACCTATGGGGGGGACAGTAATGTGAGTCACGTTTCCGAATATAACAAATGGAGCCTTTATTTCCACTGTAAGCATTCTTAACTGCACTGGAGACCCTAGCAGGTGTATCTAATGTTCTGTGTCCTCTTCTATGATTCTTTCATTAGAAAGCATCTTCAGCTTAGCAAAGGTTCTGCAGGCACTTTAACTGTGTCTCCACAGTTACAGGGCACTTGTCACCAGCAAGCCTTGTCCTTACGCAGGTGTGCAATATGGTCACATCCATGGAGTGAACAGCATTCTAGCAATCATGGGGATAATTTGCCCACGGTGGATGGATGGACAACATTTGCCTCTTTAGACTAATGCCATTGGCCCTGTGGCATTGGGGAGGGCAGTTGCAGAATGTGTCTGCATCAGCACCACAGCAGGGCTGGTCAGCATGTTCTCCTCATTGTTCCCTGTAACCATGGTTACTCTACACCTGAAAAGGACTCTCACAATATTGGCAGGCTTTGAAAAAGCACTGTGCCAAGCCGATTGGAGGAGCACATGTTTGGGCTGTATTCTGTATAAATGGAAAGATAGTGGCCCTGATGCAGCAGCTACTTATGTGCATGGCAGCACTTGTCTAATAAGCAAGGACTTCCCCAGTGTTGGGGGTAGTTGTGTTGTACCTGGGAGAGGCTGTGCAAAGAGAGCTGAAGGAGAGTCAGTAAGGCATTCATATTAGAGCAGAGTCAAAAGAGGAACCATTTTTTATGAAACATTTGACCCTTGCCAAAGCAATCTTCCCTTTGGTGCAGTACACAAGGGGAGGGGGAGTGTGACACTGCAGGGATGGGGAATACATCTCAGTATTACTAAGGCAAACGGGCAACATTCCATATCTTCCCATCCTGCACTGTGAGGGGCAAAAATGTCATTTTTGTAACACAAGAAGATGGGGAGCATCACTCCATTGCTTGGGCAACAAAGGGATGCATGTGACCCGTGCCAGTGAGGGCACTACAACTCTGTTTGCTCTTCATAATGCTGCTACATTATGGGACAGAGGGATCTCTGATTGGCTGGAAGTGGGCAAAAAGAAAATTTATTTATTTATTTATTTATTTATTATTAGATTTGTACCCCGCCTTGATGCTGAAGAAGCAGCAACAAAGTTGCTATGAATATCCATGGCGGGAGAAAGGGGGAGAGCCTTAGAAAAATCCACTGGAGCTTTGCAGAGGAGACTTTGTAGCATCTGCAAACTTCCTTTCATCAGCTGCCTGCCTGTGAGCAAACATTTAGTGCATCTCTAATATGCATAGAGGGACGTGGTGGCGTTGCGCGTTCAACTGCTGAGCTGAGCTTGTTGACCAGAAAGTTGGCAGTTTGAGACCACGCGACGGAGTGAGTTCCCATTGCTTGTCCCAGCTTCTGCCAACCTAGCAGTTCGAAAGCACCTAAAAATGCGAGTAGATAAATAGGGACCACTTCGGTGGGAAGGTAACGGCGTTCCATGCACCACGGCTTATAGTCATGCCGGCCACATGACCACGGAAGCTTGTCCTTGGACAAATGCCGGCTCTTCGGCTTAGAAATGGAGATGAGCACTGCCCTCTACAATCAGTCACGACTAGACCATTTGGTCCTGGGGAAACCTTTACCTTTTTAATATGCACACCAGAGCTCCTGTGTAGCTTTAACTTGGAAACTATATGTTTAGCACACACACACAAATCTATTAGAATTTGGTTAACAGCGTTCAAAATGTCAATAAACAAGTGTGGGCTCAGCTGCACATTTTGAATTTTATATGGAAATGATTTAACCTAAACAAAATAAAGAAGCTGAATGACTGGCCTATATTCTTCACTCCTCCTCTATTATTATGTATTGTGATTCAATAAAATTCATGGATTTTTCTTTCCAAAGCTGTTGAAAGCACTGAACCTTTTACTCACATGCGCTATGAAAAGTAGATGATTGATTTTGAGACAGATGGATTTGCATAGTTCAGTATAGCTTCTGCAAAGGTAAGTCCTGCTTCACTAGCCTTGAGTTCTTGGAGAGAGTCACCAGGCACATGGATAGAAGCAATCCAGTTGACATGCCATTCTTGGATTTCCTATATAGTACTTTGGTTCCTCACCAAAGACTCTTGAGTAAACTTAACAGGCATGGAATAAAGTATTATTTTATGTATCGTAATGGGTAAAGGACAAGGAGCAAAGAGTAGGAATTAATAGGCAATTTACACAGTGGAGCGAAGTAAGAATCCAGGTCCTCCAAAGATCTTGGGAGCACTGCTTTCTAACGTGTCCATAAAGCAGTATTTCTCAAACTGTGGTTCAGGACCCACTTGGTGGGTCACATCCTGATGTCAGGTGGGTCGTGGAAAGCTGGGAGCAACCATCTTGGAAGCTGTAAACCTTATTCTAGCTATACTGTGAGTGTTAACAGTTTGAATTTTCAAGTGAGGGTTGTGTAAAATGTTATTTTTAGGTCAGTGCTATAGATAATATTTCATCCTACTCTTGCTTTCTGTCAGATGTTTCGTGGCTGTGCAATTACTGCAGTCCAAGTATGCCAATTTGCATTCCAGGAATGTCATTGCCACTGCCTTGCACTTGGCATTCTGAAGTAGCCTACTATTAATGTAAGGCAGTTGCACAATCCATAATGGCCTTTAGCCCATGACGGACTTTTCCTCCAGAAATCTGTCCAGTCCCCTTTTAAAGGCATCTAGGCCAGATGCCATCATCACCTCCTGTGGCAAGGAGTTCCATAGCTTAATTACCTGCTAGGTAAAAAAGTATTTCCTTTTATCTGTTTTAACTGTCCCAATTTCAGTAGATGTCCCCTGGTTCTGGTATTGTGTGAGAGGGAAAAGAACATCCTTCTAGCTACTCTATCTCTCCCATGCATAATTTTGTACGTCTCAATCATGTCCTGCTCAGGCACCCTTTTTCCAGTCCAAAGAGCCCCAAACGCTGCAGTCTTTCTTCATAAGGGAGGTGCCCCAGCCCCACAATCATTTTCATCGCTCCTTTCTGCAACTTTTCCAGCTCCACTATGTCCTTTTTGAGATGTGGTGACCAGAACTGTACATCCTTCCCCACCCCACTAATTTTTTGTTTCCATGCTGCCTCTTAGTGCCTTTGGACTTCCCTTTTAGGGGCAGTGTATATGTTTCCAGACATGCAGCAAATTCATCCTACCAGCAAAACCTCCCGCCTTTCTTACAGTCAAGCTACAGATTCATTTCTGAGATGGAAAACTCTGCACGCTCTGTCTTTACCACCTCACTTTCATGTAGGAAGCCATTGGTGTGAAACATTTTTAACTGCCATATCTGAGAAGAAGTAAGCTCTGTTGATTGGAAGGGATGATGGCCATCTTTCGAATCCCTCTCTCACCAAAGACTCAGAAAAAGATAATACAACTTTAAAAAGACCATGCAATTTAAGGTATAACTTGTATAACCTAAGCATATTAAAAGAATCTCATACCCATATTTGCCACATTCTTGTCCAAATAGTCTTATACCCAAAAATGCATAGGGAATCCTGTAATTCAAGTAAGGTCTTTGCAGGCCTTGAATTTCTTATTGGCTTTTTAAACCAGCAATTTTCAACTTCCTTTCGTCTCAAGGCACACTGACCAGATGCTAAAATTGTCAAAAAACTGATGGTGTGCCTTGACAATTGACAAGGCACACTATCCTGCCTTGGGGGTCTCACGTCCCTCATTGGACCTACTAATAGGACCTACTGACACCCCAAACACCTGTGGTAGAACTGAGGCCCATTCATGGCACACCAATGTGCCAAAGCACACTGGTTGAAAAGTGCTGGTGTCACCAATGACTACTTGTTCTCAAGTGACTTTGAAGTCACTGAATCCTAGGATATGAGTAGGGGTGGTTTTTTTCTGGTGAACACAGAATGCTAAATAATGAGAATTTCTACTGAAAACGCTACATAAAACTAAATTTAGTTCAAAATGCGAAATAACACCACTTTTGCATAGTTTTAACAGATTGACGCAAATTTAGATCAATTTCACAAAAATAATACCACTCTTGTTTATTTTTAACAGTTTTGAGGAATCCACAAATAGTTTGCAGTAAGGGATCAGGAGGAGGAGTGGCAGAAACAGGAGGAAGCGTGCCTAAACTTGCATGAACCCACATGTTCATAGTTCACAGTACATGCTACGGTGACTTGAATGGAATGTGGAAGTAGTACGTAGCAGTTTCTTGATGCTCCAAGCAGCAACCAGAGTGCAACCTGGGAATTTTTGAGAAGGGAATTTTGGGCTGGGGTGTGTGTGCCAGTGATTGCTTGCCTTTGTAGGGCCATTCACCCTTAGTTGTTGCATTGTTTGTACAATTTTCAATAAAAATTTAGATAAAAACACATAGCACTGCAATTTGTTTTAATCAAGAAATTTTGGAAGAAATATCACCAAAAAGCCCACCCTTAGATATGAGACAACCTTCAAGTTATAGGGATAGTCTTTTTATTTTTTGTTTTTTTTGCTTTTCCTAGACAAGATGGGACTGTTCAACAGCAGCACCAAATAGCTTGTCTGGAGGTTAGCAGCTGGCCCAACTTGCCATATAGGTTTGCTAGGACGAGGAAAATAAATAAATGCACTGCTCCTGAGCTCCTGGATGCAAATGTAACAAGTATAATTATTGTGGTTGTCTAATTTGGAACACCTGGAAAGACTGTAGATGTGCAGTACTCTCAGAAAATCAGGTCTATTGTAAGACAAGTCCAGTAAACAAATAGGAGACTAAACACCACCTTGTCATTGTCTAGGCAGTGCCCCTACATGCATGCATGCGCATCACCTCCATTGCAAGGTGGCCATAAATAGGCACAATTATCATTTCAAATGCATGAGAAAACACCATCTTGGATATACCCATAATTGCTGTGCTCACTGTCACTGGGCTTATTTCAGTGCGCAGAGTGGAGTTCAGCTCTTAGTGGTAAAAAGATCCACAGGAGTAGACATGCACTCCATGTCTTTGAGTCCGGGAATTTTAACATTTCAGTGCGCTTGGTGCTGAGCAAAAGGACTTCTAATTCATGTATGGCTTTGTCATGTTAACTGCTAGTACTTTACTAGATAAGATGTTAGATAATATAGTGGCTTTTAGTGCACGTTAAACACAGCTTGTAAAAGCCTTCGTATTTTTGCTCAGTAAGAGATTGAAAATGCAAGTACATAATCCTTTCATGATTTAATTAAAGTAGCTCTCCTACGTTCCAATCATTTACCACTGTTATCTATTAATCCTGAGGTGAATGTAGAAATAGGGACGGGGAGAACAGAGAGAGAATTCAAACCCAAAGCAATCTTGAATTTGGTCTCTGGTTGTTTTTGTGCTTCTCTCACGTCTCAAATGGAAGATGAAGCTTACCCCATTCTCTTCGTATTGGGGGGCAAGTTATAACCCAAAACAGGACAGAGGAGAACCAATGTTCTGTGTTTTTCTCTTCAGTACATGCGGAGGTGGGCTTCAAGAAAAGGCTAGCTGCTTTTTAGGAACCCCTTGGAAGACTACTTTGCCCCATGAACTAAGGCCAGTGTGAAAGGCAATGCAAGGCCAACAAGAAGACTGTTTGGGGCTGACAGTCAGCCTCCTGACAAGCTGACAGAGACTCAAGAGGGCAGACATTTTGGCTGACACACCCGCCACGTCAAAATTCAAACAGAGTAACTGCACCCTGTTGGAGCAGCAAACTTACTTTGTGACCCTAACCTACCCAAGGTCCGTGAGAAGGGAGTGAAGGGGCAAATTGTGCTTAGGTCTAGGAGCGAAAGGAGGGGAGCTAGAAATTTTGTGGGATCTTGGAAAATGTTTGCATATATTGTGTGAAGATTAGCGTAAACAAAACAATGCCATCTCATTTAGAATGAGTCCTTCAATGCCTAAAAATATTTGCCTTCAAATTGTTAATCCAGATAATGCTTCATTAAAAGATGTCTCAAAATGACTAAGTGCATTTCATTGTAAAGTACACCGAGTACTAGATCAGCAGGTGGACATTTCCTACAGATGTTCTACTTATTAATACAATGAATTCTGGAGCTCTTTCAGTTGCCTAACTTTTAAATAGCCCAAATTTCATTGTTTCTGCAGTGAAGGCCTTTCTACCTTAACTACCCTATATTTTTTGCTTAAAACTTGCACTCAACTTATCCATGAGATTGATTTATACATGAGTATATACAGTATTTTGGAATTCTGAATAAATGGAATAACAAATTCCAAAACTACAACTTATGGAAAAATATAGCCAGACATTCTTTTATTCAATTCATAGAGGGGCTGCAGGTGTTATCACTATTTCCTTTCAAGGCTCTTCTTGTAGCCATTCCACTATATCTGACATATTTACTTCCTGATAAAGTTAAATCACCTAAAACCAGAAAAGCCTTGGTAGAATAAGGTTGGAGGCTTTATTAAACACAGAAATATATTCCTAAATGTACTTATAAGCAGTGATAAGATAATTATGGGCATATATACACTGCAGGCCTATCAACATTATTTTATTTCAGCTTTCAGTCCGGCTTTTAGACTGAAATTCTGTAATTACCCTGGTTGACAATCTATATACACTGAGAACCAGATAGTGGGATTGTGACCCACTGAATTCTCTGGACCCCTCCATAGCTTTCAATACCAAGGACAATTGTATCTTTCTGCTGGACCAGCTGGCTGGGTTGGGAGCTCTGGATTACAGATTGACAATTCCTATGTACTTGGAAGGTATCAGACAAGGGTGCTGGGAGAGAGCTTTTCAGCCCATGATACCTGTCCTGTGGGTGCTGCAAGAGTCCAGCTTGTCTTTTGTGCTATTTAACATCTAAAAGATAATAATCTTTTCGGGGAGTAGCAACAAGATGCAAGTATCTAGTTGTCTTGTGTGTTCCCTGAGGCATCTGGTGGGCCACTGTGAGACACAGGAAGCTGGACTAGATGGGCCCTTGGGCTGATTTGGGAAAAATTGGCATGGTTTTGCCATTGTAATACGAAATACAGGCCAGTAGCATGACTTTGAAATTGGACTGATGGTAGGCCTCAGATCTCAGAGGCTTAAAGGTAGGCTATGCTTTTAATAGTTTGATAGAGTGGGGGTGGGGTGACTTATCTATCAGGTCAAACATTTGGAGGGATGCATTTCATGTGCTACTGCACTTTGCTTACACAGGACATTTGACCCAGTGAACAAAAGCCACATCCTGGGAGCTTCATGCCTTAAAATAGGGACACACAAGAACATTTGAGAACCATTAGGGCCTCACTAACTTCATGGCCGAATTCAAGTAAGAACTCCACACGGATGACGCATCAGGCCTCCATAAGTAACTATTGCGCCCATGATAAGATGTAAAACAATATCAGCGCACCGAATTAGGTCTGAAGATGAACCATCAAGCTACAAAAGCAGGGTCCTTGATGAGCTGACACCAGAAATGATCCCCCTAGTGTTGTAAGCCCTAAGTGCCAGATCCCGTGAATTAAATTTTGGCTTACTGCAATGTCTCATAGGAAACGTGATCTATATTAGGAGGAAAGCCTGGCCTCTCTGTACTGCCAAAAACAAGGGAGTTGGATGTACCTGTCAAAGCAGACTCCATGCTTTGAGAACTGGCACTTGTTGCCCTTTGAAGCTGTACATCCTTCTGTCAAAAACAGTCAGGTGCCAATTACGGTGAGTTTTGCATTACCTCTAAATTGGGCATCCAGAATGTGCCTGATAGTTACCCCAGGTCAGAATAAACTCCTTACCCAATATTCAGCAGGAGCTGGAAATAATTGGGGTGCCTCTTTCCATTAAGTTACAATCCCCTTTCTCAAAAATGATTTATGAAGTAGTTTTGAATTAGAGATGAGGTAGTTCAAACAAATGATTTTCCCTTGTCAGTGAAATTTTAATTGTCACCTTTTTTATAGCCCTCACTATGATAGGCCTTGGTCCATCCCCTCCCTTTCTGGAGTGGCTGCTAAAGCCTTGTAACAGGGAACACCCACTTCCAAGATGGGAAAACCCTTCCACTTTCCTAACTTTACCTTCTCTACTGAAAATCCTCTTGGAGACCCAGGACTCTGGTGGCAGGTGGCAACCCTGGAAAAGGCTTTTTGGGAAACTTCTGCCTTTCGACTAAGAGGGGAATGAAGGTTTGGAAAGGCCCTCTGTGTTCCCTTTGATCCTGTCCCCTTTGTTGACTCTGTTGAGCCATAACGGGCCATAACTGAGGTGCTGAACAATAGAAAAGAAATGCCTTGTCTTGAAGCGCAAGCGACCGTTATCCAGAGAACTCCATCCTCTGTTGTGGACAGCAACAGACACCTAAAAATGTTCCTCCAGAGAAAGGAAATCTCTTGTGCCTTCAAAGTCAGGTTGGAATCACTATGCATAAATATTGAAGCTGTACCCCAGAGGGGGGAAAAGACTTACCTGGTTGCTTGCTTATTGTGCAGCTTTGTCTCTTTCCTACCAATACTGGCGTCCTTTCGAAAACCATTTTAAAAAGTAAGAATGAGTAAGAAAATGGCCTTCCCTACTGTTGTGCCACACAATAGTGACCTTCATAGGATTGCAGAGCTGTCTTCTGAGCTTCCTGCGACAGATCAGGAAAGAGATCTTGGAATGCTAGTGGACAGCTCGATAAACGTCGAGTCAGTGTGCTGCAGCAGTGAAGAAGGCCAATTCCATGCTTGGGATAATTAAAGAGGTTGAGAATAAAACAGCCAATATTATTATGCCACTGTACAAGTCTATGGCAAGGCCACACCTGGAGTACTGTGTACAGGATTGTGGAAAGGCCTTTAGTCAGAGTCATAATCTTATGAACCACCAGAAAACCAACTCAAGAGAGAAACCTTCTACAATTTAGAAGTGCTCAAAGGGGTTTTTTTTTTTTTTGTTCTCTGACAGGTAACGAATGTTGAATCTCTTGTTTGCCTCAAATTAATGTTAGATGTGTTCCTGCTAGTTCTGCAGAGTTTGTCTGAAATATAGATGAAGTATGTTGCTTATTATTTTTAGAAAAAAAAAGTTTGTCCAAATTGCCCTGTTATTCCTAGAGTCTATGGACTGGGCCTTTCTCCTACATTTCTTGATTGGAAAGTTTCCTGATTGGAAAGCCAAAGGGGGTTTGGGGGGCCTAACAGGACCTTTGGCTCCTCACTGACTTCTTTGATGGGGAGGTGTGGGGTGGCTTCTTTGTCCTGGTTTCCAACTGAATAAGGGCGCAATCCTAACTAACTTTCCAGCACTGACAAAGCGGTGCCAACGGAGCATGTTCTGCATTCTGCAGTGGAGCAGTAGTCACAGAGGCCTCCTTGAGGTAAGGGAATGTTCGTTTTCTTATTTCAGAGCTGCATTGCCCTTACCCTGATGCCAGAAATCTGGTTAGGATTGCACTCTGAGAGAGACTGAGGGTGCAATCCTAACCTGGAGTTAGGCTGGCATAGTTAGGCCAGCAAAGTTTGGCCAGCACAAGGGATTTTGCAAAGTGCGTTTGGACCACTCTTGGAGTCAGGGAGGATAGTGCACATGTGTTTGCTGGCCTCTCTGACTCCGAGAGTGGTGTAAACATACTTTTTTGGTGGCCCTTGTGCAATCCACACTTTGCTGGCATAACTATGCCAGCCTAACTCCTCTCTGCTTATTCCTCCAAGCTTAAAGTCTGAAGCCTTTGAACATCTGTATCTCAGTCATCGTCCAAGATGGGCTCTGTAATTCACAGGCTCATATGCCCTATAACCAGCCCAGGGCCCATATGAGCTGTGAACTTTCAGCAGAGTGTGTCCTTAAGCGCTTACAAGCCAAGGCAACAAGGCACACAGCCTCTGCTACCAGCCTGGGAATCATCCTTCCAGCAACTAAACGGTTTATGAAAGGTTATTTCTTGCCTCTGTACTGTGGGAGCAGAACAGTTAAGTGCTTCTCATTGAGAAGACATCAATGAGAAAGATACTTCTTTTCTTCAAACTATTCACTGCTTGTTCTAGGGCTGGGGTGAGAGGGAATCTCAAAAGGTGAACTCGGGTTCAGCTTAGTATTTTGGAAGCTGCAAGCTGCAGAAGCCAGCTCTATGAAAAAATAGGGTTTTTCCCCCCAAGATGTTTATAAAGCAGAGAAGGGTCAAGGAACGTCCAGAAGAATTCTGTCTCCAGCTCATTACAGGGGGTGCAAAACAAGTGGCAGAAGCCTGCAAAACACCTAATTTAGCCTAGCAGCAGTCAAAGCTATGCCAAAAATTCAGTTTTGCAAGAATGAACTTCTTACTTCAGGATTTGCACTCTAGGCCCCCTTCTGCAAATTCCTGAAGTAAGCAAGCTGTGTGCTCAGTGAACAATGTTTTTAAAAGATTTTCAGGGGTAAAGGTAACTTTTTTCAACATTTCCATAGAAATTGATACACAGCACCATGGATAGTGCATCATAGTGCAAAGTAAAAATTACGCTTTCAGTCCCATCGGCGGGCAAGCATGCCAATTTCAGTTCAGATATATAAGAACACTGTGACATGGTTCCAAACACATATTTACCTGAGAGGGGGGAGCCTTGTACATGTTTCAAAATGCAAAAGAAAAGTGGTGCGCTAATGCGCCAATAGGAGGGAACCGGAACAGAACTCGATTTTACAGCTTTCAGAAATGGATACTTTCTGCTGCATTAAAAATTAGTTGTATACGTTTTGCAGATGGGCGTCTCTATTCAGTGTATTTGGATTTCATGGACTTCTAGTGTTAATGGAACTCCTTCCTATTATTCCACTAAACTGAGGGTTCGCTCTACCACCAATTTCATTTTCCATTATAGTAACTTTTCCTAAAAACATCCTAATATTTCCTGATGTTTGCTTGCCTGCCCAGCCCAAACCCCTAGACCTTAGAACATGAAATTTGG
Source organism: Lerista edwardsae (assembly GCA_029204185.1). Classification (NCBI taxonomy): domain Eukaryota; kingdom Metazoa; phylum Chordata; class Lepidosauria; order Squamata; family Scincidae; genus Lerista; species Lerista edwardsae. Next base: position 5,955,389 of record JAJKFI010000001.1, read on the forward strand.
GTATATTTCTTTCATGATGTAAGCACCCACTAAGAAAGGATTTTTAGAAGTTCAACTCCTAAGTTGGTGAAAAGGGGTCAAATGTATTTTCATGGATTCCTTACTATTTTCGACCCAATGAAATATCAACTTGGTTTTTGCTTACAAATGTCACCCTTACATATGCTTAAATTCATAATTCTGGATTTTTGCCCTAATCAACACCTAAGGGGGGATCTAGATTTGGGTGTGTGTGTGTGTGTGAATCATAGAACCCTTTGTACTACTTAGGCTTGGCTGGCATTTTTCCATTCAGTGGCTGATTCCTCACTGTATCTCTGGAACCCTTTTCCCTACGGAGTTCAAATGTTGCTAGGAAGTTGCTCTTGAGTCCTGGTTGCTCGCTAAGAAAGCTTTTTTTTTTGATAATTCAGCCCCCAAGGGGTAAAAAACCCCTATAGGTTGAACCCCAAATGCTTAAATTCCCCGCCCAATTCTTATTGAAGTCTAAAAACTATAATGTGAGGATTCAAATTAAACAGAATTTCAACCTGAAGTGAATGTGGTGTGGGTCATGTTGTTTGATAGAACCATGACGTCCAATGATTACAGGGTATTGCCTGACATGGGGTCATTGTGCTAAATTTCAATTGTTCACTGCAATCAAAGGATTTATTGGAGTCAAAATGGATTTAAAGTAGTTAAATGCCATAGTGAAGCAAGGGTACCAGGCTAGGAAAGGTATATAGATAAAAGAAGAGGATTTGCTATATGGTTAGGTACTTACGACTGAGCCTTCTTGAGGGCCAGAACCAGACTTGCAGGCAATCAGATGCCCACTGTCTGAACAACCCCATGGAAGAGCTGGAGGTGGCATCTGCTCCTTATGCCATCCATAGAGGGGGTCTAAAGCAGCTCTTAATTGAAAGGTCTCATTGTGGGGCATCCATATATTACCACCAGAACCTGGACATGTGTGGTGGGTGTCCAAACACTCAATTAGGTGAGGGACCCCGGCCCAGCAGCACCCTGCTGCTGAGATGAGGGGCACAGGAGGTAAATTTTACCTGGACTCAGGGTCAAAGAGGGGGCGTGGAAATGTCCTGGGGTCTCACATTTTCTGATCTCCCCTCGACTCACTGCTCACATGGAATCCCTGAAGCTCTTGCCGATTGGCCTTAGACTCTGCCATGCTCAGAGGCAGATCTAAGGGAGGGCAAAGCTCTAAGTTTTGCAGGAAGCCTTACCTTGCAGTGGAAATCACTCCTCTCCTACACCGTTTTAGCCAATCCTCACAGGGAACAGCAACACCTTGGCGTTGCTTACTGGCTACAGCAGCAAGGGAGAGGAGGGATTTGCATGACAGGGTAAGGCTCCTTGAGAGCTTTGCCCTCCGTGTAGATCTGCCTCTGGCCATGCTGCCTCCGACTCGGTCTCGTACAAGTCATGGTGGGAGGATATCCTTGGGTATCAATGCTAGCACTAAAGCTAAAGTATTTGACTGACACAGATGGGAGAGAGGAGTGAAAGCCACTTGACCATATGCTTGCTTATCTCAGCTTGTTAATTGGCTTCTCCGTACTCTATCTGAATGTAACAGATTGATTTTTTACAATGAAAAATTAAAAAGACCATTAATATTTTATTCCATGACATACGAATATTGTACTTAAGTCTCTGGTTTCATTGCATTTGTGAGCCTATCACTTAGCTGGGCTGAAAAAATAAACCAATGTTTCAGATCTCTTAATGTTTCAGGACTCCAAAAGAGAGCTAAAAACTCAAGACTCTATGACTTGGTCTACAAAAAGACAGCATCACATGGTAAACTATTTCTGGCCTATGCCATTCTGCAGAGTGAATCCCAGTTGGGAATACTCCTGGTGTGGGGGCCAGAGAGGAGAAATTCCTACAAACAGCAAACAAGAATTTGAGAAAGCTAGGCATAGAACCTTTATTCTGATAGCTGGATTTCTATGTGCAGGGAGTTCTTAATAAGGTCCTGCAACCGAAAGCATGATATATTTAAGGTAACACAATGAGTACTGCAGAAGCATGTATACCAGGCTGAGCTCCTTGAGGGAAGGGTGGGATAAAAATGTAATAAAATAAACTCCAGAATAAGGGCATGGTGCACCCGAGGGCACAGTTCAGCCAAAATTAAGCTTTTAAATTTCTTAAGGATATGCTTAGACTCATTGAAAGCAACAAGGTTTTAAAATGCTCAAGTTTGCCTGGCTTCTGTCTTCAGACTTTATTTTATTGCTTGGTAGAATTGACGCCAAATGTCAATGGCTTGCCCTATATTTCTTTTTTTGAGGTCGAACCCATTATCTTTTTAAGTAATTTGTTCTTTTTTCCCTCTGGCTGCAATCTGGATGGATTACAACTGAACAGAACTGTGATTCTTTGGGATAAAGAAGGCTGAGAGGATTTAGCAAATGAGGTCTCACTTTTATTTCCCGAGATAGACATGAATGAACATGCAAGATAATAAGTGTGGTATGAATGTAGCAACAATTTGGGTTCCGGCTTCAACCTTCAGTGAAATGTTTTGACCCTTTAATTACTCCCTTCCTGTTGCCAGATCCTAGTCTAGTTTTTTTCTAAATTCCATTAAACAGCATTTTAATTTCTTACGCTGGAACCTGCAGGGCACGCTTGGCAGTGCAGAAGGTGTGGAGCTCCCAGATGTGTCTTGTGTACATTTGCAAGTGAAATTGTGAATTAACTCTTGTCTTGATGGTTTTCCACTTGCTTCCTAAACCTGATTGGCTCACTCAGGTGGCTGATTTACATGAATGTTTCAGGGATCATCTTACTGAATAATTAATGGCTGACTTCTGCTTGGGTGAGCCTGGGATGTTGTTCACGTGATAACAGCTGAAATATGTACTCTGATCGGCAGTGCAGTGAACCAGCATCACAGGGAGAGTTAATTATATTGTCACTTGTGGGAAGCATTTCCAATCACAGGACTAGGCTGATAAGCAGAAAAGGAGATGAATGTTTTAACTCTTAAAAAAAATTAGAGTTGACTATAATCGGAGACTTACCTGATGATTATCGCTGATAATCATCATGGATGACTATAAGATGGCTTAAGTAATGGCTGCTTTGTATCTTTTTTTGCATTTCTTGCCATATGACATTATACCAGTGATTTTTCAACGTTTTTCTTCTTACGGCACACTGACGAGGCACTAAAATTTTCAAGGTACACCGTCAGTTTTTTGACAATTGATAAGGCACACAAGGGATGTGGTGGCGCTGCAGGTTAAACCACTGCTACTGAGCTTGTTGACCAGAAGGTTGGCAGTTCAAGACCACGTGATGAAGTGAGCTCCCATTGCTTGTCCCAGCTCCTGCCAACCTAGCGGTTCTAAAGCATCTAAAAATGCGAGTAGATAAATAGGGACCACTCCGGTGGGAAGGTAACGGCATTCCATGTGCAATGGTGTATAGTCATGCCAGCCACATGACCACAGAAACTTGTCCTTGGACAAATGCTGGCTCTACAGACTTAGAAACGGAGATGAGCACCGCCCCCTACAGTCAGTCACAACTAGACCATTCGGTCGTGGGGAAACCTTGACCTTTTTAAGGCACACCGCACTGCTGATGGCCGGCTCACATCTTCCAATGGCCTTATTAATAAATGACCCTTCCCCAAACTCCCACAGCACACCTGTAGACCACTCATGGCACAACAATCTTGAATGGTTGAAAATCGCTGCATTACACTGTTGGACCATATTGGATTATATCATCATTCTGTTCCTAACAAGCTGTCTCCAACTCAACTTTATTTGTTGAATGGGCAAGTACATTATTCCAAGTTTAATGGAGCAATTCTAATACGAGGCGTATCTTCTCCATCCCCTTAAGGCTGGTGTGTGTGCTTGACGTTCTTCTTTGCTTTTTATTTTGGCCTTGGTGCTCTCCGTTGGATATGGCTGGTGTTAGTGGTTTTTCTGTGCTTAGAATTGGTTGGATGGATGGCAAGGGCTGATCCCGATTGTCCCTCAATTGTAAAATGAAAGCAGGATAAAATATTAAATATAAATATAATATGTAATTAAAATATATAATAAATATATAAATACTTAAATTGTATATTAGTACAGTATACAAATATATTTTCCAAAGTGTCTCCTGTATGCTTAATTCCTGAGTATTGTGTTGAATAAATGTGTAACCTGACATCTGGTTTGATTCATCTGCTTGAATGATCTTGTCTTTATATATAGTTCATGCCTCATTATCCACCAATTCTGTATCCACTGATTTGCCTCACCACTGATACTGGGGTCCACCTTTAAATTTATTTACTATACCTCTACCCCACTCCATCTCCCCAAAGGGCATTTAAATTCCTTCTAATGAGGAGAAAAGGCACCACCATCCCATTTCCTACCTTTGTGTTGTTAAACAGCACTAGTTGCAAGCTTCTCAGGGTTAAAGATAGCTTTAAAGGTGCACTAATGGGCTTCCTTGCTCCTGCATGGGTATAGATGTTATGTCGCATTCAGCCACTAGATGGGGCAAATAATAGAATCTAATGGAATAATGTCATTCTATTAGATTCCATCTCATGGCTGAATGCAGTATAGCATGCAACCATTCATGCATTCTGGAGCAACAATTCAGGCCTTGGTTAGGACCATTCCTATGCAGAACCATGAAAGGGCGCCAGAAAATGAAATTAGGCACTTAAATGTGATGAGGTCTCCACTCATGGCCCCTAATACTTGAAGATTTTGGATAGATTTCAGTTACAGCTAGCTTAAACCTAGGAAAATGAGGCCATTCTGAAAAAATGAACTACTGTACATGTGGCGACTTGAGCCTAAGGCAACTTGAGCATGATGGTTAAAGTGTCAGATAAATCTTTTCTTCATTTCCATTCCAGGATCTGGCTGCCCTGCCAACATTGTAATCATTTTCAGAGTGAAGGAGGCCTTTTGGAGGCCCTGCTATAGATTAGCTTTTTTATTCTCACCCTTTTTCTTTCTGCTTTCTATTGCATGCTCTCTCTCTCTCTCTCTCTCTCTCTCTCTCTCTCTCTCTCTCACGCATGTGCACACAGAGGACCGTGGCTTCCTCCCTTTCTACTGGCACTGGCTGGTGGTTCTTATGGCAGATTGGTCTCTCCATCTCATATCAATATGATCTTAAATATCAATGCTTGAAAAGGAAAAAAAAAAAAAAACCCTGATCAACCCCAGCCATCAAGAGAGCTGTTACCCACCCAGAGATCTTCTGCCTCCCTGAGGTTTTCCTAAATATATATTTCCATTTTCTTAAGCAATAAGTGCATCCAGCTTTATTTTCTTCTTGTTTTGACAAGATGGATTGTTGCAAACTTTGTTCACTGCACTACCCCAAGGTTCCTTATGGTCCTGAAGTTAGTATGCCTTTCATGTCCTTCTGTGGACTACCCAGAGGCAACTCTGGCAGGCCATTGTAACAAACAAGGCTGCCTTTCTCCTGATCCAGCTGAGCTCTTAAGGTCTTATGCTACATTTTTAAGTGTAAAAAGAAATCAAAACTGTTCCTACAATGTAATGATGGTTACTTGGGTTGCTATTCCTCTCTTTACCCATTGTGGCAGACGGAGTCGCTGTTGGGCTGCTTAGTCACCAGAAGTGAGAGTTGTAGGGGAGCATGTGAGAAGGCCAGCCGGCAAAAGTACAACCCTGAGGACCTGTCCAGGCTTGATTTACGATTGCTTGCTGAAGCTCGATGGCATGCAGCCAGAGGAGAGAATCACGCTGTAAAGGCTACATCTGGGAGTGAGGATTTGATGAATCATATGTACTCTGTGTGTGTGTGTGTGTGTGTGTGTGTGTGTGTGTGTGTGTGTGTGTATTAAAACCCCATTAAAAATGGTGGTTCACATGTAGCAATCTCCCTAGGGCAAAGTGTGAAACATAATGTCTTTGGGACATCATGGTGCACTCACAGGGGCACCGTAGGATGTGCCCAGTGGCCCCTCCTACTTGTTCTCCCTGGCAGTGCTATCTTGGATCTCATGAGAGTTGGGTGCTGCCACCTTTGGATCTCACAAGATTTTGCAAGATCCAAGATGGTGGTGCCTGGTTTTCAGCCAGGAGGAAGAGCCTGCAGGGGTGCTGGGATCCCAGTAAGTTTGGGAACCACGGCCCTAGGGCATTATTAATCTTTTGTCGCATCACCTGCCAACTGTTATCTTGAGCGCACATGCAGTTGCACTGCAGCCTGCTGTTACAGTGAATGGGAGGCCCGTCCACCTGCCTTTCACAGAGGGATTCAGTGACCCTGTTCTTTGCCAACTCCCACCCCCAACACCCACACAGGCACACACTGTAGAAGAGGAGATTGCATGCAACGGCCCTGGGAAGAAGTACTTCTATTTAAAGGATCTCTACTCAGGTTGCCAACAAGTGATTTTAAAATTACCTGCTATTAAGCAGAACTGGGATAGATCAAAGTCAATGGTTGGAGCCTGGTGGGTCAGCAAAAACTAATGGGTTGGAGGGAGCAATTTGGGTGGGTGAAGGTCTGGGAAGAGAAGTGACAAACTTTAACCATGTTGTAAAATACTGATTCTGCAAAACTGATTCTGAGCTTAAAAGGCCCAAATACAGTACTGGGAACCTTGTAGGTAGCAGGACTAGGGAAGTTCTTTATGCAAGGCCCTAAAGCAGGGGTTGCTAACCTTCTTGCTCAAAGGGCCAGACCCAGACATCAGGTCTGTCAATAGTAAGAACGCACGTGCATTCGATACTCATGCATGAACTTCTGATTAGGCCATAAAGCTAAGAAAAAAAGACAATAGATTCATGTCCAGATGCTGAAATGATGCTGAAAGGAAGCTTCTGCCCTTGGTCTATTTACACTGTAAGGCTTTCAGAGAGAGAATTGCAAACTTGAATTCTTTTTTATGACCACTGCAGCCGCATGGATATATATCTGTTTGGGTCTATGGACTGGATTCTTTTGAGTGGTGGGTCAGATGTGGCCTGCAGACCGTAGGTTGCCTACCCGTCACACAGGACAGGTAGGCCAGTGGTTGGCTTGGATTGGTGTAACACCATATAGTTACCTATCTGCACTGCTGTAATTGAAGGCAAGTTTTCCCCTTTCGGGCTAGAAGGGGACTTGTAAGTGATGGTGTGTATCACTTATCTAAACAAACGTCTTTAGGACCCTACCAGGCCGGGACACATCTACATATTTTTGTGTGTTTGTTTCCAAAAGCTTTATCTATCGACTTCCATTTGCTTCTTTTAGCAAGAGGTAGCAAAATTCAAAATGAAGTTGTTGTGTTCATCACCTTAAGGCATTTAAATAATGAATGACTAGGATCCTGTGATTCACAAAGTAATTATAATAAGCAAATGAAGTATAACCAGGAAAAAAATGAGCAGCATAAACTATCTTTGAGGCACTTAGAATACTTGTACACACGGCTTTTCTTGAATGCTTTCTTTATTTAATATTGAGTGTAAGAAACATTTCCAGATTACTGCTGAACAGTTTGAGCAAGAAAAACGTTTGCTCTTTGTATGCACATTTTTGCCTATTTATTTCTGTGCAGTCAATTGCAGAGTTCCACTAACTCTGGTGCTGAAATGTATATTATGAAAGGTGAATGGCCATAGAAGCAGCGGTGTGTGTGTGTGTGCGTGCGTGTGAAAATGACAGACTTAAATAGTTTACAAGGAGAAGAAAACAAATGGATTCACTGCATTTTAGAACTCATTCCAAAAAGCAACATATTCATTTTTGCTATAATCTTAACCTTATTGGGCAGCTCAATCCTAACTAGTGCTGGGGTAGCCAGGCCACATGGCCTGCTTGGTATCCAACACTAGTTGGGAGCCAGCTGGAGGGTCTCCTTGGGGTAAGGGGATATCTTTCCCATTACCCCAAGTAACACCCTAGCCGGCCCTATGGGGCTACTCTGATCTCTGCCACCTATATAGCCGGCAGAAGTCTAAGCAGCCCAGTGTAACGCCTGCTGGTCCAGAAGGGGATTGGGATTCAGCAGAAGAGGACTCTGCTGATCCCATCCCCTCCTGGGTCCAATTTGACCCCATTCCGCCCTAACCAGAAATGCTCCCTCCTCACCTCCATTCCCCTGCTCCTGTCACCTTTGAGCCTTGTGCCACTTGACACCTTACGCGTCTGCTCCAGTGGCCCTGGTTCAGAATGAAGTCCTGCTGTGGTGGCACTGGCTGGTCCACCAGTGCTACTCGTTGGGTTTCGCAAGGTGTCTTACAGCACATTTGTGGCACCTTCTACTGTCGTAGGGACTGATGTGCCAGAACAGCAACAACATAGCACAGTGTGTCTCATTATGGTGTCTTAAAAGTCTACTTGGGCATGACAGCAGGGCCGGCTCTAGGAGCAGTGGGGCCCAATGTGAGGCATTCCCGCAGAGCCCCCACTCACCAAGAAACACAGTTGTGGTGCCATGCATGGCACCAGGAAGTAGTTGGTGGTGACATGATGACATCAACACCAACTGCTTCCAAGAAGCCCATTTTAGACCATTTGGAGGCAGGGCAGGTGGAAGGGCCCAAGGTAAAGCTGCTCTGTTTGTCCCACTGACCCACAGCCCATAGAGATCCTGGCTGCAGCGGAAGGTGATCTGCTCACTGCGCTGATGCAGGGATCCCCAAAGTGTGAGGCCCAATGTGATGGCATTGGTCACATTGGTTAAGGCCGGCCCTGCATGGCAGTATTCCATATATTAACCATCTGAAAGAGGAAGAAAATTCACCTTTTTCCAATCAGTGGATACGTAGCAGAAAGAAAATTAAGTAGCAGGCCAGCCTTTAATATTATACCTTAATTGCTGAGTTTTTTAAAAAAAAAAAGAGAGAGAAGAAAATTTCTTTTGTATTTTGAGTCAGTATAAGAAATAGAGCTCTATTGCAAAACCTAGTCTTTTCAATGTGGTCCTATGAACCAAGAATCATTAAGTAAAGCACAAAATAGTGGAGAATAATTTCAATTTCCTTGTGAGTGTTGATAATATGAATATTGTGTTTTGGGGAACTCTACAGGTGTTCAGACAGAGATAATCAGAGGCAACAATAATCTACAGGTGGTTTTGAAAAGAAAAGGAACAGCCAAAGATAATCTACAGGTGGTTTTGCAATATACAGAGACCTATGTATATGCCTGCTGCTTTTTTGGAAAGGGGCTGCTTGTTTACAGTGAATTCTATACATAATATCACCAAAAATTGATTCTTAAACTCCATGGCTACTCCAATATTCAGGATATACTAGTGGTGTAGCTAAGGCATTTGCTAGCCGGGGCAAAGAAGATTTTGTATTCCCCCCCCCCATGAGGAAATCAAATTTAAGTAAATAAAAAGTGTGCCCTCTACCAGTGCCTTCTACGAGTTCTACAAGGGCCCCTGCCCAGCACATGATCCTCTTGGTTGGGGGAGGGGGAGGTCTATTAAATGCACAGAACCTAGAACAGAACAAGACTCCTGAAAGATGGGTCTCCTTGGTTGGGAGCACAATGTCAGAAAGTTGAACAGGCAGGCAGCGTTTTTTAAAAACGGAACAGACACACCAAGAACTCTATGTCACTGCCCTCCAGCCCCCAGACCCATCTAGTTTCACATACACTTACCCCAAACAATCTAAAAAGGGGGAGACGAACACCAGCAAACAGCCATTAGAAAAGGCACTGTGCTCAGGTGAAGAGGGACAGTTATTCTCCCCACTAAATATAAGAGGAGCACCTCTTGAAAAACTGCCTCTTTACCTAGTTAGTTGGGGAAACAATAGAAATGAGAGGTGACTCATATGCACATCTTATTGGTTCCATGCTATGTCATAACACCTCATTGGCTCTTGGAACAATCAATCTCATTGGTCAGTTTTGAGTTCAGAAAATCCACTTTTTGTTCCATAAGGCAGTCGTATTTTCTTTTTTCTTTTTTGTTAATTGCTCATAACATTTGATAGAATACAGATATTTCAATGTGGTTTGTCTCATTGCATTCTGCATTAAATAGTCTTTCCAATGATTTATAACATGATGGTGTTATTTGCAACCACCAAGGTTTTCATAATTTTGGCCACTAGTGACAAGCTCAACTTGTTGCCCCCTAGTGCAATTGAGCCCCTCTGCACCCTTTAGCTACACCACTGTGATAAGCTCCTGTGCAAGTTGGCTTTTTCCATTCAATGAAGCAGAGTGTCTCTAGCGCACAACGGAGTGTACTCAGACCTGATTTCCCCAACTTTGAAGTATATTGCCAGATCCTTGCGGTACAATGGAGCTCTTGTTGTGGGTGGGTGGGTTGCACTGATCCTTCCTGGGACACATCTAAAACACAAATATAGTGTGTTTATTTCTTGTGGACAAATAGCTTTGTGTTTAGCCCCAGAGCCTCGTGTTTCTTTGAACTGAACAAAGGGTAAAACAGATGCAGTACTTTCACTTGGCACACATTTTCTATCTCAGAGTGGACTAGTGTGATGCAAGACTATTACCCAAAGTGTTCTCCTTACAATGTTTCTGCAGACTTAAACATGTTGTTCCTCTGGCTACAATCCAAGCAGTATGTGGGTGGGTGTATTTAAACACACATTATTATTATTATTATTATTATTATTATTATTATTATTATTATTATTATTATTATT
>JAJKFI010000001.1:5966038-5976230 GCA_029204185.1 Lerista edwardsae
TTATTATTATTATTATTATTATTATTATTATTATTATTATTATTATTTATTAATTAGATTGTGAAACTTTTGGGACAGGGACCCATTTTATTATTATTATTATTTGCCTGTAAACCACTTTGTGAACCTTGTGTTGAAAAGTGGTATATAAATGCTATTGATTGATTGAATGTGATCACGGCACAACAGAAATCAATTTGTATAACTCATATGGGAACAGAGGGGAAAACTCAACACGGAGCTTTTGCTCCTTGACATCAGGTTGCCACAGAGAGAATATTTTTACATAAAACACAGGCTAATATTTGAATTTCCTTTTTTTAACAGTACTATTTTCTGCCCAGCTTTCTTATGATTTTTTTTTAAATGCAAGGTTAGACAATGCATTTGATTTTACTCGCTACTGCATGAAAACCAGGACGCCTGTTGATAAGACTGCTCACATAATTTGACAACACTTTTGTGGATGAAGACATCATCCTGGACGACTGAAATTGCCTGTGCAACCTGCTGGATGAGCTTGGAGTTGTGTATATATGTTGCATCTGCGTTCTCGCTCAGAGGAAAAGCAGTTCTTCTATAGTACCAACTTGGAGGCCATTTAGATAGATAAATATTGCAAGTACTTCTGTAAAATTCATCATCGTCACTTGTGTAAATACGTAATTAGGCTTTTTTTTAAACACACACACACTATCCACTACTGAGATGAAACGGCGCTTTCAAAGTCTAACAAGCAAATATTTATTAATCAGTGCTTACAAATGGTTGTTACTAACCCTAAAGAGATCTGTTTCTATGCTACCGTTTTACTGGGACTTTTATGATTTCACATGTTGTTATATCTTGACTTTCTCATTTTCAGCATGCTAAAGCCACAATTGTCAAGTGGGATTTGGGGAACATGAGAGAGCCCAATGGGCAAAATTTCCACTTGTGCCTGTCAACATTGCACCTAAGTATAGAGATTCAGGGCGCAATCCTAAGCGAGCCAGTGCCAGCAAGAAGCCCTTCCCGCAGATGCTGGTGTCATAAGGCACTTCCATTGCTGGTGGTAAGGGCTTACCACTGGTGCTGGCCTGGAGCTGGACCTCAGTGTCCAGAGGAGCCCATGCAGAGCTGGCAGGCAGTAAGTGCAGTGATGTCATGCACCCACTACACACCACTACACGAGTACCGGTTCCTAGAAGTTGAGCGGGCCCCGCCCACTCGAAGCTGGCCCCTGCTATTTAACCAGGGAACAGTTGAAGCAAAATATGTATATACACATCTCTAGAAAGCAAAGCAATAGAAGTTAAATCAACACTAACCACAAGCTGAAGTTATTACAAACATGATCACATCCATGGCAACAATCATGACATCACTTCCGGCTTATGATGTCACTTCCGGTGGGCGGACCCCGACAAGTGCCAATCAAAAGTGAGTACCTGTTCCTAAATCATTTGGATGACCATTGGGTAAGTGGCACTGCTGGCTGCAGTGGACTCTGTCTGGGCGGGCAGGGGTGGAGAGGGTGGTGCAGGGTGGAGGAGTTGAGAGGGTGGGATTGGCACTGGCCTCCACCACTGGCTCCTGACCTTCATGTCAGGCCACATGGCTTGACATAGAGGCCCTCAAGTCTGTGCCAGCAAAATAGCCGGTGCAGAGGCCCATTGACAGACCTGCACCCTTCTCCCCCTTTCTCCCAAGGTGCCTCTGGTGGCTACCCAGCACCTGTAGGATGCAATGGTAGCCGTTTGGCCAGGCAGCTTAGGACTGGGCTGTCCCATAGACTGGCCAAAGACTACCTGGTGTCTGAGGCAGTGTTCCAATGTCCTAACTTCTGCTTCTCTCACACTCCGGCCTATTGCTGTTCTCTCCACCACTTTCTTTCTCTTCTTCCTTTTCTAATCCAGGAAGTGGGAGGAGGAAGTTCCTCCATGAAGGCAAGTATGCAGATGAAGAGTGAGTTGGTTCCTTTGTTTTGTTTTTTGAAAAGCAATCATACTTATATTCTTTGGTTTCACTGAGAGCTGTTTTTGGCAACATGTGTTTGTGAATCACTTGATGCCACAGAATCGGAACTGTCTTGAACTGCTTCCAGACCTTGTCCGTTTATCAAAGCCTATCAAAGCAGTTAACTCCTGCCAACTGGGCAAGAGGCACTTTTCCAAGTGGTGTTCCTCTTATAATTAGCAGGGGGAGAGTAATTGTCCCTATTCATTCCAGCCCAGTGTCTTTTCTAGTGGCTGTTGCTGGTGGTGTTCCTGGTTTGTTTGTTTTTCAGATTGTGAGCCTGTTTGGGACAGGGAACCATTCAACTTATTATTACTCTTTGCCTGTAAACCAGTAGTGTCATTCAAATGATTTAGGAACAGGAACTCACTTTTGATTGGCACTTGTCGGGAACCCGGAACCAGCCACGGATCCCGTTAGGATCCGTTCTGGTCCGTTCCCCCTGAATGACATCACTGCCTTTAACCCTCTGAGTGCTGGCCAACCAAGAAGAAAAGCTCTTTGCAGAGGAATTGGGAGGGGGGAGGAGGGAGAGTGAAGTGGGCGGAGTCAGCCCTAATTTTAACTAGTGGAACTGAGTTCCCCCGCGTTCCCCCTGCATGACATCACTGCTGTAAACCACTTTGTTAACTTTGTGTTGAAAAGCAGTATATAAATACTATTGATGGATGGATGGATGGATTGATTATAGCTCACTAAAGTTGAACGTGCTGTCATGACAGACATTTGCCCCCGAAAAGTATGACTGACAAAGCATTATTGAGAGTAATGGAACTATTGAAGGATTTTTTTCCTACTAAATGTTGGAGATGATTGGAATAAAAAACAAAGCTGTTCTGAAAAAACAATCATTTTTCACTCATCATATAAACTGGAGAGTTATTAGGTAAGTCATTTATTTACTTTTTCATAGCCAAAGTGCATCTGTGTCACTACATTCATTGCAAAGGGCATAGATGGAGTCTCTACCTCTGGGCTAAATTGCACAAGGTCTGGGTTTCTTCTTTATTTAAACGGTTTTGAACTTGTTTTCCTATACTCAAGCCAGCCTCCATCATAACATATTAAAACAGCAATATAAGCAATAACAGCCAGACTGCTTAAAATGATTTAAACAATCCTGCTTGAAGAAGATGAAGCACATATACCAGCAAATCAATGACACTGTGACCTTGGGTCCCCCCCCCCAATATTAAGTTTGTCTCTCAGCCTGTGATTGGCTTCACTGCCAGTTCTGACCAGTGGGGATGGAAAGTCCATACGGTAAACAATGGAATACTTGTTTGTAGAAGTTACTGACTCTTTGTAATTCCAAAGATTGAACGTCAGGGTGTTTGTGAATAACTGGTTCTAGCAGATGTTTGTATAAGATTGCACAAAATGAAGGAAACTGCTGTGAGGTTTCTGAATAATTACATCCCAAATGAATAGAACAGCCTGTCTGGAATGTTTCTGACATGCAGACTGCCGAGTCAATTTTGTAGTACGTCATCAGGCGGAAACATGGTGATTTGTTTTGTTTGCATCAAAAATCTGCATGCACTCACAACAGCTGCTTGATGCTGAACTTTGGCGATCTTTGCAGCCTTTTCCACTGTTAATATAAAACAGCCAGCCACCTCAGAAAAGTCCAACCCTTTTTTATGGTAGGCAGCCTTAAAAGGCCATCTGCAGCCTTTTATATTTTAAGGTTTGTCTTTCAAATGTGCAGTCTTGGATCTTTCTGACATAGAAAGTCATGTAACACGGCCTCTTAGTCACTGCAAAACACTTGGGCCTTTTATTGGTTCTCTAGCACTGTGTTATTCAAACTGTGGGTCAGGACCCACTTGGTGGGTTGCGATCTGATGTCAGGTGGGTTGCTGAAAGCTGGGAGCAGCCATCTTGGAAACTGCAGACCTTACTCTTGTCATATTCCTTTTGTGAGTGCTAACAGTGCTAACATTTTCAAGTGAGGGTTTTTTTTAAATTTTGTTTTTAGTTCAGTGCTTTTACATAATATTTTGTCCCAATCTTGCTTTCTGTCAGGGATGTTTCATAGTTGTACAATTGCTGGAATCCAAGAATCCTAATTTGCATTTCAGGAGTGTCATTTTATTATGTAACAATGACAGCATTTCCTGCCACAACATCACTTCCCGGTTAATGACATCACTTCCGGTGGATCCCGACCCGAGTGCCATTCTAAAAAGTGGGTCCTGATCTAAAAAGTTTGAATACCACAGGATTGGACTTTAAGAGCGCAATCCTAAACTGGAGTTAGGCCAGCATAAGCTAAGCCAGCAAAGTTTGGCCAGCACAAGGGCCACCATAAAGTGTGTTTGGACCACTCTCGGAGTTAGGGAGGATGGGTCACATCTGTGTGCTGGCCTCTCTTGACTCCAAGAGTGATCCAAACGTATTTTATGATGGCCCTTGTGCTGGCCAAATTTTGCTGGTTTAGCTTATGCCAGCCTAATTCAGTTTAGGATTGTGCCCTAAGTAATGCTATTGTAACTAGTAGTTTTTTAAACCTTTTAGATACCAGTTATTTAATTAACCTTTTAGATACCAACTTTTGCTGGTATTTTCAAACAACATTTCTACTTGAGAAAAGTTGGTGATGGATCCTGCAGGGTTCCCCTCTTCCCTCCCTCCCCAACCATCCACTCTGGCTGTTTCTCTAGATTATAGGCAAAACCAAAGACCAGCAAGGAATGAGAGGCAAAACTTGCATGTTCTCTAGTGCACCATTATGTTGTACTTTGACTCTGACATGTGGCACAGGTAAACCACCAGCAACTGAACTCAAGATTTGCTTTTCATCCACCAAGATTTGACTCTAGGGCAGTGTCTTGAAAATACCACCTGTTTTTGAATGACTGATCAAGTCATTGAGCATGGCTTTGTTCAGATGTGGGTTTAGAAGTTGAGCAGCCCAAGTCAAAACTGTCCAGGCTGCTACCAGCACTGAAAATTCCTTACACCTAGTCAAAATGTAGGCCAGTTTAATTGAATCTTATGAAATAAGGTTATCACTTTCTCCTTATTGCATCGGTTTCTCTTCTTATCCCCTTGCTTTTTGGTTTCTTTCTCTTCCTTCACACACTTTAGTCTACAAAACTAATCTTTCAAAGAGAAATTCTGTGCCTTATGTGGGTATTGAAATATTATAACTCCCTTCTTAACGTTTCTTCTCTCTGTTCATCTTTTCTATTTTGTAGGATCAATGACATAAAGTGTAATAAAATGTTATTTTAATGAAATGCTAAGTAGACGAGAGAGGCCGTTATTTCAAAGACCCTGAGGTATATTCTGGTAATCTTTTTTTTCCTCCTGTTTTGAATGTTAGATGAAATCTTTGAAGTGAAGTGTGATAACTTTAACCTTTTGTAGAAAGCTCTACTTTGTCTCCTTTCAGATTTACTTCCCCTTTAGAGCTATGCTGTAGATTTCGGATGATTTAGTTCAAACTTGCAAGTATGTTATGTTTGAGGTAATTTATAGAGCATTTTTAAATGTGCAAAGTTCACTCTCCAACCCATACAAGAAAATTGCCAAACATGTATTTGTGAACTGATCCTTTAGTATAGCAAAACGTTTTCCATATTGTGTTCCATTTGAAATGCCTCTCTGGCCCTGGATGTAACCATAGAGTTGTATTTACAGTTACAATGCCAAGAAGAGCACACAACCATGGACCATCCCAGGTGCTGATGCACTTCATGGCCGCACCCCCTCCTGTCCACATGCCCAGTGTTGCAAATCACTAGGTGAGTCTCTTCCCATAAAGAATATTCGCATCTCTAGATAGAGGCTCTATTCTGGGGAGCATGGGTGAGAGCAGAACTACAGAGCATCTTGAGGATAGGTTAGCCAACATGTTCCCATTGGTGTAGCAATTGTGGATAGGGTCCACAGTTGCATAACAAGCATTCTTTCAAATGGCATTCTTTCTACATAACACTTCTTTATAAAGTACATATATTTGGGGTATGATTCAAAGTTTTAAGCACTTATAATTCCTGTTGATTTTAATGGGGACTGGAATAGGAAGATCAATCAATAAATCAATAAGTATTTATATACTGCTTTTCAACATGAAGTTCCCAAAGTGGTTTACAGGCAAATAATAAAGATCCATCTTTCTCACTGAAAGTGACAGAACTTAGAAGTTCTTAATTTTTGCAGGTGGCTTCAAGGGTAAAATTGTATGAGAGCTAAAGCTTGTTTTCCATCAGTGCTGACATTTATGTCGTATTCATTCTTTTTTATTTATAATTGGAACTCAGTAGACTATTTGTTTAAATGGGGAGGGTGAACCAGGGCACTTGATGGAAAATGGTGTTTGTACTGGAAGCATATCAAAAGACCTGCTATTTTTCTCTCTGCATTGCAAGTATCAATGAAGTCTGCATTTTCTTCCATTTCGTTTTAGAGTTTTTGTTTCACTTCAATAACTTCCATTATTTTTCTGACATCTTATTAAAAAAAATCTGAAAATCTTTAGATAATTAACTTTTGGTATTGTTATCTGGCTGGTATTCATATGATTGTCCTTGTTTGTTTTTTTAATAGAATTTCTTAAACTTTGAGTTAATTTAATTTGGCTCAGAAATAAACAGAATACAAATATATTGTCAGGACAGCTGTCTCAAGGTATGTGCACAACAATGACTCTAATTATTAATGAAGGGAAATAAAATGATAATCATAAACATTGCCACACTCCAATACTGCATGGGAGAGCTTAGCATTTATAATGAGGATTGCGATGATAATGTACCATTTCTTTTGCTATGATGATTGTGTGAGCTTTAAATAGCTGTGAATGCGCTACTTTGTCTAATTTTGACACACAGAAAATTACTTGTTTGTGAGGATTGCTGTGCCAATCAACCCAGGATGAGGGTTTTAACATAAGCTAGTACAGGCTTCTCAAAAAGCTTTCAGCCCAAAGATCTGGCCAGTTACTTTCAAACCAATATATGAAAACCAGACAGTGTCGCAATGACCCACCAATGTACGCCCCCAAGTATGATGTGGTGGTTGATTTGGAGTGTGGTATCAGGCTCATCCCAAAGAGAAATGGCACCTGAAGCCACCCCCGGTGTTGCCCGCGCATTGCTGCTAATGCCCCCACTTGCCTCCTCCACTTTATTTTAGAAGGAGAGGAAGAGGTGACTATGGTGGTCACTGCTGTCCTAGCCCAACCATTGCTGCCTCCATGAGCAAGGAAATGCAATTAAACAAACTGCGTTGGAATTTATCATTTTTATACCACCCTTCCTCAGGCTCAGGGTGGTGTATATAGTTCCCTTCGTTTGCCTTCACAAGAATCTTGAGGTAGGTGAGGCTGAGAGATAATGGTTGGGTAACTGTGGATAGGATTGCAGCCTAAACCTTCTATGGAGACTTATCCTCAAACATGAGGGAGTAAATGGAGCTTTTCAAGAGTTACAACCAAAGCTGATACCAGATTGTTACGACTCCTGGGGCAAAACCCTGGTGCCAGTTGGTGGTGCATTGGGGACTAACACTACTCCCAGTTTTGGGAGATTCAGGTGTCAACTCAGCCAGGCCAGTCTTCTAACAGGCATGAGCC
Organism: Lerista edwardsae; assembly: GCA_029204185.1. Classification (NCBI taxonomy): domain Eukaryota; kingdom Metazoa; phylum Chordata; class Lepidosauria; order Squamata; family Scincidae; genus Lerista; species Lerista edwardsae. The sequence goes on from JAJKFI010000001.1 coordinate 5,973,621, forward strand.
TTTCATCAGTGTCTGTTCTCTGATTCGGTCCCTGGTGACAGTCAATGTCTGGAACACCATGGCGCTGATATCTTTCAGATGTCAGTTTAAGAGTTTTGTTCTCTAAATCAGTGGTTCTCAAACTTTTAAGCACCAGGATCTTTTTAGAACAACAATCTGGCTGCCCACCAGAACAGATACCCTGGCCGGAGGTGCCGTTATTGTGATGCCGGAGCCTGTTGCTTTCCTGGGAATGCAGCAATAAATTGGGTTATTTTTCAGCCATTTTCCAAGAGCAAAGTGAATCAGAAAGAAAAAACGCCTATTTACAACCCTGACACAAGCAAAAGAACCACTCCACTTTCCAGCATCCCATCTTCCCATATTCAATATGGCTGCCCTAGGTGCCCTGTGTGACCCACCTGAAATTGGCCTGCAACCCAGTAGTGGGTCCTGACCCACAGTTTGGGAACTACTGCTCTAAATCTTTCAACTGAATTATTTGTATTCCTGCTGCTTTTCTCCCCATTTAGCTAAGTTTAGGTTGCAATCCAATGTTTGAGAGTAAGCCAACTGAATGTAGCAGGACTTAAAGGTAAAGGTTTCCCCACGACCGAATGGTCTGGTTGTGACTGACTGTAGGGAGCGGTGTTCATCTCCATTTCAAAGCCCGTAGAGCCGGCGTTTCTGTCTGAGGACAAGCTTCCGTGGTCATGTGGCCGGCATGACTATATGCCATAGCGCACGGAACGCCGTTCCCTTCCCACCGAAGTGGTCCCTATCTATCTACTCACATTTTTAGGTGCTTTCGAACTGCTAGGTTGGCAGGAGCTGGGACAAGCAACGGGAGCTCACGCCGTCATGCATTCTTGAACTCCCAACCTTCTGGCTGGAAAGCCCAGCAGCAGCGGGTTAACCCGCTGCACCACCATGTCCCTATGTATAGCAGGACTTACTTCTGAGAAGAAAGGCATAAGATTGTACTGTTAGTGTGTTTGTTTTAATTGGGTTGATCATTGTATTCTGCTTTGGATAAAAACGTGGAAAACATTAAATAAAAAACTGTGTAAGCTAAAGGTTTAATATAAATTATTGTGAATTACTACATGTGCCAAACATGGAGCTCAGAGGCAAATGCTGCCTGCCTGATGTTCCAAACTTTGGACATGGTTCTTAGGCTTATTATAGATGGTTGCTTAACATAGAAAGTAATCCAGGATAAATAACTTTGTGTAGGAAAATGTTCTGTTACCTTGGAGTTTATTCGTAATAGTCCAGGCGTTTTGACTGACAGAAGTCTAACCTTCTTCGTATCTTTCCTTGTTACTGATAGGACTAGTAATAGCTTTTTAAAATGAAATTTACCCAGTGTCAGGAAAGAGCCAGCTTGGAGAGAAATGCATAAAGGGAGTGCCAATGAAAATTTGTGTCACCCTCAAGCTTATCCGAAACATTCTCAGATGTCAGCACTGGGGTATGCATAGAGAGAAATGGAGAGTGTGGGGTGCAGAAATCCCAGCGGAATAGGACCAAAGTTCAGATGGAGATGTTGGACAGGTCTAGCAGGGGACCTGGGTAGGTAGGGCTGCGAAGGAAGGTAGCAAGAGAAATTGTCCTAGTAGTACTAGCGGAAATAAAAGATTCTGGACCTGACTGCAGCTTGGGGACAAGAGCAAAGCCCAGAGTGTATCTGGCGATCAAACCCAATGAGTTTTCATTGGTCCAGAGGGTGAAGCTCTGTGCAAAATCTGTGTCTTTATCTAAGGAACACAGCATTAAAAATGGTGGAGGGGGAAAAAACACCTGGCAAGGTGGGGAAAACTGGCCAGGCCATTTTTTTCCATAGTTGACTGATATCCCAGTACATTATTACAATTAAAATAATGCTGATTTAATGGCAGCGATCTAGTAAAAACGTGAACATCTTTACTAGACCGCGGCCATTAAACTGACATAATTTCAATTGTAATAATAGCAGTGCAGGCCATGAAAGCCTCAGTTTGTATGTTAAACCCAGTACTGATTAACCTACACAAAATAAAACAGAATTCAAAACAGCTGTTGCGTGGTCCTGGATTAAGATACTTTGGTATATGTTACAGTACATCTGAACAGTGGGCATATTTCCTGTGTTCATTTTAGCCTCTAGTAGATAAAGTATGCAAAATACTCAGCTATTTTTCCCTTAGAGCAGTCACTACTCTGTGTATGAAAGTACAATGTGAATCTGTTCCCTCTTCTCATTGATACTGTAGAACATTAAGAACATGAGAAGAGCCCTGCTAAATCAGGCCAAAGGCCCATCTAGTCCAGCTTCCTGTTTCTCACAGTTGCCCACTAGATGCCTCAGAGAGCACCTGAGACAACAAAACGCTTGCATCCTGTTGCCACTGCCTTGCACCTGGCATTCTGAAGTAGCCTACTTCTAACATAAGGAGGTTGCACCACACAATCATCACCTATAGCCCACGATGGACTTTTCCTCCAGAAATCTGAGATGGAGTCCTGTGTGCAAAATACATTGCATTATGCCTTCTTCTGTATATCAGAAGTTTTTGCTCACACCCGATAACTCATAAAGTGTTCTCTCTCTCTCTCTCTCTCTCTCTCTCTCTCTCTCTCTCTCTCTCT
>JAJKFI010000001.1:5980449-6013404 GCA_029204185.1 Lerista edwardsae
GAGAGAGAGAGAGAGAGAGAGAGAGAGAGAGAGAGAGAGAGAGAGAGAGAGAGAGAGAGAAGGCACATAATAATCTCTGGAAATGTCTGTGTTGTACAGCTTCCTGTACAAATCAATGCATCTGGCAAGGTGTTCTGACCCTAGGAGGGTGCGGACATTCCCACCACCCTAAATGTAGATTGAGGGGGTTAGTCATACCCCCAGCACTCATGTGTTCATGTGTCCTTTGTATGAAGGCCCTCTGTGCATATAGCTTCCCGCATACCGTTGGGATTACCTAGGGCAGTGATGTGCTCGGCGTGGCAAAACCTCAGAAAATGCTTAACTTGGCTCTGCTGGTGTGTCAACCTCCCAAACAAAAGAGAAACAATTCTTTATACTCATTTATATAAACCAAAAACACAGACCAATCATGTTTGGTGCTATGTATTACATAAAGAAGCATAAAATAAGTACAGAAATGAAAAATGAGTAAAACAAACTAAGTTTGTCGGGTATTGGCGAACGCTGGTGTGTCACCCCAAACGTTGTGGTGTGTCACCTTTGACACATGTGTCATAGGTTCACCATCACTGACCTGGGGTTTGGGATTGCATGGAGAGAGCCCTACATACTTTCAACCTCTTACACACCAAATGCCAAATGTGTCGCATCAGTAAGGCTTGGCCAGAAGATGTGGTCCTATTTTCTCCTTCATGCATAGGGAATGGGGGACTAAGCCTAGTATGACATGATAATTAACATGTTATCTCTGGAAAGCTGATTGTTGATCAAATAGTTGTTAGATACCCCTATCCCCAGAACAATAGTTCCCGGGATTATCTGGGGAGATATTAAATGATTTGAAGTCTCCGTGTACCAGTAATATGTAAAATCTGAAGTTTTCTCTCATGCAAGTCCAGGCCTGAGAAAGGGAGATTAATAAACATGTTGTAATGCAGACCGTTTCATCTTGCTGATATGTTGTATTCAGCTTAGTGTGGTGCAATGCAAAAGCTAAAATGGTCAATTGTGAACAAGAAAGTTATTGACAGCATTATCACAGTCATAAACTCATTGAACTTGCTATTATATGCACCCTTACCTGGGTATAAATCCCATTGAACTTAGTGGGGCTTATTTCCAAGTACAAATGCCTAGGCTTGTACAGTTAAGTAGCTTAAAGTGCACTCCTATGTCTGTTTTCTCAAAAGTAAGCCCAATAGAATTCAGTAGGGCAGTGTTTCTCAAACTGTGGGTCATGAGCCAATTTCAGGTGCGTCCTTATTCATTTCAATGTGTAATTTATTTTTAATAACATTGATGCTACCATGGAATGTGACTGCCTTTTAGGAAATGGTACAGATCTGTACATTTAACAGGCTACTATATAGATGTTTTAAACAATTGTAGTGAATTGTAATTGAGAATTATTTTTTTAAACCAGCAACTGCTTGGGAGGGGTATGTTGGTGGTTCTTTATTTTAAATAAATGTTGTAACTTATACTTACGTCAACTTTTAATTTACTTCCTTACTTAGATTTGATTTTGTCATATGGGGGGTGTTAAAACATTTCCTGCTTGATGATGTCTTGTCTGGCTATGACATCACTTCCAGGTTAATGACATTACTTTGGTAGATCCTGACAGATTGTCATTCAAAAAAGTGGGTCCCAGTGCTAAAAAGTTTGACAATCACTGCAGTAGGGCTTTCCCTCAGGAAACTGTGGAGAGGATGGCTGTTCAAAGCAAGCTGCTGTCCTTCAGCCTCAGCTCTGTCCCCCCGGCACCCCATTTGATTCTGCAACACAGGCATTGAATTAATGACCCCTAGTGGAAGGGTGAAATGTGTTAATCAAAAGTGTGATGTCATTCTGACATCAGAATAATTTTGACAAGATCTCACAGGCATGGACCTTGCAGATGCTGAGATTTTGCCTGTGCGGCCCAGCATTCACCTTGAAGACATGCCCATTTCTAGCCAAATATTTCTCCTTGACAATAAATTAATATTGCTATTTAAACCACCAGCTGTTTCATCTGAGGGACAGCAAAGCTCGAAGGCAGCAGAACCTGCCAAACTAATGCCTTGTGCTTTTATTTATTTTGCACTTGGATTCCTGAGCAATACTGTCTTTCAGCTGAGTCTTCCCACTGGGCAAATTCAAGGCTTTTAAATTGTGTAAATCTTTGTTGTTTATCTTGTCCCTGAACCTTAACTACATCAAAAATTTCTGTCTGTCTGTGGAACATTTTTTACCAGCATCAGAGTTTAATTTGGCTCTTGACACAGAAATTGTAACGTTTGACAGAAATACTTCGTATTACTCAAGCGTGATCCGTAATATTTGAGAAGAACTGTATTATATCTGGATAGCTGGCCTTTCTCCTGCTCCATGTGTAACTCTATGCTATGTGTAACTATATGCGTCATCTATGATGAGAAGGACGCTGATATAGTCATTGGGGAGCTGTGGGATACATCATAAGCTTATTTGATAGAAAGACTAATGAAAGCTTGTACATGTAAACAGTGTGTGGGGACATGTGATCTGGATTACAGCAACGGGGAGGCAAGTATTTAAAACCCCTACCCACCCATGCGGTTTTGCTCTTAATATCTTACCCCTCCCATTTGTAAACATTGTTTTTTACAAAATCAGAACATTAAAGGGCCAGTACACAAACACTCTAATTGTGAAATATGTGTTGAGCAGCCCTAGTTCCAATCTCTGTCTAAGATATGCATTCATACAGAAGCAGCCTGAGCAGTGCATTTGGCCTCAGTCGCCTACCTGCCACCGGGGGCTAATGCTGACTGACTTTGTTGCTGTGAGTAATTACTGCAATAATGTATGTGAAGAATATTTAACAGAGAAGTACTAGAATGCATCACATTGTTGATAAAAGGAGTGCACAGCCAATTAATGAATCTAAGTGTCTTCTAGGACTGAACATGAGCTATGCTTGATATTTGAGAGGAAAGAGCTATGTGGTATTTGGTTACCAGAAAATAATCTATAATAGAAATTATAGCTATTATATTGGCCTTCGCCACTGGCCAATGGACTTTCTACCAAAAGCCCCTGAGAAATGTATCCATTTATTTTCTGTTGTGGGGATGGTGTAAAGAACTATTAGCTACCAGCACTCACCACCCCTTTGCCTGAGGAAGCTTGGGAAGATTTAGGGGCTCAAAGCACCATGGGGGAAAACCGGGTAACAGGGGCCTCCAGCAACCTTGTGCCATTACTGGCAGCCAATTGGAACAGCTATTTAAGGGCAACTTTAAAGAGTGTCATAATGTTCAAGAAATGAACATGACAGCAAGACGGATATTTTCTAGGTTGACAGTGAATATTCACTATTGAAAAAGAATGTGTAGAATGTCAGTTCTCTAGATAACTGAATTTCAGTCTCTTAAATTATAACCTCCCTGTTTTGAAGTACTGTATAGATCACAAACGCTCAGAGTCCTTTGCTTTGGAAATTTTACCTCACAAAACTGCATGTGGGGCTGGTTGCACATCTCTGTCAGATGCTAGATAGGTTCTAGGGTTTCTATATTTCCATTGGATATTTGAGAATAAATGCAATCAGCAGAACCAAGCTTGGTGTTCAATCCCAAATGACTACAAATAATTCACCAACTTTTTTTCTAGTGTTTTTTTTCTCTCTAGGACATCTTGGCAATGATAAACATAAGCCCTTGACAAGGGCTGGGGGCACAATCCTATCCAACTTCCTAGCCCTGATGCAGTCACAATGCAGTCCTGAGGTAAGGGAATAAACATTCCCTTACCTTGATTGGATCTTCCTGACAGCCCCCCGCCCAGGACACAGAGTATGCCCTATTGGCACAGCTGCATCAGAAGGTTGGATAGGATTGGGTCCTTGGCAGATTATTGGGAGCGTGTCTTCAGTTCTCAGGAGTAAAAAAGTGAAAAGACTTTTTCTTTCCAAGACTCTTTCAGAGCAACAATGATTGTGAAGCTCCACTGGGTGTGAGGCCCGTCTGAGGACACCTGGAATTCTCATGCTGCCTTCTGTCCAAACTAGAGTGACTTCCATTCTTAATGGTGGGTATGTGTAGTTTGTCGAAGGGTGTGTGTGTGTGAATTTCTTTCAAACATTATAATTTATGGAACAGCCAGCATTTTCAAAATGACTCTTTCTAGCACATTAACTTTAATTTCAATAGAAAGTTAATGCTGCTGCAACATGTCAGGTACTATATTATGCATTACGTAAACGTGGCTTAAATTGGGAAAATGGGGGTGATTGTTTTCAAACTTTTCCTCATGCACAGGGTTAAGATGTGGTTTAGATATTGACTACACACTTGAGATAACAAGTCATTCTCCACTTCCTGCTCATATCTTTCCTTTTATTTCTGTTGGGCCCCACAAACTACACAATGAGCATAACAACAGCTTTCTCGTTTCATCCTCTCACAGATAAAGGAACATACATTGTAATTTCAACCACACTCCTACCACTATGGGCCTGGATAACTAATTACAGTGGGCCCAATTCTATCCAACTTTCCAGCACCTATGCAGCCCTGAGATAAGAGAACAAACATTCCCTTTCCTTGAGGAGGCCTCCTTGACTGCCCCCCCCAACCTCAGAATGAAACACATGCCCCATTGACACAGCTGCATCGATGCTGGAAAGTTGGATAGAATTGGGCGCTGTGAAAGCAAACTCAGCTGAAGAAATGAGTTTGGCTCCAGAATGACCCTGTAGTCAATTTATGTAGGCTATTATACAAGCGGACCCCAGTTCATACTGTTATACTGGTGCAGCAGGCAGTCCTATTCTGACAAGGTTTGCTTTCACAGTGGTTGGCCAGGGCAGAGAGAATGGCTAACCAAAGCCTAGGATTGGCGCCAAAATTTCACTCAAAGTGAAATTTGAAGTGAATTGGGCAAGGTTTTCAAAAGCAAAGCAGCTGAGAAAATTTTCAAGAGAAGCCAAAATGACTCTTCATAAGGCAAGCGAAGTTTCTCAGGGGGTCTCTGCGTATTCCTAAAGCAGTTTGCTTCTTTTCCTCTTTGGAATCCAGATTTTTCATCCTGTATTGGTACTAATGGGAGTTTGATTTGGTTGGAAACTGTGAAACTAACTCTCCATATGGATTTTGAATACCCCAGGGTGCAATCCTGACTGGGAGTTAGGCCTGCACAATTAGGCCAGAAATGTTTTGCCAGCACAAGGGCCACCACAAAGTACAGGGTGTCCACAAAGTCTCGTTACAATGTCAAGAAATCACGAAAAATGCAAATGATGAGATATGTTAATGATATCATGCCCATAGATTTCTTTCTGTGGGGCTACGTTAAAGACATCGTGTACAGAACCTGAAGCAAAGGATTACTGATGCCGTTGCCACCATTGATGAGACTATGCTACAGCGAACATGGCGGGAAATTGATTATCGCCTTGACGTGCTGCGTGCAACCAATGGTGCACATATAGAGGTTTATTAATCTATGCAAAATAAACTTCAATATATACTCCTAATATTGTATACTTTCCATACACGTATATCTTCATTTGTTTTTGTAATACAAGTTTGAAATTGTAAAGAGACTTTGTGGACACCCTGTATGTTTGGACCATTCTTGGGGTCAGAGAGGCCAGCACACAGATGTGTGCCACCCTCCCTGACTCCAAGAGTGGTCCAAATGTTCTTTATGGTAGCCCTTGTGCTGGCCAAACTTTGCTGGCCTAAGTCCAGGTTAGGATTGCACCCTAGGGTATCAAAACACATATGGAGGGTTAGTTTCAGTAAAATGTACTGCAACCAGTTAGTTCTTTACCTTCTACCAACCTCCCCCACCCACACCCCCAGCCTACAGGATCCATATAAAATAGTTGTAACTGGAGCTATAGCCATGGGTGGCAGTTTTCAAGTTATTAATGCAATACTATCACCTTTTCCATACATAACACATTTAAATGTTCTGACTGCTGGAGGAATAAAGATGTCAAATGCAGTTAGAGCTATGACAGTGTGTTAGTTGCAAATAAAACAAAAGCTGTAACTGAAATAAATGCCACAGATAAACAGCCTGCTGTGCATTGAGGGTTCAGCTGTGATGCTTTATCTTAGCTTTATGGCTATGGGACAGATCAAGCCACTGCTTTTGTTTTCCCAGGTACTGCAAAAGGTAGCAGGATAAAATCAATTAGAAATCTATGCCTGTTACAGTTATTAAAACATTTAATAGGCTGTATTTGGTTTTTATATTATTAGTACTTTTGATTCTGTAAAAAAAAGATACAACAAATATAAGTACAGCAAAATAATGTTGAACTGTGGAATCTGTGGAACTCCTTGCCACAGGAAGTGTGATGGCGTCTGGCTTAGGTGCCTTAGGTGCCTTTAAAAAGGAACGGGACAAATTTCTGGAGGAAAAGTCCATCACAGACTACAGCCTGTGATGGGTAGTGCAACCTCCATAGTTTAGGAGTAATCTACCTCAAAATGCCAGGGAGTGGCAAGGAGATGCAGGTATCTAATTGTCTGGTGTGCTCCCTGAGACATCTGGTGGGCTACTGTGAGATACAAGAAGCTGGCTAGGCCTTTGGTCTGATTCAGTGGGGCTCTTCGTATGTTCTAACTGTTTTGATTGGGTGAGGGGAGAGCATATGAAAAGCCAGCATTGGTGGTAGCATGTGTGAGATAATCCCATCAAGCTCTGGTGTGCATTAAGGGATATTTTCTAGGGTTGGCAACAAACTTTAAAAAGAAAACAATGAAGTGAATTTCAGGATTCCTCCCAAGGAGAATTTTCAAGAGAAGCCAAATGACTTATTTTAAGACAAATAAAATATCTGGGTCTCAGCACATCTTGAGTACTTAGGTGTTATTTATTTATTTACTGCATTTTTTATCCTGTCTTTCTCCCCTTGAGGGGACCCGTGCACACACCCACACTGTGCCACACCATTCAGTCCTTGGGAATGGGCCTTCGCAACAATCATGTGGCAAGTGACTGCTTGGCCTCTCTCATGTGCTCTTTTGGTGTCAGCCACAAATGAAACATCACAGAAAGTATCAATGAAGAAGCAGTTACAGCCCTAATGGTCATGTAATGTAAGGAAATAGAAGCCATTTTTTTGTAAATACAGAAAAACCCCCAATGTGCAGTTAGTTGCTTCTCCAATATGAATAAGCAATTCATTTGTACCGAATCTTCATGGACACAATAGAGCAGTGTTATTCAAACCGTGGGTCGGGACACACTTATGGGTTGGGACCAGATGTCAGGTGGGTAGCAGAAAGCTGGGAGAAGTCATCTTGGAAGCTGCAGACCTTACTCTTGCTATATTCCTGTTGTAAGTGTTCACAGTTTGAATTTTCAAGTGAGGTTTTTTAAAAAAAATTGTTTTAAAAGTGCTTTTACATAATATTTTGTCCTCATCTTGCTTTCTGTCAAGAGATGTTTCCTGGTTGTGCAATTGTTGCAGTCCAAGAGTGCCAGTTTGCATTCCAGAAGTGTCATTTGATTATGTCACAATGATGGCACTTCCTGCTAGATGATGTCACTTCTAGCCATGACAACACTTTTAGGTAATGGCATCACTTCCAGTGGGTCCCAAGATGAGTGCCATTCTAAAAGATGGGTCCTGTTCTAAAAAGTTTGAGAATCACTGCAATAGAGCGTGTGTATGGCTCTTCATAAGGGGGTTATTGCCTCTCTTCTGAGACAAAATGGATATGAAAAGTGTCTGGCAAAAATAAGGGGGACAGTATGGGTTGCCAGGTTGGGCACTGGCAAACGATCCATTCCATCAGACAGCCATCCTGGCTAGGCCAACCTTGAAACCTCTGTATTGGTTGCAGTGGTTGTGTCACTGTCACAGCAGGTGGAGAATACCATTGGGTGTGTGGTCCTCGCAGAGCTTCCCAGCCTGCTGGCATTAGCATTGATCATGAAACAAGTGTTTGAGCTTTACCGAAAGAAATGTGGGGTGCACATTTCCTTGCTGGATGTATAGTAGGAAGCATGGGAATCTGCTGTATGGAATGGTTGCTGTCTTTAACTCTACTAGTATTTCTCCCTTTTCTTCCCCTCCATGCTTGTTGTTGTTGTTGTTCAGTCGCTAAGTCGTGTCCGACTCTTCGCGACCCCATGGACCACAGCACGCCAGGCCTCCCTGTCCTCCACTAGCTTCCGGAGTTCGCCCAATTGCATGCCCGTTGCTTCGGTGACACTATCTAACCATCTCATCCTCTGCTGCCCCCTTCTCCTTTTGCCTTCAATCTTTCCCAGCATGAGGGTCTTTTCTAAAGAGTCCTCTCTTCTCATGAGGTGCTCAAGTACTTTGGCCCCTCCATGCTATCTTCTTGCAAAATGCCCCCTTGCCCACCCAATGAACTGCTAATTTTCCTTGCTAGAAATCCATATGTCAAGGCATCCCACGTGATGGAATCAGAAATCTGTCATCACTTTGGGTGCAATCCTAACCTGGAGTTAGGCCAGCAAAGTTTGGCCGGCACAGTTAGGCCACAGCAAAGTGCGTTTGGACCACTCTCAGAGTCAGGGAGGATGGCGTAGGTCTCTGTGCTAGCGTCTCTGACTCCGAGAGTGGTCCAAACATACGGTGTCCCTTGTGCCAGCCAAACTTTGCTGGCCTAACTGTGCCAGCCTAACTGCAGGTTAGGATTGCCCCCTTAAGAGCTTTCAGTGTGGTGCCTGTAATTGTGGAGGGTAGCAGCTCTTTATAGCCTCTGATCAAGTGGCTTGAAAAATCCTAGGAGCAGCAACCCTCGGGTTTAACTTGGTTCATGCACAAACCCAGTTGCCAGCAGTCTGTCACTATCAGCTGCCATTGTTATCACTGGCGACGGGAAGTAAATATTGTTTGTATTGTGTTTACATATGCTTGTCTTTGGGTTTTACTCAGTTGGGGTCTTGTAGTCTAGGAGTGAGCACCGCAAATACCACTGATAGATGATAGACATATAAATGGATTGTCCTCGGGCACTTGAAAATCCATCCGTGCATGTACTTGGGTTGTACAGAAGCGAAGTAATTTTGTGTACTAATGTCAGAGAGCTGTAAGGCTAAGGACATAAAGACAAAACAAAATGAAAATGACCTCTCGTTAGTAGCCCAAATGAGTCTAATATTCCTTCTAAATATGGACAGTGTGTGCGGTTTGACGGCGCTCATAGTAGTTTTATACTGGTGTAATTTCACTGACCTCAGTGGAATTATTTTAGAATCACACTGGATTAATTAAAAAGAAAATCAGGCCTGAGGACATTTATATATTGCATGTATCCTCCTCTTTCTCTTTTTCTTTTTCCTTATGAGGGGAATTAAAAGAACACAATGGAGGTGGGGCTTTACATCCTTTTTCAAGGATTTTCTATTTAGTGGTAATTATAATTTTGTGCAATGCAGTGTTGCTGCAGAACACAGCAGGGACTAAACTATTATTTATTATCGCTGGTTATTAGCCAAGCTAAAATTGTAAAGCAAGAGGAAAAAAATTTTCTCTCTTATTTTTGTTATACATCTAATTAGAGTTTTAAAGCTGCATGAGCATTTTCCTGAAAGGATATATTTAAGATGCTTTTTTGAAATTGCAATTGGAACAACATTTGTTTTGTGTGTTAAACAGAAAGCCTTTTGGCAGCAGAATCCTTTAGTTTTGAAAACTGCCAAGAATTATTTGCTTATCTGCAGAATTTCAACTGCTCTCTCTGCCTGTAAGTCATACGGAAGCAGAGCTGCAATAAACAAGATTCTGTAGCAGAACGGCTGGGCGTACTGTAAACATACATTATTGTGTTCACAGCCTAAGCAGTTTGCACTTCCCTGTTATTAAGAGGGGAGAAAGAGAAATGGGGGGGGGGGAGGGAGGGAGAGAAGGAGGGGAAACATTAAGTCAAGCCTGGATATTCTAATGTAATTTGGAAAGGGCTGCAGAGTTGTCTAAATGATAATGGTATTTGACAGTTTGATATGTATTTATAGCTGTTGCCAGCCCTGGCTGAATACTATATAGGATTATCGGGGATTTTCTAGGTTTATCACCACAGGCATGCAGGATTAACAGCCTGATGAAGTCAAAAAGAATTATTCAGCCAATCCTATCAGTATACTTATATGGCGCCCTTCACACAAGGTCCCAGAGCGCTATATATAAAGCACAATAACCGCCGGGAAAAAAGCAAGGCAAAATGAAAATAAAAGTCTTCAATCTTGGCTTGGAATTCATAAAGGAGCAACATACTGCCACTGAAAATCACCCAGCCTAAACCCAAATCTAGAGAGTGCTGCAAGTGGGGGTCACAACAATGTACACAAAGCATTTGAGTCAGACGCCTAGTTACTAGAGCAGTAGTTCCCAAACAGTGGGTCGGGACCCACCGGTGGGTCTTGAGCCAATTTTAGGTGGGTCGCGAAGCACCTAGAGCAGCCATGTTGAAAATATGGGAAGATGGGATGCTGGAAAGGGGAAAGGCTGTGTGGTAGTTTTTTTTATGTCAAGGTTTAAACAGGCCTTTTTCTTTCTGAGTAACTTTGCTATTGAAAAATGAAATAACTGATTGCTGCGTTCTCAGGAAAGCAGCAGGCTCTGGCATCACAATGACAGCACTTCAAGTCATGACATCACTTCCAGTGGGTCCCAGACAGACTGTCATTCTAAAAAGTGGGTCCCAGTGCTAAAAAGTTTGAGAACCACTGCACTAGAGGGTTTGGAACAAGAGGGAGATACTTTTTAGTGGAGGATGCAAATTACCAGCAAGCTGCGGGAACCATGTTGGATTAGCTTTACATAAGATGGCTTTAAAGTGAGATTGGCCACATTAGTACAGCTATCTGGCCAGTTGGCATCTTTGTTTTCATGCAGCTGATACATCCCATAAGCATTTTGGGTGGCAACTCTGCAAAGATATGAATGTAGCGTGAATGTTGTAGTCCCAGGTCTAGAATCATTGAGTGCTCATGTTGGGACGTCCCTTGGAGGCTATCTAATCCAACTGCTAGCTCACTGCAGGCTGCTGCTACAGGATCCCAATGTCTCTTTGAAAACAGCTGGAGGGAATGATTTAAGTTTTCAAGATAAGCAAATCTCAAATCATGTATGCATTTATATACCCTCTAAGATTTCCCAGAAGAGAAGTGACAGCAATTACAATGTGTTGGTGAACAAGGAAGCCCCTCATTCAAATTTCACATCAGCCGTGAGTGCACTGGGTGGCCTTAGGAAAGCGACTCTGTTTCAGCCTTTCATCCGCAATACAGGAATTGATCAATACTCAAGTAATGTATGTGAAATGCTTTGAATGCTCAAAAATGCTATAGAAATGATGGAGGATTCTAGGTAAAGCGTTACTGCTAGATGTGCACAGGATGTTCTTGTATCCCTGTCTTTGCACAAGGGGTAACTTGAACCCATGAAGCTAAGTTGTCAGAGATAATCAGGACAGCTAGCACACAGTGGTGTCTCTATAGGGAGGGCAGAGCTCTAAGTTTTGCAAGGAGCCTTACCCTGTCATGTAAATCCCTTGTCTCCCTTGCTGCTGTAGCCAGTAAGCAACACCAAGATGTTGCTTTTCCCTGTGAGGACTGGCTAAAACGGTGCAGGAGAGGAGTGATTTCCACTGCAAGGTGAGGCTTCTTGCAAGACTTAGAGCTTTGCCCTCCCCGTAGAGATGCCACTGCTAGCACAACAGTGCCCTTCCTTTCATCTTCCTTGCTGTAGGCTATTTCTTCATTTTACAATAATCAGCCCTGCACCAACTCAAAAGCAAAACCATTTGTGTTCTTCTTAATCACGATAATACCATCATGTTTGTGTATTGCATCCAAATACCACATCTTCTCCAGTGAACTGGGGAAGGTAAGCATGTTAAATATTCTCCCATTTTCCTTTCATAGGAGCCCAAGTAAATGGGTTAGGCTGAGAGATCATTACCTGTGGCAGTTTGACCTTTAAGTGCTGCCATTGGGGTGCCAAATGTTGCCAGGCCCCAAAGGTGGGATAAAAATATGGTAAATAAATAGTGTCACTAGAGGGGGGCAAAATGGTAAGTTCTGCAGGTGCCGCAACATGCTGTGTAAGCAGCCCCTCCCACTCGCCTTTGGAGCCATTCGAGGCAATGCCAGCAATGCACAGGAGACTCCATTTGGTCAGCAAGTCTGCATGTTGCCGGCATTGCCCGGAATGGCTCTGATGGCCAGTGGGAGGAGCTGCTGACACAGTGCTTTGCAACACTTGCAGTACTGACCATTCTGCCATCCCTCTAGCTACGCTAATGCCAGGAAGGGCAGGGAGAATCACTCAGATTTATCTGGTGTCAAAATGCAAATGGCCTTGCCCTCTATTTGTGGCTTTTCAACACTCAAAAACTTTTCTCCGCCCGCTTCACTCTTGCAACGGGAACCCTGCTGAACTTCTAAACTTCTCACCTAGGGACTAGTTACATTATATATCTTTTAAAGTTAATGGAGTATCAAAGACACAACCGAAGTAGCTGTATATGGTGCGTGCGTCATGGGGTGAATAAATTATAGATGTCACAGCAAACTGGATGCTTTGGAAAGGATATCTGAGGTGGCATTACTGCTGACAGAAGGAGATTCTCTTTCAGCTGAAAAGGCAGTTGCTACTTTTGGAAGCACAGGCTCTTGGTTGTATTTCTGATGCTTTCAGAAGGGAAAAAATATGCTTGCTTAATGCTGTGGTGGCTGAAAAAAAATATTTCCTTTGAATGTTTTCTTGATTTGATACTAAACATATGAGACATAAGAAAAGCTGCGGTAAAGTGAAAAAAAAAATTAAAAGGAAGTGAAATGAGGTGCAGGAGGTTGGAGTGAAGTTTTTTCCCCCTAGGGCAGTGTTTCTCAAACTATAGGTCGGGACCCATTCAGTGGGTCACGACCTGATGTCAGGTGGGTTGCAGAAAACTAGGAACAGCCATCTTGCAACCTGCAGACCTTCCTTTTGCTATATTCCTTTTGTGAGTGTTAACAGTTTGAATTTTCAAGTGAGGGTTTTTTAAATTTTGTTTTTAATTCACTGCTCTTACATAATATTTTGTCCTAATTTTGCTTTTTGCCAGGGATGTTTCATGGCTGTGCAATTGCTGCAGCCCAAGAATGCCAGTTTGCATTCCAGGAGTGTCCTTTGATCATGTCACAATGACGGCACTTCCTGCTTGATGATGTCACTTCCAGCCACGACAACAATTCTAGGTTAATGACGTTACTTGTGGTGGTCTTGACACAAGCGCCATTCTAAAAAGCGCTGCCAAAAAGTTTGAGAACCACAGTCCTCAGTGCTAGCCACGTTTCTTCAGAGAGAAGACTGGTTGAGGTTTGTTCCTAACTCACTTTAGTACTGGAGTCCTCCATATTGGTCCATAAATAGAGACCATAAATGTGGTCCCTATTGATCACAGACAGGCCTCCTTTTTGGATATCTTCCTCTCAGATCCTGTTTTGGGATCACAGATCCTGTTTTGCCCCCTATTTTGCCTGGGTGGAGATTTATTTATTTTTATTTAAAATTATATAATCTGCCTTTCCACGCTACCCTAACCCATAACAAGCCCTCTGGAGTAGCATATATCATATAGATGCATTTTACAATGTTGTCAGTGTTTTTCCATCTGCAGTCAAATTCTTAGGTTTTCATCCACCACCCCTACCACCCCAAGTCTTTCTATGACTTAAATCATAGGGCCAAATTTTCATTTAATTTTCATTTAAAAGCTGTGATGAGAGGGCTTTGAGGAGGAGGTTTGTGTACATTTGTTAGACCTTTTTCCTCTTTAATATTTTCTGTAGCTAAATCACACTGTGAAGCTGTGCCTATTTTTTTCCTCTTGGGCATATAGCAGCTTGGGTGATTTTAATTGGGAAAAGTAGAATGGAGAATATTAAACCCTCCTCCTCATGCTGCACTCCTATTCACAGATTTTCCCCACATCACATCTAGTTTCACCCTAACGCAGTACATTTTTCCTTCAGTCAACTGGGTTCCTCACTTCTTCATCTCTGGTTTGTGTTCAGTAAGCTAGCGGCATGACTGATGCTTACATTTGATTGGTCCATCCAGGGACCACGTAATACCATTTTCTCCACCACATGTTCAATAATGGCCTTAAGCCAAACATTGTATTTAGTCCCAGTTCTGTGAAACTGAGGGTGCAATCCTAACCTGGAGTTAGGCCGGCAAAGTTTGGCCAGCACGAGGGCCACTGTAACGTGCGTTTGGATCACTCTCAGAGTCAGGAAGGATGGCGCACGTCTTTGTTATGGCGTCTCTGACTCCAAGAGTGGTCCAAACATACTGCTGTCACTGATACCAAGGATTCAAGAGATTTGGCTAGGATGAGCCATCTGATGTGTATTTGTGAGACACAGCAATTCTCACAAAGAAACTGGCCTTGTAACTTCCTATCACTTGGGTATGCAAGTTCTATGCAAAAGATTATTGGAGAGAATTGATCTTAGCATAAATTTGGGTAAGTGTATTATATAAATACACACATACACACCCAGAGAGAGAGGGAGGGGGCTATTTTATCCAGAGGGTAAAAATTAACCTGACTCTGCACAGGGTCACCAAGCTAAAACAATGAAATATGCCCAATCCATCCCTTGACATGTCATTTGGAGCTTTTAAATCACTACCAATGAAACAGGTGAGCTACTACTTTGTCTACCAAATCCATTTCCCTTTAAAGGCGCCAGCTTACATTAGCTGTCCCTAACGTATCCCTCCTTGCCTACTCCAGATTTACACTATTTACTATTTTAATGAAAATTCAAGCAGGGCTAGGTTCATTCCCATAATATACAACAGCATAAGGTGCATTAATAATTGACAAGCCGGAGTGTGAGGAGCTGCACCAGAAGCCCATTCTGCACACAATATCGACACACAACAGCATCTCTCCGGTTGGCTACTCACTTCGGTTAACAGAGGCACTGCCTGCATTTTAGCATTTCCCAGTTGACCAGATGGACGTTTCTTGATGTTTTGGAATCTATGAAGTGGTGGTGAGAGACAGAGCTGGCCCAGCTATGAGGCTGGCTGAGCATGTTGCCTCAGGCAATGGACTGGGGCAGGCAGCAAGCCGCCAGGGGGTGCTGCACACCAACATGCTGCCTTTCCCATCTTGCTGCCTGTCAGGTGGCTACAATCTGCCGCCTCATCCACAGCTCATATGCTTTCTGAGTTCAGGGACAGGGTGGTTTACTTCTTTGTGTGGTCCTGGAAGCTCCATCAGTGTTTCTTGTAAAATGAGCAACTGAGAGTTTACTGAGGATTGGAGGAGGTTCCATTCCCAGCATTCTCTCTGCCCACCACCTTACAAGGAGTGGCCGAGGAGCTGCAGGTTCTGTGGCAGGATGAGTTTCTAAAGACATAGTGAGTGCCAAGGGAATGCACATAATGATGATGATGATGATGATGATGTTGATGATGCAAGTATTTATATACCATCTTTCTTTGGCCATTAGATTGCTCCTCTGGCTTTAATTCAAGGCAGTTTACATGGGCAGACCTTATCTCTAAACCCGCAAGGGGTTTTTACAAATTACAAAGAGTTATGTCTTTCAAGAACTACAAGCAACATACTGATGGAACTTTTGTGGTTTAGTCTTTCTTTCTGGCCACATGCTTGCCTTCCTTCTGGCTGATAAACGGCTTCTCTGCTCCCACCAAAGAAACAGCTGGCCCAGCACCTCTCTCACAGGCAGCTGGAGTCAGCTCTTATCAGTCACACTTCTCAAGGTCTGCCGCTCACAGAAACTGTCGGTGTTGTCGAACTGGCGACCTTCGGATCTTATCTTCAGGCAAACAGAGGCTTTAACCCTCTCGACTAAACCTTCTGCCCATGCACATCCTGGTGGGGTGGGCTTGGGTGGCAAAGAACCCTAGGCCATTCCTCCAAAGAGGCAATGCTCATCTACCTACAGCCTCTGCAGGCTTCAGAATGAAGCCCAGAGCCGATTAATGGAAACTTCCAATTTTTGGCCAAGACCTAAAGAAGCCACCTTTAAGTGGGTCTGGGTAGCTTTCCGAGACCTGCCGAGGCCTCTTCAGGTCTCAGAAAGCAGCCTAGATCCATTTAAATCTGGATCCATTTCAGGTTTTGCTGAAAATTGGAAGTCACTGTTAATTGGCTGCGGACTTCAAAATGCCTCTGAACGCATTTGAATTTGGAATGTGAGGGGGAACCGGAAAATTGCTTATCCACAGAGATTACTGGAACGGAGCCACTGTGGATAATAAAAGCCCACTGTACTGATCTGATTCCTGGACCTCTCCCACCCAAATCTGTTGCTGTTCCATCCTCTCGCCACCCTCTCCTGCCCCCTGTGTCAGCCTCTCCAGGTCTGGCGCAAACTCACTTTGTCCTGGAGCAAGTCTGTACCCTGGCCCAGCCTGCTCCTAAGTAGCTGCAAACGTGCTTTATGGCATGCACACAACATTTGGGAACCAGCACAAGGGCAGCGTTCGGATTGCTCTGTCTCAAACTATATTATGGAGTGAGTAAATGGAAGAGGAAAATCTATAATCCACATTGCCAGGAATGAAAGAAGTTGAAGCAATATTCCCTTTGAAACTGTTGGAGGGGCTAAAAGGACAGATACCACCAAGAATCCAGCCCATCATGGTATTTTGTACCTTTTGCTTTGCTTGTTTTGGTTTAGTGGAATGTGTTTTCGATATGGGGAAGAAGTTTCTTTTTCTGCTTTTTAAACATAGGATATTGGGAATGATGAACTACAAACTACGCAAGGAAAATAATGAGAAATAGGATTCAGTTAAAGCATAAAATATCACTTGGCATTATGAAATGAGTAAGTAGGAATGTTTTAGTGGTAATAGCAAATATATATCGTAGGAGGCATGAAGTTGGAATTGCATGCTTAATGTGCTTATGCGTTTTGTTTGAACGTCTTTTAGAAAGCCGGCGAAAACAGATGTTGGATGCAGCAAGCAAAATTCTTGGCACTTATGAGAGAGATCACTTGATTTTAAAAACATATCTATGATATTTATAAATCTTTCTTCAAGGAATGCTAAGGCAGGCAAACATGACCTGGTAGTGTGTTTCATTTTCTTTAATGGTGATTTTTTTTTAAGTTGTACGCTATAGCTGGATAGATATTTAGCATTGAACACGGGCCCTAGATCGACCCCAAACCATTGGCTTCCACCTCTAGTCCAACCAAAGACAACTATGCTCCCTCTCCAGGACTTCTTAGGGTATCAGAACATTTGATTAATGACTTGACAACCTGCGCCCCAGACTTTTCCATGTTAAACGTGAACTGAAACCCGCCACAAAACTCTGTGGGTGGGAGCCTTCTTTCTCAGAGATTTGCACCTTTGTTCCCTGAGCTATATCCATGTTACTCCCTGCAAATGGCAGAAAGAGACCAAACATATCTTTACCGAAATGGCTTATAGAGTACCCTATATGCTTGAGGGATAGTCCTGAAGAAAGGTGATGGATAAAGATGATGGGTGTTCTTAAAACATTTTTATTTTTTTTTGCAGATTTTTCCGTAAGGAGGAAAAGTACAGAAAACAGTGTTAGGGTGTTTTCAGTCCAAGGGCATGTAATATAATTATAAATTGTAACCACTTTAAAAGTGTACTAGTAGGTAGGTGATATAGGTGGCATGATGTCAGAGGATGCAGCCACAGTCATTAACTATACACACACCCAGTGGTGTTCCTAGAGGGGGTGCAAAATGCAAAGTTTTGCAGGAGCCTGAACTCTTGTATAATGCAGGGACCCCTTGCCTCCAGAGCTATTCGCTGCTCAGAGATCCCTCTCAGATGCTTTGTTCTCCAAGCTGCGAATGGCTACGAGAAGGGTTTGCTTTAGCCAGGAGCTCAGGCCCCTGCAAAACTTAGCATTTTGCACTCCCTCCAGGAACACCACTGCACACACCCCAGTCTTGCCCAACTAGCCTATAGTGATCAAAATTTAGAGGTGTTCTTTCACAGATTGTGGGGTGGTTCTTTTACAAAAATGAGACGCGCAGAAAGCAGCGTTTTGTGTTTTTATTTTGCGATCACTGAAAAATCTCACCTGCAATTATGGAGCACTGCTAGAGCTCAGGTTGTACGAGATACCTTTTTGTTTTCAGGGATCACTCAGGGACAGGAGAGCAAAGTTTCTGCTGTGCATGAGGATCACTTCTGCCCCTCCCAGAGTTTTTTAATGGAGGAGGCAGCTCCATATGCATGATTTGAAATGATTGGGAGGACCTGCCGATAGGATCTTCCTGGGTCAGAGCAATTATCTTAGAAAGAATTTTTTTTTTAAGCTAGCTTTTCAGAATCAACTGATCTATTATTAAAATCTAGCTTGCAGCACTATTTATGATCTTCTTTGGCCAGTCTCTGTTAGTTATCAGTTATTTTAAAAAGAGTTAGAGAGAAGTTAAAGATGGAGGCAATGATTCTTTAAAAGGACACATTGGAAAGGAAAAATCCTTCACTTTTCCCCCCGCTTAAAACAAAAACACTTAAAACAAAAACACCATTTTTCTAGGGCTGTAAAGTTAATGCTGTTTCTTGTGGTTTTCTCACAAGACATTTCGCTGAGCATGCAAAATGAAATATAAAATGGCAGCCAAGTGGCCAGGAGATATGAAACTGAACCTAATCTCATTTGTACCTGTTTAGCCTGGTGAAATGCCGGTGATGTTGGTGGCTTGACTGCTGCTTAACGCCACTGCCTGAGAGAGAGAGAAACATGCCCATTAACAGTAAATTGCAGTAAAGCTACTTAAACTACTGCCACTCCTGTCACCCATGGTTTGGCGTCCTTTGCCTGGTCTCAGCCTGCATGAGACATTGGTGTCCAAGCAAACTGCAGGCAGGGCTAGAGATATGCAACTTGCATGTAACCTCTGTCCCTCAGCATTCTGAGTCTAGAGGAACTTGTGACCCCACCCATCACAATATTCTGAAATTAGCTGGTCACTGTTAGGGGCAGGACAGGAAGTTTTTCCTTTATACCTGATGGGCTGTTGGTATGGAGTTTCTTCACCTGTCCAAGTTTGTCCTTAACGTGTGGTGTTTAACTAGGCTGGCCACCACAACTAGCTGGTATAGTGTGGGACAGGGAGTAGGAGTAGGGGCTTGGCGTGTACAAGGTAAACAAGAATCAGAGAACCAGAACAGTTCTCAAGAAGCTGTCTGGCTCAGAGATGCAGGCTTGTGATCCTTCGGGCTTGAACTGCAAGGGTTGTCTCAAAGGTAGTCTGGCTTGGAGAAAGCTGAGCTATTCAGCTTCCCTGATCCCCTTTATAGGGGCTGGTGCTGAAAAGCTGGGGTTGCAGGAAGGTGGCATCAGTCTAAAGCCAGAGTAGTGTTGTCCATTGGGTTTTGGATAGCTTAGGTATATCCTCCAGGTTAAGTGACTGCATTTGGGGAGTGGGCGAGAGGAATTTGTGTAGACTGCAAATGTTAAGAACATGAGAAGATCTCTGCTGAATCAGGCCAAGGCCCATCTAGTCCAGCTTCCTGTATCTCACAGTGGCTCACCAGATGCCTCAGGGAGCACACGAGACAGGAGGATGCCTGCAACAAGATACACTGAGCAGTTGTTATAGATCTGTAAACCTCTGGTTCACAGTCTTGTGTGTTTTGTGGTGGGTACCTCGGCAAAATCACTGTTAAGCTTATTCACTTGTTTTGAGACTGTAACCATATCCTACAGGAAGATAGAAACGACCAAACCTGAACCAGATATTATGGGACATGTGTTGCTGATGCAGCTATAAAATAGAAACAAATGGCCCGATCATCCAAAGTGGGCCATAAAGCCTTTTAACACCTTTTGCAAAAGGCAACAAAGCATTTGGCACAGACTTGCCACCGCCACGATCAGAAGTGCCAGTGGACCAGACAGGCCTGCCATCATAGTAAGTTGGCACAAGAGGTTGGAGGGAGGTGGGGAGGGAGGAAGAGGGGAAGAGTGGGGATGGGATGGGAGGATTGTGGCCAGGAAGTGGGAAGTATGGGTAGCAGTGCTTCATGCTGATATCCTAATTCCCTTCCCAGCTTCCAGCCTCTGACCTGGGTCCACACCATCTTGCACCAAGCTATAGAACTGGCACAGATCTGAGTTGACCCAGTAGCTCAGATGAGACTGGAGGCTAAAACACCCCTGTGGATTCAGCCGGTGCCAGCTTGGCACAGTTGCATTGCCACATAGGGAGTTAAGTAGAATTAGGCTGTCACGTTCCTCCTTTTCTGTCCTTTAAGCTTTAGGGAAAATCCTGCCTGGCCAACAAAGAAATTGTTGTTTTCTCTCTCAACTGTGACAGGACTAGGATTTAGCAGATTTATCTAGAACTAAAACAGAAAAAGATTGGTTCAGAGGTTCCCAACCTTTCCCAGTTTACCGCACCCTTAGTGTATCAGTACTTTTTTCACTGTCCCAACAAAAGGAATTCCTTGAAAATACCTGTTTTCTTCAAAATTTAAAATATCCTGTGGTGCTCCATGGGCTCAGTGTGGTGCCCTATGGCACCCAGTTTGGGAACCGCAAAATTGGTCTGTTACAGCAGTTCACTATTGCTATGGGTTTGTGGCCCACCGAGTGGGTCACCGTCCAATTTTTGGTGGACCATGAAACTGACAGGGTAGATTAGGCTATGTGCATCAAGGGCTAAACAACCTGCTATTGTGCAGAGGGGGGGGGAGCACACCTGCCCAATCACCATTATAGCCACAGAGGCTTGAGTGGCTGGTAAAATGAAACTTCTTTTTTTAGTGTGTCATGATGCTAAAAAGTTTGGGAACCATTGGACTCTACTAGATTCTTTCAGAAATCTTGTTCAGGATTTTACTTGAATGTGTAAAGGGGGCCAACTGGTGGTGCACCTACAGGTGACCCTAATATTCACATATTCAAGGATGGCCTTTGGATGGAGCTTATGCACATAGGCCTGGCAATCTGGAACATGGAGATCTCAGATTCTGTGCAAAGATTTCAACTGTGTCAGCTGTGCAAATATGCCCCTTGGACTTCTGGCTGTTTGGGTAGGGCCAATGGGAGAGATACGGATCAATCTGATCTATACATGAATGTCTGAAGGGGGCTTGCTTCATTTTCTATATCTCTGCAATGGAAAAAAAATGTGTTTCCAAAATAAGTGCAGAAGGAGATGTTCAACAGAGATACATCTGTTTCATTAATCTGTTTTCAAGACTCATCAGAGATGCATCTGATTTCAAGAATCATTTTTCATTGATTAGAACCAGAAATTGTAATAGGATCAAACTACACCATCAAGAAAGGAAAGAAAACTCAATTGCTCACAAAATGCCAATACGCTAACATTTACTTTGCTGTCGTCTTGCATTTGTTACATTAGACATTAGTGCCATTTTTCACCTACCTGTTAAACAATTTTAGGTTATTATTTCACAACACATCATTTCTGTCGCTCCCTTTACTAACATGGAACCATTATCTTGCCAGTCAGCAATGACGGATGATTTATTTAAGATTCCTGTGTGATATTGGTTCAAGAAAAAGAGGAGCTGGACTTTGGAAGGAAGGGTTTTGTGTGTTTGTGCAAGATGTATTCTAGTGACATTGTGACTTCCTTGGATTCAGATTTCTTTTGGGGAGGAAAGACTTCCTAATACTCAAGGCTTTCTCAGCTCAACCACCACAACGCATAAAGAGCTGCTCTATTCTCCTCCTCATTGCACAGAATTTGAAAAGGATGGGGAGTGCAGTAAATGATATGTGGGGGAGAGGAGAGTAACATGCTAGAGCAGGGATTCTTAATATAACCTGTAGTATCTACACCTCTTGGGGACAGGGGAAACAAATTATGAGGGTATGGGACTTGATCTTTGAACAATTTTTAAAAATTGTTGTTAGTATTAACTATCACCATTATAGTTAATATAGCAGGGTTAGTACCCCTGCTAACTGAGCAAAAGACACTTTTTTCAAGTGGTGTTCTTCTTACATTGAGCAGGGGGAGAGTAGCTGTCCCTCTTCACCCCTGCACAGTGTCTTTTCTAGTGGCTGCTGCTGGTGGCGTTCTGCATTTTTTAAAGATTGTGAGCCCTTTTGGGACTGGGAGCCATTTAAGTTCATAATTGTTTTTGGCCTGTAAACCGCTTACAAGCGGTATATATAAAAGTGGTATATAAATACGATTTGCTTGATTGCCCATTATCAATATGGGTTGAGCTGTTCCTAGATATCCATATATAAAGTGAAAGCAAGCTATTGACATCTTTTGAAGTCATATGCTACTTAATAGAACTAGTGATGTTGATGATTTCGACAATCTGTGGAAATCCATTGGGGACCTGTAATTGTAAAAAGGTTAAGAGCCCTGTACTAGAGCATCTATGCCACCTTTCCAACTCTTTTATCCACCTCTTTTCATATCCAGCACACTGAGGAGAAGCACAGTTAGCCCCATGTGGGTGCTGACATCCCACCCAGGCTACAGTGGAGCAAGAAAGGTAGCAGCCGGGATGCCTCGTGGACACTGTATGGGAGGATTAGGAAGGGAACAGGCCCAGCAAGGGGCAGTTCGGGGGGGATTTCAGCAGCAGCAGCACATGCTGGAATCTGAGCCCCCTTTCCTTGTCTTGACCTACCCTCCTGAGGCTCCTTGGACTTACTCAAATAGCTGGTGTTAAGTCTGAGGAGTTCCAGTGGCAGCTAGGTAGCCTACCAAGAAGGAAATACGTTCAGGTATATTTCCCAGGTTGTCTGGTACCGCCATAAGAATCAACTTGCATTCTGCTACTGCTGCTGTTCCTGCTTCACACAAACTATTGGGAAGTAGGAATGAGGCCTTAGTGGTGGACTTTGGCAGGGGAGGTGGCTGACAACATTTTGAGGGGAAGCAAGATATAAATCTTTTAAATATGTAAATATTACATTGTAACTATGACTTAGGTGCCCTCCCCATACTTTCTGTTCTTTATGGGGTCAATCAGAGGAGACAAAACATCGTATATTGTTTATCCACTAGAAGTCCAAAAACCAAATAAATAAAATAAAAACCCCTGCTAACTGGGCAAGAGGCACTTTTTCAAGTGGTATCCTCTTATATTTAGCAGGGGGAGAGCAATTGTCCCTCTTCACCCCAGCACAGTGTCTTTCTCGTGGCTGTTGCTGGTGGTGTTCTCCATTCTATTAGACTGTGAGCCCTTTTGGGACAGGGAGCCATTTAACTTTAATGTTATTATTTGCCTGTAAACCGCTTTGTGAACTTTGTGTTGAAAAGCGGTATATAAATACTAGTGATTGATTGATTGATAAAAAACCCACCTGATTCCAGCATGATCTCTCATTATTAAAGATGTTATGTCTAAACTGAGCCACCCAGTTCCTTATCGACTTTGGGATATGTTTATCTCTTGCTTTTTTCCCCAAATACACAGTGTGTCTTGGGAGAACCTAATGGAAAACCTAGCAGGCTCTTCCTACACACACTGCAAGAAACCACTCTGGGTCCTTTGCAAAATGATGTAAAACCAGAACTGTGTGTAGAATTGCCAGTCTTCTAGCCTGAAGTCTCCAGGAATTGGCATACATCCCCAGGGACTACTGAAAGCAATTTTGGAGCTTAGTTGGGAATATCTAATGCTGCATAATTTTTTTTAGGGGGGCGGGGCGGGGGGGAGGTGGTTGTCCTGTAACAGTAGGTTCATGCAGAGTTGCAGCCCTAATTGTGCACTTAGCAATTTCAAAACATTGCTCGGAAGTTGATAGGCGCAGTTATCTGGACTGCTCTAATTGGTGTTTCCTTGCAACTAAGATATATGTCTCTGAAGAGGTAAAACAATGCTTGGATGTGCCTCATTTCCTTGACGAGTTCACTGGCCAGTTGCATGGCTGAGGGGGTTACTGGGTGTCTGCCAATTGTCCTCACAATTGGCTAGGTGAGGCAGAAATTGGCAGAATTGAGGACAATTGGCAGCACTGGGTGTCACAAACAAGCTTTGTGACACTTTTAGCTGACGTTACACATGTACCGCCAGCGATAGGATCGGACCCTCAGTCAGCTCAACATACCTTTTTATAAATACCCACTGTGGTTTTCTATCTAATCTGTCAACATAGCAGGAAATGTGCAGAGATGCCAACTGGGTAGTCTCACAGCTATGGCCAGTAGACAATTATTTTGCCAGATGACCAGTACTGGTGTATGAAAAGCCAGCAAACTCCAGATTCAGCCAGGTTCCACCTCTGATTTGCCAGGGTCTGATCCACTTGTCCCAGCCACAATCCCAGTGTTGCTACATTTTCAACCCAAACTTGCCAATTTCACTAGAAACACTGTGGAAACGTATTTTAAGTGTTGGGAGATTTCCATGGTAACTTTTAGGGCTCATCCAACTTGTTTAGGTTTACAGAAGACACGGATGACAGTTGCAAATAGGATATGTCACTGTTATGTATAAGATAAGGAAATATGCACCAAGTACAATGACCTGACGGCCACATTGGCAGGGTATCGTTTCTTCGTTTATGCACATGTTGTTTTCAAATTACTATCCTTGCAGAGAATTTAGAATATTACTTTTTACATTGCATCTGGAAGTATGATCCCCTGAGTTACATTTTGCGATCACAAACCTGGCTGTGGGTCTGACTGCTGCAGGGAGCTGTTTGGGGCAGCGAGGCGGCCTGCAGAGGAGATCGCCACCCCCTGCCCCCTCCAGATTGCCGCACTACCCTCTCAGGTACCTTAACACAGCCCTTTGTGACTGTGGTGGCGCAATCTCCACGAGGCTGTTGCTGCCATTGCCGCCCTCCCCCTCAAGGTCTTACAGGGTTCCCAACTTTCGTGTAAAAGCTGGGAACCACTGTTTAAAATCTAAGGGTCAAATTAGATTTAAAAGGGAAAGTCACTTTTTTTAGTCATGTCTGTTATATAAAGTAGTGGCGAGGTGGGAAATTTTGACAATAGAGGTGCTTGTCAATCAGCAGAGCTGACTCTCACAGGCTATGGTGGTAGTTTATATTTAAATACATTTCCTTATTAGTAAAATGTTTAAAAAAACCATTTTGAGGAAATGGCAACTTTTAGGCATGTCCTAAGGCAGTGGTTCCCAATCTGTGGCCCACTCATGAGTCCTGACCCAATTTTGGGTGAGCTGCGAAACTGACAATGTCGATTATGCTGCATGCATCCAGGGTTAAACAATCTGCTTCCTGGGGGCAACCCTGTGAGGTTGGTGAGGCAGGTCATTATTGATCTGAAGTTCATACAGCCTTATGATATTTGATCTTGGAGTTGCCTTCTAATGTTTTGTGTCAGCTGTCTAATGTTTTGTGGAGGAGAGTATAAAAAACATTGTCTCTGTTGCCACATGCAATAATTTATTCACAGTCTCTGAACTTACCTGCAACCTACAAAAACTAAAGGCAAGACATATCAGAACATTAGAAATAACACAGGACAAAGGTTAGGAGATATGTGTTTCCTCTATGTTTTCACCTAACTTGTCCCCCAAAGTAAAAAGATAGTTAGCCTACAAAGAAACACTGCTTGAATGGAAGTAGACGTGCGAAGTCTCATCGGCGCGTCTGCCCGCCAATTATTTAAAAAATTATTACAGATGCTAATTGTACCTGAAAGCTTTAAACTTGACAGTGAGAAAGGTTAGCCCCTGCCCTAACACAGGAAGCCAAAATGGCAACTTTCATTTCAGTTTTGGGGGGCCCAATCAGATTCAGAAAAGCCCCCCCCCCCAAAAAAAACCAAAATTCTGCTCCTGTTTCTTAAATGATGACATGGATGGACAGTCAAAACAACTGTATCTCTAAAAAGGTCTATCCTTACACTGTTTACAGTGCAAGTTTCAGGTCATTTGGTGGAACCACTTTTTGAAAATCTCTAAATCATAAATTGGTGGACAAACGCACCGATGGGAGGGAACGGGTTTTTAACGTAGAGTGAGGTGCACCACCGCAGGGGGCAATGAAGCACCATTGCTTCAGAGTCTTTTTCCGAGCCTGGCTTTTTCCTGATAGCTGCGCCCTACAGGGTAAATAGCAGCTCTAGGGGGTAATTCGGAATGGAAAAATGGATCAGGGAGAAAGATAGGTCCCCTCCTCCAACAGCACAGCCTCAGCTCGAATAGAGCATCCTTCTGCGGTTGTATTTTTCTTTTAAAAAGGCACAGGGGAGAGCCGATCATGGGTCTCCTGCTGTCTTGACTAGTTGTGCAAAGTAGCTATTTGTCCCACCAAGTGTCTATTTTCTGCAACCTGTCGTTTGCCCTTCTGACTGCTTTATATGTGCTGCTTTGCTCTGGGCTCTGCTCTGACACACAAAAACCAGTAGGAATGGTCCCTGGTGCCTGTCTAGACCCTCTCTGGGCTCCTCATCCCAATCCAGCCAGGCACCAGAATGTTACCTTTCAAGAACTGTCAATACTAGAGAATTTAGTCGAATGTGTGAGGCTCTCAACCCAAATTTAGCAAAATTCATACTTCTGCTCTGTCTCGATC
Source organism: Lerista edwardsae (assembly GCA_029204185.1). Lineage (NCBI taxonomy): Eukaryota > Metazoa > Chordata > Lepidosauria > Squamata > Scincidae > Lerista > Lerista edwardsae. The sequence continues at coordinate 6,006,948 of JAJKFI010000001.1, forward strand.
CTTGTAAAGCTGAATTGCATTGCGTTGTTTCTTTAGTCAGGGGCATAGCTAAAGAAGTGCAGGGGAGTGCAATTGCACCAGGCAACAAGCTTTAGGGGGACAGCAAGCTGAGCTTGACATTAGTGGCCAAAATTGTGAAAACCTTGGTATGTATGAATAATACCATCATCTTATATATCATTGGAAAAGTAATGTCATGCAGAATGCAATGAAGGAAACCAGAGTATCTTTACTCTATCCAACGTTATGGCCAAAAAAACAGAGAAAAATGAAAATACAACTGTGACATCACTTCTGTTCTGATGTCACTTCCAGGGCAACATTTTGCCCCCTGCATTGGGCTATACTTTCATTAGCTTCACCCCTGTCTTTAGTACTTTAGTCTCATGGCTATCCCATAACCAATGTTTTAAGACTTGTATCTGAACCCCTCCATCATTATTTTCCCAATGGAATATAAGAGCATGTCTAGAGAATGTGTGTCTTCATGTTGAGTTGCCTTGGATTCAGTCTTGTGAGAAAAGCCTGTGTCATCTTTGCTGGGAGAAAAGGCAGTAACCTTTATGAGAACAGCCAATGGGGAGGTATCAAACTGCCATGACCTTATTTTGTCTCCAGATTCTGTCTCCAGGGAGTAAACTAGCTGTTGGGATTGTGTCATTTGAAGCACCTGTACAGGGTGACCAGATACAAACTGAGACAGAGTACCTAGACCTTTAACCATTGCATAGAAGAAGGAATTTGGGCAGGTGCAGCTTCTGAAACCGTTCCCTGTTGAGCTGCATCTGCCAAAATTCCCTCTTCTATACAATGGTTAAAGGTATAGGCACTCTGTCCTCCATCTGTCTGGTCACTCTGACCCTGTGTGATCATCTGTGTGGACTCTACAGGCCAAAATGTTGGCACTGTTAATTAAGAGTTGGCTTCAGCTGTATTCATCAGGTTGGAAAAGGATGAGAGAAAGTTACATCAGCCTTCAAGACTGGCTTTAGGCCTCTGATTGATGGGAACCTTTGAGCAGGTGAGCTACATGTATAAAAAGTCACCTGAGGGGGATTATTTCCCTTCCAGTTGTTGGCCATGCTGAGGGATGTTGTTTCAAATGTCACTTGGAAATTCTGCAGTGCACATTCACCTTGCCTGACAGTGCCACCCATTCCCAACGTGCAAGCATACATGCATATTTCTGGGTTTTAAAGAATGTTGGTGTGACATAGAATGGATTCAGCTTAACATGATTGTCTCTAGATCTGTGGTTCCCGAATTGTGGGTCAGGACCCTCCAGTGGGTCACGAGCCAATGTCAGGTGAGTCGCAAAGCACCTAGAGCAGCCATACTGAAAATATGGGAAGGTGGGATGATGATTGATTTGTTACAGGAAAATGGCTGAGGAATAACCCAATTTATTGCTGCATTTGCAGGAAAGCAGCAGGCTCTAGTGTCACAATGGCCTTTCCGGTCATATCATCACTTCTGGTGAGTCCTGCACAGATTGACATTATTAAAAGTGGGTCCTGATGCTAAAAAAGTTGAAGAACCACTGCTCTAGATGATTGCAGCTATTCTGTGATAACCCAGTGCTTTGCAATACCCATCACATTGTGATCCACCACAGGATAGAGCAGTGCTTCTCAGTTCTTACAGTGTGAAGAGTTCTTCAAAGGTCATCTGAATTCATTCTCAGGTAGTCAGAGTGCTAGACAAACTGTGAATTTTACTTAAAACAGAGCGTAACTAAACCAGATGGCCAGCCACAAAAATGAACAAAATGCCACTTAGAAATGTTGGCCTGCAGCCATTCAAAATATTACATTTGGAAGGCACATGAGACCACTTGAAAGAAAATGTACTCTCTCTTCAGAAAGCCATCTATCGGCAGGGATTCAGTCAATTTTTGATTGACCTTTTCTTTGTGACTGGATATTAGAGCAGATGGGGCATCTTTGTAGTTGGGGATAATAAGTTCTGTGGCCTACAAAATGTAAGGACCCATTAAGATTTACAAGCAGAAGTTGCAACAAGGCATCAAAGGCCAGGCAAGGAAAAGGGCTGCCGTCTTTGAAGAAGTCACCGGTCGTTCCTTTAATGAGTGTAATTATTTGACATACAGCCTTCAACAGGTCACTTCTCCATTACAAAATACAAAAATGGGACCTTTCAGTGCAATGTACTGTATTTAATCACTGTTTCATTGGCTAAGAGACTGGAAAAGGCTGAGGCTCAGAGTTGGGCATAGGCTTCACATAGAGAACACCCAGATTCTAATCTCTGGATAGGGTTGGGAATGATTCTTGATTAAAACCCTAGAGTGCTGCTTGTCTGCTATAGTCATTGGCTATAATGAGCTCGTTGGGACCACCTATACGGGGATTGACTCAGCATACTGCAACATTTCGCTTTTAATTGAAAGTAAATCTGTTTCTACCAAGAGTCATGCTGCTAACGTTGTGTAGAAACTAAGATGTTACCAATCAAATCCAATTGGCACACCAGAACTTCCTGAAGTGTTTCGGGTGCAATCCTATGTGCCTGTTAGGCTGGCGCATGTCACTTGCGCTGGCCCAACGCTGTTGCAAATGTGCTGTAAGGCATGTCTGCACCAGTGCAGGGAGATGTGCAGGCCCTCAGACTGGGCCTGTGTGGGAGGGAGAAGGAGCAGGCTGGTGGGAGGGTGGAGGAAGGGTGGTGCCATGGGCAGCTGGACCAGGGAGGTGATGGAGCACAGATACACACTTGGGCTAACCCCTGTCCCTGGACTGGTCAGCCTTTATCCAGGCTGTTCAGATTTGCACCAGCTATTTCACTGGCACAAATCTGAGAAGCTCCATATGGGTGGCTGGGGCTTATTCCAGTGTAAGGGGAAAATATCCCTTTACCCCAAGGTGAGTTCCAGCAGCCTCCCAGCCTGCATCGGATGCAGTGCAGGCCAGCTGGTCTGCCTGCTCTGCTGCAGGTTAGGATTGGACTGCTAGTCTAGCACAGGGTGTCAAACCTGTTTCATACAGTGGGCTTGCATAGTATTCCTGATGCCTGCTGAGGGCTGGAAGTGATGTCATAATGCAGGTAGTGATGCCATTAAGCAAGACATGATGAAATAAGCATTTTTCTCACTCAGGAACTCATTAGTTGCAAATGGCAGAAGAGAAAATACGCAAATCTCAGTCAAATTTTCAAGATATGGGACGGCCCAAATATCCCATGGGCTGCCCTTTCAGCAGTGACACCTCAGAACAGCTCAGCAGCGGAGAACAGCTGATGTTGACGCTGAGAGAGCCTGAAGACCAGAGAAAGAGCTTCTGGGGGCCACATCTGGCCTGCGAGCCTTATATTTGACACCTCTGGTCTAGCATTTTGCCTCCCATGGAGAGCATGGCTAGGTGAAGCTTTGGCCCACAAGCAGAGCGTGATGAATATTGCCTAATGTTTATCCTGGCATTAGCGAGTCAGAGGTATGCTGGCCCCTTCACGTGATTCCATTTTTATCATGGCTAAAAATAGCTTGTGAAAGCCCTATCCTCCATGCATTTGTCTAATTCTTTTGGAAATGCCATCAACATGAGTCCATTGCATGAGACTCAGCAGAAGCGTTCTGATGAAAAGAGGTGAAATGTATTAATGAGTCACCCCTTTCATCGTGGCTGGGAAGATGTAATGAAGAGAGAGCAAATCTCCAGAATGTAATCAGTGTGCTATCTCACCTCTCTTTAGAGCTGAGAACTGCTGTTGCTGAAGAAATGTCAGCTGTGGGCAGTGTTGCCTACCAGACACTCTGGAGTCATTCTCTCACCTGACAACCAATGGTGCGATGCAGAGGATTTCCACCTTCCTGTTGAAGTAGGCGGAAATCAAGCCAATAAGGTGATTTCTCCAGGCCCCTGTCACTTTAAGCTCAGGGGCCATCAATTTGAGGTTTCGTTTCCCCAGTGTGCATTCCGTCCTGATGTTGTCCCGAAGGACAAAGTTGTTCCGAGCCCAACTCCCCTGATCCCGGCTGGCCCGGGATCCCCTCTCTGTGGCTTACCAGAGCAATGTTGACGGAAAGAAATGCCAGCTGGACTTTGATGTTGCAGAAAGGGAAATACATTTTACTCACGTGTAGGACATCAGTAAAATGGACACAAATGCAATACATCTCCAAGGAGACCACAGAATTTGTGCAATTTGTACATATGGGTTTGGTCAGTTATACAGTTGAACAGCAAATGTGGAAATGTCAACAACAAATAAAAACATTGGCCAATTGCTATTGGCAATTTTGGTTATGTGAGACATTTGATTGGTGGTCCTTTTTTTTTTTTTTGCTGCTGCTCCCCCTCCCCTCCTGTGTGACCCCAACCAAGGGTCAGGGAGGAGTGATGATGAAGCATAGTCAGATGCAAACATAGGTACATTTAGATTAAGACAAGATTACAATAGGGTTGGCACATTTAAAACACAAAAGCAGAAAGGAGACATTTAGACCAGACAGATTTAGCCACAAGTGCTTGACACATTTGATTGCTTGATACAACAGTTATCAATGTGGTAAGTATTTACACAGGTAGATGCAAACTTTAAGAGTCATAATTTTTCCCTTCCCACCTTGATCCAATCACCTTGATAAAAAGCTACTCTGGAGTAGCGGGAAGGGAGTTTGAATTTGAATAGTACAGTAGTGGTGATAAGATTGACAATGGATAAGGCCAGGTATAGTTTTACTCTAATGCTTTAGTCTTTTTTTGTTTGTTGCTGTTTTAAACTTTGGTGGGGAAACCTTTTGGCTTAGTCCAAAGAAGACTCTTCCAGGTTATTTTAGCTCCTGGGTTAGATTAGGCTAGATTTAGGCTGAAATGGTCCTCACAATGCTCTTTTCGTCTGATATCAGATTTGCATTACAAGACCCTGAGGGAGGGAGACATTTGAATGTCCCTTGGCACCAATTCTTAATGGTCTGCATTATCTTGTGCTATCTCCTGAGGATTACCTCTGTGACCTTTTTGCAGGGTAGCAGCTTAGAACGTCCAGGATGAAATCTAAAATGGAGTCAAACCTGTACACATTTAAGGGAAGGAGAGGGTGCTCAGCACTGCCCTCCCCTCGATGGGGTTCATACTTGTTCCCATCACATCCTGGTCTTACCCCTTCACTTTTACAGGTCTTGTATTATGTGCATCTGGTTAGACCTCCATCTGAACATCATGAGCATAGCAATCACCAGTGTTACCTGTAGGCCAAAATAACCACAATGGGGTACAGAGCCACGTCAAGGAGGCTCTTAACAGTTGGGCTTGAGCCAAGAAGTGTTTTCCCCCCAAGAGTTGCTGCTTCTACTGTTGCCAGAACCTCTATTGTTTGCTGGAGAGTTGAAAATGGTTAGCGGGAGCTCGGGGTGTCTTGGCTGGGCTGGGCTGGGTGCTCGCAGCCAGGTGGAGGAAGCATGGCGGTTATAGCGTGGCTGGGCTGTGTGCCCGCAACCAGGAGAGAAGCTTGGTGGTTTCTGAGCGAATCAACGGGGGTGTGTGTGTGTCCTCCTACATCACTATCCTTCAACAATTCTTGGATAAAGAGGCAATTTGCCCTGGCAGCAGCAACCAGGATTGTACGTCACTGTGCAGGTGACCCTGAAAGAACCTGCCACATAAGTTTATTGAAACATCTGGGGTGAATGTCCATTTCGTTTTGGAATGGAATTTCTTCCTGTTTGTCTCAGATTTAAACAGAGTGTTTGCAGGATGCCTGTTTACTTATAAGTGGGGCAGTGCTGCAAGAAGGACCATTCTGCTTGGTTTGAAAGGCCTGCCGGTCATGCCTGGGTTGCAATTGTGCTGGGGGAGTTTGTGGAAATCAGACAGAACTCACCAGATCTTAGTTCCAGCCTCCCACTCTGTCTGACAAGAGTGTGGGGTGAGAAGCTGCTGTTAGCCAGTGTGGTACCAGAGGTTGGTCAGTCAAGCCAAAGACCCACCTGTCTCTTCTCTCCGAAGGCAGTTGATCCCATCTAATTTCACATCAATTCTGATTGCTTTTGGTGCCTTTTTAGCTGTAGATTCCCTACACAAGGCAGACAGACGCTTTCCAGACACGGCTGATGGGGAAAACAGAGTTCCACAGTAAAAAAAAAAAAAAAAAAAGGTGTGAAATACAACTCAAAAGTCTCTGTACATGATTACACTGCCACCTGAACATGCAAAAAGTTTGACAGTGTTATTCCAAAAATTTCTGACCGTAAATTAGGCAATGGTATTAAAAAGTGCATTTTCCCAAAAAGTCTAAATCAAACAAGTGTAAAACAAGAGGTACCTGAGCTGAGATTTGGCATGCGCATAGTGATTGGACAGCCAACCCTGTCCATCTAGGTAAAGAGGGTAGGATGAAGTAACTAGCTGGGTTCCACTTCTCCAATCAGGTAACTTGATGACATCATTTATTTATTTATTTATTTATTTATTTATTTATTTATTTATTTATTTATTTATTT
>JAJKFI010000001.1:6013414-6048541 GCA_029204185.1 Lerista edwardsae
TTTATTTATTTATTTATTTATTTATTTATTTATTTATTTATTTATTTGAAGAATTTATACCCCGCCTTTCCTATGCCGAAGCAAATGCCCAAAGTGGCTTACAAAGAACAAAACAAAATACAATGTAAACATAATAAGTAAAACATTAAAACAACACATTAAAACATCAACAACAAATTAAACATTAACGGAAACACCGAGAGTGAACAGGAATGAAAGCTAGACCCAATTCTCCATATCAGGACGTATTGGAGGGTGGGAAAAACAATTGACCAGGGGAGTGAAACAGACTACGACAATATACCAGAGGGACAGAGGCAGTGATGTCATTCAGGGAGAATGGACCAGAACGGGCGTTCCGGATCTTAACGGGCTCCGTGGCTGCTTCTGGGTTTTTTTTTCTTTCAACATTTGAATTTGAACTCAAAAGTAAGTTCCTGTTCCTAAATCATTTGAATGACACCACTGGACAGAGGGCAGACCAGCCAAACGGTCATCCAAAGGCCAGACTAAATAGGTATGATTTGAGCCCTCTCCAAAAGGCCATAAGGGAGTGTTTAGTTCTTAGTTCTTCTGGTAGGGAATTCCATATTTGTGGAGCCACTACAGAGAAGTGTAGTGTCCCCGAGTTGCCATCCCTTTAACTTGGGACAGAGGGGGCACTTGAAGGAGAGCCCCTTTAGATGATCTAAGAGGGCGAACAGGTATGTATGGGAGAAGGTGGTCCTTTAGGTAGGCTGGGCCTAAGTCATGAAGGGCCTTAAAGGTCAGAACCATCATCTTAAGTTGGGATCGGAAGTGAATGGGCAGCCACTGCAGCTGCTGAAGGAGTGGTCCTACTGGGTCAAACAATCTAGCCCCTGTTACCACCGGGGCTGCTGCAAACTTACATATGTAACAATGTTACATATGTCCTGACCCACAGGTAGTATGGGTTTTTCTCTGCTAGTCATTTGAATTCATTGAGTATTCATTCATTGAGCAGCTATCCACTAGGCACTTATTCCCCTTGGTCAGCCTGACTTCTCCGAAAGTCCCCTTTCTGTTCCACGGTGTTTCCATACTTACGTTTCCTCTTGCAAAAACAATAGACTGGGACAATGGATTTGTAGCTCAGAAACATTTTACCTATTATATCTGTCAACGTACCAAGCTGCAGGGATACCTGATTCTTTTACATTCAAGCTCTGACATGCGCTCACTGTCAGAAATTTTTCAGCCCTAACGCTAGCTAATGTACAGTGTTATGCTGACTGTCAAGCATGTACAGTACTCTGTGGAACAGTTGATCTTGAAAGATGACATTTTCTTCTTCATTTCTGACTTGCTTTGTTATAACGGCGTTGATTTATTTTTCTCTTTTCTACACACGGAGATTTTTAGAAAACTGCTCATGCCCCAGAAATATTACAGATTAGGCAACTAGATGCTAGAAGGTGTGAAAATGTGTGTGTGCGTGCATGCACAAACACATACACACATTCCTCTGAAAGACAAATGAGGGAAAGTCCACATCCATGAGGAAATGTGCAGAATGACAGACTATTTTGCTATTGCAAGTTTTATTGGCTTTGCTTTTGAAAGCTCCCCACAGCCTTGCTGTATCCTATTTGTCTGCCTTTATTTCCCATATATCCTTGCCTCTGACCTTGGGTCCCTTCAACCACCTGCTGACACCCACACTCTTATTCCCCTTTTCCCATTCCCCTGGCTGCCGTCCTGCCTGGAACCCTCTTCTTGAACATGTACGTAGTGCTATCATTCTCTTTCTTCAAATCTTAAAACCTGCCTTTTCTATGAGGCCTTCGGCTTTATTCCCTTAATTCTCATGTCCAATAGCAACCAAACATCTCTATTCTGGCTTACTTTCACACTTTAAGGTTATTAAGTGGCTTCTTTTAGGTTTATGGTTTTTTTTAACATTATGCCTATTTCAAAATCATATTTATTCTTGGTTTTATTGCTATGATATTGATTTTGTAATTGTTCAAATAGAAAGGTGGAGTATAAATGTTTTTAAATAAAATTGTCCTAAGCTCAATCAGGGTTCCAAGTGTCCTGCCAGGAGGAGGAGGAAAAATGCTACTCAAAAAAAGAAAAAGAAAAGAAAGAAAAGAAAAATCATGAAGAAATCTCTGTTCTCATTTTCAGGCAACTTACATGGCTCATCATCCACATGTATATCCGAGACTGTCTAGATTTCCAAGTTAAGCCCATTGATCGGATCAATCCTGGGTTATAAATGAACGTTAAACTGTACTATTGTAAGGTACAAGTATGAGAACTAGGAGAAATCTGCCTATGGTCTATTTGGCTTGGACAGTCTCTCTCTCTCTCTCTCTCTCTCTCTCTCTCTCTCTCTCTCTCTGGAAATGTTTGTACCACCTTTGTATTGTTTTTGCAGAAATGGCATATAATTTCCAGTGCCCTGGCAGTTGGCCACTGACCAGTTGGCATGCATATAATAACGCATCACAATAACAAAATAAAACAATGTTACTGTTATACAGCAGAAATATTGGCACTAGGATGTCAAACATCCACACAAAGGTCTTCAAAATTAAGAGATGCTACTGTCATAGTATAGCCTTTGTTGTTGTTTTTAAACTGAGTCAAATGGCAATGGCCAAAAATGAATCTCGCAATTAAAGTATCCTACATTCATTTCTTTCAATGGTTAAGTGTTTGTAAGTGTGCAGTATTGACTATTCTTGGGAAAAGGAGGATATTGCAGACATTAGTCTGTAGAGCAAACCATTAGGGGACCTTCCAAGGTGGTCTATTAAGTGTTCTTTTTAACGGTCTCATTAAAGACAGGACACTGGAGCTTGGTTTAAAAAAAAAATCAATGTGCCATCTTTATGCCATCTTACATACAGAATTATATAAAGAGGTTACGGGGAGAAGGACGGAAAAGACTGAGAGTAAATCCTTCAGTGAGAAATGAAGACAAAATGCTGGCTTAGTATTTTGCACTTTATTGGGAAGATTATCTTCAGGAACAGTCACAGATAAACTGTACAGCCAAGAGAGCGACATGAGGGATAGAGTGCCAAGAACTGACGTACCAATGCTAGAGGTGGAATTTTATGGGTACTGTGGGATACCTGTATCCCTAGATCTGACTCATCATGGATGCCAACAGATACCAAGATCCAAGTTTACATGCCTTTAAAAAAAAAAGCATGAAAATTGGGGATCCTACTGTTCCTCAGCAAAATGCATTGCAATGCAGTCAAGGGCAACATGTCTCGGAGAAGGAAGGAGGGAAGGAAGGAAGGACGGACGGATGGATGGACTGACCAACCGACGGACGGACGGACCCAGAAGTAGATCTTTCAGTGTTAAACAAGACCATGTCATGTTATTTTTCTTCCTGCAGAAACTTATTTCCACTGCACTTTTATGGGTCACATTGCTTGGGCATGCTGTGGGGTGTACGTTTGTGTCCCAAACTCTCATGAATTGCAAAATCTTGGCTGCTGTCCTGTGGCAGGGGCAGTCGGAAGTTCCATTTTGTCACAAATCCTGAACATTTTCCATAAGGTTGTTCTATTACCTTCTAACTTCCTGCATTGTTTGTATGTTGATTGATGGTCCATTCATTGTGCTAGACATTGAAGTACACGAAGGAGACTTTGAAGACTCAGGTAGCCTCCACCCCCATGCTGGATGACGACCCTGGGCCCTTCTAGATTTCCATCACCTTCAGTGCATTTTGTACACCTGACCTAATGTGATCATGGACACTCATTTCCTCCACTTTGTACTGGCAGAGAGAAGACAGAAGAGAGATAGTGCCTTAAGGACAACGCACCACATTGTAGGCAGATGGGAGATATAACTACCAGCCTCCTGAAATAAGTTCATCATATAAGAAAAGAACAAATGAGACTTGACAACATTCTTGTCAAGAGAATTGATAGAAAAGGCCAAGGCTTTGCCACATGAATACACACTGATTGTTGCTGGAGGCTTTGGAAATGATGAGCAAGTGCTGGGTTGCCATGGCATGTTTGCCACATACATTCAGCACATGCAAAGAAGGACCAAAGGAGAATCTGAAAACATCATAAAACTTCCCCCCCCCGTACCTGCTGTGGCACAGATCCCCAGATTTTCCCCCTCCTCTGTCCCACAAAGAGAGAGTCGATATTTGAGACTAGTGAATATTAAGCAAGCACATGATCTGTTGTTCATCCCAGAAGACACCTATTTCATGAATCTCTCCTTCTGGAACTGGCTTGCATCCGGATAGAGCACACCTGTCCACCTGGCCAGGGGCTGGAGCCCAGAGGACTATGACTTGACAGTCATGAGGCAGAATGGTGCCATCATTCAGGAAAAAGCATATAAAGTGAAGCCAACTTATGCTCTTGGCCAAGTGACCTGTGCACTGTCAGGATCCAGCCCACCTTTCAGGAAGAGATGTGCCATGGGGGATAGAAAGCATCACCTGGCATTAGATTTTGTTTATTTTCAGTATCAGTCAATCAAACAGTATTTATATACCACTTTTCAACACAAAGGTCACAAAGCGGTTTACATGCAAATAATAATAATAATAATAATAATAATAAAGCTAAATGGCTCTCTGTCCTAAAAGGGCTTATAATCTAAAAAAAATGCAGAACACCGCCAGCAACAGCCACTATAAAAGATACTGTGCAGGGGTGAAGAGGGACAATTACTCTGCCCCTGCTAAATCATATAAGAGGAGCTTGAGAAAGTGCCTCTTGCCCAATTAGCAGGGGTTATTGTTGCATGCAAGAGCTGCATGTAGGCCCATCACACCTACATCGGTGCAGATGTTTGTAACTGTCAGTAACTTATCTTATATTCCAGTTGTACCATCTACTCCCACAATAATAAATGTACTCCTTTGTGTATATAACCTGTTTAGCCTGGTGGACTTTGTCAGGACTGGTCAAGGACTGAGCCAGGCCCAGAGTCTCTGTTCCCTCGTGGATAGCTGATGGCAACAGGCCAGCAAGCACATGTGCCTGACTTGTCAGAATTAAGTCCTGATAGAAGACATCTGTGTTGAGGTGGGGACGTGCAACACTGCACGTCTGCTATGGAGCTACAAGCTGACTCCTGATAGGGCAGCATGATCAAGCCAAACAAGTATTTAAGAGAGGACTGCGTCCCAGGTCCTGTGTGGGTCGTTAAGGTGAGGAGGGGGAAACGCTGTCCATTTGTTTATCTGTTTAAGTACCTGAACATTCTGCTGTGAAACAACTGCTGTATCCTGTTATGCTGCCTGATGTACAACAACCTCTGATTTACTTTTGCCTGGAACTTTGACTGTGAGCTGTACCAAATACAAGCCTTTATCTTCAGCACAACAATGTGTGTCGTGGCTTCTTCATGTCTGCAAGCACAGCCGTCGTCCCTGCTGGGAGCTGCTTATGCTGCTTTTGGTTATAGTTGCCAGACCCGGGCTTCTTGCGTTGCCAGGCAGAGCCTGCAAGTCTGGAGGTACACTAACCAAATCTCAACAGACTTGGCACAGAGCATGTTGCCTCATTCCCGTGATGCCTAGCCCTATGCCGTTGTATCTGTTTTTGCTCCCCGCCCCCGAGAATCCAGGACTCCTGCCACACAACTGAGAAGATTTCCAAGACACCCCGTCTTGCCTGGTTTTATCCTTGCTCTTGGCAGTGATTACAACAACCTTACTTCAAAAAGAGGGTGGCTTGCAGGGAGGAAAGTGGATGCCAGATGTTTGGCCCCTCGACCATCACATCTGGAAATCCTGCAGTCAAGTTACAGGATATATTTAATGCCCGCAATCCAGCCAAAGTAAAATAAATCCCATTCATATCCATCACAGAAAGTTAAATAGGTGCTTCAATTTTCCACTATAATAAATTGACTTTAATATGCTTAATCTGGCTGGATAGTGACCTTCATGCTCGCATCAACTTTACTGCAGTATGGGAAAGTATCGCACCAGTGGGAGTTCTGTGGCTGTACAAGTTATCACCATCTGGTGGTCATGCGCTGCTGAGGACAAGGTGTGGGCCCATATGGAATTGGGTCTGATTCAGACAACCCCCAAAAATCTTAACAAGCATTCGCTTCAACCACTGGCTATGACTGGAGAATCTTCATATTTATTTGCGTCTTATGTTGAGATCATGTTGAAGCTATGAATTGGTGAAACAAAGGATTGTTTATACATACAATTATGTTGCCCTTTCTAATAAGAGTAGCTTCTATATTACAGCACAATCATAAGCATGCCTACTCAGAAGTCATTGACTTCAGTGGGACTTACTCCCTTGTAATTAGGACTGCAGCCTTAGCCTTATTTTCTAGAAGTAATCCACTAATATCTGATTTGATTTTTTTTAAAAAAAGGCTAAACTAAAATTGTGATGGATGGGTGCCTAAGAAAATGGGAGTTCCTCCTCCTAAGATTCTGGGCTTTTCATTCCATTTTTTCTCCTGCACATCACAAGCACAGCTAGATGTTTGTGTACTGTGGCCCAAACTACCACTGAATTACAGTGCACTCCAATGCATATTTACGCAAAACTCCTATATTGTTTGCTCCCATAAAAATCTGCACATAATTGCAGGGTTGATGCTAATTTCCCTGTTTCCACAGTTCAGCCTGATCCTACAGGCTGGGTTTAGGTACCAAAAGACTAAATCCCAATCCTATCCAAATTTCCAGCTGTGCCAATAAGGCGCGCACTGCATCCTGCAGTGGGGAGGCAATAATAGAGGCCTCCTCAAGGTAAGGGAATATTTGTTTCTTAACCTTGGGGCTGCATTGTGGCTGCCTCAGTGCTGGAAAGTTGAATAGGATTTGGCCCTAACAAGACAATCCTGTGCACGTCTATTCAGAAGTAAGTCTGTATAGAAGTGCAGCCCACGTTTGGGATTCTTGTTGAATTGTATAAATAACCTGAATGTGATGGCAAATGTGGAATTCTAGCTGGGTGGTCTTCCAAAAAGTTACTCTTTGTTTCGGAACTTTTGCATGATCTCCTTTATGAGAAAGTTTGCCATAATCAGAAACATAAGTTCACCTCATTTCTAAATGCATTTAGAAATGAGGTGAACTTACGCATGCAGTGATTCTGTAGCTTGAGTTATGTGTGAAGTTGTTTGTATGGTTCAGAGGAGATTTCACTGTAGATTTAAAATGTGGTGTTGGCGTGCTTTGGAGCATTTTCTCCTGTTCCTCGGCCTTAATAGGATTGGTGGGTGAAAAGGAGACTAAATAATTAAATTCTGCATTTTGTTGTTGTTGTTGGTAGCCACTTCCCCTGCCTCTGAGGTTTCCAGCAGCGTGGTGTGTGCAGGGTGATTGTAGTGCCTTGTGTGATGCTAACAGTGATATACATCTCACGAACCAGCATACAATCATGCATTCAAATCCTTTTGGAAATGCACTTGGATTTCCTGTTAGTCCTGCACACTGTATGTTTCAGTTGAAGAATGCAAACAGCTGGTAGCTTTTGGTTGCCCAGGGCAATCAGAGTTTCCCTCCAGGCAATTAGAGCACAAGCAGCCTTGACCCAGATCTGCAGGTACTGAGAGAGCATCTCTTGGCCGCCTTCTGGCATTTAAACTTCTTGCCAATAGAGGGATTGAACCCAGGGATGACCTGTACCCCCAACAACACTCAGCATGCAAAACATTTAAATACTGTGTACTGAAACCTTCCACCACAAACAAAAATGCCAAGAGTTAGCTAGGGATAATTGATGGGCGATTGCAGCACAGAGCCATTGGTGCTACCGGAAGAGCAGCTGGAAGGAAAGGCTTATTATGAGTGAAAACGTCCAGTGCGCCTGTAAGTGTCACCTATGGGTTCTTCCAATTGGTAGGTTTTCCCATGCTTCCAGCTGGACCAGTTGGCCCAAGGACCAATTGTAGTGGAACAAGAGTACAGCCGACACGGCTTCCTTCGTTTCACACCACACACCTCTAGGGCTGCAGTCCTGGGTATACTCATTTGGCAGTAATCCCTCGGAACAGAGCAGCCGAGGCTTGGAGATACTGTACCTATGACCAGCCAGCTTGCATGTGCAAATGCCCCGCCAGTGCTGGCCTACCCATGCAGAAAAAACCCTGCAGATACAGGTTGTATTGGCAGCAGGTTGTGAGGGATCTGAGGAGACGGTGAATTCAGGGTGCCAGGTAGGGTGAATCCTCCTGCCACTAGCCTACTGCTGCCAATGCAAGTCAAACTGATCTGCTTCCTGCTATCGGCAATAAGCCGATCGTTTTCTTCCTTACTATTCTCCTTGTGTGCTGCTGTAAAGCTGAGTTATGTGCAGGACTTGGTTTCATTTACAGGGACAGCATGAGACTTTTCTGGGGGGAAGTCCCACACTTCTGGGTTTCACAGAGCATGCAAGGAGAATGGTGTGTGTGTGTGCGGGCAGGCAGGCAGATCCGGGAAGCATTGGGAGGCATTCAAGGTTGCACCGCCCCTGTGCCCAGCCATCACAGTTCCCTGCTGCAAAGCAGGACAGGAAAGGGTTAATCAGCAAAAGAGATGTGGGAGGAGGAGAATGGATCCTTAATCTATTCCCTGAATGTCTCCTACAGCTGTGGTTTGAAAGCCATGTTTCCATCACAAATAGGCTTAAGACACTGGCATTAAAACTTTTCAGACCAGGACCCACTTTTTAGAATGGCACTCACCGGAGGTGTGGTCATTAACCTGGAAGTAATGTTGTGGCAGGAAGTGACATCAAGCAGGAAGTGCTGCCATTGTAGTATAATAAAATGACGCTCCGGAAATGCAAATTAGCATTCTTGGACTGCAGCCATTGCACAACCACAAAACATCCCTGACAAAAAGCAAAATTAGGAAAAAATATTACGTAACAGCAATTTTTTTAAATCAACAACAACCCGCAATTAAAAATTCAAACAGTTAACACTCACAAAGGGAATACAACAAGAGTTAGGTCTGCAGTTTCCAAGATGGCTGCACCCAGCTTTCCACGACCCACCTGACATCAGGTTGCGACCCACCAAGTGGGTCCTGACCCACAGTTTGAATACCACTGGCTTAAGACTCGCAATTAAGGGAAAGGTAGTGTGTGTGTGGGGGGGGGGCAGGGGTAGAGACAGTTGCAAAGAGCAAAAGGGAAAGAGAAGGGTAAAATAGCTCTTCCTCACTGCTGCTTCTCCACGGCAAATTGTGCATACGCATCCTGTCAGGTAACTATCATGGTTTCCTAGTCTTTTAGCAGCTGCCAAATATCGAATTCAGTCATAAGATAAATATTAATCGGTTCCAGGCCCATTAAGTAGAAGGATTAGACTCTTTGGTGCAGTTGAGGACTCTCAGTAAAAGGCACTGGTTTTGTGTACATGCAATGAGGGAAAGACAGAAAACTAGTTAAAAAAACAGACAGTGTTATTGCTAGACTCCTATAACAGTGAACCTCATTTCCCGAACACTTTGGCACAGATTTGCAAATAATAAGCCCAGAGGCGAACTGAGATGAGGTTGTAATTTCTCTCCGAGAGGACAAAAGGCAAAACAGCCCAGGCAGACTTTGACTGTTTACTCTATGCAAAGCAGACACCCTATTATAGAAATGATGTTAAGTGTGAAAATCTAATGGCACTTAATTTCCGAGAGGAAGCCTAAGCCTGCTGCTACTGGTGAAATTGTTATTATGTGAGGACTTTAGGCATGTTGTATCTAAACATGCGTTAACAACTCCCTTTTCTCTAATCCAACACCAAGGGTTGAAATGAATAAAACAGTATCTCTTGTGCATGTGAGTGAGAGAATATTTGATAACAATCTAAGCATGCCATATGGCCATTCTAATTTGAAATTGCAGGAGAGGCGCTGTCATCTTTAGCATATGTGTTAACTTCCAAAGCATGTTTGCCTCCAAAAGTTTCTCACACAGAAACATTAAAACAACATATGGCATGCATAGGCTACAGGGACAACTGACGCCTGCTTTTGCAGAGATCTGGCGAGCTGGTGACGTTGAAAACCTGTGCCTAATTTGCCACCGCAAGCTGTGATTGAAGCTGTGCCTGGTCCATACGAAAAGAAGAACGCGCACACTGTTGGGTTGGAAACACAGGGCACAGCTTCAGTAGCAGCTTAACACTCGGCATTGAATATGGGCAGGAAGTGTGGTCTAGAGGTTGAGCTGTTGCCCTGCCTGAAGATGCTGAGCAGGATCAGCCTTGGATTCGCTTTGGATGGGAGACCGGAAGTCACTGACAGAGCTCGTGGAGGAATGTGAGGAGTGTGAAGGAGTCAGCTGACAAAAGACGGATAAAATCTTGAGAACCAGCCAAGGTGTGATCTGTGAAGGCTCTGAAAGTGTAAGAGTGCAGCCAGGATGACGACCACACATTGAAAGGGAAATATCAATCAATCAATCACTACTATTTATATACCGCTTTTCAACATAAAGTTCACAAAGCGGTTTACAGGCAAATAATAACATTAAAGTTAAATGGCTCCCTGTCCCAAAAGGGCTCACAATCTAAAGAAATTGAGGGTTCTGTGAATTGTACATAGAACAATAGTTGTAAAAACCCCAAAAGGCAAAAGGAGAAGGGGGCGGCAGATTGGGAGATGGTTAGACAGTGTCATCGAAGCAATGAATTTGGGCAAATTCTAGAAACTAGTGGAGGATAGATAGGCCTGGTGTGCTGTGGTCCATGGGGTCGCGAAGAGTCGGACATGACTTGGCGACTGAACAACAACAAGGACAAACAACTGATTTGATCTTGTTAGTAAAATGTTAATTGTAGGCTTTTTTGGTGGACCTCACTTAGGCCTATGATACACATTGCCTCCCCTACTCAGGTGTCCTTATAATAGGGGTACTTACTCCCAACAGGGGAAATTATTTAATTCCCCCCCTGCTTGGGTGTCCCCTAAAGCTTGATAATAGAGAGGGAATTGCTTCACTTTCCTACCTTCACCTTCTTCTCCTTTGCTGTCTGCTCTTAGAGAGCCAGGACTCAGGTACAGGTGGCAACCCTGGAACAGGGTTTGGGGGAATTTCTACCTTTAGATTAAGAGGGTTTGGAAAGATCCGCAGAGCTCCCTTTGGTCCTTTATTGACTTCAGCCTACTATGGACTGTGCAGGGTGAACTGAACAGCAGGAAAGAAGTACCTTGTCTTGAAGCACAAGGGACAGACATCCTTGTCCGTCCTTCATGGTGGACAGAAACAGATGCCTAAAAACTTTCCTCCAGAGAATGGAAACCGACTGTGCCTTCAGGATTAAGTAACAAACCCTGCTTTCTGCCCCCTTCTCTTTCTTAAATATTTGTATTTTCTGGTAGACTGCCTGCCTGCCTGCCTGCCTGCCAATGGGACTCCTTGAACATGAGCTATTTTGCTGGCACAATTCTGAGGACTGGTGATGGCTCTGAGCCAGGAAGGGAGATAGTACAACAGTGTGCACTGCTGTCGCTGAGATCCTCCCCCAAACTGCCCCCTCCACCACCTTACTTGCTTTGACTGGGGCTCCCGTAGCCACTGATAGGTGCACAGT
Source organism: Lerista edwardsae (assembly GCA_029204185.1). Lineage (NCBI taxonomy): Eukaryota > Metazoa > Chordata > Lepidosauria > Squamata > Scincidae > Lerista > Lerista edwardsae. The sequence continues at coordinate 6,024,935 of JAJKFI010000001.1, forward strand.
CTCTCTGGCTGTTTGCGCAGGTGGCTCCATCGCGCACAGCAGCAACAACATCACCGTGGCATTTACAATGGCGCATCAGGAGATCCACCACTGTACGTGGCCAATTGGATTGGGCTGTTTGACAAATAACTCCCTGATTGCTCTGCTTCTCTTTCCCCTCCCTCTTCCTCTTGGTCTGCTGTCTTGTCTTGGGATTCCCCAGCAGACTGTCAGTCTTGTCTCTTCCCTCCCTTTGCCGCAGCAACTCCAGACTCTCTAGTTAATTTGTTTTCATGGTTTTTTCCATATGTGTGAGTGTGAATGTGTGCATTCAATGATAATGTAATTTTACATAGGCAGGAACAGTTTTATTTATTTAAATAATTGTGTTTGCCTAAATAAGTGGCAGTTGTTTATAGTTATAAAGAGCTTCATCGTTTTATTTTTTCTGTAAAAGGTGAAGGTTTCCCCAGGACCGAATGGCCTAGTCGTGACCGACTGTAGGGGGCGGTGCTCGTCTCCGTTTCAAAGCCTGTAGAGCTGACGTTTTGTCCGAGGACAAGTTTCCGTGGTCATGTGGCCGGCATGACATGCCGTAGCGCATGGAACGCCATTGCCTTCCCACCAAAATGGTCCCTATTTATCTACTTGCATTTAGGTGCTTTTGAACTGCTAGGTTGGCAGGAGCTGGGACAAGCAACGGGAGCTCACTCCATCGCGCAGTCTTGAACTCCCAACCTTCCAGTTGGAAAGCCCAGCAGCAGCGGTTTAACCCACTGCGCCACCACGTCCCTGATTTTTTCTGTACTGAATATTAATTTTTATTTTTTTAATAATTAAAATGTTAAGTTTTAATAAAACTTAAAATTGTACTAAAAAGAAAATGATAAAAGTAATTAAGTAAAGAAAATTATATTAACTAAAATAATTTTATTTTATTTTATTGCTTTTTTAGCCCAAACTTCCACCTATTTTTTCCCCTTCTTCTCAGCCTCCATGCTTGCACCAGTACGCTCCTTTTTATTCCTTTTTAAGGATTTCCTCAGCTCTGTCTTCTCTGCAAATAGCAACCACCTATGATTAGGGCTTAGCCATACAAACAGCTAAGAAACATTTCATTGCTTTTTGATATTGATTCAATTTTTCTGTTCTACACTATCATCACAGTAAAGGTTTGTCTGCCCACACCTTCACCCTCAACCAGTGGTGTCATCTAAATGATTTAACAACAGGTACTCACTTTTGATTGGCACGTGTCGGGACCCGCCCAGCGGAAGTGACGTCATAAGCCAGAAGTGATGTCGTGGAAGGAAGTGACATGAAAAAAGCCCTTTTTGAGGCCTCAGACGATTTTAAACTGACCCAACAGTTGCAACAGTATTCCACAGCACCCCCAGAACATGTTAAGGAGGCCTGGCATCATGTTAAAGTGACCCAATAGTTCCAAAACCCCAGAGCAGCTCATTTTTCAGTGGCAAGGCAAGGCAAGGCTCCGCTCGCTGCCTTCCTGGCTCTGAGAACGTGCAGGAAATTCAAACGTTGCAGGGGGCGGAGTTGATGAGTGGGCGGGTGAATGGGCAGGGCCAGCTGTAATCCTAGGAACCGGTACTCGCGTACCCCCGCGTACCCCCTGCATGACATCACTGCCCTCAACTTCCTCCCTTACCTCTTCCTTCTGAACCATTGAGATGCGCCACTGGACACTGAACAGGGTCGTAGGATTGAAAAGGAATTTTCCCTTTGCACACGTTTGTGTGTGTCTGAAATACATACCAAACAACAGCCTATAGCAGTTCCTAGAATAGCTGGAGATTGGCTAGATCTGGAACTAACAAACGGAGACTTCATTGGGATAGTGTAGAGGTCTTTTTTCTCTGGAGAGCCCATCTGGGAGGAGTCATTTGTCCTTTTGTAGATGGGGTTGCCCTTCCTCTTAATGAACCAGTGCACAGCCTGGGTATGCTTTGGGCACTAGTTTCCTCCAGGAAGCCAGATGCCATTCATATTCTGGATGCACTGTCAGATGGTTCATCAACTGCACCCTTTCTGGGCAACATTCAATTTGATAGGAGACAGTTTCCTATCACTCCTAAATCTGAAATTTCATTCTGCACTAGAGACTTCCTTCCTTTTATTATTTCTCATTCCTTCTCTCCTGTTGTGGCTTTTATTTATCTCAGAAAAAAGCAAATTGTAATATTGATGAAGCCACTTGCAGTTAAAGATTGTGTGCCTTTTCTGTGCCTTTGTTCTGGTCAAACAAACAGTGCTTATGACTTCCCTACCTAGCTACAGTTTCTTCCCTTGGTGTTTTACTGTATTTCTTTTCTTACTTAAGCAGCATCAGTTTGGGACAAGATTGGAAGAAAGAGGAAGCAGACTCATTCTTCATGGCAAAGAGCCCACAGGTGTGTGTAAAGACCTTCAGTCAAAGTAATGCACTTAAAATCCACCAGAGAACACGCTCAGGAGAGAAACCATATACCTGTCAGGAGTGTGGCAAGAGCTTCAGTCAGAACAGCATCACAGAACCCACACGGGGGAGAAAGTCAGGAGTGGAAAGAGCTTCAGTCAGAGTAATATATTTAAGGTCCACCAGAGAACCCACACAGGGGAGAAACCCTCTAAGTGCTAGGAGTGTGGAAAGAGTTTCAGTGACAGCAGCAGCCTTAGATGCCATCATATAATCCATACAGGATGGAGACTGACAGCTTACCAAGAGTGAAGAGCGAACCCCAAAGAGCCTCAGCCTTGGCCAGGGGAGGGGGTTAAACCACCTGGCTTCCTCCTGCTGCTGTTTTCTCCAAGGGTCACAGGCAGCCACCCTCACCAGGTGGAGGCCTACCTTCTACTGAGCTCCTCATCATCTGCTGGGGAATCTTTATATGCAAGCACCTTTAGTCTCCACCCTGCACCTTCCTGCGCCTGCTCATGTGTAAAGCCTGCTTCCTTCACAGGCTCTGAACCTGAAGGTAGCCATGTCTCTTTGCCTGGTTGTCCTGTCAGCTCTGTTGGCAGGTCACTGAGGCTGCATCTGCGTCTGCGTCACTGTATTGTTGGGCTATTTTCTGGGGCGGAGGAGTGAGGCTAACTGCAACCCCTGGCACCTCACAGCTAACCTTGGCATGGTTGTGGGGCTGGCCACTGACTGTCATCTGGCTGACCTTGCCCCAGCAGACCTATCAGTGATGGAATTTGGGGCTCTGAAGGGCAGCCTGTAGGAGCCAATGATAAGAGTCTGCCCCAGACATTCCTGACAGCTTCTCCCAAACAGCTAGAACCAGGGGTGCCAATTCTGTGGGTGCTGGTATGCTGTCAGCACCCCCAATAATTTTGCAATGGGTGCTCAGTGCCCACAATGTTGGGCACCCCCAAATTGTGCTGCACCCCCATGTTCGACACTTGGCCGAGAACACGCCTAGCCCAGCGATGAACAGGCCGAGCTGAGGGCAGCGCAATCCAGCCAATGAGTTCCTTCTTGAGGTGGGAAGAAGCTCATTGGCTCGCCTGCAATGGGCGGGTGCCATGAGCAGCCACTTCTGAGGCAGGGTGGGCGATCTCTTGCTCGCCTGCCCTGGCCTCAGAAGCTGGTACTGCGAGCAGCACCGCTGTCTGAAGCCGGGGGAGGGGACTGCATTGCAAACCACTCCCTCAGAGAGCTGTGCCGCAGTACGAACAGATCAGGCCACGGCCCGGGTCTCCGAGGGCCTGCATTGCAAACTGCTTCCCTGCAGCGATGACAGGGGGCATAGTCAGGCCCTGTCATCGCCTGACCACACCCCCTGTCATTGAGAGCCAGTAAGGGGGCATGGTCACATCAGAAGGCGTGGCCATGTTGACGTCGGGGGCATGGCTATGGGCACCCCCAATGTTCCCATAAGTTGGTGCCCCTGGCTAGAACAGTGCTTCGCAAAGCATTTTTAACACTAGGACCCATGTTTTACAATGACAATCTATTGCTACCCATATAGCTTTACTAAACAAACAAAGTGATATAGAAAGAAATGTTGCTGTTATTATGATGATATTGTGTTGATTAATAATAATCAGGGTCCTGTGCTACTGAGGCTGCTGGAGACCTTACCCATAGTATGTGTATGAAGACATTAACTAGACTCTCCCTAGAAATGGAGTTCAAGGACTGTTCCCCCAACCCTTTGCAATCATTCCTAGGTTCCTAGAACAGTGAACTGGAGAGCAAGATGTGCAGTTAAGGACTTCCAGGACAGAAAGAAGGCTGAAGTTCAGTTCACATGTGATCTAATCGCACGCCAAATACTAGAGAAAATCAGAAAAATGTGACATTTTAATTTGGGGGGGGTATGAAGATTACCTCATATCACAAGTGACTATTCTAGCTACAAGAGCAATCTCCCCATCTGGATTATCCTCTGCTGTAATTTTCTTCGGCAAACTGGGCAAGGGTGCTTGCACATATTTATTTTAATATTTCAGAAACTTCTCGCAACCCACCAAAAATCAGCTTGTGACCCACTGGTGGACCCACACTTTGGGAAACACTGAGCTAGAGTGTTCTTAAGCACTCCATTATTTCACCGGAGCCATGCTAGGCTTCTCTTTGTAGAAGATGATGGTGTCTGCTGTTTTTCTGTAAGAGCTCAAGTACAGTGAGTAGACATAAACTTGGAATGGAGCTTTGAAAGTAAGTCAAAACAGAACGTTTCATTTTGAGAAACAAAACTTCCAAGAATATATTCTCTTTCTGTGGAGAAAGATTAAGCTTTTCCCAGTTATTTTGTGGGCACGATGGAGATCTGCATGTAACAAGCATTCTAAGATGGCTGCCACTGCTTCAAAATATTGGGGGGGGGGAGATTGCACATGCTCATTTTCTTCCTTTTTAAAGCCTTTATTCCTAATATGAATTAGATTTTCTGAAGCTAGAATTATGCTCTATAATTGCTTGCCATTTTATATGCATTCATGTGAACCACACTGCAATTAAGCATTCTGACTGCAGTATTCAAATAGTAGGTTTGCTAAAATATGTTCCCCTTTTTGTCCTGCATATCTTATTCCTCGCGTATACCAATCCATCAAAAAAAAAAAACCCTTTTCCATTAATAAACAGAATGTGCAATCTACAATTACAACCCTTGTCTGGGGTTGAACATTCTAAATGAAATGGATGATACTTACATTCTTGATAAGGTCACATCTGTCAGGAAAAATTGTTACTTTCTGTCAGTTGCCAGCCATTTCAATATACTCTCAGTTATAAACTCAAATAAGCCCACCCGAACATATAAATATATCTCAAATCTAATAAATATAAATTGGTCCTTTATTTTACATTTTTTGGGAGAGGATTAATAAAAAATGAACTAAATAGCAATAACCGCTTTTAAGTATGATGTTTGCCAGATTCATGAGATGATGTTGTTCTTGGTTTATGAGGGAGGAATGCAGAACAAGTCCCTGGTTGATTTTACCTGGAAGTGTGGATTCTGATTGTAGAAACTTCCCAGTCTACCACTTGCATTTCTTTGGAGTAAGAGTCCAAATATTGAATGGGTAACCTCTCCATGCAACACTTCTTCTTTTCCACTGAGCCTGGTAAGTATCCTGAAAGATCCGCAATGTAGCCCTAAACAAGTACAGTCGCTTCCCCGTATTCATGGACCTGGATTCCATGGTTCCAGTTAACCATGGTTCACAAATTCCCCACCTGACACACACACACATGCTCAGAACTCATCTGTTTTTGTTTTGCTTGACCTCCTGTTGCTGTCACCTGTGCTGTCTGCTTCCCGCTTCATTGGCTTCTGCTGTCGCTGCTGCTGGTAGCGGATTGCATTTGCAGACCTCCAAACTGTTTCCTCTTCGCGCTTGCTTGTTAGCGTTTGCCCTCCATTAAGCCTGAAACATTCAGCCCTCCATTCAGGTTGAAAACATTCCTAAAAGGGAGAGTCAACTTAATGGTCCTTCCTTGGGAAGAAGGTGCACGATGAGCGTGCCACCCACTTTTCAAAGGGATCCTGATCTGATAGTAGACCACAAATAGGCAACAGGTTTGACGTTTGGAGTACTTCCAAAGTTTTATTCTGCAGAAGAGAGACAAGGCAAGTGGCAAACAAGCCCCTGCCCATAAGGGGCAGGGCCATAAACATTTATACAGAATCATACAAGCAAGTCTGTGCCCCCTTGGGGGCTGAGTTTATTACACACAGTGGTCAGTTACATTCCCACCCACCTTGATACTCTTCCCCTTTTGGTTGGGTTTTCTGGATTATTTAGGTCTTCTATTTATCTATCTGGGCCTTACCGGCTTTCCTGGCCTATTGCTAGTGTGGGAACTGCTGACTTATGCTTCAAGTTATCTAGCTGCATTTGCTGCATGCTGCGTGGTTCTCATGCTTTCTACGTTCCTTGTGTCTGGTTCTGTGTTATAGCCATGGCTTTGCTTTTTGCTGTTTTCTTTTTGCTACCACTCTCAACCCACTCATCTGGGATGGCAGAGAGGCCAAACTCTGCCTCCATGCAGCGCACATGCCAACTCAGAGGTCGGTGCAAAAGTGCCTGACACATTTGCGACACCTGGAGGCTGGCGCAAGGGACTTGTGCTGGTCTAAGCGCAGTTTGGATCAGAAGCAGATCTAAGGGAGGGCAAAGCTCTAAGTTTTGCAAGAAGCCTTACCTTGCAGTGGAAATCACTCTTCTCCTGCACCGCTTTAGCCAATCCTCACAGGGAACAGCAACATCTTGGCATTGCTTACTGGCTACAGCAGCAAGGGAGAGGCGGGATTTGCATGACAGGGTAAGGCTCCTTGCAACACTTAGAGCTTTGCCCTCCCTGTAGATCCGCCTCTGGTTTGGATTGAGCTTTAAGGGTCACAAGGCACTTATCCTGGAGGGTAGTCAGAAGTCTAGGTGTTGATGATAACATGTAGGAAGGGGGACACTCATCTGTCTTGCATATTTTCTTCTACAATGTGTATTGTGTGTCTTCTACAATGTGCATTTCACTTATTTGATTTCCTGGTGGTAGTTTTTTTTTTAATGGGCTTTTCTGTGGTTGCCAGTCCTTCCAGAGACCTAATTTTAGCTTTAGGTAGCTCTGCGGCCTTCTTAAGCTGCAACCCTTTCCCCAGATTTCATACGCTGGCAGCCATTTGCCATTTCAGACATATTAAAGATGCACTGATAAGAGACTAGATAAGCATGTGGGTATATGGATACATTAATATGAGAGTGGTTTTGAGAATGAAGGTGACAAATCTGGGGATGTGCTTTGCCTATACCTTTCCCAGCTGCTTGATCTCCAGTAAAGAAACTATATCCTTCCAGTCTTGTATTCATCTTCTGGACTGACAATGAATATCAAAGCAGCCAGTTATTGCTTCTGAGGCTTGTGGAGCTGGGGGTATGTCTGCAACACAGAGCCTCACTTATCTCTTTTCCTCCTTTCTCCAATCAGCTACCCAAACAGTTTTATTTTCCACAGCCTGCTCTTTATCGGCCATGGCGGTATCTATTCCGAGATAAAAATCCTTCTCTCCAGCTCTTTCGCACCTAAGCTAAAATATTTTAGCTTGCAGCTCAGTATCCCTCTCCGTGCCAGACCTTTATTTTCTGTTGTAAGCCCTCTCTTGTAAAATAAACTATGTTCTCAGAATATGGCAATTTCTCTCTGCCGTGGAGCTGTGAATCGTCTGACTTACTACTCATTATTGGGAGGGATGTAATCCCCCTACTGCTGTTCCCACTCAGGGTCAAGAAAAGTTGGGCCGGGGCGGAACTAGATCTGATGAAGGACCAATGATAGCAGCATCCCCTGTGTCAGGTTCCCCAACCTTATTCATTACCATTCCTTGTCACCATCACTGCATTTTGGCAAGGGCTCAACATGGTTTTGTTCTGTCTGGTGATGTCTGCCTGTCTGCCTCCTGTGCCACTGTAGCAGTACCTGCATTGGAAACAGTTTGCCCTCTTCCAGTGGTTTTCTTGCTTTTCTTGTGACCTTATGTAGTCTATTTATGTTTGGAGTTCTGAGTTCCGAGCAGAGGAAAAGCAGGGTAAAAATATTTTAAATAAATACAGAACCACAATAAATAATAGGTGGAGTGATCCAGTCTCCGGGCTGGATGGTGCTCCCATTGTCATGGCTATGACTCTCAGGCGCAATCCTAACCTGGAGTTAGGCTGGCACAAGTCACTTGTGCTGCCCCAGGAGTGGCACCAAGGCACCAAATGTGCAAATGCATTTGGAGCACTCTCGGAGTCAGGGAGACTGCAGCGCGTCGGTATGCCAGCTTGCCTGACCCCAAGAGTGGTGCAAACATGCTTTATGGCGCATTTGAGACACTCCTGGACCAGTACACGTGATTGGGCTGGCCTAACTCCAGGTTAGGATTGTGCCCCCTCTCTTCCTTTCTGCTCCTCAATCCACGTTCCATTGTGTAGACTGTGGACGCACAGCTACAGCTACAGTGTTACCAAAAGAGCTGATTTATATCACAAAGTCCTTTTGGAACTTGGAACCTTAGGCTGGATAACAGACAGCATTCCACAGAAATCCCTCTAACCCCAGGGAAAAGACTGAGAAATACTTTACTCAGAAATCACAGTTTTATTATAAAATATGCTTTTATGTCCTGAGACAGTGTAGCATGTTCCTGTCTTAAGAGTGGTGGTTGCGTGAATTGTGGTGATGACTTTGGCGCATACAAAGAAATTAGAAGAAAGGGTCACTTTGGAAGGGAAGGAATTTATAGGAGTCCCTGCTCTTGTCTCCAGGTTCCTAGCACTAAGGACAGAGAGAGGTCAAATGGGGTGTGGGCAGTGATGTCATTCAGGGGGAACGGACCAGAATGGGCGTTCCGGATCCTAATGGGCTCCGTGGCTGGTTCCAGGTTCCCGACAAGTGCCAATCAAAAGTGAGTTCCTGTTCCTAAATCATTTGAATGACACCACTGGGTGTGGGTGAGAGAAGTAAAGGGTTTCAAAGCGTGATAGAGCTACCTGCTTTCCTGAAGGGGAATCTGGAGATACCTTGCAGAGGTTCAGAGGTTTCTGAGCAGCACGGAGGCTCTGTCCAGGTGCAACACACACACAGGAAGAGAGAGACTCTCTCTGTCTAAAGGTAAAGGTAAAAGTTTCCCCACAACGAATGGTCTAGTCGTGACCAACTATAGGGGGCAGTGCTCATCTCCATTTCAAAGCCTGTAGAGCCGACATTTTGTCCGAGGACAAGCTTCCATGGTCATGTGGCTGGCATGATTCTACGCCGTAGCGCACAGAACGCTGTTCCCTTCCCACCAAAATGGTCCCTATTTATCTACTTGCATTTAGGTGCTTTCGAACGGCTAGGTTGGCAGGAGCTGGGACAAGCAACGAGAGCTCACTCCGTCGCACAGTCTTGAACTCCCAACCTTCCGGTTGGAAAGCCCAGCAACAGCGGTTTAACCCGCTGCACCACCACGTCCCATTTACAATCTCTGTTTACATGTCTCTGTCTACAATCCTATTTTTATGAAGTCTTAGGACACTGCTAACTTGCAGTACTAGTTAGAAAGGAAAGAATGGGGTATGGAGTACCCTGTTTTAGTATGCGGATGTGTGACTTTGTGGTTAAATGCCTTTTGAATAAGGACTAATGTGCCTGTTTCTGGCTGATGCTACTGAGAAAGGTTAAAATGTAAATGTTCACATACATTCTGACACTTAAAATGCAGGTGTTTTGCAGGAGTGGTTCTCAAACTTTTTAGCACAAGGATCCACTTTTTAGAATGACAATTTGTCCGGGACCCACCAGATGTGATGTTATGGCCGGAAGTGCCATCATTGTGACACCAGAGCCTGCTGCTTTCCTGAAAATGCAGCAATAAGTTGGGTTAGGTCTCAGCCATTTTTCAGTGGCAGAAAGAAAAAAAGCCTATTTACAACCTTGACATTAGCAAAACAACCACACAGTCCTCCCCCTTTCCAGCATCCCATTTTCTTCTATTTTGAATATGACTGCTCTAAGTGCTTTGCGACCCACTTGAAATTGGCTCACGACCCACTGGTGTGTGCTGACCCACTGTTTGGGAACCACAGTTTTACAGTATAACAGGTAGAATGCAGAGATGGCAATCAGTTGGGAGGGGAGATACAAACACAGGTAACAAGGGAGGTTACATTCAGTTAGGACAATGCAGTCAGGCATTCACACAAATTGGATCATCGTCTTCCTTCCAGGATGTGACTGGAAGGGACAGCACAGTTAGAAGATCTTAAGGCTTGACCAGAGTTCTTCAGGAACTTGGCTTGAAAGGCAGTGACCTCGTGTCCATTTTGCTGTGTTCATCAGGATAGGTTGCCATCCATATATGTAAAGAAAGTGGGGGTGGGGTGGAGATTTGCTGGTAACAACACTGGATCTGTACATGGACCAGAATTTTTGGATAGGCCTAGAGAGGGAGACCCATCAGGAAAGAAAGGGCAAAGAGTGAAAAGGCAGCTGGGAAGAAGGGATGATAAGATGGTGTCTCCTTACCATCTTTATCTTCCTGCCAAATTGTTGTCCATCCAAAGCCATTTTATTTTTCTTGATGTGTATCTAATTTCTTGTTGCTCTTTGACAGCAATAGCAAGAGGATGGACACGCTGGCCTCTTGTTCCTCCACCGAAGGAACAAGAACATTGTGTGTTAAAAACTAATGTTCTTGTATTGTTTTAATGCCCATTTTCCTCCAGGCTAGCTTGGAGATCATTTGATCAGAAGGTAAAGCACAATTATTTCAAATGAAATTAATGTTGGTAAACATTGCATTGATTTTCCAAATCCTTGCAGCATTCCACAGAGAAATTATTTTACTACGTTATTCCAAAATGTCCACCATGTCCAATTTCATCTTTACTATCATCTTTGTATTTCAGTGTTCAGACACAAAATCTCAGAATAATAATGAAAAAAAATGATATCAATCAATCAATCAATCAATCAATCAATCACTAGTATTTATATACCGCTTTTCAACACAAAGTTCACAAAGCAGTTTACAGGCAAATAATAACATTGAAGTTATTGAAACAGGCAAATAATAACATTGAAGGCTCCCTGTCCCAAAAGGGCTCACAATCTAAAAGAATGGAGACCACCACCAGCAACAGCCATGAGAAAGACACTGTGCTGGGGTGAAGAGGGACAATAGCTCTCCCCCTGCTAAATATAAGAGGACACCACTTGAAAAAGTGCCTCTTGCCCAGTTAGCAGGGGTCTTGCTTTATCCTCAACATACTCTTTATATTGCTCTTGCTTTATCCTCAACATACAATAGTAAAAGGATAAGGACTGGCCCAGGATAAGGGTGTATACAACTCCCTTGAGGAATGTCTTGTATCTTAATTGTGCCTTATTATGTCGTCGTCTTTTCCTTGAACATTCTCAGATGTTTCATCATGGGAAAGCAAATTTGCTTCAAATTTGCCTTGCATGAAATGTCAAGGTGGTGTGGTCTGTGCTGTCTGCTGCTTGAATCCCACCCCAAATTCTACCCCTCCTCTCCGCTGCCAGCTCATGCCCTAGTGTGCAAGAAGGATGGGACTGGCATCTTGATTGGCATCAAGTTGGGGAGGCATGGAGCATGCATGGGGCACCTTCAGCCAGCTTGTCGCCTTCCCCGGATCATCCCTGGCTGAAGATCACCCTGAAAACTTCATCACAGAGCAGAGATTTGACCCAGTATCTCTAATTCCTGGCCCTCCCCACTTTACCTTACTGAAATCATTTGACCTCCTATTTTAAATGGACAGTTGTCTCCCAAATAAGAAGAGCAAAGGAGCTAGTCCTGAATGAGGAAGTTAGTATTACTTTTCAGATGTTTCAGTGAACTTCCTGGAAGTCTAATTTGTTTGAGAGTTCAGACAGTTCATCTTCACCACCCGTGGCTCTTTGTTCTGCTTCATTTGCCAGTGCGTTTTCTTTAATTTCTTTGAAGTCAGCTTAGGTATTGAACTATCTCCCTTTTAACCCATCTACTTTATTTACTGTCTCCTTTACCTTTTGATTCACCTCCATTAAATCTTTCCATGAGAGCTACATGGCCATTTTGGCACCTAATTCTTTGGTTGGTGAGCAGAGATTTTTTTCCCCCTCCACATATTTCCTTTTTAGTGCTTTATATTTAAAGCACTTTCTGGTTAAATTGCTCTTAGTTCTTCCATTTTTCTCCATAAAGGAATATCAAGAGTACTTCATTTCACATCAAAGCTCTCTTCTTATACAGTTAGGGACAAGCATGAAACTATTTTGGGACATGAATTTTTCAACCACTTTCTGGACTTAGGCTGTATATTTTCAATGTACATCCAAGAGGTTGATGGCATGTACTTAAAATGCTTATGAAATGAGCATCACAGTTTTGTAACGGAGGCATGATTGACTGCAACTCTTTCTGAACAGTGCAATTAACGACAAGCCTGCCTTTGGCATAATATGTGAAATGGATCCTTAAACCCATGTTTAAGAGCACAATCCTAACCTGGAATTAGGCCAGCACAGTTACGCCAGCAAAGCTTGACCGGCACAAGGCACCATAAAGTGCGTTTGTACCACTCTCGGAGTCAAGGAGGATGGTGTAAGTCTGTGTGCTGACCTCTCTGACTCCAAGACTGGTCCAAACATACTTTATGGTGTCCCTTGTTGTGCCAGCCAATCTTTTCTGGGCTTACTGTGCTGGCCTAACTCCAGGTTAGGATTGCACTCGGGCAGCACAATCCTACAGTTTGCACAGCATCGGCACAACAGGGTTGTGCTGACACTGTGCGCTTAGCGCTGATGCAGGGGTGCCAATCGGCACCCCCATGTTGGCGCTAAGGCAACAGCACTGGCACTGCTGACAGCGGCGGTCCTGTTGTGCCCGCGCAGTTCCTCCCTGGTGTCGGCCGAAGCCGGCAGCTGTCAACCGAGTGCACACTCCCTTGCCGTGGGAGGCTCCAGCCTCCCGCCACCCAGCGTTGGATATGGCGCTGGCCAGCCGGCCTTGCCATTCCAGCACTGGGTAGGATGGCACCCTAAATGAGGTGCTTAGGCCTCCTAAGTACCTGCAGCGCCGGTCCTGTTGCTCGAGCGCTGAGGCGGGGGTGCAGATTGGTGCTCCCGCATCAGAGCTCTGCCCCTTGTGTCGATGCTATGACGTAGCATCAACGCAAGGGGCGCAATAGGATTGCGCTGTCAGTGTTGTTTTGCACCTCCGATGCCAAGAACCTGAACTGATTCTTTTGTCCATTCCTTTCTAGATAAAAGAAGAAAAATGTCAGGTTTTTTTGTTAGGTGAAAGCATGTTTTTTTCTGAACGCAAGGGTACTGTGGAACGTTGTCTGAAAAACCATCCAAGAAACTGTGATAAATTAAGAATCTGGGTTGCTAGGTCAATTACGACTCATTCACATAGTAAGTGATGTTGTTGTTAAGAATACTTATATAGCATGTAGGATTACTTATAACCATTGTATAGAAGAGGGAATTTGGACTGGTGCAGCTTTTGAAACCCTGTAATGATTAGCTGCCCCTGCCCAAATTCCCTCTTCTATACAATGGTTAAAGGTATAGGCTCTTTGTTCCAGTTTGTATCTGGTGACCCTACTTATATGCTGCTTTTCAACAAGTTGACATAGTGGTTTACATAATGAAATACAGAGCACGTGTGTAGGCCGGCCCTTTTTCAGAAAATGTTGGACATGGTGTGTTTCTCTTAATTCCAATGCTTACTGGACATCTGCTAATATTGTCAAGAGGAGTTCATTCTCCGAGGACCAAAGTCAAAATTACGTTGTGCACTGAAAATGGCAGCCAGCCATCTGGTTTTCCCTTCCGATTTGCTATTGTCGAGAAGAATATACCTGTGCCCTGATGCCATAATGTTCCACAATCCACTCCTCCTCCACAATCATTGCAATTAGCAGCAGGAAAGGGACGAGAACATGGAAATATAGTAGCTGTATGCTGACATTCCTGGTTCTGTGAAGAGGGATTGCCAGTGGATCTTCTCAAGTATGGATGGGATGATGGCACACTGCTTGGTCCTGTCCCTGCTTCCCATCGTTGTTCATCTGGAGAGGCAAATGCTGGACACAGAAATAATTTTTCTCCATGATTGACACCCTGGATACTTCTCCACATTCAGCATTTGCCTCTGCAGACAGATTTTGAGCATGGGGAGAGCAAGGAGAACTAAATGGTGCACCATTGATGGGGACACGATTAGCATGTTGTCCCTGTGAAGCCCTTTATGCATCCCCCTTTTCATGGGAGAAGGAATGCTTGGATAGGGCTAATATTCTAACCTCATGACACATCAGTCCAATAGACTTTACAAGCGGGATGGGGGTGCTAGACAAAGGCAGCAATGGATGTAACATACCTTCTAGTTTGCCCCCTGGCGTTTTACTGTCTGGGAATGCCAATTAGGAGGACTTGATAGCATACCATGTGAACATGAGACATACTGATAATACATCCAAACTATTTTAATGTATTATGCACGTGCTAATTGATTTATATTTTAAAATGGAGATTTTTTAACAAAGAGGAAGCTTCCATACCCTCCAGATTTGAAATAATGAAAAGAAAAATTGAGCAATATTAACTGACTTGCGAAACTCAGGGAAGTCTGCCGTTTTGTAAGCGCTGATTGATCTGTAGCCACCAAGTATTGCCTGGCAACTGCCGAAGGGCCAATTAATCATGCATTTGTTTCTGAGGACCAATATTGTCATTGCTAACCTTTGGAAATAAACAGATCAGTGATGAATCAAGCCTGGATCAAGAAGCAACAATACTGTCAGGAGATGGGAGCGCACAGACAGGGAGGAGGGGAGAAACTGTTTTCATGATGTTACAGCTCTGTGTTCATTGTGTTATATGCACAGCTTTTGTTTCGATTCTCATCTAGATAAGTGGCTCTCAAGCGTTTTAGACCATGACCTACTTTTTAGAATAGCACTTGTGTTGGGACCCACTACAAGTGATGTCATTAACCTGGAAGTGATGTCATAGGCAGAGGTGACATCATCAAGCAGGAGGTGCTGTCATTGTGATGTAATCAAATGACACTCCTGGAATTCAAACTGGGATTCTTGGACTGCAGCCATTGTATAACCATGAAACACCCCTGACAGAAAGCAAGATTAGGACAAAATAATATGTAAAACTACTGATCAAAAAACCACAATCACTTGAAAATTCAAACTGTTCACATTCACAAAAGGAATATAGCAAGAGTAAGGTCTGCAGCTTCCACGATGGCTGCTCCCAGCTTTTCATGACCCATCTGACATCAGGTCACTTCCCCCTTGAGGTCCTAACCCACAGTTTGGTCTAGATTGTAGGATCGATGGCTCAGAAGAGCCTGAGGCACACCACAAATTTGATTCTATTGTGGGAGCAGCTGTGCAGGACGTGTACTAAAATTGTGACACTGAATAGGCACCAGCCTTTTGTTCTGTTCACATAATGCTAACTGGTGTAGTCTCTCAACCCAGTTCAGACCCAGGAGCCAAACTTTGAGAAAAAAAAATGTTCATGGATTTGTTCATGTTTTGAGGAGCAAAGTTGGGGACCACCACCCAGAAAAGCTCTTTTGGTTCCACAACCCCATTGTCACCCTCAATTCCCAGCATCACTGTAACGTAGCAGTACTGGTGCCTCCATTACACCAGTGCAATATCTGAGTGTTGTCCATCGCACCCTATGCTCCACCAGCACAATGTGAGAAGGGGAAACTAGAACCCAGACAACTGCAGATAGCTAATTGGCATCACTCTGCAATAACTCTGCCAGTGCCCATGGAAACACAAACACCATCCACCAATCATGCACCAGTAGTGGCCTGACAACAGCCCTACAGTGGGTAGATGTGCAAGTCAATTACCACCAAACTATGCACCACCACCAGCAGCAGCCCCAGTGGTGGGGATCAGGGAAGCGCCTCCAGGTTGAATCGAGGAGGCGACAATTGGCGCAGGTTCATAGAACAGTGACTGCCACATCAATGCTTCTCTTCCCCTGATGGTACCTAGGAATGAGCGACACAGCAGTTGTAAACCATGGGGAGATGCTCCCTTGATACCACAAAGACTCATGCATGCGCATCATTCAAGGATGCTACAGCAGCTCCCATTTCAGGAACTCCTTGTGGCATGGAAATCATGGAATGGAGTCAGAAACACCAGAAAGGCCTGCAGTTATCCGTTTGCTCTTCCGCAAGAAGATTGGGAGACAAATAATGAGGGTTCTACTGGCATTTCAACGGGGCATCAGGATGAATGTTCTGGACAATAAAAGGACATCCAGTCTTTACCTCTGTTATTGGCAGGCCATCTCCAAAATTAATCAGATATTCAGATCTACTGTCATGATTATATCTAAACAGAGAATACCTAAGCTCCCCAGTGTAAATAGTCATTAGAGCACTCAGCACATGCATTTTCCAACAGATCGGGTCTCTGACTTGTAATGAGAGTTCACACTTTCCTACACAAGCAGCTGCAGAAACAGCTGTCATTTTCTTTCACCCAAAGGAGAGGCTAAGGACAGGTCAACTAGTGGCAGAGTGGGAGTGTTAATTCTCTCTGTGTCAGCTGTGGGTGCATACAACCACCTCCAAGTGTTCACACAGACACACTGCAGCCGGCAGAGATGGAGGGTGCAAAAGACATTGATTACTGAAGACACATTGCGGAGCAACAGTGTCCTGCAGTCAAAGACAGAGAGAGCGAGAGTGAGATAGGAAACACCACACACATCTTTGCAGCAAAGAGGGAGAAGAAATCTTGCAGCCTGCTAGGAAGATTTTGCAGCAGAGGTTGTACTGTACATATGAGCAACAGAGGAATGTGTAATTGTAGACAAAGGAGCATGTCCTTCATTTGTAAACACCTTGAGCTATGTGGGCGAGCCTGAATGGTGCAGGACATTGTGTCTGTTATCGGCTCCATGATATACATGTTTTGCGCAAAAGTGGTAATAATCTCTATTCAATTGTGATTGTGCAAAAGAAGCCTTTGATGTGGGTTGGCTGTACTGGTGTGGTGATATCGAATGTTGAATCACTTGAGAATGAAGGCAATTTGCTGTCCAGCTTCTGTGAAGGAAAGGGACATTGTTAGTTTGGCTAAAAACCTCAGATAGGGGCAGGCTGCATATTGGGAAGAGGCTCCTGGGGGCAGCAGCTTAACCAGAGAGGGGTGATGTACTGTACTGTACTGTACTGTACTGTACTGTACTGTAGGCAGGTGCCACAATGCCCAGAGAAGAGTGTTGAAAGATTGCAGAGTGGGACCTTTGTATCCCACCCCATGTATATCCCAAATCCTACCCTGATCCAGTAGAAGAAAATAAATAAAAACTGAAAGCAAAAAAGAGAGAGAGAGAGAGAAGAGGCTCTCAAGAAATCTCATAGAGATTAAGGTGTGGAGTGCTACAGG
The DNA here is from genome assembly GCA_029204185.1 of Lerista edwardsae. Classification (NCBI taxonomy): domain Eukaryota; kingdom Metazoa; phylum Chordata; class Lepidosauria; order Squamata; family Scincidae; genus Lerista; species Lerista edwardsae. The sequence goes on from JAJKFI010000001.1 coordinate 6,042,344, forward strand.
ACACTGGTTCTCAAACTTTTCAGATCGGGACATACTTTTTAGAATGGCACTCGTGTTGGGACCCACCTGAAGTGATGTCATTAACTTGGAAGTGATGTTGCGGCAGGAAGTGACATCATCAAACAGGAAGTGCTACCATTGTAACATAATGACACTCCTGGAATGCAAACTGGCATTCTTGGACTGCAGCAATTGTACAACCATGAAATGTCCCTGACAGAAAGCAAGATTAGGACAAAATATTACGTAAAAGGACTCAAATAAAAACAATTTAAAAAAACACTCTCACTCGAAAATTTAAACTGTTAACATTCACAAAAGGACTATAGCAAGCGTAAGGTCTGCAGCTTCCAAGATGGCTGCTCCTAGCTCTCCACAACCCACCCGACATCATATAGCGACCCATCAAGTGGGTCCCAACCCACAGTTTGAATAACACTGCTGTAGGATACCGGGGCCATGGAGAGTCACATAGGTACATTTCTGTGACATTTAAACTATAGTCTTCTATATGAATGCTTGCCAATGTAATGGTTACACTTGTTAGGAGACGGAGGAAATCACATTTCCCCAATGACTGGGGTTTGGGTTTCACATGTATGGCACTTTCTCGTTTATTACTATGGTTATGTTCAGAGGCAGATCTAAGGGAGGGCAAAGCTCTAAGTCTTGCAAGAAGCCTTACCTTGCAGTGGAAATCACTCCTCTCCTGCACCATTTTAGCCAATCCTCACAGGGAAAAGCAACATCTTGGCGTTGCTTGCTGGCTGCAGCAGCAAGGGAGAGGAGGGATTTACATGACAGGGTAAGGCTTCTTGCAACACTTAGAGCTCTGCCCTCCCTGTAGATCCGCCTCTGGTTATTTTGCAAGAGAATGCAAGACCTGTCTCTAATGTATATTTTTGGACTTCTCCTGTAGTTGCCAAGGCTGCAATTTAAAGTGGGAGATTAGCATGGGGGAAGTGAGGAGTGAGGCTTCTTAAACTTTTGTACCATTTCCCCCTCCTCACAAGCTGCTTTTGCTTCCCCTCGACCCCAGTAAAAATGTGGGCCTGTATCTTTTCCGAAGCATGGATAAAAAGTGTGTGGTTGGTGATTCCCCCCCCCCCAAAGTGTTTAGAAAGCCCCTTCCCCATCTGTGCAACTTCACTTTGTAGCCTCAAAGGCTGCACTGTACCCAAGTCCAACATGATAAAAGAACCATATTGGAACATGCGGCTCCACCCTTAGATTGTGAAGACCCATATAATCTTGCAGGCAACAGCACCCATTCAAAACAAGGGTTGTCAACTTCAATATATAAATCCTGCCCTGCCAGTAAGTCCCTAGTTCAGAAAAGAGAACCCACCTTTAACCTGCATATTTCTCCATATGCTACATTTTCAGTGGTGTTTCTACAGGGATGGCAAAGCTCTAAGTTTTGCAAGAAGCCTTACCTTGCAGTGGAAATCACTCCTCTCCTGCACCATTTTAGCCAATCTTGGTGTTGCTTACTGGCTATAGCAGCAAGGGAGAGGAGGGATTTACATGATAGGGTAAGGCTTCTTGCAAAATTTAGAGCTTTGCCATCCCTGTAGAAACGCCTCTGTACATTTTCTGCCTTTCTGTCTCCTGGACTGATAAGGTATTTGTCTGAGGACAAAGGACATAGTGGAACTGGAAAAGATGCAGAAGAGACCAACTAAAATGATTACTGGGCTGGGGCATCTCCCTTACGAGGAAAGACTGAGGCTCTTCAGTCTGGAAAAAAGGCACCTGAGGGGGGACATGACTGAGACGTACAAAATTATACATGGAATTGATAGAGGGATGTTTTTCCCTCTCACAATACCAGAACCAGGGGCCAGCCATTAAAATTGAGTGTTGGGAGACTTAGAACAGATACAAGGAAATACTTTTTTACACAGCGGGCAATTAGTCTATGGAACTCCTTGCGACAGGAGGTGGTGAGGGCATCTGGCCTAGGTGCCTTTAAAAGAGGATTGAACAGATTTCTGGAGGAAAAGTCCATCATCGACTATAGGCCATGATGGTGGTGCAACTTCCTTATGTTAGAAGTAGGCTACTTCAGAATACCAGGTGCAAGGGAGTGGCAACAGGATGCAGGTAACTTGTTGTCTCGTGTGCTCCCTGAGGCATCTGATGGGCCGCTGTGAGATATAGGAAGCTAGATTAGATGGGCCTTTGGGTTGATCCAGCAGGGCTCTTCTTATGTTCTTATGGACATATGCTTCAGTGTCTTCTGTGACCAGCATCTTTCATTCAGTGTCAAAATACTGCCATTGGGGAACTAAGAAAATATAATTTCTCTGCATATTAGAATGTCCTTAAGAAAACTTTGCTGGATCCCAGACAACAACTGAACGACGACAACCCTGCTGTATTGACTACGTAACATGCCTTCAGTTTCACCCACTCATTGGCTAAACTGTAAATTCATTTCATTGGGCTGAAAAGGACTGCAAAGTTTGCTTATGCGCTCACTTTATTTCAGGGAGCTGCAAGAACAGGTTGTGCTCATCACCAAAGCCAATTTTGCACTTTCACATGAATAGAGAAAAATAGGCTTGAAGCAATAACTGCAAAAAGAAAAAAAAGAAAAAAAAGGAATAGATGCAGCATATGTGTTTGTTTATTTGGATTTATAGCCTGCCCTATCTTCAGAGCACTGGTGGGTAGCAACATGTTACAGATTGGATAAAACCAAATGCTGCAGTTTCAATGCAATACACAGAACCTCATCAAAGGGAATCAACCAGATTAGCCCCAGCCCCCCCCCCCCAAGCCAGCAGAAATAAAGGCATAAAGGCAGCAGTCTCTGTGCATTGCCCGCAGCAGGTTCATATTTTGGCTGTGGCGACTCTCTTGGGGAAGGGGATTCCACCAGCCAGGGGTTGTTCTCCCTGTGTGCCCTTCCTGTCCACAGCCAACAAGCTCAAGAGGGTGCTCTTGCTTCACTTGTGCAATGACACAAGGGAGGGGTGGTCTCTTAGCAACAACGTTCCTGGGAGGTTTCAGAGGCCATCGCCAGCACCTGACTCGGAGCCTGGGAAAGCAACGCACCAAAGCAGGGCGCCCGCCAAGCCGCCGGAAGACAAGAGGCAGCCGCTCGCGCAATGCATCACTTGGTTCTGTTGCTCGGCTGGCATTTTACATTGGAAATCAAAAGGATCACAGCCCCCCTGGGGGAAGGGAGACACTGTTCCTCCGTAAGTTTTATAACAACTGGGAGAAGCCCTGGCTCAAAGACTTGTTCTCAAGGATCTCCCGAAAGCATTGTGCCCCTGGGGAGAACAGATTCTCTTGGAGACGTTCTACCTATTTTGCGAATAAAGCCCTGCCATTCCGCGAGTGTTGAGGTGGGGATTCTGTAACCTACAGAATTGTGGATGGTGCAGCTTCATTTATAGAGGTGAGGAAAGCTGATGCTGTTGAAATCCCCTTTTTAAACAACCGCTTAGGGCGCAGTCCTAACCTGGAGTTAGGCCGGCACAGTTAGGCCAGCACAGGGGACACCGTAAAGTGTGTTTGGACCACTCTCTGAGTCAGGGACGATGGCGCACATCTTCTGTATGCTGGACTCTCGGACTCCAAGAATGGTCCAAACATACTTTATGATGTCCTTTGTGCCAGCCAAACTTCGCTGGCTTAACTGTGCCAGCCTAACTCCAGGTTAGGATTGCGCCCGTAACGTCGGGCTGGAGGACCTGCCCTTCCTTAGATCTAATCACACTGCTAATGCAAACAAAACCAACTCATTCTCAAGCCGAGTGTATACAATTTCTGTTCTCATTTATACAGTGCCATAAATGTGCATGTGCCGGCCCTTGCCCCAAAGGGTTTACTGTCTAGCGGCAGAAGCGTACGCAATTGTGATGCAAATGAAGATGCATTCTGCAGCTGTTCTGCAGGGAAAGCAAAGCCCAGCATAAAGGAAAGCAAAGAAGAAAAGACTGATTTGGTCACTGAGCCAGTGCAGGCAGTAGTGCCTGCACACATGCGCCACGCAGCCTGCCAGCTGCACTGGCCTTGTGCTGTCTTAGTTCTGCCAGAGCAGGCCCACGCTGAGGGCATGCCAGAGGAGGGCGGACCTGGGAGTGGAGATGGAACATGGCCATTAGGCACATCCAACCCTCTGTCCCTGGGCTGGGCGGCCCAGTTCACGCCACTCTTGGCTGCACGGACTTGTGCCTGCTATTTTGTGGGCACAAATCCAAGTAGCCCTATTGGACTGCATGCAGCTTACCCTGGGGCAAGGCGCCATATGTCACCTTGCTCCATGCTAATCTGCTGCTGCCTCCTAAATTGGTTAGGATGCGGTGCAGGTCAGCCGGCAGCGCAAGTCAGTTAGGATTGTGCTCACAAATGAATAGATTTTAAGAACATAAGAAGAGCCCTGCTGGATTAGGCCAAAGGCCCATCTAGTCCAGCTTCCTGTATCTCACAGTGGCCCACCAGGTGCCCCAGGGGCCTCCTGGATCCTTGGATCCTGTTGCCACTCCCTTGTACCCGGTACTCTGAAGTAGCCCACCACCAATGTAAGGAGGTTGCACAATCCATCATGGCCTATAGCCCACGATGGACTTTTCCTCCAGAAATCCATCGAATCCCCTCTTAAAGGCATCCAGACCAGGTGCCATCACCACCTCCTGTGGCAAAGAGTTCCACAGATTAACTAGCCGCTGGGTAAAAAACTTGTACCTTTTTACTTCGATCTTTTTTTGTAATTAGCATGATAAGATTCAAAACAAAAGAGAAATGTGTTCTTTACAAAGCAACTAAGCCATGCTTGAACTGAGAAATGATATACGAGTACAAATGTTAAATACTTTAAGTTGCTGCAGGCTGGATAAAATATTGTGAGGTGCTGGATGTGCCCCCCCCCCAGGCCGTAGTCTGGAGAATCTGGAATAGAAAAATAAATATCCATGATGTTTATCTGGGCTTAAGAGCTGAGGAGTGAAACATTACACTGTATGTGGAAACATTAAAAGGGTTAAAACTGAAAAGCCTATGCTTAGCCTATATTTAAATGTCATGAATTTTTTTTTAAAAAAAGCTGCAAGATGAGAAAAAGCTCTCAGTGGGTATTCTCACAGTCTGCATGAAAATTTTAATAGCACACTCATATTCCTATTCCAACACTTCAGCATCTTATCTTTGTAAAATAATCACCAGGTGACTGATTATGATTAAAACGATGCATGTTGTGTGATTTCTCTTCTTTCTCTCTCTTTAAAAAATTGTTGTAGAACAAAGCTGCTGCACGTTTTGAGACAACACACACAGGCCCACACCCAGCAGCAATTCCTTGTGCCTGGTCTGTAAAACACTGAAATCCTCCCTTATAAAAGAACATCTGTCTCTAGAAGTTGTAGTCTGGCCCAATGTTCTCACTGTTGGCTTAAAAAAACACACACACACAAAAACCCTCCTGCATCATCTGTGACATCAGTAGTATGGAAGCCTGGTGTCAAAGATTTGTAAACCAATTTAGATCCTGCTATATAGCAGGCTTAACCGGCAAAAGAGGAACATTACTATTTAATATTTAAAGAAAATGTTTAATGTTTGAACAGTAAAGTTCATCTTCTGCATACTAAACCAGGAGGACGGATGATTTAGGGGAAGAATATCTGGAAGCAGGATGGTTAAAATTCAGCGAAGCAAAAAAGAAGGGCCATGTTCTGTGTGACATTAAGAGGGACACTAGCCAGTGGATGCTTAGTTTGATCCCAGTGCAAAACAGAACATGTTGCACACACAAATCTTTTTTTTTTATAAGAATATGGGAGAAGGTGACCAACATAACGTCCACCTGATCTGGCAGTAGATGTACATATAGATGTTTTGCTTCTCTGCCTTCTTTGTTCTCAGACCCAGCCCAAGGCCAACCACTGCCCAAGCCCAAATGCTGACACTGCCACCCAGGGCAGGTCTAAGAAGCTGTGGGGCCCTTTGGAGCTGTGGGGATCACTCCTGGATGATCCAGCAGCAGATGTAGAGTTTTGACCTACCTGCTTTCCCTGTTCTTCTATGGAGCAGCTCAAATATTAAAACCAGTATGGCAAGGTATGCTTTAAATAGTAAATCATGGCCATTTTCTGTGTTCTTTGGGGCCGTTCCATTTCTCCATGGAGATTCTCTCTCTCTCTCTCTCTCTCTCTCTCTCTCTCTCTCTCTCTCTCTCTCTCTCTC
>JAJKFI010000001.1:6048551-6062139 GCA_029204185.1 Lerista edwardsae
CTCTCTCTCTCTCTCTCTCTCTCTCTCTCTCTCTCTCTCTCTCTCTCACACACACACACACACACACACACACACACACACACACACACACATGCCCAAAGCAAACTATCCTCCCCCCTCTATAAAGTTGTGCATCATAGTTTATCATCTCTCTACCTGAATCACAAACTCTCTAAATGTTCATGAAAATCTACACCACGTTCAGCACATGATAAAGAAAGTCAGCTGAATTATAAAGAGATCTGTCATCCATATATGCTCCAGGCATCTTGAACCCTAGTCCTGAACTCCATAAAATGGCACAATGTTGAATATAGATCAAGACAGGCAATGGATGCCTTAAAGGTAAAGGTTTCCCCATGACCGAATGGTCTAGTCGTGACCGACTGTAGGGGGCGGTGCTCATCTCCGTTTCAAAGCCTGTAGAGCCGGTGTTTTGTCCGAGGACAAGCTTCCGTGGTCATGTGGCTGGCCTGACTATACGCCGTAGCGCACGGAACGCCGTTACCTTCCCACCGAAGTGGCCCCTATTTATCTACTTGCATTTAGGTGCTTTCGAACGGCTAGGTTGGCAGGAGCTGGGACAAATAACGGGAGCTCACTCCATCGCTTGGTTTGGAACTCCCAACCTTCCAGTCAGAAAGCCCAACAGCAGCGGTTTAACCAGTGGTGTCATCCAAATGATTTAGGAACAGGTACTCAGTTTTGATTGGCATTTGTCGGGGTCCGCCCACCGGAAGTGATGTCATAAGCCGGAAGTGATATTGTGGCAGGAAGTAAGGTCATAGCCGGAAGTGAGGCCATGATTGTTGCCATGGATGTGATCATGTTTGTAATAACTTCAGCTGGTGGTTAGTGTTGATTTAACTTCTATTGCTTTGCTTTCTAGAGATGTGTATATACATATTTTGCTTCAACTGTTCCCTGGTTAAATAGCAGGCTAGACTGTACTAGATTGTGAGCCCTTTTGGGACAGGGAGCCATTTAATGTGAAATGCAAGGAGCCAGCAAGGAGCAGGAGGGGGAACGGGCGCCCACCAGGCCGCGCGACCACGTGGGCGCCCGACTAAGCGCTGGGCTGGCCGGCAAGGAGCAGGAGGGGGAACAGGCGACCAAAAAAAGACCGTGTGGGGGCTGGGGCTGGGCTGCAGGAGGAACCGGGACGCTGGATCTGCGTGGCTGGAGGGAGCGGGAGCCCCAGGCAGCCTACCTTCTCACGCTTGCTGCCTTATTCCCGGGTCTCCTTCACTGCTGCCGCTGCTGCCGCTGCTGCCGCCACCACTACGCTGCTGCCTGCCTCCTCACAGAAAGTGCAGGCAACGGCTGCGGGCGTGCAGTACGCATGCGCAGCTGCTGAGCCAACCAGCCGATGGGGCCAGCTTCGAGTGGGCGGGGCCAGCTCAACTTCTAGGAACCGGTACTCGCGTAGTGGTGCGTAGTGGATGCATGACATCACTGGGTTTAACCTGCTGCGCCACCATGTCCCTTATGGATGCCTTAGATCAGTGTTATTCAAACTGTGGGTCAGGTCCCACTGATGACAGGTGGGTCGTGGAAAGCTGGGAGCAGCCATCTTGGAAACTGCAGACCTTCCTCTTGCTATATTCCTTTTGCGAGTGTTAACAGTTAAATTTCCAGTGAGAGTTTTTTTATTTTGTTCTTAGTTCAGAGCTTTTATAGAATATTTTGTACTAATTTTGCTTTCTGTCAGGGATGTTTCATGACTATACAGTTTCCGCAGTCCAAGAATGCCACTTTGCCTTTCAGGAGTGTCATTTTATTATGTTACAATGATAGCACATCCTGCTTGATGATGTCACTTCCTGCCACATCACTTCCAGGTTAATGATATCACTTCCGGTGGGTCCTGACACGAGTGCCATTCTAAAAAGTGTGTCCTGGTCTAACAAGATTGAATACCACTGTCTTAGATTTTCCTAACCAGTTGCCCAAAACAGACGCAAACATGCACAGCAGCCCCCACCTCCATAATGATTGTTTCCCCTTATATCGAATCCTTAGCCATAGCTTGTACTGAGCTCTGTTGGAGACTGGCTAGATTAGGCCTGATCACTGAGCCATTGAATCATTATAATAGTTTGTTCTTAAGATAGCCTTCTTTGAAATGCGGAGCCTGTCAGCTTGGGACCTTCAAACATTTCAGATTTAACATGGCAGTTTCATTTCACAGGGATCTATGCAAACGTATTTTGAAGCCTCAATTCATAGCTGTATGCAGCCACTGAAACCAAGAGATTTTCCACTCATCTGCAAGCCAAGCCAGTCATCCCGTTTCTGTCAAAGCCATCTTTGCTCCAAGCTGGGCTCTGGGCTCCGGAGTAAGTGTGGCAAATCTTTCAGAAACACCTGGGCTGCATTTTAGTTTGTGGTGGATCCAGGGGAACTGTGCTGGGCTGCAGAATTTGCTACAAGTGTGTTGCACTAGAAAATGGAATGCTGTATATGATGGAGAAATAAGACACATTTATACTTGGGGTGGGAGCTGAGAATATTACAAAATGGTCCACTCTTGAATCCTTTCATTTAGAGAACCTGGAGTTAGGCCGGCACAATTAGGCCAGCAAAGTTTGGCCTGCACAAGGTATAAAGCGCATTTGGACCACTCTTGGAGTCAGGGGCACATCTCTGTGCTGGCTTCTCTGACTCCAAGAGTGGTCCAAACATATTTTACGGTGTCTCTTGTTTTGCTGGCCTAACTGTGCGGGCCTAACTTCAGGTAAGGATTGCGCTCTTAAATACATAGCAACCCCCCCCCCCCAAGTGAATTTTATGAGTGTTTCTTGTTTCTCCCCTTAGGAAATAAGGCTTTTGTGGTTGGAGGCATCATCAAATGAAGAATTCCTTCTACGGGCTTTTAGACCACACTCTTTCTCCGAACATTTTGCCTTAACTTTGTAGGGCATTATCAAAAGACTAGAATGACATCTGAGAAACTGACATTAAAATGAGCAAAGCTGAAAAACTTAACTGAAATGCAGATAAAGGACACAGCATTTTCCCAGCCAAAAGTTCAAAAAATCCTAAGTTTGGGTAGTTTAGTTGAAAACTAGCTTCTGATCCAGCCCACTTCCATCTGAGTGTAGAGAGAAGATCTTTCCACACTCTGGGCATCTATACATTTTCTTCCTTTCTTCCGTAGGCTGAAGTGTTTCTGCCTACAGAGCCTGCTGCAAGTGTCCAGGTGGAAGGGTACAGTTTCAGATACAGACATGCGCATTCCACCTGCTCTCTTTGTCTTAGAACTTTCTGCTGCTGTCACACTCCTGACAACCAGCAGCAGTAGAAGACTGAGCATCCCAACTCATCTGTGATTGTGGAGCATGCGTTTCCCAGCTAGCAGATCCTGTGTTCCTACAATTTCCATTATTTGCAGTGAACTTAACCGGGATGTGTCTCTTTACTGAAGGTTGCACTTTCCACCATACAACTTGGAAAGTGGCTTTGGTGCGATTTGCATCACTTTCCCTTAGGAAAGTGTTTGTTGTACAAACCATTCACTCGGCTTCCATCAAACTGCAATGGAATTAGAAAGTACGGCCTAATTATAGCTGGTTCTGTCCCCTTCGGAGGACCAGGATGCCACAGGAAACGGAAAGGGTTGACGCTACTTGGGAAAAAGGAGTATGTGAATGGTGACTCCACACATATTTATTTCAATTCTATCCTGACTGTCCTCCAAGCTGTTGTGGGCAGTGTTTTTGCTTCATGACTACCTCATAAGGAAGGTCATCATAAGGAAGGGCTCTAATGAGTTTCCCCACAACGAGTATCACACCCACAGCGCAAACCATACAGCTGTAAAGCATGTGTGTGCCAGCGCTTCTGGCACAGCACCGATGCAGGCACTTGCGTGTTTGTTGTTCGGCTGGCTCAGGGGCGGTTTGGGCGGGGGGGGGGGAAAGCAGGGTGGAACAGGGCGGGGGATGGGTGTTCTGGGAGGCCCAGGGAGGGGGTGGAGCTTGGATGCAGCTATTAGGCCACAGCCACCCCCCTGGCCCGCATAGCCCCAATTCAGGCAACCCTGTGTGCTTGGACCTGCATCCGCTATATAGCAGATACCAGTGGTGTCATCCAAATGATTTAGGAACAGGTACTCACTTTTGATTGGCACTTGTCAGGGTCCGCCCACCAGAAGTAATGTCATAAGCCGGAAGTGATGTCATGATTGTTGCCTTGGATGTGATCATGTTTGTAATAACTTCAGCTTGTGGTTAGTGTTGATTTAATTTCTATTGCTTTGCTTTCTATGTGTTTTCTATTTTCTTTGTATATGTGTATATACATATTTTGCCTCAACTGTTCCCTGGTTAAATAGCAGGGGCCAGCTTTGAGGGGGCAGGGCCAGCTCAACTTCTCGGAACCGGTACTCGCGTAGTGGTGCGTAGTGGGTGCATGACATCACTGGCAGATACCCATAGGGGCAACTGGCGCCTACCCCGGGGCAAAGAAACAAACGTGCCCTTGTCTCGTGGAGGCTCCAGCTTGTTCCCAGGCCCGCTGGCCTGCCTGTTCCAGTGCCGCTTAGGATTGCCCCCCCCCAAGGACCTGAACCTGGGCTTACTATGTCTACTTTGATTCCTTTATCCACTGTGCCATGCTCAACAGATGCGCATTGTTCCAGGGCAGACTTCAGGTGGGGTGGGGGGTGGGGATATTGGCATCCTTATTCAATTTTGTTGGGGCCGTGAAGGAGCTTGGTTTCCTTTGCCTGGGCCTGGAAGAGCTGCTTAGAGAATCTGAAGCTTCAATATCCAGCGTGAACAGCCCACTACACAGTCTATCTGGGCGTAAGCAACACATTTCTAATTATATGCAAACACTATACAAAACTATTCAAAGCTGAGTTGAAAAGAAACCAATCATACCCTACTTAACCCTGCTGCTGTGGAGAGCTGAGTTACAAATGAAGTGAAATGAATATAAAAATTATGTTTTTGCTCAGTTGTGTTGTGGCTAAGAATTAATACTGATATGCAAATTTTCTCCATTTATGGCTGTATTGAGGGAAAGGTGCTTATCAAGGGTGCAGCGACAAAGAAGGAATGAGCGAGACACATGCTTCTCTTAACAGGGGTGGGGTGTGGGGGAGAATGACCCCCTCTCTCCTTCACAAATTGGCCACTGGGTTTCTAATAAGAGCAGTACGGGGTTACTGGTGGGAAAATAAATCAAGGAGAAAGGGGAAGGGGAACTAGTTGAAGCAGTGGTCTACAATGTTTTTTTGTGCCATGACCCGAATAAATACACATCCACAACATACAGGCATGCCTTAGTATCCACTGATTCGGTATTCACAGTTTCGGTTATCCATGGATACTGGTAGTACATGTCTACTCAGAAGTAAGTCCCATTGTGTTCAATGAGCTTTATTCCCAGGAAGGTGAGTATGGAATTGCAGCCTGGGACACCTATTTAAAAAATAAAGGTAAAGGTTTCCCCACGACCGAGTGGTCTAGTCATGACCAACTGTAGGGGGCGGTGCTCATCTCTGTTTCTAAGCTGAAGAGCCGGTGTTTGCCCTAGGCTTCTGTGGTCATGTGGCCGGCATGACTATACACTAAGGCACGTGGAATGCTGTTACCTTCCCACCTAATTGGTCCCTATTTATCTATTCACATTTTTTTTAGGTGCTTTCGAACTGCTAGGTTGGCAGGAGCTGGGACCAGCAATGGGAGCTCACTCCATTGTGTGGTCTTGAACTGCCAACCTTCTGGTCAACAGCTTGGCGGTTTAACCCACAGTGCCACCACATCCCTATCATTTAAAAGATAGGGGAACATTAAACAAATCTTTTTTTTCCTTGCTGCAGCAAAATTAATGATATTCCCCTATCTTTAAAAAGGTGTCCCCAATATCCATGGTTTCAGGTATCCATGGTGGGGCAGGAATGGAACCCCAGCAGATACTGAGGCATGCCTGTATTCGCATTCACTCACCACGGACATAGCACAGGTGATAATGGAGATACCATAAGAAAGGTGTGAGACTGAGACTGATAATGAGGCATAACTACAGGAGGGGGCATGGTGTAGACACCCTGCAGACCCCGCAAAGCAACCTGTGTAAGCAGCCCCTCCCACATTTCATCATAGCAGCTCTGCTGCTGCTGCCTCGAATGGCTCCGACAGTGAGCTACCCCCCTGTAGCTACAGCACTGCCAACAGAGGTGGAGCCAGAGCAGGCTGCACTATCTGCCCTGCTATATGAGCGTTCAATCTGGCTGAAATCCACCACGGTTATCTTGAATAACCTGGCTGGATGATGACATAGTTGCTTTAGATCTCAATGTATATAATAAGGCATCTGCTACCTGGGTTCAAAGAAGATTGTGTAGCACTCCCCCACCCCGCCATGACAAAATCAAATTTAATTCAATAAAACATTTTCTGGTTAATTGTCCATAGTGTTTGATAGACTACAGATATTTGAATGCAGTGTGTTTAATTGAATTCTGCATTAAATTATCTTTCCAATGATATCTAACATGCTGGTATTATTTGTAATCAAAATTTTGACGTTTTGGCCACTACTATCAAGCTCAGCTTGTTGCCCCCCTGCACTGATTAGCCCAATCAACTACACTGATTATGCCACTATGCCACTGATTAGACCAATCAACTACAAGGAACTCATTCCAAGTATATATTGATTGTATTAGGTTTTTGTTGTTGAAAAGAAATGTTTGGAGATAGGCCATTCATATTGGATGCTAACTCCTCCCCAAAGTTGACAGTTGGTTTGCAAACTATTGAGAGTGTAGTGAGGGCATCTTCATTGCCTGGCTGGAGAATGCTGTGGCCAAATCACTCCTTTCATAGCCCCTCTGGTTTGATGGTAGAGATTAAGAATACAGAACCAACTTCTTGTTCCAAGAGTTTCTATGAAGTCTATCACTAAAGCAGTGGTGTCATTCAAATGATTTAGGAACAGGAACTCACTTTTGAGTTCAAATTCAAATGTTGAAAAAAAAAACCAAAAAAAAACACACCCGGAAGCAGCCATGGAGCCCGTTAGGATCCGGAACGCCCGTTCTGGTCCCTTCCCCCTGAATGACATCACTGCACTAAAGGTTGGAAATGCTCCACAGTCATGTAAAATATCAGCTGCAGCAAAGCAGAGGAGAGCCTGAAAAGCTGTTTCCTTCCCATTTCCTAGAGTCATAAATTAAGACCTTCCCACAGGTAAGATTGCAGAAAATCATTATGTACATGGTAGATAAGCACTACTTTCTCTGTGGCTTTATAGTTGGCAAGAAAATGTATTCATAAGAGGTTTCCCATCCATCCCCTTTTCTGCAGGACAGCTGGCTAAGCAGTATGCTGCTGGTTTCATAGTTTACAGGGGAAAGAATTCTCTGTGAAACAGGACTGTGCATTATCGCTGCTAACGTACAGGTTTCCCAAATACAGATTTGCTGAGACAAAGCAACTGATGAGAACTGTAAGCAGACTCTATGGGGGAAGAGGGGCACTACATTCCTCCCACACCCATGAACCTTTCCATGCAAACAGCCCCCTCCTGAGGATGCCATCAGAAATGGGGCAGACACCGACTTTCAAAGGAGGGCTTGGAAGAAACCATGCTCAACATGGTTTTAGTTTTGAAGAGTAGCATGGCTTGCTAGTCCAGTTCCAAACTGATCTGGGGGCGGGGGAGCCCCCCCATCACTACTTACCACAAATCATTAGGAGTGTGGGCCAGCCTCCCAAATCCCCCCTCCCTCCCACCCAGAACTGCTCTTGCCCCAGCTGAGTTTGGCTGGCACGTAAGTGGCACAGCATGGCCTTGGGCCAGTGCCCTTGGGCTGATGCTGATGCTAGCTCCCGGCGCAAGGGCACCTTCAGAATTGTGCCCTTAATCACTACATGGGTTCATTACAACTCTATCAAACCAAGAATCATCAATTGATATCGTTTACTGTTTTGATCTTAACAGATTTTCCAACATAACCTGTTAAATAAAGAAGATAAGAAGTCAAAGCAAGATATAAATACATACATGGCAACGAGAAATAAAAAAATGAAGAAGAACCGAAGGAGATTCAGATCACCCCGAAGATGTCAAAAGCAGCATATTTTTTGAAAGAAAGTAGATTGGGGTTTATTTACACAGGAGTCTGCAACAGACAGCGTAATGACATTGAAGGAAGTGTTATTTGATTTGCTAGAGGCAATGGGTTATGTAGCAGTGGATTATTTCTGCAGTCCAGTAATTCATTCCATTCTGAGCTCTGAACCTTCTGAAAATGTCGCCCTAGGAACTTTCAGAAATAGGAGTTGTTGGTGTAAAGTCACAGACAGCTACAGTGCAACTCAGAGTGGGTGAGACTGCATGACAGAGCTCTCCTGCACTGTGTGATACTGATAAGAACGTACACTTTATTTCTGCCTGATGACACTTTTTGCCAAAAGAAAAACATTTGAGGTTTTCCTGCATATGGAGAGGCATCTTTATTGCTCCAGTTGGTATCCCTGACAATATAATATTAGGTAAAATACTGGGTTCACTTTCACTTTCAAATACAATTTTCACACGTATCCCACGTTTAATTGTAACTAGCTCCAATTTAATATTGTTTTAACATCAGTACATGAAATATAAATATGACTGAAATATGACAATTTCAGTGATCCATAGCCTAAAACCTATCTTTACTATGTCTACATGTAAAAGCAAGAAGGTGCATATACTGTAATGCTGATTAGTGTTACAATACATTCTTAAAATCCATGTTAATTGCAAACTGCTGGAGTTTAAAATACTGCCAATATTCTAGATCAGGAATTCTCAAACCTTTTAGCACTGGGACTCACTTTTTAGAATGACAATCTATCTAGGACCCACTGGAAGTGATGTCATGGCCGGACGTGCCGTCATTGTGAAGCCAGAGTCTGCTCTTTCCTGATATGAGAATGCATCAATAAGTTGGGCTATTTCTCAGCCATTTTCCAATAGCAAAGTGAATCAGACAGGGAAAAAAGCCTGTTTACAACACAAGCAAAACAACCACACAGCCCTCCTCCTTTCCAGCATCCCATCTTCCCATATTTTCAATATGGCTGCCCTAGATGCTTTGCGATCCACTAGTGGGTCCTGACCCACAGTTTGGAAACCACTGTTCTAGATGATTCTAATAACAGGGATTGGTGATGAGAAGGCCAATCAGTAGGTATTGTGTCCTGATCTATAACATGACTTGTTTACAGCACAATTTCATCCTACGCTAGAGTTGCAACTCCTTTTTCCTAATAAGGCACCTGTAATCTGAATTATGCAGCTAGCGGGTTGAACCAGTTCTTGGTTATTAACTCTCATATGAGTGAGCAACTGGGGTGGGAAGGTTGGGCTTTTCTGATACAAGTTTTGTGAGGTGGTGAATTTCTTTCTGTAGTCAATGTTATTATTTTTTAAAAAATACACTCATATCTCCTTTTCCGCTGGGGTTTGGTTCTGGGACTCCCCACTGATACCAAAAACCATGTTAAATAAAAGCAGTTAAAACTAAACAAAACAAGAATCAGTCAGTCAGTCAATTACTCTTCAAAGCTAAAACAATGTTGAGCATGGTTTCTTCCAAGCCCTCTTTTGAAAGTCAGAGTCTGCCCCACTTCTGATGGCATCCTCAGGAGGGGGCTCTTTGTATGGAAAGGTTCATGGGTGTGGGAGGAATGTAGTGCCCCTCTTCCCCCATAAAGTCTGCTTACAGTTCTCACCAGTTGCTTTGTCTCAGCAAATCTGTATTTGGGAAACCTGTACGTTAGCAGCGATAATGCACAGTCCTGTTTCACCCTCTCTCACTGAAGCATGAAATGCAAAAGTGATTAATCACTTTTGTGTTCCATTCTTCAGCGAGAGGGGTCTCAGAGCGAGCTGAAAATAGCAGTTCTAATAGTCTGACTCCCCGCCTGCCTGCCTGCCCGCCTGCCCGCCTGCCTAGAATAGTGGTTTTAGAATGGGGGTCATGTTTTTCCTCTTCTCCAGAGATCAACAGATTCCCCTTCTCCAGAGATCCTTCTCATTCACAGTGGCCATCAGTGCTGAGTCAAATCAGCATATAAAAAATCAGTGTATAAAAAGTTTGGACCTGCACTTCAAAATTCAATATATACTCATTTAGAGGAAAATTGAACAGACAGGAATATGGGTACAGGTTGGGCATCCCATATCTGAAATTCTGAAATCCAAATTATTGTTGTATAAAATTACCTTCAGGCTATGTGTTTAGGGTGCATATGAAACATAAATGAATGTTTAGACTTGGACCCCATCCGCCCAATCTGTAATAGCAGTAGCTTCCCCCACTGTAGAGATGCAGCTCCTTTTCCCTTCCTGCCTATCACCTTACTTTTTAGGAGCTACCAAAGATAAAAGTGGTAAATCTCGCTGGCTTGGAGAAGGTACTATGTATGTCTCTGCCCTTCCCTTATCAAAGTGATGAGCTTTTTGTAAAGTGATGAGCTATTTTCAGAGAAACCATCCTTGGATGGATTGGAGATAAGAGGTAGGTACCTCCAAATTTGATTCATCTGACAATAATACCCGTTTGATTCAATGTGTTGCATAGATCTTCCCCATCACGTTTTGCGTCTCCATAGCCCCTGGTACTCAGCAAGAATGTGGAGCTGGTGTTCCATGTTGCAAATCCTCCTAAATATTATTGAGCAGAGGAGATCCATCCCCATGGGGATGCCATTTTTCCAGCACCCCAGTATGCAGTCCAGGTCTGCATAGGGGTAATGGTTTGTGAACATTGTATAGTCAACTTTAGTTATTATTCCCATCATCATGAAGATGGGGAGGGAGCCCATATTTTACAAAGACCAGGGTAGTGGCAGTGAAGAGGGTAGGAGGGTAGGTAGTTTCCCCTCCCCCAGGCAGCTTCTTCAACATGGCGAGATGTTGGTTAACATTACACACATTCATTTCACAAAATATAACGTTTTGCTGGTTTTATGCTGTGAGCCATGACGAGAACTTGTTATGAGCCAGTCAAACAAGTTATACATAGTCAAATAAAACAAATAAATGCAAAAGCAAAACTGACTTTTATTACCTGACAGTATGTTGTGATGGGTCTGGACTGACATGGTGCTAAAAGGCTACAGATGAAAAGTGCATCACAGTCAGCTGTCACAGGCAACAACTGAAAGGCTCACCTGCTTGGCTGCTTGTTTTTGCGTAGCTGTTCTGTCATCTCGGATGTTGTGGTTCAGCATCCTAGGGGAGAATTAGTAACAGAAGGGTGATGCTGTAAACATGCTAATCTACTCCTTGTGTGCAAGCATTTGTGACAGAGGAGGCGGGGAGAGAGGATGAGGACAAGGTCCTTAGGAGTTGGAGGCCCAATGCGAAACATTTTTTACTGGATCCCAGGTTTACAGCCAATGTCTGTAGTATCTTAGAGCGCAATCCTAATCTGGAGTTAGACTGGCACAAGGGCCACCGTAAAGCACGTTTGGACCACTCTTGGAGTCAGGGAAGATGGCGCATGTCTGTGTGTTGGCCTCTCTGACTCTGAGAGTGGTCCAAACGTACATTACATGTCCCAGCCAAACCTTGCTGGCCTAAGTGTGCCGGCCTAACTCCAGGTTAGGATTGCGCTCTTAGTGGTATAAGTACAATTTATTTTAGACTCTATATCTCTATGGTAGAATAGAAAGCAATCCAAATGTGCACTTAAAAGGTGCACATAAGTTCATGGACCAAATGGATCTAAGCACTTTTTAATATAAAATTTTAATATAAAACACATGTAAGCCTACAAGTAAACAAACCAAATGTGTCGATTATCTTTGACAAGTGAATAGCTACAAAACCACTTGTTTTAGTAAAAATATTTAGTAAAAGGATTTAGTAAAAATATTAATTTTATGTTTTGTTTTTTTTAAAAAATTCAAAATGCCTGTTGCAACACGTGGTTGTGTGTATTTTACAAGACTAGAGTAGATTACCTTAGGTGCAAGGTCTAATTGGGATCACTTGGTCCAGTTGGCTTAAAACCAGCCCTGGAAGAGAATGTCATGGAGGGAGAGCAGAAGGCTTTCAAGTAACTCTGAGCTGTTCTTATTCACAGCACTAGCCCTAGAAAATGACTGAAGAAAAGTTAACTGGAAGTAGCAAAGGAAGACACAGCAACAGTGACAAGAGCAAAACACCACAATCTGGTACCATATATGATGGCAGTTCACTCCCTGGCCTGCATGTGTGTGTGTGTGTGTGTGCGTGCGTGCGCGCGCGCATGCGTGCACATTGGGGTGCTTAAGCCCCCCCCCCCCACAATAGTGGTACCACTGCAGGTTTCTTGCCTGGGGCAAGATTATTCACCTGGTTCATTGTCAACACTGTCTATTAGTCTGAAAAAAACCTATCAATTTTGAGATTATGAAAAACTACAAGCCGTTTTTCTCCTCCTTCAGAAGAAGTTTCAAGCAAGTGTTTTTGCACGGAAAGAAGAGTGAGTCTGAAGCATTGCAGCTTGTTGTTGTGGCATATTTATGTGTTTGCACGACATGCGCTTTCCCCCTGACGACTGCTGTCATATCTGTTCAGTGTAATAGTCAAAATAAGATTTCCACTACTTTGTGCTCTCCGGATTAATCTTAACTTAAGAGAATCAAGCTGACTTCCCTTGCCTTATTTGAAAAGCAGCCTTATCAGGGAATCCTTGCAGTTTCAGGAATGATCACAGTTGTGGAAAATGTAAAAGCCTGATAGGAGGCAGCTTGAATATGAGTGAGCCAAACTGCCCCTGCAGGGCCTGAGAGCTACAGCAGGGAAGTCGAATGGCAGCTCACAAATACAAGACGCCACTTTTCCCACTCCTCTCCTTTCGTTATTCTACAGACCAAGGTCCAAAAGGAAGGTGAATAGGCCAAGTGTAAGAGATTTGAGGGCGCACTGACAGGAGGTATGGCAAAGGAAGGGCATGCAGTGACTCAAAATGCAAGGATTTGATGTCGTGGTTGAATGTGAAAGGATCAATTGGTGTGGAAAACATTTTTGCCAAGGCACATATTTTTATACCAAGGATGAGCATGGTTTGGGAATAAAAAAAGAGGCCCATGCAGTGAGCATATGTTATTTTGCCACCCAGGATTGTAGATAGGGTAGGAGTAATTTCTGAAAAGCTATGGTTTTCCCAGAAGTAATGTATGGCTGTGAGAGCTGGACCATAAGGAAGGCAGAGCGCCAAAAAATACATGCTTTTGAATTATGGTGTTGGAGAAGACTCTTGAGAGTCCCCTGGACTGCAAGGAGATCAATTTGGGCAATCTTACAGGAAGTCAAGGCTGATTGCTCCTTGGAAGGACAAATACTGAAACTGAAGCTCAAATACTTTGGCCACCTCATGAGAAGAGAGGACTCTTTAGAAAGACCCTCATGCTGGGAAAGATGGAAGGCAAAAGGAGAAGGGGGAGGCAGAGGATGAGATGGTTAAACAATGTCACCGAAGCAGTGAACATGAAATTGGGCGAATTCCGGAAGCTAGTGGAGGACAGGGAGGCCTGGCATGCTGTGGTCCATGGGGTCGCGAAGAGTCAGATACAACTTAGCGACTGAACAAAAT
>JAJKFI010000001.1:6062149-6084373 GCA_029204185.1 Lerista edwardsae
CCATGGGGTCGCGAAGAGTCAGATACAACTTAGCGACTGAACAAAATTTCTGAACCACCATCAACACTGAAATTCCTCTCTCGTTTCATTTGAGCAGGAATCACCAAATCCGCATTAGAATTTTGTTGTAGGAAAGCATCCGCAGCAACCCTACTTGAGGCCACAAATAAAATCAGTCTGGAGGTCAGGATCACACACTGAACTGTTACCAAATCAAATTATCAGCAAATATTTATTCAGGATAAGCAGTAACACATACATAAATTCAAGCAAACGGTTAAAACTGCAAATTCTCTTGAAAGCTTGCATTTGAGGGCTCCAGGTTTAAAATGTTGTTCCCGTCAACATGTTTTTTTTTGTTTTTGTTTTGGCTGTCTTGCAAGTCATAATAGAACCACATGTGACTTAAAATAAAAACAGGAGATGAAAGTCCATTCACCAAAGCTCCGTTTGATGTTACAGTTGTCTTCAGTAGTTTAAATGCCAGGTGTGTTGATCTGATGCTCCCAGAGTTCAGTTCCCATTCAGGTTTGCATGCATTCACAGAGGTCCTCCAAGGCTGAAGTATTTTTAAGGCAAACACAGAGCCTAAAGCAACAGCTTTTGGACATATTGTAAGCTGGATGTAATGAGTTGTGCCTAATGACATTCAGACCCATGTTCCTCGAACAGCAGCCCTCAAATAGGCTGCATTGCAATCCCCTTTTGAAACTGAGGAAAATTTGAAAAGCAGTTTTATATGGTATGGAGGGGGTGTGCGTGTGCCTCTTAAAGGAAGAAGTCAAAGATTTCACTGGGCATGCCCAAGCAGCAATTTGGAACCAAACCATACAGCTACTGACTGTATGTGGTTTAATGCAAATTCCTAAGGCTGCAATCCAGGGCACACTTGCATGACAGCTGGTCCCACTGAAAGTAATGGGACTTACTCCTGAATCTGCAACTAATAAGGCTGCACTGTAACCAGCGATGGGATTCACAGATTGACAAGGGGAACGCTGGGCGGGACTAACGCGGGGCTTCCGTGTGATTGGCTGCCTGTCCGCAGCGTTCTGCAGTTGTCTTGGCCTCGGGGGGGGCTGCCCCCGGTTAGTGCGCCCCACCACGGCTTGCCCAGGCACCCGGTGTGACCTTCACCTGTCCCCCGCAGCGGGCGGGAGCCCCCCCCAGGCCAGGACAGCTGCAGAACGCTGCGGATGGGCTGCCACTCAAGCAGAAGTCCCGCCTAAGTCCTGCTCAGCATTCCCCTTGTCAATTTGAGAATCCCATCGCTGACTGTAACATATCAAGTTGATCTTAATTGACTTGGAACAGGACCACCTTCAGGGCAATTGGGCCCTGCACAATTGGGCAATTGCATTGATTAGGCCCAATCGGACCCCCCCCCCCGGGGGGCCTGCGTTAGGGCAGCAAACAAATCACTCACTGCTGCAGCCAGAACCTCACTGGTCAGGTGATGCTTGGGAGCTGGCATGGGGAGCAGAGTGCCTACACTGGTAGGCCCTCATGCCCACCCCAGTTTCTGTTTCCAAAAGGGATCCCCTGGAAGCAGTTGGCAGTGACATCATAATGCTACCTCTACCTATTTCTGGACTCCACGCTTCATGGCAGGTGCCATCATCCCGGTGAAGGGGGGCCATGGGGCCCCCATGAAAAAAGGTGTTGCATGGGGCCAAACATTTCCTTGGGTCGGCTGTAACTTGACATATTTCATCTCACACTCTTCCAAGTGTTCTCATGAACCTCCTAATTCACTGTTTTTGCTTACAGTTATTTTCTTTTTCTCTTTGTTTTGAACTCTTACTTCAGACATCCATTTTATTTGCCCGGGGGGGGGGGAGAACTAAGGAATGAGAATCTATTGAAGAAAACAAAACTCCAAATGCATGACAAAATCAGTAACGTGAATGAATTGGCTATCCAACTTTTCCACTTTTTGCAATTAATATTTACAGATGTTTATTTCTATAACCTGTCCATGAGGGCCTTCAAGGCCGCTCATGATATAAAAACAATATCATAAAAGCAGCAGTAAAATAATATACCTTTACATCATCATAAAATTCAATAAGAAATACAGTTAGCAATAAAGATGCAGCCGGCAGCAGAGATCCAAACTAAAATCATCCCATCAATACACAAATGCCTGGAGGAACAAGAAGTTGTTTACATGCGTCCTAAAAGCTCTCTCATATAGTTACCATTGAAATTTTGCCTAAAGAGAAATTTGGAGCAAATTTGGAGGTAAAGCATCTGAAGAATTTTGAGGAAAGCGACAAGTTTTTGTAAGGCTACCAAACTGATGGGAAAGGGTGTAATTCAGAGGCTCATATGCTCTATAACCAGCCCAGGGCCCATATGAGTTGTGAACATTCAGCAGAGTGTGTCCTTAGCACTTCCAATTCAAGGCAACAAGGCACACAGCCTCTGCTACCAGCCTGGGACCACAGCTAAGAGTTACAGCCTCAAACAGAGGAATGAACAGACTCTTAACTTTTAAATCCACAGGCTAAACTAGCCCCAACTACAGGGACCTATCCCAAAACTATAAAGCTTAACTGGTAGGATGCCCAAGCAGCAAAACTGCATTTGGTTCCAAGTAACCACAAATAAAGCATAACTATAATTTATTAAGAAAACAAGTATAGTTGTTACAAAATTAGGAAAGGCTTAAAAGAACTAACAGAGACTTAACTAAGATACACTTCAAAATCACAAAACAACTACCGTATATGCCTAACACTAGACTAGGCCCTAGTACCTGCAAGGTGGCTAGCCTTGCTGGTTCACCTCCTTCTTGGTCCAAGCAGGCAGCAGGTCCATGCTAGGCATCTTGGACAGGCTTGGAGAAGGTGATCTGTAGGTTTGGAGATTTGAAGGTCTCTGAAGGTCTGATGGTGTCTTGATGGTCTGTGTCCCAGAACTGGGTATCTTTATACCCCTCTAGTCCAGTAAATACCCCTCTAGTCCAATCAGGATAAAGGTCTGACATCTCCTGATGGTGTGATGGAATGTTCAGAGGTCGCAGAATGGTCAGAAAAGGTTATGTACACAACTTACATGGGTCTCAGCTGTGCGGAATCTTCCTGATTGTAGCACTAGCTGCATGGAACCTTCCTGATTGCAAGCTGATGGTTCAGTGTCCCTGACCCCAGTTATGACCTCATACCTTTCTGCAGAAAGCAAGGCCAAAAGGAAATTACACTCCTGATTACATCAGGAAGTGAGCTGATTACCACCAGCTGGTATTTTAGCAGCTCCAGCTCTTTCCCACACAATGGAGTCATGTTTACAAAATGGAGTCAAACCATGGCCTAGCCTTCTTTTGCTCTTTACAAAGGGCACTGAGTGACAAAACAATCCTAACCTTAGCTTATGCTGGCACAGCTAGGGTGTGACAAACATTCTGTAAAGCACAGCTCTGTAAACATTCTGTAAACATTCTGTGGCACCCAATGAGTAGGCTGCACCCGCAGGAAGACCTGCATTGTCCCTCCAGCACAGAATCTGGATGCTATGCCTGATGGAGCAGGTAAGCTCTTGCTGGGCAATGCAGGGGGACAACAGAACGAGGGAGGCGGTGTAATGGGGTAGGGGGAGAGGGAGAAGAGGGCGTATAATGCCCAGGAGGAGGCAGGATCAATGGCACCAGCCTATGTCATAATCCATCGGTCATTTCTTGTGCCATTATTCCAATCAATAATTAAAGTATGAGGCTGGGGGTCCATTATTGGTTCCGTCCCCCTTCTGGGACCTATCCACCCATGACCTTTCCCCATTGCTGCCCACTCCCTGCCCCTTTTATGCCCTCCCAGCACTGTTCACTTTAGCCAAATATTCTTATTAGAGAAAGCAGAAGCAGTTACCATGAAGCCTGGCACAAGTGAAAGCTGCTTCAGCACAATTGCTAAGAGCTTAAGCAAGACAGGGACAGAATCTCCTGGTTCCTGAAGGGGTACACCAGATGCCTCTCCCTTTACTGGTGGTACTCTAGTCCAGTGGTCTTCAATCTTTTTCATTCCTGTAACTTGCTGTGACCCCACAAATGAGGCTTTGTGACCCCATTGAGGTCCTGACCCCTAAGGTTGAATAACGTTGCTGTATTTGACATAAGACATAAGACATAAGAAATTTATTTGTCATTACACTCACAACTGGGTGCAACGAAATGAGGTGCTCTTCCCCAAGGTAAAACTGGACAACACCAAAACTAAAATATGCACAATCAACCATACAACAATCACTTATACAAATATAAATACCCCATTGCTCCCAGCAATTTAAATTCCACAAAAACTTATGACCCCGCATTTAAACTCAATACTGCACTTGGGTAAAAACTGTTTCTGAATCTGCTCGTCCTTGCTTTCAATACCCTAAATCTCCTTCTCGATGGTAATAGTTCAAAGAGCTGATGTCCCGGATGAGAGGAGTCTTTCAATATATTAGATATCTTCCTCTTGCATCTATTTTTATACAGTTCTTCCAAAGAGGGGAGTAAACAGCCAATGATGATTTGGGCCGTCTTGATCACCCTTTGAATTGCCTTTTTCTCTGCCACTGTGCAGCTCGTGTACCATACACAGAGACAGTAGGATAATATGCTCTCAATTGAACTCCGATAGAAGGTGATTAGCAAACTCTCAGCCAATTGTTGCTTTCTAAGAATCCTTAGAAAATACAACCGTTGTTGTGCCTTCCTAATTAAAGCAGCGGTGTTCGCACTCCAAGTCAGGTCATTAGTTATGATGGTCCCAAGAAACTTACATTCAACCACCTGTTCCACACAAACTCCATCTATATACAGTGGCTGAATGTCTGCTCTTTTTTTCCTATAGTCCACTATAAACTCCTTGGTTTTTCGGATATTAAATAGAAGATTATTTTCTTTGCACCAGCGGGATAGCTGTAATACCTCATCCCGATACGCAGACTCATCATCCCCGGAAATAAGTCCTACTAATGTAGTATCATCCGCAAATTTGATAATCCTATTATTGGGATGGTTATTGGTGCAATCCGATGAATAAATGGAGAACAGTAGTGGACTAAGGACACAACCTTGTGGAGTGCCAGTGCTGAGTATCTTGTCAGTAGAGATGTAATCATTCAGTTTAACTCTTTGTGGACGATTTGTTAAAAAATCCCATATCCATAAACAGATAGAATCTGGAAAATCTAGATCTTTAAGTTTGGCTATTAATCTGTGTGGTATGATGGTATTAAAAGCAGAACTAAAGTCCGCAAACAGCACTCTTACATAATTCCCTTGTGTTTCCAAATGGGATAAAGCCATATAAAGCACAGTATTAATCGCATCCTCAGTTGATCTATTTTCTTTGTAAGCAAACTGAAGCCCATCAAAGGAATCAGGAAGGCAGGAGATAATGTATTTCCGAACTAGCTGCTCAAAGCACTTCATTAAGATTGAAGTTAGTGCCACCGGCCTATAATCATTTGGACTATTTGTAGGCAACTTTTTAGGCAGTGGAACGATGATGGAAGCCTTGAGACAGACAGGAACTGCACATTGTGTCAGGGATCGATTGAAAATTACAGTCCAAACCCCGGCTAGCTGATCAGCACAGTCTTTTACCACCCGACCAGGAATTGAGTCGGGTCCAGCTGCTTTTCTGGAGTTAACCACCTTCATTGTCTGTCTCACATCCAGCTCATTAACAATGAAGGGGGGACACTGCTGAGTAAATGATGGCAAACGAACAGGTACAGTTTGATCGATCTCGAATCGAGCGAAAAAGTTGTTCAACTCCTCAACCACCTCCACGCCACCGCCCGAAGAAACCTTTTTTGCTTTATAGTTCGTTAGTTGTTGAACCCCCTGCCAAACTTGCCTCATGTTATTGCTGAGAAAGCAGTCTTCAATTTTCCTCTTGTATTCGGCCTTAGCTTGCTTTATGCCTCTCCTCAAGTTCGTTCTTGCTGCACTGTAGTCTAGATCATCCCCAGACTTAAAAGCCTTATTTCTTGCATACAACAGGCGTCTAACCTTCCCGGTCATCCAAGGTTTTTGATTAGGATAAACCCGGATACGTTTCTCTACCGTGACAGTGTCAATACAGTGTGCCATATACCCTAACACCGCAGCCGTATGTTCTTCCAGATCAGGATGATCAAAAACTTCCCAGTTTGTCTGTTCAAAGCAGTCCTTTAACTGCTCCATTGCTCCCTCCGGCCAGCTTTTCACTGTCTTGACTACCGGCCCTGACTGTTTTCTCAGCGGAATATACTCCGGAGCCAGAAACAGGGACATGTGGTCAGACTGACCCAAATGTGGTAATCGTAATACCCTGTATCCATTTGCAATATTCGTGTAGACCTTATCTAAGATGTTCGACCCCCTAGTGGCACACCTTATATGTTGATGGAATTTAGGGAGGACTACACGTAGGTCTACATGATTGAAGTCTCCTGCAATAATGTATACTGCATCCGGAAATTTGCTTTGCAAGTTGCCAATTTCATCGCCCAGATGACCCAGCGCCATATCCGCATTTGCATCCGGCGGAATATAAACAACAAGAATAATAACAATACTGAATTCCCGTGGAAGGTAGAAAGGTCTGCATTTGACAGACAGATATTCCAGCTCCAAAGAGCAATGACGTGTTATAATCTCTGAATTTGTGCACCAGCTCTCTCTAACAAACATGCACACTCCTCCTCCTCTGCACTTCCCCACATTCCTGTCCCTGTCCAAACGATGTAATAAAAAGCCTTCCATATCAATAACAGTGTTTGGAATAGTGGGGTTAAGCCAGGTTTCAGTGATTAACAGCACGCAACAGTTTTTCACAAACTTGCTTGAGGAGACCTGTAACCTTAAGTCATCCATCTTATTTGCTACTGATCTGGCATTAGTCAGAAAGAGACTTGGGAGCGGTAACCGCTTTGTTTGTTTTTGCAGCCTGTAAAAAACACCAGCCCTACAGCCCCTTTTCTTCTTCCTCTCCTTTCGTCTTCTTTTCCTTCTCACTCTCTCTCTTACCGGAATTACAGTCCACAGAGAGCCGGGGGACCTTGCAATCTCTGACGGTATACTATGTTTCCAAATAAACTTAGCTGTTATCTCTTGTTTACTTTGCAGTCCAATCCTCATGAGTTCACAATTGCTGTAGAGTATATTCACCCCGCCGGAGGTATTCACAACACAAGATAATACACACAAAAACATCCATAAAGAACGCCGAGTCGAAGAGCACTGAGCTGCAGCACCTGAATGCGCGGCCATCTTGAAACAAACATTTGTAAGTAGGATTTGATTCCCTCTTCTGGGCTTGAAAGCCAGACACAGGGCTTTTTGGACTTGCGCTACCAATTTTGCTGGCACAGTTCCAAGTAGCCTCATTGCGCAGGCTGGGGTTTAACACAGGGTAAGGCAACAAATGTTCCCTTCCCCTGAGGGGACCTCCAGCCTGCTCCTTCCTAGCACATGATACGATGTGGGCTGTGTGGCCCTGATGTGTCAGTGCTGGTTAGGATGAGGGGTGTAGTTAATGGAAGTGCAGCCCAGTGCAGATGGCAAAACGTTGCCACGGAAGAGACATCATAACAGGAAGTGACATCACAGTTGTATTTTCATTTTCTCTGGTTTTTTGGCCATAACGTTTGATCAAGTAAAGATATTACGCTCCAGTTTGTCTCATTGCATTCTGCATTAAATTACCTTTCCAATGGTATATAGCATGATGGTACTATTAATACATACCAAGGTTTTCACAATTTTGGCCACTAGTTTCAGTTTGTTGTCCCCCTAAAGCTTGTTGCCTGGTGCAATTGCACCCCCTTGCACTTCTTTCGTTACGCCTCTGGCTAGGATTGGGCTTTTAGTCTCACAAAGATGCCCACTGACTTCATCGACAGAAGAATCCATTCTTTTATGTCAGCTCATAGGTTTCTTGTGGGAACTGAAGTCATGAATATGTTATGACCCTCTCTGCACTGCCTGTCCACTTCTGGGTATAATTCTGGTGTGCTGGTGTATAATCTGGGTATAATTCTGGTGTGCTGGTGTGGTGACCTGAAAGCTCTCCATTGTTTAGGACCCAAGTACTTGAAACACCATCCCCTTCCTTGTGAATTTGCCCTTGTGAATCTGGTCCTGTTGCAGGCACCATTGCCTTTGATGTCCAGCTGGCAGCTCCTGTAACAGAGCTTTCTCTGTTATGGCCGGTGGAACTCTCTCCCCCTAGAATTTAGGAAAAAAAACTCTCCTTGCAACCTCTCTTCCTAGGAGTATTTAGACTTTTATTTATTCAATTTGGCTCTTCATTAGGGCTTGTTTTTATTGTAGCATTTTTTTTGCTGCTTGTTTTACTGTTTTTATTGAATTTTATCGTATTATCTATTTTTAGCTAGAGGTATTTAAAAACAGTGTTATTTATTTTACTCAGAAGAAATAATCCCATTGTGTTCAGTGAAGGTTAGGCTGTAATCCTAAAAATCCTTACTCACTGGTAACAAACACTCTTAATTTGAACTTTTATCTACAGTATCTACAAGGCCAGCCCATTCACCTCAGGTAGCCTTGGTGGGGGAGGGGTGCCCAACTCTGCCCACCCACCTCCTCTGCTCCTCCTTTTCCCACTCTGATTGGAAAATGAAGAGAGGGACAGAGAGGAAGGGGAATCGGGGAAGGGAGGAAAATATTGAGCGTAAAACATTGGAAGGCCAAGAATGGCATCATCAAATATGGAAGGCAGTACTTATTTGGCATGCTGCCTCAGGGGTCCAGAGTCATGGGCTAGTCCTGTCTCTTTATAGACATTGTCTTGAGCTCTTGCAAGGCTGCAAAGATGCATTCATAAGTATTTCAAATAAATACATAAATACTCACCTAACTCAAAGTTTGCAGAGGAGTTTGCAGAGCTTCCAAAACAAAAAATGAAACCCCCGCAAAGCAACCCAAGGGGGGAAAAGTCAGGTCCATTATGCTTTGCTTCTTGGGCAATCTAAGGATTAGAAGAGAGGCAGAGAAGAGTGATAGCAAGGAGTCAGTGTCTACTGGAACACAACCCCCTATCCTGAAACCTGGAAATAAAATTACAGCTTGTTTATTCTGAAACTGAGCGCCACTGAATTTAATGGGGCCTACTCCCAAGTAGGTCTTTCGTAGGTTGCAGCCTTATTTATTTAGCTTCATTCACCTCTTGGTGAACGTTTTTTTTTTTTTTTTACTGAAATGTGGTTTATAAATATTATTATTAATAATGCATAAATAGCTAAAGGGGGAAAGAAAGGACTTTTTGATATCAATGTGTGTACAAGAGACCAAACTGTAGTTTAAGGGTGAGTTTGTGAAAAGGTGTGAGTGATAGAAAGAGATTAACAGATCTGGCAAGACTGGAAGCAAACAGAGGGATGAAAAAAATAAAGGAATACAATAAAAGCCAAGGAGACTGGGGCGCAATCCTATTCAACTTTGCAGCACTGGCATAACTGTGCCAATGGGGCATGTACCGCATCCTACCGTTGAATAGCAGTCATGGAGGCCGTTTTAAGGTGAGGGAATGTTTGTTCCCTGACCACAGAGCTGCATTGCCCTTATCCCAGGGCTGGAAAGTTGGTCAGGATTGCACCCTGGGAATAAAGAGAGGGGTAAGATTCAAGGCTGAAGACCACAGCCCAGCCCAGGCAGTGTAAGAGTTTGATCCTGATACCCAGTCTGGAGTAAGAACTATGGAATTCAGTGGGACTTACTCCCAGGAAGTTCTGCATACTGTGACATCTTGTTACAGGGCTCCCTCTTGACTAATAAATTTGGAGAGCCCGAGGAATGTCAAGGGAAATAGAAAGGCCTTTGAAAAGACAAATGAATTTTGTTGGTTGTGGGATGGGCAGTTCATGCCTCAGGTCTAACTGGTCTGGGGTCCCTCAAGACATGCATTGCTTCTGGAGAGTTCCATCAAGTTTCAAGAACAGGTTTCCTTCACTGCAGTTTAGAATGTAGAACATATTTGTTTCTGTCAAAAAACAAAAAGCCACGCAAAACACTTTTATTTCCTATTATCTTCCTGTTGAAACGCCTCTCTGGTTAGCTGTTGACAATGTGACTCTTTTTAAAAAACTGTGACGGGTTTCTACGGCTTTTTTTATTTTGAAACAGAGGTGATAATTAATCTTCCCACATTCAAGCACTGCAAACATATTTCAATTTCAAATGAGATAAGAACTGAGCTTGAGACGCCCACACTTACAATTATAGACAGCTTTGTACCACACATTGTAACTGGTCTGCATTTTCTTCATGGCACTGACATTTATCTACAATGAGCTCAACAAACTGGGTGAGCGAGTGGGCAATCTAGGTAACAATAGCTGGCGAGTTAATGTGGTATCTCCAGAACTACAAACGCGCCATCTGAAGGAAAGACTGCGGGATAATACTGGGGCACTTTCAGGCGCGGTGACCAAGAGGTAAAGCAGACATAACACAATATTGTTGCTTTAGCCTTCATGCTG
The DNA here is from genome assembly GCA_029204185.1 of Lerista edwardsae. Taxonomy (NCBI): domain Eukaryota; kingdom Metazoa; phylum Chordata; class Lepidosauria; order Squamata; family Scincidae; genus Lerista; species Lerista edwardsae. Next base: position 6,072,629 of record JAJKFI010000001.1, read on the forward strand.
TTCCTGTTGGTGGGGAGATGGAGAAGCTTGTTGGGATTTGAGGAACAGATCTCAGAAAGGAGCAGTGGTGCTCTGGAGAGGGGAAACGCTACGTTTTTTCAGGAGCCTGAACTCCCATGTAAAAGTGTGTCCTCCATTTTGCTTTCGCAGCCTTGAATGACTGTGAAGGCAAGGGGGAGGGGCTACTTTTCATGGAAGTTCAGGCTCCTGAATAAACATTCTCCTCCAGGAATGCCACTGGAAGGGAGCAAATATGAAGGGAGAAAAAGCCTGAGGGAGTAGTGGGCCAAGTAGGTAGTCAAGGGGCCCTAGGGTACCAGGCCTCAGGGGGTTGTTGGGGACAGTGGTGACTGTGTGGGGCAACTGGGGTGATGCGGTCCCCTTCCATGGCACTCCAGGTGTTTCCTGGGTTCATTGTGTGGGCGATACAACGCTCATAACTGGAGGTGACAAGTGCAAATAGGTTCTGTCGAAACCTGTCAACGGCTGCCCCAACGCTAGCCATCCCAAGCATTCCATAAAGCCTGTTTGCAATGACTTATGACTCAGGAACAGTGGTGTAGCTAATGAAAGTGTAGCCCAGTGCCAACAGTAAAATGGTGGCCCAGAAATGACATCACAACAGGAATGTCCGAAAGTGACAGCATGCCTGGGCTTTTTAAAAAGGTGGGGGGAAAATGAAAAAAGGTGAAAAAATGGGAGGAAACCAGCCGCCACCTCCCAACAGTGTGCCCCCTTCTGCTGCCTCCAAGCCACAGTCACACACACCCAACTGTGGAGTAGCTGTAGGTCACTTGCCACTCAGGGCCCATACATTGTTAACATCCCCCCATATGACAAAATCATTCATTCATATTTTCAACATTTGTATACTACCCTTCTTCCAAGGAGCTCTTGGTGCTGTGCATGACTCCTCCCTTTCTTTTGTCCACTTTAATAGTTACTTCAGCCAGCGATTTTTCGCTTTCAGTTTTTCAGAAATGCTTTTCACTTCCAGTTTTTTGGGCCATAACCTTTGATAGAATGACAATATTACACTCTGGTTTGTTTCTCTGTATTCGACATGAAATTCTGCATCAAATGGTATATAACATGACAGTATTATTCCTAAAGAAAACCCACACAATTTTAACGAACAGCAATTTTTACATGGCAGTTGTATTTTCGTTTTCTGGGGTTTGGGCGGTAACGTTTGATCAAGTAAAGATATTACACACTAGTTTGTTTCATTGCATTCTGCATTAAATGACCTTTCCAATGATATATAACATGATCATATTATTCATTCACACCAAGGTTTTCACCATTTTGCAGCTAGCTCCGTTTGCTGCCCCTCAAAAGCTTGTTGCGTCGTACGATTGCACCCAACTGCACTTCCTTAGCTATGCCACTGGTAAGGACCACCAGTGGGAAGACTTGTGCCATCCCAGCAGCGCTGAATCCAGCAGCTGCCAAGGCAGGAACGTTCTGCACCAGGGGGAGGCAAGGGTGGAACGGAGGCAGGGTTCATACGCGGGAGGGAGTGGAGACAACTCCACCACATCCTAACTCCCATCCTGGGCTGAAAGCCCTATATGGGGTTACTTGTATCTGCCTAGCAATGTAGCTGGCACAGATCTGAGTAGCTCCATTGGGCAGGCTGTGGCTCTGGCCTGCCCAGTTTCAGCACTAGATACAGTATGGGCAGTGATGGGATTAACAAACGACCTGGGGGAACGCTGGGCGGGACGTACTCGTAATTGGAAGCCCGTGATTGGCAGCCCGTGCGATTGGCAGCCCGTCTGTTCCGCCCCGCCGCCGTCCCCGCCGGCCGCGCGGGCTGGGCCCGCTGCCCCCGGTTGGCACGCCTCACCGCTTCGTGCCCAGACACCCGGGGGGGGGCCCAGGCAAGCAGGCACCCCCTCCGAGGCCTGGGTGGCTCGCGTGGTGGCGGGGAAGGCGGCGGGGCAGGCGGCGGGGCGGAACAGACAGGCAGCCAATCGCGTGGGAGTTCCGCGTACATCCCGCCCAGCGTTCCCCCAGGTCGTTTGTTAATCCCATTGCTGAGTATGGGCCATGTGGCCCCACTGTGCCAGTGGCTGGCACCTACCCTGGGGCAAGGGGAAGAACATGACCTTACCCCATGGAGGCTCTAGCCTGCTCCCAAGCTGCACTGGATACAGCGCAGCTTAGGACTGTGCCCTTAGTTTTGACAGAGATGGGCTGTGGGACTATTTTGAACATTCTCTAGGAGGATTGAGGGTGTTTGGGAAATGTTGAATTGAAAGATTAATGCCTTGAAGGATAATGAATTCCCCTGTATGCTTGGGAAAGGAAATGTGCTAGGAACAACTGTTAACATGGAGCTGTGAATACTCTGAAGTCCTTGTAGGACTAGAGCCCTGACAGGCAGGGAGGATCAAAATTGCCTAAATGAAGCTAGACAGCAGAAATATTATGAGAATAAAGGGTTAGATATTTGTCCAGGTGGCTAGTATCTGATTGTGCCTGGCTTAAGGCTACCAGGCACATGCTTTAATCAAGAGATATTTTGGACACCTGGGAGAGGAGTGGTAGGCTGATGGATGAGAAGAGTGTGATTCAGCAGAATTGTGGGTAAGGGGTATAAAATGGGCCAGGGGTGCTCAATAAGGTCTCTGGCCTCAATCCATCTGGGAGGCTCTGTTGGTTAGAACAGCAGATAGGTTCCATCACCATGCAATTAGAAAGTTATCTCTGCAGTGGCATTGGTGGGGGGAATGCAGTGTTGCAGGAGCCTGAGCTCCTGTGGAATGTGGTCCCTCCCCACAGCCTTCAGAGTCATTTGTGGCTTTGAGAGCAAAGCATCTGAGCTGCGAATGGCTCTGGAGGCCAGAGGGACCTACCACATTACATAACTCAGGCTCCTGCAAAACTTAGTGTCCCCCCTCATAGGAACACCACAATATCTCTGTTATTTTCTTGTTGCCCTCAGGTATGCCTACTTATTTTCTGGACCTTTTCCTGTTATGGCCCAGTTTGGGTGGAAGAGATCACTAATAATATCTTAAATAAAACTCTCTATATTATTTTACATGTGTGGTTATTTGACCAGAAGGCAACTGCATCCACAAAGAACCTGAGGCATGAGGTGGAGAATTTGGTTACTCTATTCCCCCTTTTCTGGCTTGACTAATTCTGCCTGCTTTAAAGGATTCCTGCAGAACGTGGGGCTGGAAGAGAGCACTGGATGGTTTGCTGGGCGGACAACAGTCTTGGAGGAAAACAGGGGTTGTGTCCTTTGAGAGTTGGGAAAATACACTCTTCTCTTTGCTGGTGCCCTGAACCCTTTGATGCAGAAGGAGTCAAAATGAGAAGAGAAGATAAAAGACAGAATGTTCTTTCCAGGATCGCCATTTGTATGGAATTCAATTTTATTGGGGAAATTCCATGCCAGATCAACTTAAATTATAACAAATTTTGAATTCCTCCGCTTTGCAAATTTTGCCTTGGACTAGTTTTTAGAAAGGTCAGTTGTGGTTCTTAATTTGCAGTATTTGTTTACAGCTACATGAGAAAACAATGAATGCCTCTCACACCATCTGCTTATGTTTTTTTTTTTTCCCTGAAGGGGTTTGCATATTTTCAGTAAGAAATGAGTCTAAAGATCCTGCAATTTCCTCCAAAACACTTCATGATTTCACACTGGTCCTGCTAATGTGACTTTATAATAAGCCAAAATGATGGTGAATTGCAGGCAGCACGGCCTAACATTGTGAAAACACACAGAAAACCTGCTGAAAAAAGGATGCAAATTTCTGCCATGGGCAGGGATGAACAGAACCCTGAGTGCGCCCATGGCAGGGCGACGAAACTGCGCCCCCAGCACGTCGCCCCGCCCCCGTGTGTCACCCAGCCATGCCTCCCTGAGCCCGGAATAGCTCCATTTTGGAGTGGAACAGACACCAGGGAGGGAGGGAGGGCCAGACAGTGCGCAGGTTAGTCCGCGGACTCCGTGCAATGGCGCCCCGCCGCTGCCAGCGCCCATGGCTCACGCCACCCCGGGCTACACCCTTCCTCCGCCTCTGGCCGTGGGATAGGAGAGGAAAACAATAACAACAACCCATAGTAACTAAAAAAGGATTTCATAGATTTAGGGAAGTCACTACATCAAAAAGCATGAATTGGAATTCCCAGAATTTCAAATTGGAATAATCAACACAATGGCTACAAGAATGTACATATGCAAACGGTCCCCACGTGGACGCTGCAGGTCCCGTTTAGGATGCTTCCGGATGGCCATTTTGCAAGTGGCCTGTGCATTGAACATGAGACCCACAAACTGCCATGCCATTGCAGGTAAGATGGCAGTGAGGGTGGTTCAAGGAGGAGGGGAGGATCAGGGTGGAAAGCAGGTCAGGCAGGAGTATTTTGGGGATGGGGTGGAGCCCAGCAATGGCAGTTCATGTCAGGATATATTCCTGTTTTCCTGGCCCAAGGCACCCCCTGGGTCTCCTTGTATACCATCAAAATAGTGGATATGGGTCAGAAGAGACCTATTGGTGACCATGAGGCCTACAAGGGGGCAAGCAAAACAATACATATTTTTAACCTCTCCCAGGGTTGCCCCCTACAGCACGCAGCACACTTTCCATGAGTGGCACCGCATACTATGGCTATGGATGATGGCATTGGGCCATGAGTGTGTGAGGCATAGCATACATCAGTTACTGCTCTGCTCTACTTGATTCGGCACTTTTTCAGTAGAGGTACCTTTTTTCCTCAGTTCAGATTCAATTATACAGGCTTCATCTATACCAGCGGTCTCCAAACCACGGCCTGCTGTGTACAGGGAAAGTCTTCCCTGTTGTGAGCGGTACAGCTTGTTCCGTCACGCTGCCACTGCTAAGGATGCTCGTGCTGTCCAGAGAGATGCTCTGGGCAGTTGTGTCTATCATCATATGCCCCGGCAGGCGGTTTGCCCAGATTTCCAGGTAGACGTGACTGCCCAGAGTGTTTCTCTGGGCAGTGTGAGTGGCAATAGCAGTGGCAGCGTAGCAGAATGATCCGCACTGTTCACAATAGGGAAGGCTTTCCCCATACACCGGATCCATCCCACAGACTGTAGTTGGGAGGCCCCTGAGCTATAAAAAAAACAAACCTAAGGTGGTAAAACCAGTTTTGGTTCTCACCATTTCAGATTTCATGCTGGGGATGCTGTATGATCAAAAACCAATAATATAAAACATTAAAATACACTAACCGTCTGAAGTGATACAGTCTGGGAACAGTTTTATCATTTGACTACTCTATATACAGTCTGGGGCAGCTGAGGAAAGCTGTTGCCATCCTTAATGCCAAACTAGACATGTGCTTAAAGGTGCAAAGGGGCCAGTCTTCTCTGGGTAAGACTGACATCTCCTGTGGGTAAGGGAACATTTGTTTCCCTCACCAGGGAGTAAGCCTCTGGTGCCAGAATGGGTCTACTTAAACCTGAGTCAGCAATGTAGCTGATTCAAGCCCAAGTGGAGATTGAGGCCTGGAAGGGGAATTCCTATTGGTGGCAGCATTGCCAGTGTTATCCCCCATTTAGGCCTCATTGCTCCCCCATTCTGCCCTAATCTTCTCCTTTTTCCTCCCCCTTTCCACCCTGTCCTGCCCACACCCCAGCCCGGCTACCATCGGAGTCACTTTCCCAGGTCCAGTGGCAGTACTCCCACACTGCTGCCAGTTGTAAAATGGGCCGTCAGCAATGTGCTGCATGCGCCTTTTAAAGCCATTTTATGACAGCAAAACTGTGTGCCAGCCCAGTCCTGCATAGGATTGGACAGTAATGCAGGCCCAATCCTCTCCAACTTTCCAATGCCAATGCAGTCGAAATGTAGCCCTGAAAAATAGGAACTTATGTCCCCTTACCTTGAGGTGGCCTCTGTGACTCCCTCCTCCCATTGCAGGATGCAGCGCATACCATTTTGGCATGGCTGCATCAGTGTTGGTAAGTTGGAGAGGATTTGGCTCTTTGTAAATTAAGACCAGTGCATGCAGCACATGGTTTAATTGAGATCAAAACTATAAAAGGGCAAAATACTAGTTCCCCCTACCCCCCCCCATAGTTTCACTAGTTTTCATGGGTTCCCCTACATATTATAATTATATTATAATTACCCCTCCCCAACTGGCGTCGTGCACATTTGGACACATTTAGCTTGTCCCTTCATATCAGCTCTCTGGAGTAAAGAACAAACTAGACAAGACGGCCATGGTATGTTGGGATATAGACTGCTCATCTGCCACCTCCCATTTTATTTATGGGTTGAATCAATATAACCAGTTGTACCCCACTTTTCTGCCTTTTGACATTCAAGGCAGCTTAAGACTATAGAAAGTGGCTAACCCTGGAATAGCACATAAAGGTACACTCTTTGGGGAACCAGAATTTGCTGTGAATCCCTCTTGAGAATACTTTCAGGTTGTAAAATTGTGTTTGCTTCCATGTATGACAATAAAATGTCCAATATTATCATGCCATTGTACAAATTGATGGTAAGGTAACATCTGGAGTATTGTGTACAGTTCCCGTTGCCACATCTCAAAAAGGTTCAGAAAAGAGGGACGAAAATGATTACTGGACTGGGGCACCTCCTTATGAGGAAAGGCTACTGTGTTTGGGGCTCTCCAATCTAGAAAAAAAGGCACTTGAGGGGGGACATGATCGAAATATACAAAATTATGAAAGGAACGGATGGTATGGATAGAGGGATGTTCTTTTTCCTCTCACACAACACGAGAACCAGGGGACATCCACTAAAAGTGAGTGTCAGGAGAGTTAGAAAAGAAAATATTTCTTTATCCAGCATGTAATCAGTCACCACAGGATGTGGTGATGGTGTCTAGCCTGAATGCCTTTAAAGGGGAATTGGACAGATTTCTAGAAGAAAAGTCCATCACAGGTTACAGGCTGTGATGAATATGCGCAACCTCGTGGTTTTCAGCGTAGGTTACCTCAGAAAGGCAGGTGCAAGGGTGTGGCAACAGGAAGTAGGCATCTTGCTGTCCTGTGTGCTCTCTGAGGCATCTGATGGGGCACTGTGAGATGCAGGAAGCTGGATTGATGGGCCTTTGGCCTGATCCAGTGGGGCTCTTTTTATGTTCTTATGAAATAGCCCCTAGTCAAGACAAAGAAAATTTCAGCTGCCACAGGCCTGTGCCTCTCGTCTTTCTCCTCGGAGAGAAGCCTCCTAGTTCTATGTCTGGAAGTGGCAGACAGCAGAGCTAATGTACAATGAAAGAGCATTTCACCCACTTACTCTATTCTAGCACAGATGTCTGACATGTTTGGCAAAGAAAGTTAGGAACATCCAGTTAGTGTGCAAATCTTGGTCATTCAACCAAAGTCCCCAGTACCAGACAGGATCATATTGGTGTTGTATAGAGACAAACACAAAAGGATCCAGTTTCACAACTCAGATTGAGGGTGCAATCCTAACCTGGAGTTAGGCCAGCACAATTAGGCCAGCACAATTTGGCCGGCACAAGGGCCGCCATAAAGCCCGTTGGAGCACTCTCAGAGTCAGGGAGGATGGCGTACGTCTGCGTGCTGGTCTCTCTGACTCCAAGAGCAGTACGAACATAGTTTACAATGTCCCTTGTGCCAGCCAAACTTTGCTGGTCTAACTGTGCCAGCCTAACTCCAGGTTAGGATTGCGCCCTGAATTAGGGCTGCCAACCCTCCAGAATTGGCCTGGCATCCCCCAGATCTCAGAATCAATCTCCAGGTGGCTGCTGTTGGAAAAGAAAAGAAAAAATCTCCAGGTAAAAAACTTCAGACAGACTTGGCATCTCTAGGCTGAATTCTTGAATGCTCATAGGAGCAAAGCCTGGTGAAACTCACTAGAGGCTCTCAAACTATTCAAAGTCACAGCAAACCTGTCTTGTGCCTTATTTCACTGTCAGCATCCCGTCTGTCTACAACCCTTTTGCTGTTGGAGTGGGAAAGCTCCTTAAATGCACACAGCAAAAGATCAGGATAAACAAGCATAGATATTAGTCTCACACAGCATGTTCTCCTTTCACAAATGCATAGAGAAACATTCATTGCCGGTGACACTGTCTGATAACAATGTCAGAAGAGAGGTATTTAGGTTCTCTTTTATAACCTGCATTTTTATGGCTGTCATTCTGTAATAGTGATCGCGGGGAGTCGGGGAGAGGAAAGAGGAAAGCAAAATGGCTGAAAATTGTGATGACTCCTGGGAAGGTTTTTTGTTGTTGTTGTTGTTGTTGCAACCACAGTGACGGGAAAGGTGCTTACATTCTGTAATGCGTCTGTGCTCTCTATAGTGTTCCTTCCATCAAGGTGCTAATTTCCATGCCTCCAGGGACAAAAAATAAAAACGACACTTTCTTAAACCCAGCTGTTAGGGTATCAAAGGGAGGCAAATGAAAGGCACATTTGGTGACAAGAAGGAAAATGCAGAGAGTGATAAGAACTGAAAGATTATACCCCTCAAAATGGAAATTAGGATGTGACTGGAAACAGCAGCATGACAATTCTGGGTCACCTGTTTTACATTCTGGCAAAAAAAGGTTCTTTCTTGGTATGTGTCAATCAATGTTAAGCCCCAGCTCCCTCTTTAATGAACATCCCAAATGATGATGTATAGCCATTGGAATCCCAGAAGATGCAATCGCATGGTTCTCTGGCCTTGCAGTCTATCTCCAGACATATTCACTTCCCAACAAGGTGCTTTACAAATGATGCTTGGCAAATGGAGGGGACCCTTCGTGCTTACTATGCTCGGCATGTACTGTACTGCGACTTCCTCCAGAATAGCTTTGGTTCCCTTTGAGGGTTGTCCATCCGTTGTATCTTACAGCTTCCAAGTGTCCACGATTGCCAAATGCCAAGCACTTTTTCACCTGATCAATGTGACTGAGGGGGCAATCTGAACCAAATTTCCAGCACCGGGGTAAGGGCAATGCAGATCTAGGGTAAGGGAACAAGCATTCCCTTACCTTGAGGAGGCCTCTGTGACCGCAGTTTGCAGCACGTGCCTCATTGGCACGGCTTTGTCAGTGCTGGAAAATTGATTAGGTTTGCTCCCTGAGCCCTTCCTTGGAGCAGATAAAAAGTCTGATGAGACTTCAAGGGTAGAGGAAAATGGCACATACCTATGCTACTGTTTTAACTGGTTCAACATCCACTCCTCTGCAGGGAACCCTGAACCAGAGATATCTTGACAAAGAACACCACCTGGTGTGTGGCTTACCTTGGTGACCAGGAAGTTCAGGGGTGACATAATGACATCAGCATGTCACCCCAATCTTCCGGGTCATTGCATTGCATTAACTGCGATAGTCCACCTCCAGATTTCCTCCATTTGGTGATCTTCGGGCCCAGCTACCTCCCGCACCCGCCAGATCCCTCCGTTTCACCCACCGCAGGTAGAGCTGTACTAGTGTTCTTCTTTACCCTCTTACCTTGTTCCAACCTTGTGTGAACAGGAAGTGCACAGATCTGGAGGAAGGCATAAAGTAAGGGGGTAAAGTGGATTGCCATTGCCACCACACACACACCCAAAAAACCCACCAGAAAAGTGGTGATATGCTAACCTATAAGTTATCTTGATACCTACCTAACAATGGATATAATAGGTCACTACCTAATAGTAGTTACCTCTTGTATATATTGTTACCTATCCACTCATCTCACTCCTTCCTTGCATGGTCCCTTTAAATAAAGCAGGAAGTCCTGGACACACAGGGTGTTCCCAGCATGTCCCACACAGGAAAGCACAGCCTCAGGAGATAGGGAGCTGGATGATCTTTTTCCATGTTTATTGGGATGGCAGTGGCGGCATGATTGTGGTGGCAAGATTTGGGGGACATTGTCATACGGCAGATCATGTAGGGACAGCCCTGGATAGTTACACATTCCAAATAAAGCCTCTGTTGGGATTACTGTTAAAATCCTATGCATATTGACTGATGGCAATGGGCATTTCTCAGAGATGATGAGGCAACACTGTAGACAGACCTTAAGGGCACAATCCTAACCTGGAGTTTGGCCAGCACAGTTAGGCCAGCAACGTTTGGCTGGCACAAGGGCTACCGTAAAGTATGTTTGGGCCACTCTCTGAGTTGGAGAGGCCAGCACACAGTGCATCATCTTCCCTGACTTTGAGAGTGGTCCAAACATGCTTTATGGTGGTCCTTGTGCCAGCCAAACTTTGCTGGCCTAACTGTGCCGGCCTAACTCCAGGTTAGGATTGCGTCCTAAGTCATCTCTGTGGCCTGTGTGGCAGGTCTTGATGCTGGTCATGTCCACAATGTATTTGCAGGTCAATCATTTGAACTCCCAAGCAAGAAAGCAAAGGGAGAGGCCCCCCAACAATACCACCAGGCACCAGCTACTTAAATCTGCATTATACAGTTTTGGAATAAATTATGCATTTGTGCCTGGCATCTGTATTTTAAATAATTCAGTTAGTTTAAATTCCATCTAAATATCCCTTTCACCTATAATTTATGAAAAAAAAAAAGAAAGCTCTTGACAGACTAAAAAAAAACAAAACAAAATAAAAACCCACCAGAAATAACCTGAATAATCAGGCAGACGAGGGGTGCTGTTTTTTTGAGGAAAAAGTGAAGAAGGGAAGAACTCCACATGCCAAATGGAATCGTAATTTATTCAGTGTTACAAAACTCTGTCAGCCTAGGTTGAACATTTTGAGATGAATGAGGTGCATGATTCATATATTTAATAGCTTGTTTACAAAGTGCTGGTGCCCATCGAAAATCCTGCACGGCACATCCCCTCTCTCCCCCCCTCCCGCGCTGCTCCTGCCATATCATTTCTATAACTGCAGATTTCTGACATCCTTGCTGGAAGTGGCAGCTGAATGTCTCTGGGCAAACAGGCTCCTTCATCTTTCTCCAACTTCGCAGCATTTGGCAACTGAAAGACTAGGAAATTCAGGGCACGATCCTAGCTTGCACAGGAGCAGCAGGCCGGTGTGGCTGCACCATAACCAGTACATGTTGGGAGCTGGCTAGAGCCATTTACATTTGCGCCCTTACCCTGGGGTAGGTGCCAGCCACCCCAACGGGCTTGCTTGGATCTGCACCTGAGGAAGTGGCGTGGCCTGAATCAGGGACAGGGGTTTGTGCCTAATGAGGACAGGATCCTGCATTTAGTTTTAAAAAATCTTCAAAAGCTGTTCAAAAATTGCTTCAGGGACATGATGGAGAACTGCACTTCTTAGCATGGGCATAATCTTACAGATACATAATCTTACACAGATGGGCATAATCTTACAGATGGCAGAAGATTTAGCCGAGAGGGTTAATGCTTCCATTTGCCCGAAGATAACAACTGAAGATCTCAAGGTCGTGAACTCGAGACTCCCGGAAGTCTGTGTGAGCGGCAGACCTTGCAAACTACGGCTGATTAAAAGCTGAGTTTCAGCTGCCTCGTGGGAGGAGGAGTGTGCTGAACTCAGCTGCGTCTCTGGTGAGAGCAGGGAAGCCTCATCAGCCAGCAGACGACAGATGGGTGGCTAAAGAAAGAAGGCTAAATCCAGAAAGAAAGATCTGTTTGAGTGTGGTTCTTGAAAGATAGAACATTCTGTAAATTGTAAAAACCTTCGGGTTTGTGAAAAGTCTGCCTATGTAAACCGCCTTGAGTTGTAATCATTAGAGAAATCTAGTGACCTTAAGAAAGGCGGTATATAAATACATGTATTATTATTATTATTATTATTATTATTATTATTATTATTATTATTA
>JAJKFI010000001.1:6084383-6113723 GCA_029204185.1 Lerista edwardsae
TATTATTATTATTATTATTATTATTATTATTATTATTATTATTATTATACCTCTGACAACAATCACCAAAACATGAACTTTTTAAGGGAATGACTCCTAGAACCCTGAAGGGTCAGTTTAAAGCTGGAAGGCCTGAACAAATGCCAGGGGCTACGTAACTCAGAGCACAATCCTAACCAAACACAATTATGCAAAGTTTGGCCAGCACAAGGGATACCGTAAAGTATGTTTGGACCACTCTTGGAGTCAGAGAGTCGTGTGCCATCCTCCCTGACTCTGAGTGTGGTCCAAACGTGCTTTACAGTGGCCCTTGTGCCAGCCAAACTTTGCTGGCCTAACTGTGCCGGCCTAACTCCAGGTTAGGATTGCGCCCTAACATAATAAATGCAATGCAAAAAAAAGCAACCTTGCATGATTGTCTCTATGACTGCATTAAGTTTCTTTCTGCGTGGTGCTTGATCAGTGTGCACGTGTGCTTGCAGCCACACAATCTTGATACAGTCACATCAAGGTTGCTTGTTTACGGTTTACCGTGAGCACAGGAACGTTGCTCATGTAGAGGGAAGACAAAGTACATGGGCTGAAAGAACTGGAATCTGTGGCAAACTGTGAATACACACACATGCGCACGCATGCGCGTGCGTGCACACACACACACTGAAATTCAGGACTAAAAGCTTGAACAATGAAGAATTCTTCTTACTGCTTCTGCTTTTCTTCAAAATGCACCTTTCTGTCAAGGATCTTATTAAGACAAATGGCTCATCAGTTTCCATTTTCGTCTGATGGTCCTCGTACTTGAAAAACAGAAAGAAAAATATTTCTTTTTAAATACTTGCAAACTTCTAGTTAAACAGCAGGTGAATACTGGCACTGTTTAAAATGCAAAGTTTTACACATATTTGGTTTGTCTGTTTCGAAAAAATGTAATGAGCTGCAGGTGTTTGTGAGTCAATTTTGTTTATATCTCTCCCTGATTGGCTCCATTAATTTTTGTGCAAAAAAAGTGGTGACATGATGTTTTCAGTAAGAGGAAAAGGCAGGTGGTGATAATTACTCAGGAAGAGCATGCTATGCCTTTTGTGGCTTTGGAATATTTGCAAATTTCTATTTATTCTGTACATATGGCATGGCTTTGCCATGCCTGTATACCAAAGATCTCTTCACTTCCTCTTGCAAGCTCCATCCTTTCCTCCGCCAGATCCAATTAACATTGATTTTTCTTTTTCTAATCCATACAGTGAAAACCACTGAACTTAACTGGAGATGAACATCTAAGTTCATATTTATACAGAATTATACAGTTCATACTTATACAGAATACGCATAACAGAACATTATACACACATTCTGTATAAGACTAAAATTTCAGATCTAATCATGCTAGTTCCATGTCACCATCTCAAAAAACCTTCTATTGCCACAGTTTCTCCCACTTCAGTTCTTCTTTCCCCCTCACATGCAGTGGAACAGAATGAGAATCCTGCTGGGTCCAGCTTGCCATTTGGCGCCCCCTAGAACAGGGGTGTCAAACATAAGACCCACGGACAGAATGCAATCCTCAGAACCATTTATCTGCCCCCTTATAATTTGGCTCCCCCAGCTTGATAACTGGCCTTCGTATCATGATAATATAAACAAGGTTTGTACATTTTCTCTTCTGTGTTTTGCAGCTAATGAGTTTCTATGTGAGAACAAAGTGTTAATTTCTTGCCATCATATGCTTAATGATGTCACTTTCATCTTAATGATGTCACTTCTGACCAGTGGTGGGATTCAAATAAATTAACAACCGGTTCTATGTCCTTCAGGGCGGCCTCTGCCTTTCTTCCCTCTCCCAACCTAAAATTAACAACTGGTTCTGCAGAACTGGTGAGAACTGGCTGAATTTCACCACTGCTTCTGACCCTCAGAAGGCACCATAAATGCTAACTTTGGCCCTCTGTGTAAAACAAGTTTGACACCCTGCCCTAGAATCCAAAGCTGACTAGGGGACACTTGCTAAAAAGACTTGCTTTAAACTAGAAATAACTCCCCCCCACCCATGACAGCAGTGAGGATGCTATCCTGGAAGAGGTTAACAGCCCAATCCTAAGCTGCCCAACCACCTGGGAGTGCAGCAGTCGCCTATCACTGCATCCTGTGGCAGCCAGGCACTCGTCCCCTTTCCCTGCAATAAAGGCACAGGCTGGCATCCTATTTAGCTGGTGCAGAGGCCTACATGTAAGGTCGCAAGGGCCTACACGGAGGTAGGGATCCAGCAGCAAGAATTGCCACCGGTTCCATGCCTGCTCCTCCCCTACCCCACCCGAAACACCCTCTCGCTCTGCTGGGAAAGCCTGCAACTCTGGCAACTGGTGGACTCACCACTTGCCAGCTTCTGGAATGCCCTCCGGGCCGCGCAGGGCCAGTGTCACCATGGTGTCACCCAAGCGCTGGTAGTAATGGCTTACTGTTGGCGTTGGAGGCTCTTTATCGCGCCTTGTGCGATAGTGATGCAGATGGTACACTCGTACCACCTGCGTTATGCCTGATAGGATCAGGCCTTAATTCTTTCCCATCATTTCATAATCCCATCCAAAATCCTCCTCCCCCCAAAAGTGGCTTATTGGCCCACAAGTGGCTTCCTGGAAGTATTTCCTAAAAATGCCTGCTTTGGAGACAACCACTTCAGACAGGAGATTCCCTGAAGGGAAATGGCACTAGGGGAAAGTGATCTCCCAGCATGCCACGGTCCCAATCAGGGTCAGGCCCCTTGCAGCTTGTTTGTTTGTTTGTTTGTTTGTTTGTTTGTTTGTTTGTTTGTTTGAGGGGGGGGAAAGCCCTGATTGAAAGAATCTTGCTTTTTTCATTCAAACTGATGAACCCTGGACCCTAGAGTTGCTTGTGCAGGCAGAGTCCCCTGCAACCACAGTTAAGCTGTGCTGAAAAGGGGGAAACAGTCCTCAACTTTGGAGTAGCAGATCCTGCACAAGCTCAAGGCTGTGCACATGCCATAATTCAGCAAAAAAACTGAGTTTGGTATGGGGGACACCATCCTCTGCTTTCTTTTCAGAAACAAATTCTAGCCCTAATGGCTGCAAGGACGTGCTCTTAATCAGAAGGATGCACAGAAGCAGGAGGAATGTTGCTGAATTCTGAGAAGTCAGAGCATCTGGCTTTCTTTCCCTCTTACTGGAATCTTACTGGAAAATAAGATTTCCAGTTGTTGGCAGAACACCATCAAGGCCTCGCTCCTCTCCAGGGCTTGGAAAAACGGAATAATTGTGCAAAATAGAACAGAGAGAAAAACATCTGTAAACCAAACACAATTATGCAACGGTGCTCAAGCTGCTTCATATATACAGGGCACAAAACCTAGCTCTCCTTTGCACAAAATCTGGGTTACATGCCCTGCATGTAGAATCTTAATTTTTTTTAAGGACACACCATCACAGATGTTCCAGGCACACATACCCTCAGTTCAATTCATAACTGGGATGAGCAAATTGAGGAATTCCCCCCCCCAAAAAAACATGGAAAAATATTGTAGCAAATCAGAGCCTTTTTATGTAGGCAATCTGTTTACATCCCCTTCCACGTAACGAGGAATACTATCAGATCTGATTTCTTTCTAAGCCCCATGTGAGCCTCCAAGCTCCTCCACACCCCAATCCCATTTGCCTTTGAACTGCCACCCCCCTCCCTCCGTCCCTCCCCCCACCGTTGAATGTCAACAGCTCTGGGTAAACTATATTTCCAGGGCTACCAGTGGCTGCGTCACTCCTGTAGCAATGCTTCAGGTACAGAAGGAAAAGCCATTGGTGCTATCAGCAGTGACGTCCAATTGCCCCCACCCCACCTCAGGCAGCCAGTCTGGGGCTTGCCTCCCCATTGGCTGCAGAGCTGGGGGAGGCGGGAGCTGAGCTCTGGTCTGCACACTTTTTCCTGATTGAGCTCAGTTCAGCTTGATCGGCAACCCCGCCCTCGCTTCCTGTCGTACAGTCTGAGATTAGCGGGTCGCTGGGTATAGGGCTGGGTAGGAATTTTTTGCTGTCATACTGATTGGCCAAGAATGGCGGTTTTTTTGCCTACCCCAGACTGTCATGGGACGGGGTGGGTTTTTTGTGGTTAAGCAAAAGTTTTCTAATATTGGTCACTTGGCGTGATGCGTGCGGGGCAGGGTAGGTAGGGCCGATCTCGGTGTTCAGTCTGAGGCAGCAAGGTCAGGGGGTGACCTTTCCGGCTCTGATGATGCTTAACCGGCTCGAAGAGGGTGGCTGGCAAGCCCCTTGACTGGACTGGCAAGACTGCGCAAGGTTCGTCCTGTGGGCTAACCAGTTCAGCTGCCTTAACCCTTCAGGGGCAACTATGAAAGGCTGTCTCACTCCAATGACTGAGTATGGCCCCAAGTCGGATGGTTCGCCCTAGAGACTCATGGGGAAGTAGACGGATAGGACCGATCTAGCACCCTGCACGCTGGGGCTAAGGTTATGTTTTCTCCCCAACCTGCCCTGCTGCAAGGTTGTATACACTTTAATAAAGTGGCCCAGTTAAAACCCAAGCCGCAGTCTGGGGTCTTTTTTGGTGGGTGTGGGGTACAGAGGTGTAACTCCTTTTCCCTTATCTGCTGCCACTGGCAGAGCAATAACAGCAGCCTGAAAGAGCAGGTGGTCAGCAAAGAGGGACTCAGAGACTGCAAGTGAAGCTCATCTTTGGCTTATGCTAACATAGAAGAACTATAGTGTATAAAACAAGCCAGAGAAGAACTTGAATGTATAAAACAAGCCTGAAGGTGCAATCCTAAATTGAGTTAGGCCGGCATAAACTAAGCCAGCAAAGTTTGGCCAGCACAAGGGACACCGTAAAGTATGTTTGGACAACTTTCGGAGTCAGAGAGGCCAGCACACAGACGTGAGCCATCCTCCCTGACTCCGAGAGTAGTCCAAACACGCCTTATGGTGGCCCTTGCGCTGGCCAAACTTTGCTGGCTTCATTTATGCCAGCCTAACTCCAGTTTAGGATTAAGGGAATGTTTGTTCCCTTTTCTTGGGGCTGCATTGCAGCTGCATCGGTGCTGGGAAGTTGGATAGGACTGTGCTCTTAGTGACCCGGAAGCCTCACCAGCACAGAACTCACTGCACGCCGCTGGTGTGTATGTGTGCATGTGGACTTGGTGCGAATACAAAGCAAAAAGGAAAACAGCTGAGCAGCATATTCCCCCCACTAGTTCTCTGTGCCTGATTTCAGCCTCATTCCTGTTTCTGGATCAAATTCTGCAAACTAGATTAGAGACAATGAGCAATACCTTCTATCTCTCTAGTTGCTGTGATGATCCTCCCTCTCGTTCCCACCTTGAAATTTCATTCGCCTCTTGCCTAAACGGCAAGAGGCCAAAAGCAGTGGGGTTCATTGTGCTGGAGTGGCACAGGTTCTGTTACCCAACAGTCCCTTGAGTTAGTTGTAAATGTCCTTTAATAATCAACACAGAACATTTCTATGTTGTTTCAGTTGAGGTGGAAGATTGGGGCAGAAGGATGCAGGCACTACTGCCTCCAGGCATCTAAAAGGGCAGGAAGGGTTTCTCAGGGAGGGCCTGGCAACTCAAAATTAGAGCTAGGCAAATATTAGGCAGAAACAAAAATATGTCACCATTCTCCCTTCTGAGCCAGGCATGTTTGTTATAGCCAACAGATTCTAGAAACTGAGTTTCCTGGGATTTTTCCTACAGCTCCTGCTAATTAATTTGTATTACTTTAACCAGTGACACGAGTTCTTAGGTGGAGAGGATGTGTTGCCAATTAAGCAAAGTTGAGAACTGGGAGTTTTGTACATTAGGAGTGTTGTAGATGAGGAAATGTTGCGAGCCTGCCTTTGCCTGACAACACTGCATGCGTGTGTTCAAGTCTTTGACTCCCCTTGCAAACCCCTGAAATTGGCGATGAATTTGAAATAGACTATTAGTTACCGGTAGCTATTCCCAACCATGCAACAAGATCAAAATTAAGTTCAAAGAAATGCCAATTAACTTACAGTGCACCGACTACCTGGAGTGACACAAGTTCAAAGGAATATGTACCAGTTTCTTTTCCTTGGCCAGAGCTATAATCAGATGATTTTAGTGCAGATTAATAGCCAAAACAGTGAATACTTTGATCCCACAATTTCTTGGAGATCAAAGATTCATATGTACCACTGTACTTAAGTAGGCCTGAGCGTGATGCAAATGTGGCAGTCGGCGTATATGTGTCCGTTTTTCAGGCGGTAGGATATGCAATAGGAAATAGAGATTCATTTTTCCAAGCCGTTTGAACATGACTCCTTCCTCCAGAACATTTGAAAAGATGCTTTTTGATAGGGCTGAGTCAAAATTACTCACCATTTCCCAGGAATATTTTCAGCTCTCCTGCTTTATGATGATTATTTGACGGCCTTTGGGAAAAAAATATGTTCACCTGTTCAATTTCTTGTCCTCACTTGTGCTCAGAGACGTAGCTAAAGAGGTGCAAGGGGGTGCAATTGCACTGGGCTACATGCTGAAGGGGGGCAACAAGCTGAGCTTGACATAGTGACCAAAATTATGAAAACCTTGGTATGTACAAATAATATCATTGTGTTATATTCCATTCGATGCAGAATTTAATGCAGAATGCAATGAAACAAATCAGAGCGTAATATCTTCATTCTATCAAAAGTTATGGCCCAAAAAATAAGACAATGAAAATACAAATGTGATGTCACATCCTCTTGTGACATCACTTCTGGGCATCCTTTTGCCCTCTGCACCAGGCTACACTTTCATTAGCTATGCCAGTGCTTGTGCTCTTCCTGAGTTGATTCTATTTCCTGTAAGTGGCTTCGTCAAGTCTGATACACAGGTTGGTTATCCCTTATCCAAACTGCTTGGGACAGGAAGGTGTCCAGATTTCGGATGTGACTGGATTTTGGAATAATTGCATACATGTCATGAGAAATGCTTCTGCTTGCTCTTTTCACTGTTACCCATTTGGGTGTCTGTGGCCTCTTTGACATTTTTCAACAATGGCCCACACCACAGAGCAGAAACTAGAACTTACAACCTCCATGTGAGAATGAACACAAGACCTTATTTCTACAGAAAGTTTTTTTTAAGTCTTTAAAAGACAAAGATGTCTGGATTTTGGAAAAGTCTGGATTTCAGATGTCTAGATAAGGGATCATCTACCTGTATACTCTATTGCAGCCATTTTCAACCACTGCGCTGTGGCATATCAGTGTGCCACCAATGGTCTGCAGGCATGCCACAGGACTTTGAGGAGGGTGATTTATTAGTAGAGCCACTGGGGGATGTGAGACCCCCTGCCAGCAGCATGGTGTGCCTTCCTGTGCTGTCCATGCTGGGGGACGGACTGGCTCCCCTTTGCACGGACAGGAGCAGGGGTGGTGGTATCGGAGTTGGTAGGCTCACGCGGGTGTGAAAAGATGCTCGGACTCCACTTGGTTGGTTTGCATAGACCAGTGGCATTCAAACCTTTTAGACCGGGACCCACTTTTTAGAATGGCACTCGCGTTGGGACCCACCGGAAGTGATGTCATTAACCTAGAAGTGATGTTGTGGCAGGAAGTGACATCATCAAGCAGAAAGTACTGTCATTGTAACATTATAAAATGAGACTCCTGAAATATAAACTGCCATTATTGGACTGCAGCCATTGTACAACCAGGAAACATCCCTGACAGAAAGTAGGATTAGAACAAAATATAATGTAAAAGCACTGAACTAAAAGCACAAAAAAATTTAAAAGGCCTCACTGGAAAATCAAACTGCTAACACTCACAGAAGGAATACAGCAAGAGTCAGGTCTGCTTCCCAGATGGCTGCTCCCAGCTTTCCATGACCCAACAGACAACAGGTCAAGAACCACCAAGTGGGTCCTAACCCACAGTTTGAATAACACTGGCATAGACAATTTAATCAGGCTAGCACCTTTACACTCATCAAGACTTGTTCCTTTGCAGGGTCTGGGAAAGGGGCTTTCCCACCAGCCATAGCTAGGCTGCCCAGCCAGAAGGAGAATATCTTGAGATACTTTCCTCCCGGTTTAACAGAGAGCCCCTGAAATCTGGTTGGGAAGTCCCCTTAAAATCAAGCAGTGGTGTGATGTGGGTGGTCCAAAAGATGTGGCAACCCAGTCCCTTCCGAGTGAACCGAGACAAGGCAGTAAAAATTGCAGGAGAAAAATCAGGGAGAATAAAAGGAGTTTATTAAAAGGCTATAGAACAGTGGCGTCCCTACAAGGGGGGCGGAGCTTTAAGTTTTGCAAGGAGCCTTACCCTGTCATGTAAATCCCTCCTCTCCCTTGCCGCTGTAGCCAGTGAGCAACGCCAAGACATTGCTTTTCCCTGTGAGGATTGGCTAAAACAGCACGGGAAAGGAGCGATTTCCATGGCAAGGTAAGGCTCCTTGCAAAACTGAAAGCTCCGCACCCCCTCCCCCCCGTAGGGATGCCACTACTGTAGAATATGAATGGAGCAAAGATGTAAGGTTCAAAAGCAAAGCATTGACCAGTCAACCAAAGGAGAAAAAAGGATGCAGGAAGATGGGCTAGTGGCAAATAAAACAAAACCTCATGTTACTTCTCTGGAAGCATTGCTTTCTTTCTTACTGATGCTGGTGTTCCAGGTTCAGGCTCTTTGCATCCACTTTTCGCAGGGTGGGTGCACAAGCCCCAGGAACTTTCCACTCCTTATGTTGGACCTGGGCAAATGTGCAAGGGGGCATTTGTAAGGCATTTGTCCGGCTTGTATTTAGTTATTTATTTGAAGCATTTATACCCCGCCTTTCCTATGCCGAAGCAAATGCCCAAGGCGGCTTACATGGGCAGGCTAGTCTAAACCACCATTTTTCAATGGGGTTTTTACAAATCTATTCTTGTGATCTGCCAAATCCTCAGTCCCAGATGTAGCCTTCCCAGTGTGGTTCTCTCCTTTGGCTGTGTGCCATCAAGCCTCAGGCAGGCAATGGCAAGTCAAGCCTAGACAGGTCCTCAAGGTCGTATTCCGTTCTTTTGCCGGCTGGCCTTCTCACACACTCCCCTGCAACTCTCACTTGCAGTGAGTAATCAGCTCCACTACAGTAATCTGTTCTGCCACCACAGGTCCTGCAGCTTGTCACAGCCTGGCATCTGTCTCCCATCCAAAAACAAATCACAGATTCTCCTGCTTAGCTTCAGGCGGTGCCAGCAGCTCAACCCATCAGTCCACACCTCCTGCTTTATCTGGTGAATGGGATACTTGAGGTGACCTGATCTACTTGCTTTTCCCACTTCTGGAAATCAGGCAGGCTTCACTAAGAGGAATGAGCTAATTGAAAGTCAGGCTTGGTTTAAGGGTCAGTTAAGAAACAAGAAGCGCTACAATAGGAACAACAAAAGAACAATGACTACAGCATCTGGATGACTCAGCAGCCCCTTTGGGAAGCTGGAGCGTTACAGAAGCGTCTGAGGTGACAGAAAGATCATGTGAAAAATAAAAGGAAGATCAGAGCTATTCACTGCCAGCTGTGGGCATGATCCAAAAGGAAAAAGAATCTGTAACCAGCAGAAAATCTGGCATCAAAACAAAACAGCAGCTAGAGAAAAACAATGGCACTGCAAAGAGTGTTTTCAATGGTGGGTCTTTGCACAATCAAAATGTGTTAGGGGAAATATTCGGCTCACATAATTATTTGGAATCCAGTAATTGAAACAGGAGAATATTTGAAGAGGAAGAGGGAGTTCAAGCTGCATTAGCAGAGCTCCTCTTCATTCTTTTACTTATAATTCTTATTATCCTACTGTGACTATCTGAAACGTTCACAGTGTCAGCTCATTGCCACCTCTTGCGTTTTGTCAGATCCTGGCAGGAAAGTGGGGCCTACAGCACTACGTGGCTGGAGGCACAGAGGGCGCAATCCTAAGCAGCACGGGACTGGCAAGGCCGACGGGCCAGCGCCATATCCGTCGCTGCTTAGGAGAGGCTGGAGCCTCCCTGCGGCAAGGGAACGTGCACTCCCTTACCGTAGGGGAGGCTCCAGCCTCCCTTATGTGCTCCTTGGATCTGCGCCTGCTAAATAGCAGGCGCAGATCCGAGGAGACTGTGCAGCCCGAATTGGGGCAGCGCGGCCTCCCGGACAGGCTCAGGATGCGGCTGTTTGGCTGCCTCCCAAGCCGGCCCATGTCCCACCCTCCCCCCGCCCACAATCTCCCTCCCGCCACCAATCCTGTTGCTGCCTCCGCATGGAGCCTCCCTCGCTCTGGCTGGCTTCAGCTGAAGCAAGAGAGGCTCAGCGTGAGTGCAATGGGACCTGCACTGCCTGCAGCGCTGGTCCTGTTGCTCGAGTGCTGACGCAGGGGTGCTGACTGGCGCCCTGCATCGGCACTCCGCTCCTTGCGTCGATGCCATGATGTAGCATGATGATGCCATGCTTGCGTCGATGCCATGATGTAGCATGATGTAGCATTGATGCAATGGGTGCAATCGGATTGTGCTGTGAGTGGGGCAGCAGCTGCTCCATTTCCTGTTCCATTCTTTGGCCACTTCCTTTGCTCACGGACCTCCTCTAACAGCACTCTTCAAATATCTGAAGGGCTGTCATACGGAAGAAGGGACAAATGTGTTCTCATCTGCCTTTGACAGTAGAACTAGGTCCAATGGGTACAAACTGAAAGAGCAGAGATTCCGGTTGGACATCAGGAAGAATTTCTTGACGATAATGCCGGTTCGACAGTGGAACAGATTGCCAAGGGAGGTGGTAGATTCCCCCTCACTGGAGATCTTCAAACACAGGCTTGACAGGCACCTGCTGGAGATGCTTGAGGGGGATTTCCTGCTGCAGGCAGAAGGTTAGACTAGATGACCTTGTAGGTCCATTCCATGATTCTATGATAATAGGTAGAGCTATTGGAACTCTGAGCTCCAGGACTGATGAGGGAAGAGGGTTTGTGACGGAACCCATTCATCAGTGGGGCAGCTTGCAGGAGGTACTCATTGCCCAGGAACAGAAAAAGTCGCTTTCAGAGTGCCTGCTTACCCACTGCCTGCCTGATCAGCCCCTGTTGGCCGCTGGACTGCCAACCCTGACAAGTCAGAGGCAAAATGCAAGTGAAACAATCATGGTTGCTGCTTCTTTTTCTCCTAACATGGTGATTCAAATGTTCAAGTCTGCAAAATGTTAAGGTTCTCCTGTTTCATTCCTTCCCTCCGCAGTTTCAGTCATTCAACTGAGGGCACAATCTTAACCTGGAGTTAGGAGTTAGGACAGTTAGACAGCCAAAGTTTGGCTGGCACCAGGGCCAATGTAAAGTACATTTGGACCACTCTTGGAGTCAGGGAGGATGGCACATGTCCCCTGGTTCTGGTGTTGTGACAGAAGTGAAAGAACATCACTCTATCCATCCCATGCATAATTTGTACATCTCAAGCATGTCCCCCCTTGGACGCCTTTTTATTTTATTTTATTTATTTATCTGAAGAATTTGTACCCCGCCTTTCCTATGCTGAAGCAAATGCCCAAAGTGGCTTACAGAGAACAAAACAAAATACAATGTACCCATAATAAGTAAAACATAAGTAAAACACATTACAACAACAACAACAACAACAACAACAACAACAACAACAACAACACCGAGAGTGAACAGGAATGAAAGCTAGACCCATTTCTCCATATCAGGACGTACTGGAGGGTGGGAAAAACAATTGACCAGGGGAGTGAAACAGACTATTACAATATACCAGAGGGACAGAGGGCAGACCAGCCACATGGTCATCCAAAGGCCAGACTAAATAGGCCATGAGGGAATGTTTAGTTCTTAGTTATTCTAGTAGGGAATTCTATATTTGTGGAGCTGTTACAGAGAAGGCTCGTCCCCGAGCTGCCATCCCTTTCACTTGGGACAGAGGGGGCACTTGAAGGAGAGCCCCTTTAGATGATCTAAGAGGGTGAACAGGTATGTATGGGAGAAGGCGGTCCTTTCCTCATGAGAGATGTGTTCCAGCCTAGTATTTTCATTGCTCTCTTCTTTACCTTTTCTAGTTCCACTATGTCCATTATGCTGGATTGGGCCCAGGAGGATGGGGGAACGTATCCTATCCAGTAGTGGGATCTGCAAATGACGAAGTGGAACGCTGGGTGGGACTTAGGCGGGACTACCATTTGATTGGCAGCCCGTCCGCTCCGTACCGACACCCCCCTGCCTGCCGCGCAGGCTGCCTTGGCCTCGGAAGGGGCGCCTGCTCGCCCTAGGGGGAAGGGTGGACAGAGTAGACGGGCAGAACGGAGTGGACGGGCAGCCAATCGCGTGTAAGTCCCACATAAGTCCCACCCAGCGTTCCACTTCTTCATTTGAAGATCCCACTACTGATCCTATCCCACTTTCTCAGAGGCGGATCTACAGGGAGGGCAAAGCTCTAAGTGTTGCAAGAAGCCTTACCCTGTCATGTAAATCCCTCCTCTCCCTTGCTGCTGTAGCCAATAAGCAACACCAAGATGTTGCTTTTCCCTGTGAGGATTGGCTAAAACGGTGCAGGAGAGGAGTGATTTCTACTGCAAGGTAAGGCTTCTTGCAAAACTTAGAGCTTTGCCCTCCCTTAGATCTGCCTCTGCACTTTCTAGGCCTAATCTAGCAGCATGAATCAATACGGACTTGCACCAGCTATATAGCCGGCGCAGGTCCAAGTTTACTTATTGCACAAGCTGGGCTTACTCCAGGGCAAGGGGATGACTGTCCCCTTAACTCAGGGGTCAGGGAACTTTTTTACCTTTTACCCCAAAATATATTTAGATACGCCAACGTTACCCACCCCCCGCCAGAACAAAAGAAAAAAAAATTACATATTGGAACCCACTGCTTTTTATTTGATTAATTAATGAGCTTAATTAATGCTATGTAAATATGAAGTTGTAAAGGGCGGAGCAAAAGAAACAAAACAAAACAAAATGGAGCCAGCCAGCCAGCGACGGAACTGGAACAGGGGTAATGGACGGTCGCACTGCCAAAACACAGCTGGGCATGCATATAGATTCATATGCATGCCCGGCTGTGTCTCAGCAGTGCAACCGTCCATTACCCCCAGGAATTTCATTTTTACCCCATTTGCGGTAATTTACCCCTGTTCCCTGACCACTGCCTTAACTCAAGGAGATGTTCTGCCTGCTAAACATCCTTGCAGGATGCGGCATAGTCCATGCAAGCACTGTTGCATCAATGCAAGGAAGTATAGGTAGAATTGGGCTGTTAGTCTGCCGAATCCATTGGATTCTGTCACTATTTTTATTTGGCCCGCTGTTCCTTTCAGTCTATTTGCTGCTGGAGTAGTACCGCTGGGATGTTATGTTACTTTTTTGCATCATGGCAGTGGTCTAGAACTAATGAACACCCTCCCCTCCATCTGTGATTCTGTAACAATAATTATAACATAGGGAATGGTGACAAATCTTTTATTTACTCGCACTGTATCCATGTTAAATTCTGTTTACGGCAAGCTGTGGATTTTCCTCTCTGCATTTAAAAAATAATTTTCTTCCTGACAGATCAGTTCAGGCCTGTTAGTTGGGAAACCTGACCTTCAAGAAGTTGCCTAAATGAGTTAATTGGAGCCTGATTGTAATTGGGCCGAGCTCAACTTGCTTGCTTCGGGCCCATTCTGCACTGATGGAGGGGAGCGGGCCCAGTGCTAATTTCGGCACCTCTGAAGTTTGCAAAGCTCTGCAATCAAGCCAGGCTTCCACCTACACTCATTTTGTACACAATCCTCCTTCACACCCACTCTGTCTGCTGGATATAGAGAAATAACGGTTGTGAGCTGGGCTCTGCCTGGCTGTGTTTATTGGAGTGTACACTGTACACATGTCAATAAGCCACCATGCTGGTTACTCTGTTCTTTTAACTCCAAATCAAATCAACCTTTGGCCTTTGTGTGTGTTTGCGGGGCGGGGACACGGCTTCTGCAGGAATCAAAGATCCTGTATTACATTTGCTCAGTTCGGCGAGGAACGCCAAACGTGTAAGCCACCAAATACAGTTCATGCCGGGCCCTGTAGATCTGAGCGGAATGAATATGTCTCAACTCCTCGGTATTATCACAAAGTGCGGTTTCTGGATTCACAGCCTGCTGCCAGCCGGAGGAGAAGAGATTTGTTGTACTCATCGCACTAACCCTCTCCCGCGCCCACTGCACAACTCCCCCCAGGCTGCCAGTCAAAGCACACTGGTGAAGGATGTAGTACGTTGATAATGAAATAAGCATTACGCTTCACACGCAAAAAATAAAGGCTGGCTTGAGAAGCACCAGCTACACACCAGATTAACCTTATTCATTTTTTATAAGCTTTTGGAGAAAAGGGTATTTTGTTTATTTTTAAATGTATTTTAGTTATTTCCTCTATGGAAGCAGGAAAAGAGGTGCTGAGTGTTTGAATGCAGTACAAAAGGTGATGGTTGAGAATTGTATTCTGCCCACCACCTGAAAACACTCTCTCTCTCTCTCTCTCTCTCTCTCTCTCTCTCTCTCTCTGCAACCCTATTTGGTGCACACCCCCTGCAGGAAACTCCCAGGGGTAAAAAGAAGGAAGGGAGGCGATTGTCCAACTGCCTGCCAGAATATACCTATCAAATTATTCATTTCTCCGACTGCTTAAGGTAATTTAAATTCATAGCTTTTCAAACCACTGACAAGCTTTGCGCACTGTGAAGAAAATGAATATTGTTAAGGGTTAAATGGACAGCTTCACACTTTAAATGCATTATAAATTCACCACAGGCAGCTTCCTCACGCTTCCCCCCCCTCCTTATTATTTTATTTTACAATCAGGGATTCTTCGTAACGGCAGGCCGTGATGACAATTTGCATGACAAGAGGAGAATTCAAGCAAAAGTGGCCAAATATATGAAAGAAAACAAAAATCCTCCGTATGACGAGAAATGGCCGGCGCCACCAGATAGAGTATACAGCGCACAGACCTGGGGCAGATACAAGATTGGTGCTTTTATATACGATCACATCTATATGCAAACAGAAATGTTCATGTACATGTACATGTAATATATGTGTGCAGGCCTAGAACTAGTGCACCTACCCAGGATGGCGCCAGCCCAGCTCTCCTTGCGCCGACGCAGCTGACTCCCAAGTCTACGCAAATGTGCCTTATGGCACAATTGAGACAGCACTGGGCCGGCCCAAGGGACTTGGACCGGCCCAAGAGAGCCTTAGGACTGCGCTTTTGTTTGCAGAGAAGTCTCACTGGCACATTGCTCCCTGTAACCCTTTGGACGTCGGTCCAAAACAAAGCGGTTCCAACAGAGAATGGCCCAGATCATCTCAAGAAAGTGTCCCCCTGCCCAGTGATGTCATTCAGGGGGAATGGACCAGAATGGGCGTTCCGGATCCTAACGGGCTCCGTGGCTGGTTCCGGGTTCCCGACAAGTGCCAATCAAAAGTGAGTTTCCTGTTCCTAAATCATTTGAATGACACCACTGCCCCTGCCCCATGTGTCTACTGGAGTGCTGCATTTCCAGAATGTTGGATAGCCAAGACTTGCTTTTGTTCTTGCAACCGGAGGTACGTTTAATTCATACGCCTGAAAAACATTGTTTTTCGAGCGTATGAGAGTATGAACTGTTCAGCTTCAGAGCAATCCAGTCCCATCACTGTTTCTTTGTGAGCCACTGTTTTGGGCAGACGGGTAATTGTGCTGTATTGTTGCACTGGGAACAACCATGAAATGATCTTTGCTACCTGTGCTAACCCTTGCTAACTGGATAAAGAGTGGCATCCACTTTTAAAGTGATGTCCTATTACTGTATATTTAGCAGGATGAGGGCAACTGTCCATATTCGCCCCAGCATAGTGCCTTTTCAAGAGGCTGTTGCTGGTTTCTGTATTTTTTTTAAAGATTGTAAGCCCTTTTTAAAAGATTGGGAACAGGGAACCATTGACTGTTTAATTTTTATTATGGAAATTGCTTTGTGAGTTACTGAAAAACAATATATCATCATCATCATCATCATCATCCAATCACACCGGTGCAGAGACCTGATAGAATTACCCACTATGTAGTGGACAAACCCCTTTGTGAGATTGTTCTTAGAACTCCCAGAAGCATTCATTCATTCATTCATTCATTCATTCATTGCTCAATCCTAACCTGGAGTTAGGCCAGCACAGTTAGGCCAGCACAGTTTGGCTGGCACAAGGGCCACCATAAAATATTTTTGGGTCACTCTCAGAGTCAGACAGGCCAACACGCAGACGTACGCCACCCTCTCTGACTCTGAGGACGCAATCCTAAGTTGTGCTGGAATGCCGAGGCCAGCGGGCCTGCACCATATCCAACGCACCTTTGGTGCTCTGGGGAACCTCCCTGGGACAGCTGGCCTAAATCTGCTGGCCTAACTTCAGGCTAGGATTTTGCTCTCCTTGCTGTAATCTAGCAGTTTTGTTCTGGTGCTTTAATATGCCAACAGGTTACACAGTTTGGGACTCAGTGATAAATTTTACACAAAATTCCATGAGCAGCTTACGATTTAATTGTTGATTTTGTTGTTTCATCTTGTTTCAAGTCAGAAGAACCGCTTACATGTATGAACCGCCTTCACAACCAGAAGAAGGCGAAAAATTGGCATGCTGAAAGTCAGGGGAGAAAAAAGCACCCCTATTGGTGTACCATTTTAAAACAAATGGGATGCAACACAAAAACAGAGCTTTGCTTAGCTTTGTATGTCCTGCTATGTAATTATGCTTTAGATGTATAAAAAAAGAAAGAACAAACGTATTTATTGTAGCAAATATTTTTTTTAAAAAAATACTGTAGAGATTTTGGCAGACAAGAAAAAAAAATATTGTTTATCCCTCCACCAAAGGCAGCCTTACATGGAAACACTTTCAGCATGCATTCACCTCATTATCAAGAAGGTTTGTCTGTTTGAACTAGAGTTGTAAACATTGCACAGAGATCAGAAAAGACACCTGTTACATAATAATTAACATACAATGCGTTGTGGATGAAAAGACGATACAAGTCAATCCAGACTACCCAACTACAAATACTGCAAATATTTGCGGAGTTGTGTGAACGAATGAGACCACTACACCAAGGACAATGATTCTAACCTGTGTGGAATGCATATGGGATACAGAGAGAAATGAAGGGAGAAGGGAGCCAGGCCAGCTTGCTAAGAGGTGTTACCATGAGTGCTTGGGGACATGTGTACGAACACTCACATATGCTCTCCAAGACACATGTGTTACGTTGGCCACGGCACATCCACTTCCCAGACGAGTGCAGGTTATGTATCCCTTATCCAGACTGCTTGGGACAGGAAGGTGTCCAGATTTTGGATTTGTCTGGACTAATTTTGGAATAATTGCATAAATGTAATGAAAAATGCTTCCTCTTGCTCTTTTCACTGTTACCTACATGGGTAGCCTCTTTGACATTTTTCAACAATATCTGTCTAGACATACACCACAGAGCAGAGAATCAAACTTAACAGCCTGTATGTAGGAAAGAGCACAAGACCTTCTTTCTACCTAAAGTTTAAAAAGTGTGGGACAAAAATGTTCAGAGCACAATCCTATACCTGCGTTGTGCCGGCGCTACGCTCTTGAGCCGGTCCAGCAGTGTCGCAAACATAACATGCCGTCAAGCGCATCTGTGCCGGCTAGTCAGGTGCTGGACCGATGCTAGCAGTAGCATCAGCGCACGAGCACCACTGCGCCCATCAGCAGCGCTGGCTGTGCACCGGTCAAGCATCGGCAATGCTTGGTCGGCACAGCGCCTCGCCGAGGGTGTGCCAGAGGCGTGCCAGGGGCGTAACTGGGTGGCGCAGTGGGCGGCGACAGGGAGCAGATCCGAGCAGCCCCGCAGAGCTGGCTGGGGCTTACTCTGGTGCAAGGGGAAAACCTCCCCTTGCCCTGCGCTGAGCTGCTGTTGCCTGCTGCTGCTGGATGCCGGATGTCCAGATAAGGGATCATCTGCCAGTACTATAAAATGAGGATTAAAAAGAAGAAATAGAAATAAAGAGCTCAAATTATTGAGGGGATGAGTGACAATAGGAGGGAAAGAGACGAAGTAGCAATGAATCACCCAGCCACTTATCACCATTTGCAATCCAATTAATGACGCCACTTGAGTCTTTTGTAGGAAAGTGGAATCTGAGACATGGAATACTGAGATGCTGGATGTCTGCAAAGCAAGGCCCTTTCCAAATAAATCTGGGAGTTCAAAGTGGATTCATGCTCTAGCTTGAGGGTGCAATCCTAACCTGGAGTTAGGCCAGCACAGTTAGTTACTCAGGAGAAGTGGGAAAAGCCAACAAAACAGCTACTCCATGGGGATCCTGGCAGTTGCTAGTGAAAGACAGAGGAGCTGCTGGGGAAGGAAAGATGGAGAGAGACTTCATGGTCCCACCACAAGGGGAACATGGAGAGATTTGGCAACAGGGAGTGCAACACTTAGCACTATGGACAAGCTTGGCACTTCTTTCTAATATGTGGCAGTGATGTGAGTGGTTCCTGCAACCGGGAGACACCTTCACTTGGCTGCTTGACTCTGAGTGCTATGGATAAAATATATGTTTTACCTCAGAAGACCATCAATGGCCAGAGATAATTCTGTTTTATAATGTTCTGCTACATTGTTATTTTTTTTAGTATTGGAAACCTGCTTGGGTGCTTTAGCAAAAGCAGAAAAGTTGTATATCAATACTAGCTTTCTTTGGATACATTCTGAGTGGGGGATGGGGAACTAGGTTTTGCAGGGTGCTTCAAGTTGTAAGTTGCCCCTCCCCTCTGCCGTTGGAGCCATTCTGGGTGGAGAGAGTGACATGGAAGCGTCTCCTCCATGTTGCACTCACCATCCAGAATGGCTCTGACCGCAAAGGGGGAAAGCATACGTGGCGCACTGAGGTGACCTGCAGAACCTAGCTCTCCACCCACCAATCAGGACATCACTGTGATTTTTCAAGACAGTGGGACTGTTGGCAGAAAAAAGAAAACTGTCATCTCAACCATCATGACTTTTGAATGGCTAGCATTTGCATGTCTTTTGAGACTGAGAGCACAATTGTAAGCATTCGCATGGCCAGCACAGCAATTGCTGCTGTGGCCGGGGGTATCGTGAATGTGCTGAAAAGCATGTTTGTGGTACTGGAGAGTAGGTTGCTTCAGTGGGGAGAATGCCTGCATTTTGAGCCCTCTGCCACTGACGCAGACAGGTAAGGGGCCAAGTGATGCAGAAGCATTAGCGGAGGTCTCCTCCGCCATATCCTAACCCCATTCCTGGGCCAAGCAGCCTTATACAGGGCTGCTCAGACGTCCACCAGCTAAATGCCTGGCATAGATCCAAGTAGCCCCATAGGCCAGGCTGGCACATTATTTGGGATAAGTGGGGAAAGTATCCTCTTACCCCCCAAGGAGACCTCCAGCCACCTCCTAACCTGCAGGCATGTGGCCTGGCTGTGCCCATGTTGCCCGTGGAATTAAAAAAAGAAACTGATCAATAATGTAATGTTTGCTAAGGCACAGCAAGAAGTTATTCCACGCACTCTGCCATAGCTATTTCAGCACATGCCACCCACATATGTATCACGGCTAAGTGGATGTGTGAACCACGTGGTGGGGGGAACCTGCCTCTTGTCATCCCAGTATTTTAAGATAGTTTGTTCTCATCCAGCCATCTTGTCAGTTGTAGGCGATTCATTGTATTCCACAAAAGTCACTAAGAATAAATCCCACTCCTTTTTACATAAGGCTACCATGAACTCTGGTTCTTGGTCACACCAGAGTGTGATAAAGCAATGACATCTAGGTACTGCTTTTGAAAAAAAAAAATATGTATGATGAATTTGCTTTAAGCTTTCAGTCGAAATGAACATTGAAACGTTCAAGAAAATGAAGGCACAGTCGGCATTCACTGTACTAGTTTTTCACTGGATTTTGAATCCTCAAGTACAAAGGTATGGATTTGCTATGTCTATAGTACATAGCAATTAATCACTCCTGCTTCATGCACAGGATGCCTCAGAAGCGTATCTGACCTGTAGCCCGGGGTGGCACAAGCCAAGGGCGCCGGGCAGCGGTGGGGCAGCAGGGCGCCATTGCGCGCAGTCTGTGGGGGAAACTGTGCGTCTTCGGCCCAGCCACCCTCCCTGGCCTCCATTACACTCCAAAATGGAGCGTTTCCAGGCGCAGGGAGGTGTGTCGGAGCGACGCATGGGGGTGGGGCGACATCCTGGGGGCACGGTTTCAGTGCCAGCCATGGGCGCACTTGCACCTCCGTTCGTCACTGGGATGCCTAGACCTTTAATTTTATTTTGAGTTCTGAGGACATTATCATTCTTAATGCCAAGCAAGATTCACACTGTTTTGCTTTTTACAGTGCCCACTCTGCATGAAATTTCACATCTATTTTCCAAACTTCCTTGAGCGTTGTCACTTAATCAATTCTAAAGCTATTACTTCAATCAAATCCACTTAGCTCTACTGCTCAGAAAGTCTTCACAAGCAGCCATTTTTTTTTATAAAAAGAGAGAGCTTGCATTTTTAGATACACAGACCCCCAAATCCAGAGGGTACCTTTGCTTCTGTCAGTACTGGTGTGCGTGTACACACCAAAGCAGAATTATCTTTCTGATAATGTTTCTGCACAGATCTCAATTTGAGCGCTTTTTGGGGAGGGGGTTAAGAAAAAGACCCACCATTCAAGTGGCATTAATAATTCATTGGCAATATTAATGGCCAAGTTAAAACTTTAACAAGTTAGTGTTACAAAACTGTCAGAATTGTAGCACGGCTGCCTCCTTTAATTTCAGCCGCCTCTGATGAAGCGTAGGGAAATGCCTTATTGGTGTGCAGTGTTACCAATTATCTGACAGAGCCAGAGTGTATTTCAAGCTAATCAGAACTAAGAGCACCGAATTAAATCTCCTGTGTGAAACTCATCATTTACATATTTATGATTCCGAAATGATAATAAGGCTAATGAGAAATTCACGTTGAGCCTTTAAAAGTCAACCCAATCTATCAGTTAATTTTCAATAGCTCAAGCTTCCTGGTACATGAGAATCCCCAAAAAATGGTCTTTTGATTACCATTTAGTTTAATTAAGCATTGCAAGTTATTTGTGGGCCGCGGTGATATATATTTATATATACATTGCAGGAGGTCACTCGTACTGGGTGGACAAGGATAAACACATGAGGAAGAGGTTGGCTAGGTTATTTTCATAGCTCTTTACATGACTGAAATCAGATGCAGGAGAAATAACCCTACAAATCGCCGCTGTGCTCCAGAAACCTCAGCACAATCGCATCCAGGCATGAGTTTTCTGTGTGAGCAATAATGTGGAGCCCACATGATTATGCTCATTACGTTTTGCACAGTGTACAAATCATTCATTGCCGTCAACTTGCGTAACCTCTGTGCTTGCCTGATGTAGCATCATTAGTTAAAGAGCTGATCTCTTCCCACGCACAGGCCTTCCTGCTCACACTCAGTAGCTTTCAAAAAAGATGAAACTTCTCCAAAGCCAAAAGGAATTGCTGATGGTGGGAAATTCTTTTGGTTCTTTCTCATGGTGCTCAGTCTGAACAGACAGTGGCCTTGTGTTTCATCTGTTCTTGGTAATCTGCTCTGGTTGTTGACATTATGCCAACATTGTGTTGGTTAGAACTAATTGATAGTGAGGGTTTCTTCCAGAAAAAAGACAAAACTCTGTGTCTAGGGCTTTAACTTCAGTCTAGAACAGGGGGCTCCAAACTCCGGCCCATGGGCCAGATCTGGTGCCTCTCCAATCTTTCCCCGGCAGGAACAGTGCTTTGCGTTCTGCTGGTGAAGCCGCAAAAGACTCCTCCTACAGCCCCCACAAAGTGGTCTTTGTGGCCAGCCACTTCCAGGTTCTGCTGCCCCATTGTGCTGAAAGTGGCTGGCTGGCAGCGAATA
Organism: Lerista edwardsae; assembly: GCA_029204185.1. NCBI lineage: Eukaryota > Metazoa > Chordata > Lepidosauria > Squamata > Scincidae > Lerista > Lerista edwardsae. The sequence goes on from JAJKFI010000001.1 coordinate 6,106,323, forward strand.
CTCCTGGGAACTGTAGTAGGGGTCTTTCACAGCTTCCCCAGCAGAACATGAAGTATCATTCACTCCAGGAGCCTGACAGGGGGGCATGATTGAGTGAGATGCTAAAAATTATGCTGGGGATGAATAGAGTAATGGTTGCCCCTCCCTGCTTCTGGCAACTTGTTTTGCCTGCCTGCCCAGTTAATTAGAGATGGGATTTTGCCTCTTGGCAATGGTGCTGCTTCTGTCAGCTGTAGCACAAACTGCTTCAGGGATTCCCAATGACTTCCTCTCTCAGCATGATGTCACTTCCTAATGGCAAGGGATTAGTGTCACTGTCAGTGCTGCCCAGGGCTTCCCTGTTCTGAAAGACATAGCATGCTGGGTGCATTTAACATGGCATTTCAGTCCCTCTCATGGCACTTGTTTTGCCTGTCACTGGTGTGATTTCAATTATCATGGGTAGCTCTGAAGGCGCAATCCTAACCAGAGTTAGGCTGGCACAATTAGCCCAGTGAAGTTAGGCCGGCATAAGGGCCATCGTAAAGCACATTTGGACCACTCTTGGAGTCAGGTAGGCTGGTGCATGTCTGTGTGCCGGCCTCTCTGACTCCGAGTGTGGTCCAAATATACTTTACGGTGTTTTTTGTGCCAGCCAAACTTTGCTGGCCTAACTGTGCAGGCCTAACTCCAGGTTAGGATTATTCCCTAAGTCAGTTTAAAAATAATACAGGTAGATAATAGCTTATCCCGACATCCGAAATCCAGACTATTCCAAAATCCAGACATCTTTGTCCAAGACAGTTTAAAAACTTTCTGTAGAAAGAAGGTCTTGTGCTCATTCCCACTTGCAGGCTGTCAGTTCTAGTCACTGCTCTGTGGCGTGTGCCATCGTTGAAAACTGTCAGAGGCCAGCAGACACAAATTGGTAACAGTGAAAAGAGCAAGAGGAAGCATTTCTCTTATGTTTAAGCAATTATTCCAAAATCCAGAAAAAAATCCAAAATTCAGGTTCCTTTCTGTCCCAAGCAGTCCGGATAAAGGATCATCAACCTGTACAACACCCACAAGTGAAGCATTCCAGGCTAAAGAAAATGAAAATGAAATGAAATGAGTGCTTTTGTGAAAATACCTTTACGGAATTTAAATCATGAAGGTTTTGAAGTGGCTGGCACCTGCTCTAGAACTATATTGATCCCTACTGATTCAAATCGGAGACCAGAAACTAGCATTTTGAGCATGGATAACACCTAAATAACACATGGATAACACCATCATTGGCACTTGTTTCTTGTAGTATCTTCCACCCCTCTCCGGTGGGTGGGTGGGTGCATGTCTGCACGCATGCACCCACACACACATTTGGTTTAGCGGTATGGTGCAGAATCATCCGTGGAGGAAGCAATGGCTGGTGACAGCATCCAGCACTTGCTATGGTTCCAGTCAGAAGGAGCCTCCCTGACCTGAATATTCCTCACTGAAGTCACTATGGGCATGTGGGTGATGCAAGCCATACCAGATGTCACCCTCAGAAGGGATGACACCACACTATTCAAGCCTCCATACAGTGACCGTCAGCCTGCTCTGAGCCCAGCTTCCTTGTTCTTTTGGCCACAATTGTGTTTTTGCCCCTTGCCAGTAAGAACTAGGCCTGGAACAGGTTGAACTCCATCAAATGGAGGCAGTCCAGAGGTGGGGCTTTTTGAATCTAAAGCAGTGCAATAGGCCGGAAGGTCAGGGGGGTGCAATCCTAACCAACTTTCTAGCACTGACATAACTGGGCCAATGGGGCATGTGCTGCATCCTGTGGAGGGGGGGGGGAGAGTCACAGATGCCATGGCGGGAATGTTTGTTGCCTTACCTTGAAGCTGTATTGCCCTTACCAGTGGTGTCATTCAAATGATTTAGGAACAGAAACTCACTATTGAGTTCAAATTCAAACGTTGGGGGAAAAAAAAAAACCCGGAAGCAGCCACGGAGCCAGTTAGGATCCGGAACTCCCGTTCTGGTCCGTTCCCCCTGAATGACATCACTGCCTTCTCCCCAATGGGCTGCAGACTCACCAGCGCAGCTGCTGACTCCACGTGTGTGGCTGGAGGGAGCGAGGAAGGGGGCTGTGCAGGACGGGACTTCCCCACTGCAGCCCTTCCCCCTTCACCCCCCTAGGAATCCGGAGTCGCTCCCTTTAACCCTCTGAGTGCCGGCCAACCAAGAAGAAAAGCTCTTTGCAGAGGAATTGGGAGGGGGAAGGAGGGAAAGTGAAGTGGGCGAAGTCAGCCCTAATTTTAACTAGTGGAACTGAGTTCCCCCGTGTTCCCCCTGCATGACATCACTGGTCCTTACCCTGATGCTAAAAAATTGGTTAGGATTGCGCCCAAAGTCATTACATCACCCCCAAAGTTCCGGAAGACTTGACATGCAGGCAAGTACCACATCATGCAGCGCCCATCCCAGGGACACCTCTGATTGCAGCTCCGTGACAAGGAAATCTGGAGTGCATTTTGTATTCTGTCCAGCTAGGCTGGAAAAGGGGCTAAAAAAAAAAGAAAAGGAGCCTTGAATCCAGTCTTGACAAACTTGCCATCTGGATAAGCCCTTAATGAAAATAAACTCTAAATAGAAAGTTTCTACAATGTTCCCTTTTCCTTCCCAGATGACACATTTAAATTTAAATGCGTGAAGCTGCGTGAACAAGAATAGAATTCTAGCTTCCTTTGGCTTCGCTCCAAACACTGTTTCACGACTTTGGAGAATGTAGTTTGAAGGCATGAGACTAATATAATTTCGGAATGGAAAGATAATAGATAGCCATTCAAACAGCAGCAGCCCATTATACCATGTGCTTCAAAACATGATTTTTGTTCCTCATATACTGTGATGTACACTGGTCAGAGTCTGGACGTATATGTGCATGCCATGCTGTTTCTAGCTATCTAAGGGTGTAATCCTAACCAACATTCCAATTCTGTGGCAAGGGCAATGCAGATCTGAAATAAGGCAAAGAACATTCCTTTACCTTTAGCTCCGTGACTACTACTCCACTGCAGAATGCAGAACATGCCCCATTGGCACAGCTGGGTCAGTGCTGGAAAGCTGGTGAGGATTGCACCCGAAATGACAAAAGGAGAAAGTACCTTTGCTAATATACAGCCCAGTGATAGTTTTATCAGCAATGTCCTCTGATTTTTACACACACACACACGCGCGCACACACACACACTGTATTTATATATTCCCGAATGCCTGCTATTTCAAGCTATTGTAGCACTCACACTGCCTGTCATTTGGTACAGAATTTAAGAGATGGGAGAAAGTCATTCAGCTCATTCTTTGTAATTGTTATCCCTTTTGGCTAGAAATGAAATTCTCTTAAAAATTAAATTCTCATTTAGTTATCCTCTCAGGCTAGAAATAACTGCTAGTAATTTTGATACGGATACTTAGCTGCTTAAAATGGGGACTAATTTTACCAGGGCTGACTCTTAAGTTAACCTGATATCATTAAATATTGGCGGGGGTGGGGAGAGAGACCGTGATGCACCCCCACCTATTATATTTACTCAAGACCTCACAGCACTGATTTGCAGATCTGCAGAGCTCTTATGATACTGTCTCGAAGCTTGCTGTTTCTACCTGTATCACAGCTGTAATGGTAATGTGACTCAGGTTTGAATGAGTGAGTGAGTGAGTGAATGAACTAAAACGCTCCATGTCTGAGAAGAACCATTGACAAGGGCAATCGTTCAAGCATTTTGGCTTCTGGTCCCATTAGTCCCACTACCAGGGCCAGCTTGGCATTTTTTTCTTCCAATGAGGAAAGTAAAGAGGCCAGAACTTCAAAATTGATGCCTTGAAAAGTAACAACTTGAATCAAAACAATGAAACTCAGGGTCAACGTCTCCTTAGACCTTGAAGAATACTGCTGTTAATATGCTCTAATGACAGTTACTGCCCCACCTTGTATGTGGAATTTTCGCAGGGCAAACCATTCTTGAAAGGACAAGCTTGTGCAAAGAGGTGGCAAGGCTGCAGCATACAGAAAGGTACTGATTTTTCAAAAGGAGTGGTTTGCCTACCGCCTCCTACTCTTTGCAGCTTGCCAGCTCAGTCGAGTCAGGTGGAGAGGCTCATAATCCACAACCCCTGAGACTGTCACGACTGCGAGGCAGAGATTTTGCTTCTCCTTGATCAAAGAGGCAAAGTGTGCGGAGGCGGTGAATTTTCCGTTGATCTACATCAACGGTCTCCAAACTGGAGACCACTGCAGCAGAGAACAGCATCCCCAGTGCGAACAGCACTATCCGTTCTGCTGGGAGCATCGAAAACTCAACTACAGCCCCCAGGGGTCTTTGCGGTTAGCCACATCTGGGATCTGAGCCCCAGGATGCCTTGCATGTAGAGTTCTATGCAGAAGCGGCTGGTGGCGAGGACCCCTGAATGCTGCAGTCAGAGTCTTTGGAAGTGTCCCCATCAGAATGGTAAAAGCTGTTCATGCCAGGGAAGGATCAGACGGACACCGGGTCTGGCCCACCAGCTTAAGTGTGGTGATGCCAGAGCTACATGTTACAAAGTATTTAGGGGATCCCAACCCTGCCTCAGAACTCTGGGGTTGTTGTAAGGCCTACATCAGGACAATAATATGAAGCACTTCACAAGCCACACTGATTTTCAGAGCTCTGAAACTCATGGGTGATTCTTCCTCATCTAGATATCTGGTTTCTTTTGACATAGATGTCATTTAAACTTTTGAATATCACATTCAGTGGAGAGCAGGATGGTCTCTCTCCTACTCAGAGCGCAATCCTAACCTGGAGTTAGGCTGGCACAGTTAGGCCAGCAAAGTTTGCCCTGAACAAGGAACACCATAAAATATGATGGGACCACTCTTGGAGTCAGAGAGGCCAGCACACAGGCGTGCGCATCCTCCCTGACTCGGAGAGTGGTCCAAATGTGCTTTACGGTGGCCCTTGTACCAGCCAAACCTTTCTGGCCTGACTGTGCCAGTACAACTCCAGGTTAGAATTGCGCCCTCGAAGGATTTATCCCGCTTTGCATGTTTAAACTATGTAGCCCACTATTGTCATTTAACATGAGTGACTGCTAATTGGAAGTGAGTCAATTCCATGCTGTTTGGGTCTTGTATTCAGTGATGCTGTGCACAGTAATATGACATATCTATTGCCATCTCATGCATTATTGGCCTTTTGGACCCATTTGGACACTTTCTTCCTCTCTTTGCATTCATGTGCAGGCAAACCTGCTTACTTCAGAGTAGCAGTCTCCAAACTGAAGACCACTGCACTGCCGAAAATTGTCCCCAGCGCGAACAGCTTGCCGTGAAGACCACTGGGACTGTAGTTGCGGTCTTCATGTTCCCCTGAGCTGAACAGCAGATGCCATTCACTCAGGGGAAGGATCCAGGGAGGACCAGATCCGGCCTGTTGGCCAGAGTTTGGAGCCCCCTGCTTTAGAGACTACTTCATGATACGATGGGTAAAGTCAGACCTGCAGAATTTTACTTCTCCATATGTATTTGTTAACTGTTAAGGTGCCAGGACTCTTTCTTGGTTTTCTTGCATTATAATCACATCTAGGAAGACACACTAAGACCTGTCTCTGTACTGGTATTTTTATTCAGATCTCAGCTATTTATGTTTGTCTTGAGATGTTGGGAGAAACACACAACCTCCACAACCCTAAAGATATGAACACCCAACGCAAAACATCAAAAATATCATCAGCCAGCCCAACTGCCCCTGTAATTCCTTATAGTACTTTCTACTCATGTGCTGTAGATGTGCACATTGTGCACATGTGGCACATTGGCCACATGTGCACATTGAACTTTACCATATTAACTTTGCTACTGCCATGTTTCCAACTTTTACCTCATTATGCATGTCATATGTGCTTTGTGTGCACATTTTAATGCGTGTGCATTAGTAATAATGGTCATCATCTGGAAACAAGCATGGTGGATTTTCACATAGCATTTCTGTAGAGCAGCCATGTTCGTAAACTCATTTGTGTGCATTGAAGCAAACCTGGAAACAAAGACAATTTCCATGGGGGTGAAAGGGCAGAATGATGTCCCAGGGCGCAATCCTAACCTGAAGTTAGACCAGCATAGTTAGGCCAACAAAGTTTGACCGGCACACTGTAAACCGTGTTTGGACCACTCAGAGTCAGGGAGGATGGCACATGTCTGTGTGCTGGCCTCTCTGACTGGTTAGGATTGCATCCCCAATCTGTTCTGAGAGTAGGTTAAGAGATTCATATCTAGTACAATTCACCTGATGATCCCTCCATGTAGTTATGATAACCTAAGTGGAATCAAGGAGAAATTGGGCATCAGAGAATCCACATGATTTGGTTTTTTTTAAAAAAAAACCACACACATCTGCTTACTATTCTCAATATTACAGTGCATTTTTATTGCCTGAGTTTATTTATTTCTGTTGTGTTCCTTGCAGACCATACACATACGTCATATAAATGTACATTTAATTGGTCCCCCAGATTAGAAACATTGGAGCAGTGTTAGAAAGCACTTAGATAACACTGAAATAAAAGGGCTTTTGTAAGTGTGAAGTTTCACAGCAGTGCCAACCCAGAAAAAAAAAATTGGTTTAAAGAGAATGATACAATATGCAGGTCTCCCATTCAGGCTTTTTTAAAAGCCTGAAATAGCTTGGAAAAACTGGATATAGAACTGGAACAGGAACAGTCAACAAAACTTTGTCTTTGGAATGATCATCACAGTGTTATTTTTGTAATGGATATCGTTTTTATTTAAACCTTCAGGAGTATTTCAAGAAGAAAGTGCATTTTGCAGGTTACGGATACCATAGTAACAATTGCGTAAAGTTTCATAGCTCACACCTGTGAGCAGCTGCAAACTAGTGTTCCGTTACAGCCATTACGACAGTTCTCCCATTGCTAGCCAACTCTAGGAGTTATGCTAGAGCAGCAAAAATGATGTGCTGCTCCTGCTATGCCTGCAGAAGACCATCTTGCAGCTAGACGGACTGCAGCCTCATGCAATGGTGCTGAAAGCTTGGAATTGGATGAAGACCTGGAATTCTGATTAGACAAGAAATGGCAACTGAACAGGCAGTTCCCATTTGCCAACTTTGAGGCACAGGGACCACTGCAGCAGTTCCAATAAGAATATAAGAAGAGTCCCGCTGGATCAGGCCAAAGGCCCATCTAGTCCAGCTTCCTATATCTCACAGTGGCCATAGAACCGGTTGTTAATTCATTTGAATCCCACCACTGCTTAGGAGACATGCAGGATTCTAAAGGTGGTGGTGGTCCTTGAGGTATCCTGGTCCTATGCCTTGTAACTAATAAGTCCGATGCCTTATCTATCTATCTATCTATCTATCTATCTATCTATCTATCTATCTATCTATCTATCTA
>JAJKFI010000001.1:6122744-6303358 GCA_029204185.1 Lerista edwardsae
GGGGACTCTCAAGAGTCTTCTCCAACACCATAATTCAAAAGCATCTATTCTTCGGTGCTCCGCCTTTCTTATGGTCCAGCTCTCACAGCCATACATTGCTACTGGGAAAACCATAGCTGGAAGCTGTACTGGCATCTAATGTCACCATGCTCAATTTGTATTTCTTTTCAATACAGAACAGTTATAATCTCATCTGGCCACGTTCCTAGTAAAATCTCTGAGAACGCATGGCAAAATAACAGTGCTTACATTTACAGCACAATTGTTAATAGATCACCATTGATTAAATGTTCCGTTTTTCAAGGTCAGGTAAGTCTGGGTGAAATTTATGGCAGATAGAAAGAAAACTAAGAAGGTCTTTTTAAAGCCTTTTCTAACTTTTGGCAGTGATATACTGTATGTTCACTATATCTGATCAGCAGCTCATATATTTTCCTTTATGCTCAGTTGAGTGGGGCTAAGATCAATTTTTTAAAATCTCATTGCTATTTTATCCACCCTTACAGCTCTAGACAAGACAGATCATTTCTGCCATTTTAGAGGTCTTGAGCACTATCAATAATATTTATTTATCTTTCTTTGTCTTTTTTTTAAAGGTGTTGTAAGACAAAATTATCACCAGAAACCTGTGCTCTCGCTCACTCTCTCTCTCTCTCTCTCTCTCTCTCTCTCTCTCTCTCTCTCTCTCCCTCTCTCTCTCTGTGTGTGTGTGTGTGTGTGTGTGTGTGTGTATGTGAGAGAGAGAGAGAGAGAGAGAGAGAGAGTCCCTTCTCAAAAAGGGATAAAAATATATTTCTTTTTGCTTTGATATATTTAAAGAACAAGAACACAGCCGGTGCAAAGAGAAACGGTGAAAAGAAAATATCTGTGGAAAGCGAACATTATTTCCGACAGCTAAACAAAAACCTACATTAAAACATAACAAAGCCCCTTTTGCATGAATATCAGATGCATTAATAATTTAGCTAAAATAATAAACTTCCACTGCTCCACGGCATGAAAAGGTAAAGTATAAAGCTGACCTATTTTTTAAAGGATGAAGCTGTTAGCGGGAGAGTAGGATATACATATGCCAAACTTATAAATTGGCTTCTACAGATTTGTGTGTGAGTGCGTTTATCAAATGGACCAAATGAAGGCAGTGTCCTTTCTCCTTCTTAAGGTCACTGTTTTTATTCCAAGTGTGAAAATACACTGCAGAATTCACATGTGTAATTCCCGTAGAAAACTTACTTGCTATGAAGCCGTGATCATTAATGGTAAAGATTGGAGTGGATGTTAGATTAAACTTGTGATCCCTCCCTGCCTTAGACAATGCAAATGTAATTACAGGCAAGTTTGGCATTGCATACGTGTAAATTAAATCGGTGACTGGTATATTTAAAAAGAAAAAAAACATGGTTACCCCAAGTTGAATTGCTCAAGGTGCAATCCTAACCTGGAGTTAGGACAGCACAAGGGACTTGTGTCGGCCCAAAAGTGTCACAAATTCACTGTAAAGCACATTTGGACCACTCTCAGAGTCAGGGAGGATGTTGCACATCCGAGTGTTGGCCTCCCTGACTTTGAGAGTGGTGCAAACACACTTTATGGTGCGTTTGCAACACTTCAGGGTTGGCACAAGGGGCTTCCTGGGTTGGCACAAGCCTAACTCCAGGTTAGAATTGCACCCTCAAGATAATATTCTCATTGCTTCAATAGCTTGTACTTCAAAATGTTAGCATATCACTTATTTTTCTTCTCCCATGCAGTGCTTAGGATTGGTTTATATCAGGGGTTCCTTACCTTGGCTACCCACTGGTTATACTCACTGGGATTTTTTTTTATGTGATTGTACATCCCAATCCTAACTATGGGCCAAATCCTATCAAATTTTTCAACTACAATGTAGCCATCTCAATGGGATGTGTGTTGCATTATGTGGTGCTGAGGAATTCATGGAGGCCTCCTCAAGGTAAGGCAACATTTGGTCCTTTAACTTATCGCTGCATTGCTGCTGCACCGGTGCTGGAAAGTTGGATAGGATTGGTCCCTAAATTGCTATACAGTGGCACGGGCATGGGCTATACTGAAACTCATGGGAGAATTTTGGCTGCTGGAGGTCTCCTTGGGGGAAGGCAGAGGTCTCCAACCCAGGCCCAGGGGGCAGATGCAGCCCTCGGAGAGCCTCTGTCTGGCCTATAGCAAGCCTCTGGTCCCCCAGGAGTGCCTGGCCCTCTTGACCTTGCTGGCATGGGCTGCACCCTCCAAGCTGTGCTCTGGTTTGTGTGGAGGGTGTTCTGATGGCCAAGGAAGCGACATGCAGCCTCCCCGGTCCTCAGAATGCCTCCTGAAGGCCAAAAATAATCACTTCCTGGTTTTCCAAAGACCCGGAAGTGACATTTTTAGGTCCTCTGAAGGCCTTAGATGGCTTTCTGAGGGTCGGGAAAGCTCCCCCAGGTCCTCAAAGCATGTTCAGGGTGTTTCCTGTGATCTGCTGGTTCTGATATATTTACTCCAGCACATTTAAGTAAGGGCGCAATCCTAACCAACTTTGCAACACTAGGGTAAGGGCAGTGCAGCTCCAAGGTAAGGGAACAAATGTTCCATTACATTCAGGAGGCCTCCGTGACTACTACTACGATGCAGGATGCAGCATATGCTCTATTGGCACAGCTATGTCAGTGCTGGAAAGTTGGTTAGGATTGCACCCTAAGCTACTTGTGGGGTGGGGGAATGGGAGTCCATTAAAGCACGTGCTGTATTTCTGTGGTTGGTACTTGGAGGAATCCTAGAACTTTGAGCCATTCATTCATTCATTCAAGAATTTATTTAAATGTATTTAAACCTATTCATTTATTTAAAGTTATAATGTATGTATTTAAATTTAATAAATGTACTTCTAATGTATTTATTTAAATTTTATATTTAAATTTATTTACTTATTTTTTCAGCCCTCGACACCATGCCAGATATGTGATGCGGCCCTCTGGCTAAAACAGTCGGAGACCCCTGGGGTAAGGGAACCTTGGGGTTAGCCCCAGCAGCACTATATTGCTGGCACAAGCCCAAGTTGATTCATACAGGTGGAGCAGGCCTAGGTAGGGGGATATGATATGGCGCACACCAGTGCCACTGATCCCACCCAGATCAGTGGGTTGCAACACACAGTTTGGGAAGCAATGACATGGGGCTGACTTCTAGGCTGTTCACCATTTTACCCTGCAGTGTTCTATCCTAGAAGGCCCTGGGCCCACCAAGGATGATGCATGATGTTGTGAATTGCTTACGGGATTTGTCATACTTGTCTTTCTCAAATGTAAAAGCAGGCACAGAGTCGGGCCTATCTATGTGTGTGGCAGGGAAGGGACCATTACTAACGGTGCTTTGGGGGGCCCACCACCCAGTACCCTGAGGTAACAAGAGCAAGGCCAAGAAAGAGCAGCTCATACCTCATTGGCAAACATTTGCCTTGTGTCCACATGTGTCGGCCATCTCACATTCTGAGAGCCATTCATCCAAGGACAGCTGTTGCCGTCCACAGGGCTATTCTGTGGTGAACACTTTGTAAGCTGCAACGGCCAGTCCACATACGAGTGGTTTCCATGGCGGTCAGCCGACTGTTCGATCAAGTTGACAGACATCTTAACCCAGCACTAACATGGGTTAGCACCAGTGGTGTCATCCTCAAACGACGTTCCGGAACGCTAGGCGGGACTTACTGCCTGATTGGCTGCCCATCTGTGATGTGTCGCTGCCTGCCTGCCCGCCGCACAGGCACCCCTGGCTTCGGAGGGGGTGCCCGCTTGCCTGGGGGGCGTGCCGGGTGCCTGGGCAAGCAGCGGAGAGGTGCGCCAACCGGAGGGAGCCCGCACGGCGGGCGGGCAGGCAGGCAGCGACATGTCACAGACAGGCTGTCAATCAAGCGGTAAGTCCTGCCTAGCGTTCCAGAACTTCATTTGAGGATGACACCGCTGGTTAGCACCCCAGACTCAAAATGTCAGCAGCAGAAGCAGAGGCTGTAACAACAAAACAAAACAGTTCTGCAACAGCCTCACGCGTAAAAAAGGGACCCTTATGATAGAGTGGAATTTGCCACTTAATATTCAGCATTACTGTACTGTCCTCATGTACTGTACTCAATGCCGGCAGGTCTGAAAATACAACATTGAGGAAATGGCAAACCAGGGGCTCTGACTGACTTCAGAGGTGCTCCTGGCCTGAAAGTTCAAACCACATAATTCTATTAGCTTTCGAATGCTTCTTGTGCTTAATAGTCAGAGCTGCTTCACTAGATTTTACTGGGGAGCCAGTGCACTGTGGCATCAATCCCTCAGCGTGTTAGAAGCCAACTGGTGTTAAGTTTATTCTAAACCCCCTCAAAGGAGCGCCAATAAATCTGACTACCACTCAAATGTAAGTATCAGCTAGAGCAGCCAAGGGTGATGAAAATGGAGAGAGCCGGAGCCAACTTTAGTAACTGATTGATACTATGCCAAAACACCCTCAGACAAATTCATCCCCAGTGTAACTTCTTTGACTGCAATGGATTTATACCAGGGAAGAAATTTGCCCGACGTTGCTTCTGATTACAGGGGAATTTCAGTTCTAAAATCGGGGATAAAGTTGCTGACCCGAATGTAATGAAGAGACATGGACTGGCAGGGCTCAAATAAATGAAGATAGAAACTCATTGTATCGTGCTACCCTGAAAGTCAATTTGCCCTTGTGAAACTTTTACTTTAAAGAAAGGAGAGATGAAAAAATATTTTTGGGCACTCTCCAGATCTGCTCCACAAGCAGGAGATAGAGTGTGCATTTGCCGTGGCTGCAAACAATATTATTGAGATTAAATCACAGCAGAGAAAAGCAAATGTGTTGTTCTGGCTCAGCCTTGCAGAATCCCCGACGACAACAACAACGACAACAGCAAGAAGCGTTCAAAGCCGGGAGATAATACAACAGGGCAAAAGGAAGGCGGTGGGACAGCTTCTGTTGTGCTGAGGGAGGGGGGCAGATGGCGGAGGAGGCAGCCAGAAATTGTGAAGTGACATATTGTGAGAAATAATGGGGGAAGAACTCCGGAAGAAAGCAGCACAGTCAAAGAGAGTGGATGTGACAAGGACTGTGGTGCAGGACAAGATCTCAATGCTGTCTTTTGCCTCTCTATCTTTTGAGTCAAGATCTTCCAAATGTATAGATCTCCTGACCAAACTGGACCTCCACAAGTGTGGAGGGACAGGAATGAGAATGCGCTAATGGAGGGCTAGTGAATCTAAGCATGGATATCATTCATGCTCTCATCACTTGAGGAGTCTAGAATCTAGCCATTTGCAGCCTTTTATGGCTGCTGTCCCTTAGGTGCTCTTCAGGTTCCAGCCCCCACCCTGTTAACCCACAAGGATACAACATGAACAGATCAGCATAAAATCACTTATTACTGAGCACCCCAAAAACCTTCAAATGTGGCAGGGCTCCCCAAGGGACCCTTGTTGAGAATGGCTGGTGTGTCAACGATTGTGTGAACTGTCTCTATTGAAAAGGACTGTGCGCACAACCTAACCTGGAGTTAGGCCGGCACAGCTAGGCCAGCAAAGTTTGACCGGCACAAGGGACACCGTAAAGTATGTTTGGAACACTCTTGGAGTCAGAGAGGTCGGCACACAGACATGTCCCAACCTCCTTGACTTCAAGTGGTCCAAACACACTTTACGGTGCCCCTTGTGCCTGCCAAAATTTGCCTGCCTAATTGTGCTGGCCTAACTCCAGGCTAGGATTGTTCCCTGAGTTATTTATGTATTTAAGAGATTTATACCTCACCTTTCCTCTGCCAAGGCAGATGCCCAAGGCGGCTTACAATTATTGGAGAGGGGAAAAACAAAAAGTACAGTACACAAAAATAATAAAGCAATAAAATAAGCAATACAAATATAAATAAAACAGGGTACAAAGAAATTGATTGGAGGGGGCAAAACTATTTACAATGCAGGTTTTGCTGCAGAGTTACAAGAGACAGACATATCAACATTAAAACGCTGGACGAAACAGAAAAGTCTTGAGCCCATGCCAAAATGCCATGAGGGAGGAGGAAAATCTTAGCTCTTCCGGTAGGGAGTTCCCTAATTGCGGTGCCGCTACTGAGAAGGCTCGCCCACGTGCCGCCAATCCCCTAACTTGGGGAAAGATGGCACTTGCAGGAAGGACCCCTCAGATGACCTAAGAGGGAATGTAAGGATGAAGGTGGTCCCTTAGGTAACCTGGACCTGAACCGTTAAGGGCTTTAAAGGTCAAAACCAACACCTCGAATTGGGCTCGGAAACAAATGGGCTGCCAGTGTAGCCATTGAAGCAGTGCATTCGATGAAGAATTTACAGCAGAATGCAATGAAAGGAACAACACTGAAACTGCTGTTTAGCAGGGATGCCCTTGCCCTGGGGAGACTCCCCAGTGCACCTAAGGTGCGCTGAATATGGCGCAGGCCTGCTGGCCTCACCATTCCAGTGCAATTTAGGATTGCGCCCTCAGTTAGAAACCTGGACAAAGAAGCCACGCCCACCTCCGTATCAAGGATCTCAGGGAGGAGCCAAGAGACCTCTTAGCCACCACTCCACCAGTGGAATCCTGTTGGCTTTCGGGAGACTTTCTAATCAGGGAAAGTAAGAACAAAGCCTCGTCCATAAACACTAGGGTAGTGATGGCGAACCTATGACACGAGTGTCAAAGGTGACACACCACAATGTTTGGGGTGAGACACCAGCGTTCACCAACACCTGACAAAAACTGAGTTTATTTAACTCATTTTTTTATTTTTGTAATTATTTGAAGTTTCTGTATGTAATATGTAAAGGAAGGGGAGGATTGGAAACATGATTGGAATATATTTCTTCTTTAAATAAATGAATATAAAGAATTTTCTCTTCTGGTTGGGAGCAGGGGTTGACACACCAGCAGACTCAAGTTAAGCATTTTCCGAAGTTTTGACACACCGAGCCCAAAAGGTTCACCATCACTGCACTAGGGCAATGGTTCCCAACTTGGGAGTCAGGACCAGCAAGTGGGTCATGAGCTGATTTTCAGGGGGTCGCGAAGAGCCTGAGGTATCCAAAAAGCTGAGTACCACCATCTAAGGAGCTACATTTTGGCTTGGGAGAAAGGGAAGAGGCATCCTCATTAAACTACCACTTCCTCAATGCTTGAGGCTAAAAGGGAAATTAGCTTTGCTATGGGTTCGTCTTTGTGTGCACGTATAAGTGTGATGAAATCTTTTTGGGGTCTCTTTCCGAGAAGGCATGTCATGCCTTCCGTGAGCACAGGGGAAGAGGAACCTAAATACTCTAAAGATTATCTTGATCGGCAATGATATAGAGAAGCCACAATGCATTCTGTGCAATGTTGCTCTCAGTGCTAAGGGCGCAATCCTAAAGTAAGTTAGACCAGCATAAGCTAAGCCAGCAAAGTTTGGCCAGCACAAGGGACACCGTAAAGTATGTTTCGACCACTCTCGGAGTCAGAGAGGCCAGCACACAAACGTGAGCCATCCTCCGACCCCAAGAGTGGTCCGAACACGCTTTACAGTGCCTCTTGTGCTGGCCAAACTTTACAGGCTTAGCTTATGCCGGCCTAACTCCTATTTAGGATTGCGCTCCTAACTCAATCACTGAACTCAAAACTCAAACATTACTTAGGGCGCAATCCAATGCCCTTTGTTGGGCCGATGCAACGTGCTTGCGTCGGCCCAACATCACTAGTGGCATTGCGGGGGCACCAACCAGCACCCCTGCGTCAGCGCTACAGCTCTTGGGCTAACAGAAGCAGTAATATCGGCCCAAGGGAGTTGGCGCATAGTCGCACTGAGCCGCACCAGTTCTGGGAGGCGGGAGGGAGGGAGGAACTGGGTGGGGGTGGACAGGCCAGTAGGCGTGCTGGCTCGGGGAGGGGATTGGGGTTAGGATGTGGATGGTAGGCCACACCCAAGGCTCCGTCCCCAGGTCACACAGCCCTGCTTGGGCTGTGCGACTTCCTTGGATCTGCGCCTGCAATTTAGCAGGCACAGATTCAAGGAACCCTATGGGGACCCTGGGGCAAGAGTGCGAATGTGCCCTTGCCCCACAGAGACTCCTCAGCGTGCCGGCCTTGCCACTCCAGCACAACTTAGGTCTGCGCTCTGAGAGACAAAGAATTCCGAACATTCTAAAAAGGATGTGGAGTTATTTTGACTTTCAAAAAGTGTGATTTATTAAAAACAATGACTTTACTTCCTGCTTAATGATATCACTTCTGTTCCAGCCCTAGGTCTTAGAGGGGGTTTTGTATCTAAAAAGGGGGTTGGGAACCACGGCTCTTGGGAATAATAACAGGGCAAAGTTATGGTCTGTTTAACTGTTTGCACACTAACAAGACACTTTACAAACATTAAGGATTTTTATCTTTCCATTTGGGAGAAATAAGGTACTTGACCAGATTAAAAATCACAGCAAAACCCCTTTTCCAATGTTTTCTTTTAATGTTTCTAAAACATCAGTATCTTATTTACCCTCTTTTCTTGTTACATCACCCTTTGTTTTTATAGCTTCTGTTCTTAAATGGTCTAAAAAATCTTACTACGCAATCACTTTGCTTCATACTAACAGAGCATTAGGTAATACCCAAGAGTACCTCTTTTACCTGTTGGGGGAGGGGGATATGGCTAGGCCAACCTCTAAACCAGGGATGGGCAACATTCTTCAGCAGAAGGGTCAGGCATAGGGCATAGCAGTAGTAAGAATGCATACACTTTCAATACACATATGCAAACCTCCTGATAAGGCTAGAAAGCGAAGAAAACTGAGATGGGCATGGCATGGAGATATGCATGCCCAGACAGGTAATGATGCACAAAAAAAGCTGCTACCTTTGGTCTGCTTACACGGTAAGCCTTACAGAGACAGAATTACAAACTTGAATTCTTTTTTTTACAAAGGACCACCATGGGCCAGGTGGATATAACTTTTGGGAACTATGGGCCGGATGATTTCGGGTGATGGGTCATATGCAGGCCATAGGTTGACCACCCCTACTCTTAACTCTCAGTGCCAATGACAGTGGTAGCACCCAATGTGCATAAGGTGGTGGATGAGGGCAGTGGTGGGATTCAAATAAATTAACAACCGGTTCTATGACATCATAACCGGAGCCAAAAAAAACCCGAAGCCAGCCGAGGTAAGCGAGTGGGCGGGGCCAGGCCATTTAACAACCGGTTCTATAGAACCTGGGCGAACCCCCTGAATCCCACCACTGGATGAGGGGTCAATATGGGGCCTAAGCAGTCCCCCAATAACTTGGTGCCAGCAGTAACGCTTTTTCTCCTGTAATCAACCAATTAAAGTTAGGGCACAATCCTAACCAACTTTCAAGCAATGGCATAGTGGTGCCAATGGGGCATGTGCTGCATTCTACATTTGGAGGGCGGTCATGGAGGCCTCCTTAAGGTAAAGAAGTGTTTGTTGCCCTTATCCCAGTGCTGGAAGGTTGGTTAGGATTACGCCTTTAGTAGATGACATATTTTGGCACCCTCTCAAGAAATGTGTGGCACAAAGAGATATTTGGAAACACAGGTACCATCTAGGCCAGTGGTTCGCAAATACTTTAGCACAAGGACACCACTTTTTAGAATAACAATCTGTCTGGGACCCACCATGGCCGGAAGTGCTGTCATTGTGATGCCAGAGCCTACTGCTTTCCAGATAATGCAGCAGGGGTTATTTGCAGGGTTATTTCTCAGGACACAATCCTAAACTGAGTTAGGCCGGCATAAACTAAGCCAGCAAAGTTTGGCCAGCACAAGGGCCACCGTAAAGTATGTTTGGACCACTCTCGGAGTCAGAGGGGCCAGCACACAGACGTGAGCCATCCTTCCTAACTCCGAGAGTAGTCCAAACACGCTTTATGGTGGCCCTTGTGCTGGCCAAACATTGCTGGTTTAGTTTATGCCGGCCTAATTCCAGTTTAGGATTGCGCTGTCAGTTATTTTCCAATAGCAAAGTGAATCAGAAAGGGAAAAAAGCCTATTTACATCCTTTACACAAGCAAAACAACCACACAGTCCTCTTCCTTTCCCTCTTCCCCTATTTTTAATATGGCTGCTCTAGGTGCTTCGCAACCCACCTAAAATTGGATCGTGACCCACTGGTGGGTCCTGACACACAGTTTGGGAACCGCTGATCTAGGCTCAGCAGAGAGCCAGGAGAAGCTGCAGCTCCTTGTAGAGCACACACCCGGCAAAGTACGGTTTGCTGCCACGTAATCTCTGAAATGGCCCCCAGATCCTCTTCACTGTCTGAAGCAGCAACAACACAATCCTTAGAGCTTTCTTCTAGTGTCTGTCCTTAGAAATCTAATTGCTTCTTGGCTGGTAAGATAGTGAAGGAGGGGAGGGGGAAAGATAGAGCTCTCTATTCCCTGAACAAGAACAATCTGTTCAAGAAAAGTTTAAAAACTTTCCTAGAACTAATCTGATGGCCATTGAACATCATAAAGACTTTCCTCAGAGGCAGTGACACACTGAATGGGTTTACATTGTGCTGTAAAGTATTCATAACGATAGGTGACAGCCACAGTAGATCAAAGTAATGAAATTAAGCAGAGGTATCATAACTAACGTTACCGTTTATATACCACTATAAATGAAACTGGTTGTGATTTATCCATGATGTGAGTGCCATTACACCATCAGCATTATCATCACAATGTCAGGGGACATGCTATGCGATTCATCCATGAAATATTTAAGAAATATTGTGTTTTAGGCTGGAAACACTTGTGAGCCTTGATGGAGAGAATGGGGCGAGACAAAATCTTGTCCAAGGGTTTACATAGTCCTTGGCATGAGACTTGTTCATAGGAGCCTCCGGCCTTATAGTGCCTCAAACCCAATGTCCATCTCCGTCAGGGTTGAGATTAGCAGTGGCTTTCCAGGGTTTCAGAAAGGAATTTGTGGTTGTTGCCCTTGTTGCAGGTGCAACGAATTAAACTTGGGACCTTTGGCATGCAAACTATGGCCTGACACTGAGTCACAGCTCTTCCTTCTCTTTTATATACACTGTAAGGAGCTGCAGCCAGTCACGGCTCCCTGGTGGAGCTCATTTATAACCCGAGTTGTTGTATGCATTGTATGTCTAAAGGCACACTGAAGACATTGACTATGTCTGTGTAAAGAGCAAGAGAAGGCTAGGCCATGGTCTGACTCCATTTTGTTTAAAAAAAAAAAAGAGCTAAAGCTGTTAAGGTGCCAGCTGGTGATAATCAGCTCATTTCCTGAGGTAATTTCTCAGGAAGTATAATTTCCTATTTGCTTTGTTTTCTGCAGAATGGTGTGAGGTCATAGCTAGGGTTAGGAAGGAAGTACCTAATCAGGAAGTTTCCATCCAGCTAGTGCTGCAATTAAGAAGATTCCGCACAGCTGATACCCCTCACTTAGAATTAGTGTTTTGTTTACATAACCTTTTCTGAACAGGATGGAACCTCCGAACATCAGGGTCTGACATTTATCCTGATTGGATAATTAATTATACTAGAGGGGATATAAAGATACCCAGTTTAGCGGGGTACAGACACACACCCCTTCAGACCTTCAGGATACCACCACCAGATCTTCATCATACCATCAAGACCATCAGAACATCAGAGACCTTCAGATCTTAAAACCTTCAGATCACCTTCTCCATGTCAGTTCAAGATGGCCCAGCCTGGACCTGCTGCCTGCTTGGACTTGAGAGCAAGGTGAACCTGCAAGGCTAACTACCTTGCAGGTACTAGGGCCTAGTCTAGAGTTAGACATATAGTTGTTATTTTGAAGTGTATCTTGGTTAAGTCTCTGTTAGTTCTTTTAAACCTTTCCTAGTTTTGTAACTGTTTTCTTAATAAATCATAGTTAATATATAAAGCTTTGTTTGTGATTATTTGGAACCAGACTAAATTCAGTTTTGTTCCTTTGGCATGCTTATCAGTTAAGTTAAGCTTTATAGCTTTGGATAGGTCCCTGTAGTTGGGGCTAGTTTAGCCTGTGGACTTTTTAAGATTTAAGAATCTGTTCATTCTTCTGTTTGATGCTATAACTCTTAGCTGTGGTCCCAGACTGGTAGCAGAGGCTGTGGGCCTTGTTGCCTTGGCTTGTAAGCACTTAAGGCAGTGGTGGAATCTAAAATGGGGGGGATCCGGAATGCTGGGTGGGACTAACCTGTGAGTGGAACGCTACTCCAGCCTAGCTTCGCCCACACGCCGCCATTCGCCCGGCTCCATGGTGGCTGCGGCACTGCAAAGCGTCCATGGCCTCGGAGGGGGTGCCTGCTCACCGGGGGGGGACGGGTAGGGTGTGTGTCGGGTGCCATGGGCGAGCGGCGGTGGGGCGCGTCCACAGAGGGCAGCTCACGCGGCAGGCAGGAAGGCGGCGGACCCGAACGGACAGGCTGCCACTCAAGGTTAGTCCCGCCCAGTGTTCCGGATCCTCCCGTTTTAGATTCCACCACTGACTTAAGGACACACTCTACTGAACGTTCACAACTCATATGGGTCCTGGGCTTGTTATAGGGCTTATGAGCCTGTGAATTACAGTCTGTATCAATGAAAAAGTGTGGTGTGACCTGAAACAGAGAGGTTTGATGGGAAGCCCAATTCTAACCACTGCTGGAATAGGCAGGCTAGTAGGCCTGCACTATCTAGTTCTCGTTATGCAGCAGCTGAAGGCCACCTTGGGGTAAACGGATATTTTCCCGTTTGCTAGAGATCAGGGAAGGTCCATGGAGTAGGCTGCAGGCCTTCCCCAGCCTCAGAAGGCCTCTTGGACATCTGGGAGGTGTTCTGAGGTTGATGTTGGAGTTCCAGTCCCATGTTTAGTTTATGTTGCCTTTCAATTGATTTATCAGTACAAATAATATAAACAAAACTGCCCTGATTCCTTTAGGATGATTGTGACAAAGGGGTGTGTGCGTGTGCGCGCACATGTGTGCCTGTGTGTGTGAGTGAGTGAGTGAGTGAGTGAGTGAGTGAGTGAGTGAGAGAAATTATCCTGCGCCAGTGTGTGTTGATTTCCACAGCTACCATGCTTTGACAATCCAGCAGAACTCGTTTTTGGAAAGGTATTCATTAGCAGAGGGACTCAATGGCTAAATTCCAATAGAGAAGTATTCAAATTTTGTTTGTCTAACAAGTATTGGCTATGGTATCTGTCGTGCATTCCTTCAGATGAACTCATTTCCACACTGCATGGAGATGGCTAAAGTCGATGCATGTCGAGAAAAAAAAACAGATCACTCTCGGAAGCATTGAATTACAAAATAATAGAATGCTTAGGAGGCATGCAAACAATATGCATTTATAGCCCTAAATCATCTACAATAAAGTCTTTGACATGGCCAAGTTGGTAATTAGTCATACCATGAGACTACAAATTGTTCCCTCTCCACATGAAATCATGGAGGACAATGGTTTGTCATCTCTGGTTTACCTCTGGCTTCATAGTGCAGATCTTGGGGTGATTCTCACCTATTAGTGTTGAGTGTCTTGACAGAAGGCCAAAGAAACCAGAAGGAATGCCAAAAATAATACACTTTTAACAACCCATCAAGAGCATCACATTTCTGTTGCCAGCTCCATTTCACGCCTCACCATGAAACCTTTTAGCTGTAATAGATTTACTGGTAAAGTTTTCTTTGTTTGGCTATGAAAAGGTTCCTCAATGCATAAAACAGAAGGGTCACTCTGATAGAGGCAGACCCTCCCGTGTTGAATGCTGCTTGGACTCGGTCATTAACTGTGAGCAGCCCTGCTAATTAAAGATTGCCAATATATAATTATTAGCTGAGGAACCCCATCCTGATGTTACACTTAAACAAAGACAGTGTAAGGATCCAAGAACAGAAATCCTTTTCATTAGAAGGGAGACAAAATAATTAGTGACTCACAAAACATTTGCAGAAGTGTCCATTCTTGCATGCCTGGCCACAAAAGAAGAAAGACCTTTACTTCCCATCCCCCAGGAACAAAACCAAAACATTGTGAGCTCTAAGAAGGAAAATAGGTTTGAAAGCAGGCATTCATTAAAAATTATGGGTTAATTTATGAGAGAGAGCTAAAAAGCACATCTTCCTCATTGTTGGTAAAACAACAGGCAGGCAGATCCTAACTGAACTGGCTGTGCCACAATGGCTGCTGCTGTATCCCATGCGGGAAACAAGGCTGCTGGTGGTCTCCCCAAGGTAAGGGGTTTTGTCCCAACAGCCACTGTGGGGCTACTCAGTCATGCACCAGCAAAATAGCTGGTGCTGGAAAGTGTAGACCTGTGATAACAGAGAAGGCCTTAGAGGGGGGATAGGATCCAGCGGGAGTCTCTGCAGCATCTCTGCCCCTCCCAGTCCGCCCACCCCCACCCTGCATCACCTTCCCCCTCCTTGTTTTGCCTCCTTTCTGCCCTCCCTCTCCCTGCCCCTCTTTTTCCATGCAGCTCGGCAGTGAACGTACCCCCATCAGTGCTCAGTGCCTCGGTGTCGGCAAATGCCTCCTCTTGGCTGCTGCAAACTGCTTTCTGGTACTTTTGTGATGGCCACTGCCAGAGGCTGGCACTTAGGTCCTGGTGGATTGGGCCATAAAGCTGCAATCCGTGGCGTGCTTATTTGGGAGTAGGCCCTACTGAACTCACTGGAACTTACTTCTGAATCGATATGCATAAGATTGCACTGTAAGAGTCTTGCAGCATCTTAAAAACAATCCAATTCATTTCAGGATTAGCTTTCACGGACTAGTCTGCTTCATCAGGAGCATCAGATGCAGTGGACTGCAGTCCATAAAAGCTTATGCTGAAATAAACAGGTTTGAGTTTAAGATGCTACAAGACTTTTTGTTGCAGTAGACTATCATGCTTCCCTTTGTGTGAAAACTTTTCTGTGAGACCTTCTGAAAAGCACGTGTCTAGCAAAAAGCATGAAAACTGTGGCTTCTCATCACATGCACACGCAGTTACACTGCAATCGTCACGTTATTTTCTACATGTCGTTTTCACACTGGAAAATCATAACATCTGAAGCTATCCTAAGGCTGTGATGTACACTTCCTTGGAAATAGGTACACTTCCTTGGAAATTACATGGATTTCAATAGCCCTTCTGTCAACATAATGGTTTCAGATTAGTGCACCTCTGCAGATCAATTATGTATCACATTCGCCCCAGTTTGTAGATTCAAAATTAGTGGTGACTCCCATTGCTATCACCACCACCACCACCGAAAAGAGGTGCCCTGCAGTGCATTCACCTGTGAGTGTAACAGGGGGGGGGTCCAGGCATTGAACAGTAAATTCTAAGAACTCATAACCTGATATTGTTCCACTTTTCTTTGCCCATACACAAACAGAACACATTCCAAGAAGGACTTCTACTGAAACGGGTGGGACTTAAGCTAGAACTGTTTCTGATGTTTTCATGGATTGGTCCTGGTATTGAATTGCCTTGAATCACAGAACTTTGGTTAATTGTACAAAGGCAGCTAGATAAAGTCAGCAGAAGCCCCGCTTTCAGGTGGGTCAGCTCAGAACAGCTCCCTGACACGATCATGACAAACTTCCAGTTATGCAACTGGACATTGGGCCATGATCACTACACAGAGCCATTCTGAGACACAGGCTGACCCACAGAGAGGACCAAGTTCCTTCTACACTTTCCAGAGGACCACTGCGACGCCCTGGTAAGTGGGAACCCCACTGTTTTTCTCAGCAGCAGCATGATATTGGAAGTGCTGTGGTCACCGAATCGCCATCCCTGCCCTTCACCACTCCCTGAAGAGGGAAAGCAGTGGTTCCAGTTGCCCTGGGGGGTGCAACCCCCAGGTTGGGAACCACTGATCTAAGGTATGTCTCAAGTTTCTAGTCCATCAGAGCCTAGGTCGAGTTGGGCTCCAGGGGGAGCACACAGGCCCAATTGACATTGGACTGAAATTGTTCTCCAGTTCTTTCATATGCACTTTTTCATCTAGGCTTGCCTTTTTAAGAAACAGAAGCAGGAATATCAACAGGCAGGAATAGCAGCTCCTATCTTCCAGAACAAAATATACCTCTTTCAGGCAAATTACATAGGATACACATGATGAGGAGTGACTCTACCCTTCAGAACAGGCCCTATGAGAGGGTCTATGTGCCAGGAGTAAATTGTACCTGGGCCTAGGATCAAAAAGGGGGACCAGGAGTCAAAGGGGGGAAGATGGAAATGTTGTAGGATCATAAAATGTTTCCATGTTGTGTGAAGACGAGCATTCACATTTTGAGTAAGCCGACATCGCCGGCCCTGTAGTGCCCACGCAGCGCCTCCCTCGCGTTGACCGAAGCCGGCCAGCACGAGGCGCCATGACAGCACACCTTGGGAATTGTGGGAGGAGGGGGGAATGTGGGCGGGAGGAGGGCGGGATATGGGTGGATCATGCATTCGGCCGTAAGGCTGAATCCTAGGCCCATTCAAGAGGCCGCATGGTCCCAATTTGGGCCACACGGTCTCTTCGGATCTGCACCCGCTTTTTAGTGGGCGCAGATCCAAGCAGCGCATAGGGGAGCGCATGCTCCCTTGCCGCGGGAGGCTTCAGCCTCCCCCCTCCAGCATTGGATATGGTGCTGGCCAGCTGGCCTTGCTATTCTGGCACAGGGTAGGATTGCGCCCTAAATTGGGGGTTCACTTTACTACCAACTTTATTTATTATTAATTTACTAGCTTTTTGTTACCCGGCGTTGCCCGGGTGTTTATATCTCCCATCCCTGTCCCATCCCTGACCCATCTCCCAATTGTGGGCGTTTTTGACCATTTTCACCTGGGGACCCCCGTGCACCCCCACCCCCGGGGGCACTGGGGGGGCCTGACCCCCACAGTGTTTGTTGCCAGGCCGCAAGGCATACGCATGCCAAGTCTGGCGCCAATTCCTCCAGGCTTCACAGTGGGGCATGGTGGACATCTCGTTTCGCACCACTTCCCGTCCCCCACATTGGGGGGTGCGGACCCGAACTCCCACAGCGTCGCTGCTCGCCTCGGTGAGCCCAGAAACTACAGAACTGAGTACGATTTCGTCCATTTTCGGCCATGTCCACGTGGGGGCCCTGGCCCCCCCGGGGCACTAGGGAGGCCTGACCCCCAGAGTGTCTGTTGCCAGGCTGGAAGGTACACGCATGGCGAGTTTGGGGCACATCACTCCAGGCGTTCCAGCAGGGCATGGCAGATAGTGTGTCTTGCACCCCTTCCCGCACCCCATGCCGAGGGGGGGTGAACCCGGACTCCGACGGTGTCAGGAGCATCGCCGCTCGCTCCAGCAACCCCGGAAACTATGGATGCGACGCCGACTTTGGCCGTTTTTGACCATTTTCACTTGGGCCCCCCGCGCACCCCCACCCCCGGGGGCGCTATGGGGGTCTAACCCCCGAAGTGTGTGTCATCAGGCCACAAGGTCTACGCGTGCCGAGTTTCATGTCGTTTGGTCCAGGCGTTCCAGGAGGGCATGGCGGATGTTGTGTCTTGCACCCCTTCCTGCCCCCCACGCCGAGGGGGGGTGACCCTGAACTCGGACAGCGTCGGGACCGTCGCCACTCGTCCCGGCGACCCTGGAAACTATGGATTCGACACCGAGTTTGGCCATTTTCGATCATTTTCACGCGGGGACCCCCACGCCCCCCTGGGGGTGCCAAGGGGGCCCGACCCCCGCAGTGTTTGTGGCCAGGCCACAAGGTGTATGCGTGCCAAGTTTCGTGTCACTCGGTCCAGGCGTTCCAGCAGGGCACGGCGGCTGTTGTGTCTGGCACCCCTTCCTGCCCTCCACGCCGAGGGGGGTGAACCTGAACTCGCACAGCGTCGGGAGCGTCGCCACTCGTCCCGGCGACCCCGGAAACTATGGATTTGACACAGATATTGGCCATGTTCGACCGTTTTCAAGTGGGGACCCCCATGTACCCCCACCCCCCGGGGGCGCTGGGGGGGGGCCCAACCCTGCAGTGTTTGTGGCCAGGGTGCTAGGCTTCCGCATGCCGGGTTTGGTGCCAATCGGGCCAGGCGTTCCAGCAGGGTATGGGGGACGCTGTGTTTTGCACCCCTTCTTGCCCCCCACGTGGGGGGGGCAAACCCAGACGTCAACTGCACCGGGAGCGTCACCACTCATCTCGGCGACCCCGAAAACTGTGGATTTGACTCCAAGTTTGGCCGTTTGTGACCGTTCTCACGTTGGGCCCCCCACGTACCCCCACCCCCAGGGGCGGTAGGGGGGCCCGACCCCCGCAGTATTTGCGGCCAGGCTGCTAGGCTTCCACATGCCCAGTTTGGTGCCAATCGGTCCAGGCGTTCCAGCAGGGCATGGCGGACGCTGTGTTTCGCACCCCTTTTTGCCCCCCACGTCGGGGGGGGCTGAACCCGGACTCCAACGGCATCGGGAGGGTCACCACTCATCTCAGCGACCCCGAAAACTACAGATTCGATGCCGCTTTCGGACGTTTCCGACGATGTTCACGCGAAGACCCCTGCGTACCCCCACCCCCGGGGGCGCTAGGGGGGTCTGACCCCCGCAGTGATTCCTTCCAGGCTGCAAGGTACGTGTGTGCCAAGTTTCGTGGCTGTGGGTCAAGGCACGGAGACGCCTATAAATAACATACATACCCACATACACACACACATACACACACACACACACACACACACACACACACATACATACCCACATCCATTTTTATATAGATAGATTGTATTTTTATTACCTTTTTCAAGGTAATAAAAAAATTTTCAAATGGGGTTTTTACAATTATTGTTTTATGTACCAATTCACAGAACCCTCAATTTCTCCAGATGTTTCCTTTTCAGCGTGTGGTCATCATCCTGGCTGCACTTTTGCACCTTCCAAGGCTTCACAGGTAGCCACAGATCATGCTTTGGCCAGTTCTCAAGATTTTATCAGTCTCTTGTCAGCTGACCTCCTCCGCATTCCACACTGAGCTCAGTGACTTGTCAGTGACTTCTGGTCTCCCATCCAAGGCTGATCCTGCTTAGCATCTTCAGGCAGGGCAACAGCTCAACCTCCAGACCATGCTTTCTTAGAAAAAGGTATAACATTTTAATATATTGCTAATAATTGTTTGCCTATAATTTTGCTTGAATTTTGCAATCAAAATAACTCTAAAGTCTAGGAAATTCAATCTGATCGTACCAGTTCTGTTAGTGTCCTTCAGGAAGCACAATGCAAGAAGCTGACCACAAAGCACTGATTGGGTGGGAAAGGGTGGCTCAAGTTCCTGCCACTTTGACACCAGCTAGTTTCATAGTGGCCTGTTCAATAAAGGTCTAAGGATGAGGGAAGAAGATTTGGAAAAAGTCCAGAGACTTTTATGGCTGTTGCCCTCTCCCGACCTGTTTTACCTCCTCCCTATCTCCATCCCACTTGCCCCCATTGCCCCCATGCTTCTCCCTTTGGGAATGGGCCCAAAAGAAACTGCACCCCTTGTTAAAATCCTACTCAGAGGCCCTGCTCTGCATGAAACTGAAGAGCCATGACAACAGCCAGCCAAGCTTCCTAGCTCAAATGCTTGCTTCAAAATAGAAAATGTGGCACCTGAGTAAGCCAAGCCCTTGACTTAGTTCTGCAGATGTGAGCCAGTGACCTTAAACACTGGTGCTAATAAAGGAACTTCATATTGAAGCTGAGAGTTTTAATAACAGAGTGCTTCTATAAAAGGAAATTTTTGGCATTCCAATCTGTCAGCCAAAGACACAAGGGAAGGGATAGAGAAGTTAAACTTCCAAAGAAAACTTGAGAAAACATAACATGCAATTTATTAATTATTATTATTAAGAATAAGAATTCAGTCAGATCTCTTTATATGCAAACTCGCTTTTTGCTATTTCGCTTATCTGCAAGGGGCAGAAATGCTATTTACCTCATTATCCGCGCCTCTGTCCTCTTTATCCACTTTGCAAAGATCTTCCAAAGGCTACAGGGACCTTCAGAATGGCACTTGCGACCAGCACCGCCCCCTTTAAAATGTCTGGCAGAATAGGGTAACCAAATACAAACTGGGATAGCATGCCTATAGCTTTAACCATTGTATAGAAGAGGGAATATGGGCACATGCAGCTCATCCTGGAAGGGTTTCAAAAGCTGCACCTGCCCAAATTCCCTCCTATACAATTGTTA
This sequence comes from Lerista edwardsae, assembly GCA_029204185.1. Classification (NCBI taxonomy): domain Eukaryota; kingdom Metazoa; phylum Chordata; class Lepidosauria; order Squamata; family Scincidae; genus Lerista; species Lerista edwardsae. Next base: position 6,142,895 of record JAJKFI010000001.1, read on the forward strand.
AAGGTATATAATAGGCTCTGTCCCAGTTTGAATCTGGTAACCCTAGGCAGAAGCATCTGCCAGCCATGCTTAAGGGGTCCATGCTGGTCGCACTCTGCAGCCTCTGGAAGGTCTCTACAGCACTCAGAGATCTTTTGGCACTTCCTGCTACACTCTGCTGGCTTTCTGAAGGCCTCTGCTGGCAGATAAGATAACCTTTGCATCTAACCCCACTGATCCTATAGGATCAATGGTTCCTTAGCTGCAAATTGGCTATCTATGAGGATTTGCAGGAAACTAACCCTAATGGACAGTTGCATTCCTACAGGGGGAGGGAAATGTTAAGTTTTGCAGGAACCTGAGCTCCTGTGTAACATGACCCCTCCCAAAACCATTCATGGTTGAGAACAAAGGTTCTGAGCCAGCTCTTTGGACCACGAATGGCTCTGGAGGTGGCAAGGAGGGGCAGTCTTACACAGGAGCTTATGATTCAGCAATACTTTGTGTTTTGTTCCCCCTAGGAACGCCTCTGCTAGCAGATAATGAGGAGTGACTGTATTTGTATACTGCTTTTCAACAAAAAGTTAATACAGCTTTTTCCAGAGAAAATATTATCTTGGGGCTCCTTGTCCCCAAAGGGCTTACAATCTAATTTTTAAAATATGTTTTAAGCATGTAGATTTTACAGAGAGAGAGAGAGAGAGAGAGAGAGAGAGAGAGAGAGAGAGAGATGGTCTGACTCAGTGATGTCATTCAGGGGGAACGGACCAGAACGGGCGTTCCGGATCCTAACGGGCTCCGTGGCTGGTTCCGGGTTCCTGACAAGTGCCAATCAAAAGTGAGTTCCTGTTCCTAAATCATTTGAATGACACCACTGGTCTGACTCCAAGACTTCATTCATCAGTATTATATAGCATGTTCCCGTTTCTAGCGTTAAATAATCCAAGGCATGCTAGGAAATGTAAAACATTTCAATAATCCTTAACAGGCCACTTTACCTTGAAAACCTACAGCAAGTGTAATATAGAGTTGAAATGATCTGCTGGGAGTATGTGCCTATTTGTAAAAAATGTGGAGAAAGGAAACAGCCCTTTATGTAGCACATGATTTTTTTAAAAAAGGAGAGATACTTACTTTCACAAGAACCAACTCCTTACAAGCACAGAGGAAAAAAGAAGATTTGGCAGTAAGTGCATTGGGGTTCACACATCTGAAAGAATGGCACATAAAACGAAACACAAGCAGGAATTTAAAAAGAACAGCATTTAATTAATTGGGTAAGAGACATTTCCGAGCTTCAGACCATCAAACGGACTTCATTTTGAGCTTGTGCTTCAAATTACCTGAGAGACTTATCTACTGAAGGCAGACCTAATCGGAACAAATGGTAAAAGCTCTCAGGGCTTCAAAAGCTGATATGCAAAGATGGCTGGAATTCAAATGTTAGCCACTGCCGAGTAATGCACAAAGCTTTCAAAATACAGTACAAATTAATCCATTTACTGTGTTTCAGATAATCAAAGTAGCATGGGTTTTGGCCTTTCATGAAATGTCCCTAAAATGCCACCTTAGAGAGAGAGAGAGAGAGAGAGAGAGAGAGAGAGAGAGAGAGAGAGAGAGAGAGAGAGAACCTTACCCAAAGCAGAGATGCTCCAAAGACTACGGCCATTTTGGAGAAGGATATCATTGGTTTTTCTTCCACCTCTGTTTATTTTTCTTACAAAACGACATTTTCAAAGGCTGTAACCCTATACACATATACATGGGAGTAGATTTCCATTAAACTCAGTAGGTCTTACTTCTAAGTAGACATACACAGGCTTGCATTGTTAGGGCCCAAGCCTATTTATGTCTAAGAAGTAAATCCCATTATATTCAGTGGGGCTTACTCCCAGCGTAAGTAAGATTTCAGCGTAAATTAGAAAAAAACTTCCTCCCATTTAACCAACTGGTTCCCAGTTAGAGAGCAAATAAATCCTCCAGCTTGTAGTACTTGGCCATCACTTCAAAGAGGCAATAACATCTTTTAATATAAGTGTGTGTGTGTGTGTGTGTGTGTGTGTGTGTGTGTGTGTGTGTGTTCCCATATGTCTGAGAAAGAGCACAACAGAATGGTTGAGTGGGTGTCAAAGGTTTAAATCTATATAGACACAGTCATGTATCAAATATCAACAAAGTAGTTTTATTGTCAGAATGCCAAAATCACATTGCATTAAAACATAAAGGAAAAGATATTACAAAATCTGGCTAAAAAGTCAAGTTTCTTTATCTCATAGTATAGTAGTACACACACACACACACACTGTACCTCACAATGCTATGTATATCTCAGAAGTAAATCCCACTGAGTTCAATGGGACTTACTTCTAAGTAAGTGTACACAGGATTGCAGCTTTGATTACCTATGGCCCAATTTTATCCCCCGCCAGTTTACACTAAGCAGCAGAGCTACCAGAGTGTGCTCTGCATGCAATGGCGTGGGGACGACACCAGATGGCCCATTGACTGGGCCAGCAATGAGTTTCTGTGGACCTGTATTTTGCTGGCGTACATCCAAAGCAAGTCATGTCTGGGCAAGGAAAGGGGCATAAGTTTTCAGCATGCACAACTGCCGCTGAGACCCTCCCTTTCTCACCCCCCTGTCCGTCCATGGTCCTCCCTCAAACTACCCATCTTACCTGCTCTAGTGCGGCTGGGGTGGGCCTCTGGCAGACACATGGAACCATCAGCTGTTTATGCCAGCAGCTCTGGAGCACCCAAAGACGTCACACCTTTTGTGTTGTGCAGAACTTATGGCAGGGGGTGCCAAGTTCTGCTGCCTTACACCCAGGACAGGATTGGGCTGCCAATCTATGTACCCCACCCTGAGATCCAGTAGACATAGTGAAGTATAAATATGAGAAATGAATGAATTTCAGTGGGTCCAAGTTACACTGAGTACATTCTCCCTAGGATTGCCTAAGGGCACAATCCTAACCTGGAGTTAGGCGGGCACAGTTAGGCCAGCAAAGTTTGGCTGGCACAAGGGACACTGTAAAGTGTGTTTGGACCACTCTGGGAGACAGGGAGGATGACGTACATCTTCATCTCCAGATAAATTCATCCTTTTGCTTGCATGGGGCAGGGGAGGTGGAGAGAAAAGAGGAAGAAAGAACTGAACTTCCTGGCAGACTAGAATACCATTAATTGAGAAAACCCTCAGGAACTGGGCAGAAGCTGTCCTCTGACAACATGGTAATCAATACTGTATCTTAAGAGGCAAGCATGTGAAATCAAATTGGGGAGAGTTATGCTAGTAAAGTGTTCGTGCCAGTGAAGAGTAATTTGAACTTCAGTATTGAGAGAGGAGATAGAACTTAGAAGGATTTAGGAATTAAGAAATTTCTTTGGCAGCCCCATCCTGTTGGGCTTGTCCGCTGCAAGAATTAGCACTTTGGCAGCAGAGACTGCCTTGCAGCAGTTGTAAAAGCCACCTGGTCTACCATAGTAGGATTGGGGGGGGGTTGCTACGTTTTTCAGGCTCCTGAATGCCTGTGTAAAGCGGCCTCTTCCCTTCACTTTCAGAGACATTTGAGGTTGCTAAAGCAAAGTGGAGGTGTCTTCTCCACTTTGCTTTTGCAGCTGTGAATGGCTTGCAAGTGAGGGGGAAGGACTGCTTTACACAGGCATTCAGGAGCCTGAAAAAAACTTAGCGTTCCCCACCCCATCTGGAATGCCACTGATCTAGCATCCCGTTTCTGATGTGGGCCAGCCAAATGCCTGTATACACTCAAAAGCAAGTGATAGAGATAATGAGATGTTTGTCCTCAGCAAGTGGTGTTCAGAGGCGTATTACCACTGGGGGTGGTGGTGATGAGGTTATTTAGCTAACAGTCTTTGATAGACCTATCCTTCATGACATTATCTAATCCTATGAGAAGAAACACAGTCCCCAGATTCCCTAAGTGTATCAGACCTGAGGGGTCTTGGCTAAGAAAACATATAAACACTGTTTGAACCACTGGACCACACTGTTCTGGATCTGTTTCACCAAATGTACCATTAGACTCCCCTCAGTATGGCAGAACATGGGGTTGGTTGCACGGGTGCCAGGGTGATGACCTCAGTCGCTGCACTACCATGGCATTCTAGACGTTTTGCTGCACTGGTGGACCAACATAATCCATGATATTGCAAAGAAGAGTAGAACACTGAACTAAATCCTATCTGTTTTTTACCCTGTGTGGGATTGGACCATTGAGGGCACAATCCTAACCTGGAGTTAGGCGGGCACAGGTAGGCCAGCAAAGTTCGGCCGGCACAAGGACCACCATAAAGTATGTTTGGACCACTCTCTGAGTCAGAGAGGCCAGCACACAGGCATGCGCCATCCTCCCTGACTCCGAAAATGGTCCAGACACACTTTATGGTGGCCCTTGTGCCGGCCAAACTTTGCTGCCTTAACTGTGCCAGCCTAACTCCAGGTTAGGATTGCGCCCTAATACACTTCAGGACAATTATGAGATGGTGTCCTTCAGTGTCCTGCCTAATTGAATTCATGGTACATCTCCGATTTCGACAGGATATTCTCATTAATAATAATTAATAATTACTAGCACATCTTGGTTAAGTGCTTGCATTTTAAGACCAACAAATTACATTTATCTTATCTGGCCTAAATGCTAGGCATTACTGAGTTTATTGCTTTCTCCTGGCTTATCAAATAATCCCAGAGAGCATACTGCTCCACAGTCATTTATTGTGAAATATGTCATTTTAAAAGCCTAATTTGTTTCAGGGCTGGTTCGGATGATAGTTTATCCTGCAAACAAGCTCCATGCAATAAGGGACATGTGACACATGCTCACATAACATGCATGTTCTGGTTTGTCTGAACTGACTTTGTACGTATGCTGATAAAGCTACAATAACATAGGTTTGACAACCCATCACAAAAGTGATTTACAGAAATGCCCTGAATTCCCTTAGATGCATGGAGTGGACTAGGTGCATAAGAGCGCAATCCTAACCTGGAGTTAGGGAAGCCCAGTTAGGCCAGCAAAGTTTGGCCAGCACAAGGGATACCGAAAAGTATGTTTGGACGACTCTGAGTCAACGAGGCCAGCACACAGATGTTGTTCTGCCAGGAACTCCCTGCTGGGCCTCCCTGAGGCCCACACTAGTCTGACTGGCTTCCCCTTTAAGCAGCCTCAGAGGTAGGCTAGAGGGAGGAGGTTCCTTCACCTCTCCTCCTCTCTTCCAGCAGCCTTACTTGGATTCACCAGCTGGCCACCCTCCTCCAGACTGCCCTCATCACTGGCCAAATACCCTCTTGGTCCACCTCTTCCTCCCAGCCAGGCTGTGCCAAATTCCCTTCCTGAAACCTTATGTCCACACTAGGCTAATCAGCTTCCCTTATATCCTCAAACACTCAAAACAACACCCTAGGTCCAACTTGGCACCACAAAAACCCATCACCGAATAATAGGTAGTCAGCTTACCTGCTCGGCCACACTGGTCCTCCTGCTTCCTCCAGTTAGTGGGTCCAGGGGTGTGACAGCCACACAACAATTCCCCAACGAAGGCACCACAAGACCCCACTCACAGTTCCAATAACCAAGTAGCTAGGCTGTCCATCCATCCTGCTAACTGGGCAAGAGGCACTTTTTCTAGTGGTGTTCCTCTTATATTTAGCAGGGGAGAGTAATTGTCCCTCTTCACCCCTGCACAGTCTTTCTAGTGGCTGTTGCTGGTGGTCTGCCTTTTTCTTAGATTGTGAGCCCTTTGGGACTAGGAGCTATTTAACTTTATTATTATTACTATTTACCTGTAAACCGCTTTGTGAACGTCGTGTTGAAAAGTGGTATATAAGTACCCATTGATTGATTGATTGATTGATTGATTGATTGATTGATTGATTGATTGAACAGTCCTTCAGTCAGTCCAGCGATCCATCAGTCAGTCCACTCAGCCATTTTCCTTCCTTCCTACACCTGCCATGTGCCAACTTACTGCTGCTGCTGCCTCCAACTTTATACTGAGGCAGGCCAATCGGTGTCTGTTGCTGGGCAGGCATCAGCCACACCCACCTGCACCTGTGCTAATCACCCTTCCTAGCCAGGGCCCTCATCAGCCTACCTAGGCTGCAGCAGTGTTCCTGCTGTAGGAGTTCTGGTATTAACCCCGTACTTCCTGGCTTATTTGGACAAGGGGCCACTGCTGATACCGTTCCCTATTTCCCCGGGGTATCTCTTGCCTTTTCCAATATAGATGTGCACCATCCTCCCTGACTTTGAGAGTGGCCCAAATGTGCTTTACAGTGTCCCTTGTGCCAGCCAAACATTGCTCCATGTTAGGATTGTGCACTGAGTGTTCATGAGGCATAGAAACCTCAGATGACCAGACTAAACCACATATTGGGTATACATTCAAACAACTTACATCAGTTCACAGTCTGAAATGGATGTTTTTGTGTTCCTGTTCTTGAATTGGAAATGGAACTTTAGTTCTCCGGATTAGAGAAGCAGCACGAAAAGCTCCCAGCTCTTCAGTCTCAAGGAGTCTATTTTGTCTCTCATCGCCGCTTTTCAAGATTGGGGATTACAAACAAAAGCAAGGAGGGGAAATGGCAGGTTTTACTTTCTTTTTTGGAATGCCCTAGGAAAAAATGGTCTGTTGACTGTAGTAAATGAAACTAGAGGTGCTACACTTGACAGCCCCCTTTGAGGCTTAAGTTTCTTGAAAAGTTCAAAACCTAAGTAATCGAAAGGCCAAACTAGAAGTGATTCGAAATGCAGGAGCGAAGCTTTCAGTTCAGGGGATTCTTTTAGTAAATAGCATGTGGGAGGGGTGACAAAGTGGGTCAAAACCACAGAGGTCAATAGACTTTGTCCCAAGACTAATTTTTGATTGATTGATTGATTGATTGATTGATTGATTGATTGATTGATCGATCGATCGATCGATCGATCAGCGACACGGGGTTGCCCCCTGGGGGGCAGAGATGGGGGCTGTGATGAACGTGACATGCCCTTATAGTTCAAACGCTAATATAGTCCTGAATTTTTCTTATTGTAAGCCTTGGTGCCTTTTCCTCAATCAATCAATCAATCAATCAATCAATCAATCAATCAATCAATCAGAGAGTGCTAGGATCATGAAAGCGCAATCCTGAACTGGAGTTAGGCTGGCAGTTAGGCCAGCAAAGTACACTGAACAGATCAGAAGCTTTTTATTTCCTGCATGCCCAAGCAGCACCCCAATACCTGGATCGTCTTCTGATTTTGCTGGGCAGAGTTGCTTGCCTCCCTGTGTCAGTTTGGAAGATATTACCAGCAACACATGACTGCTGTTGAGAGAAGCAGGTCCACACCTCTTCCCTTCAACGCAACAGCAACGTGCAGGAGGCCACAGAACTGTCAATTGATTCCCCACTCCTTACAAGCAACATCCAATGAAGTGGAGGAAAGGGAAGGAAGCAGTGGCGTCACATCTCATGTCTTCCAGTACAGAGAGGTGAGGGGAAGAAATTCAGAGTTGCTCCAATACTCATTGTTTGTCATTCACTCAACCCTGAAGTGCCTCCTAGACGTCCTGTACACTTATACTATACTGCAGCCATGCAAAACAAGCAAGTGGCCTGTCTCTAGCCTGCACAGTTCCTATCATTTCCCTGATTTGTTGTTATTGCTAATAGTATTAATAGGCTAGCTAATACAGGGCAAAAGCAAAATGTATTGCAAGGAATAAAAAGCTTTTAGGGGCAATATTTAAACAATAATGACCTCTGAGTCAGGCATTTCCTGGCGGCTAATGAGTGGCTGGCTGAAGTTGCAGGACTGAGATAACACAGGGGGCTGTTAACCTTTGCAGCCATTAGCTTCAGGAAACACCTGACCCTGGGATCACTAATGCTCTTATAAATCACAGAAACATAAAAGGGGGGATGCACACCTTACTGCATCAGGATAGAAAACAAAAACTTCTATGATCTGGAAATGGGAACATGGGAACCCATTTCATGGGACCATGGGTACGTGTGTCATTGTTCACGGTGCTGTGTATGAGCATGTATTCTTAATGAGAATGAAATGCAAATATCAGTCCACAATAATCAACCGTTAAAGCTATGAAACTCTCTAAGGACCATTTTCAGTTTTGGAAATAGGCATCTAAGACGTTATTATAAGTATATCCTGAACAATATAAAGTTGCGAATGCAGCAAAAGCTTGCAAGCACATGCACTTATCGGACAGTAGGGTTGTCAACTTTTTAACTCACCTGTGTAGCTGCGCCTCTGTGACCGCAGTGTAATGTGCAGCTGGTGACAATGTTTGGAACATTTCCCCTGCTGATTTCTGCAGAACAAGTAGAGGCTAAACCAGTATTTCTCTGGTATGATGGTTACCTGCTCAGCAGGGGAGCCGACTTGAGTTCAACATTGGGGGTGCCTGTAGCCACACACACTGACACAGCCACACTGATGTAGCCATGCCCCCGACGTAGCCACGCCCCCTGACACAGCATCACTGATGTAGCCATGCCCACCCTGATGTAGCCACACCCCGACACAGCCACGCTGACATAGCCACGCCCCTGACGTAGCCACACCCCACAGCAGTAAAATGGCACCTCCCTCACCCTGTTGCTCCCGCCATCTCTCGCTTGCCCTCCGACGCTCCCACCATCTCTCTCAAAGAAAACCAATAAGCCCCAGGCCTGTCCCCCATCCCCCTCTTAGACACAGCACACAAGCAGGACTGTTTTTTTTCAGTGCTGCTAGCTGGTTGGCTTCAAAGTTAACAATCTTGTCTGTGTTCTCTCAACCCAATCACTTCATCCAATCAGCATGCGACAGGCGGGACCTACAAGAAATAAAAACCAATCTGACGCCCATATTAGCCTTGTGACCAATGAAAAGGACTGTTGGAACACATGCTTTCCAGCACTGCAATGAACTGGAGGGGCCAAACAGAATTTGGGTAGGTTTACCCGCGTGACAGGGCCGAGGGTTGCGTGGGCATGGGGATGCTCCACTTTTTTGGGGGGGCAGATATTGGGGGCAGATATAACAAGAAATTATTGTGGGTGCCCTCTGCCCCCTGGTGGAGGGAACTATAGCTGACTGTAATGATTTCTTAAGTGTATACAAGATGACAATCTTGGGTGTCAATCTGTGATGACAATCACAGGGAATTTGCACTAGATAAGGCTGCCAACTAATTATCTCAACAATTATCACGCAACTTCTGAATGTGCTGTTCTATGAGCCAACCGACTAACAAAAACAGGACTTGGGGACAACACATTACTTCATGTTTATTATTTTTTAATTCATTCATGTGAGGGTGCAATCCAGCAATGGGATCTGGGAATGAGGAAGCGGAACTCTGGGCGGGACTTACGCGTGATTGGCAGCCCGTCCGTTCCGTTCTGCGGCTGCCCTGGCCTCAGGGGGGGGCTGCCCCCGGTTGGCGCGCCCCACCGCTGCTCGCCCAGGCACCCGGCGCACCCCCACCCGCCCCCCTGGCAAGCAGGCACCCCCCCCGAGGCCAGGGCAGGCGCGGAACGGAACAGACGGGCTGCACGTAAGTCCCGCCCAGCGTTCTGCTTCCTCATTCCCAGATCCCATCGCTGGTGCAATCCTAACCTGCGCTGGAACAAGCAGGCCAGCTCACCTGTGCTGCATCTTAACAACGTTAGGAGATAGCAGCAGCTCAGCATGGATATTTTCCCCTTGCCCCAGGGTAAGCCCCAGCTAGCCTGATGTGGCTGTTCAGATCTGCACCTGCAAAAGGACAGGCGCAAGTCTACGTGGTCAGGAGTGGTCCGAATTGGGGGCACCCAGCCCAGGGATGAGGGTTTGGCCTTGTCCCGTCTCCACCCCCATCTCCGCCCCTGGTGCCACCCTGTTATGCCTCTCACTTGCCTTTGGCACACCCTTGGCATGGCCCTGTGCCAGCAGGGCTAAGCCAGCACTCGACTGGCACAGCTGATGGGTGCAGTGTCACACATGCATGGGAGCTGCTGCTTGCATCGGCCCAGCGAACAAATCTGTGGCATAGATTCAGCACATTTGCGACAGCAGTGGTCCGGTGCAAGAGCGCTGCACCGGCGCAATGCCAGGTTACAATTGCGCCCTGAAGAATTTATATCCTGCCTTTCCCATGCCAAAGCAAATGCCCAAGACAGCTTACATGGGCAGCATAGTTTAAACTACAATTTTTCACTAGCGTTTTAACAAATACGTACAGTATTCTGTGATTCACTGAACCCTCAGTCCCAGATGTAGCCTTCACAGTGTGGTTCTCTCCTTTTGTTAAGTTAGATTTTGTCCAACATTTGCAGTCTGGATTGTGAAGATGATCTGACTGTCTCCCCTGCTATCTGTCACATAAAGTAAACTTAATTGGAGTTATGGAAGCGTAGCAGGTACTTTAAACTAAGCAGGAACACTTAGGGCGCAATCCTAAGCAGCACCGGACTGGCGAGGCCAACGGGCCAGCGCCATATCTAGCGCTGATTCGGACGGGCTGGAGCCTCCCCACAGCAAGGGAGCATGCGCTCCCTTATCGTAGGGGAGGTTCCAGACTCCCCTATGTGCTCCTCAGATCTGCGCCCGCTAAAGAGCAGGTGCAGATCCGAGGAGACCGCACAGCCTGAATCAGGGTCACACAGCCTCGCTGACGGGCTTAGGAGATGGCCATACGGCCACCTCCCAAGCCCGCCCAGGTCCCGGCTCCCCCTCCCCCTTCCCACCTATCCCTGTCTCGAAATGGGACAGAGAATCCCTTGAGCCAACCGTCTTCAGTCGGTGCAAGGAAGGCTCTCTGTCAGTGCTCTGAAGCCAACCCTGCGAGCCGGGTCGGCTTCAGAGTTGGAGTGCCAACGCAGGGGTGCTGCTCGGCGCCTGCGCGTCGGCGCTCCACCCCTTGTGTCGATGCAATGACACAAAGGGCACGCTAGGATTGTGCTGTTAATTCTCTTTTTGTTCCATTTTGGCATGGATAATGCTTAGTCAACACTCATCTGTTTTTGTCTACCAGAATTATCCTCTTCCCTGAACTATCAAGATTCTCAAGAAACTTAATTTCCAGCATGCCAAAAAAAAAAAAAATGCCATGAAAGGGGCAAAGGCAGTGGTGTCATTCTACCTATTAAAGTATCAGAGCTTGTAATAACCTTCCCCAGCCAGTCATGCCCCTATGAGACTACAGGTAATCACCCCTTATCCAGACATCCAAAATCTAGATTATTCCAAAATCCAGACACTTTTGTCCAAGACTTTAAAAAAAAAACTTTCTGCCTTGTGAACACTAGAAGGTCATGCTCATTCCCATGTACAGTGCAGATACAGTCTTCTTGGCTCTGTGGTGTAGACTCATATAGACATTGCTGAAAATTGTCAGAGGTCAGCAGACAACCACATGGATAATAGTGAAAACAACAAGTATTTCTCATTATATGTATGCAATTCTTCCAAAATCCAGACAAATCCGAAATCCACACACCTTCCTGTCCCAAGCAGTCCAGATAAAGGATACTCAACCTGTAGAGCACAAGAATTCAACTTTACATTTCTTCATTAGAGTATTTTCTTCTCCTGCCACTTATTTCTATGTTGAAATGTGTTATGCTTCCTTGAAAGAGTAATGTGGGTTTATTTGTTTTTTATCCTGGTCCAAAGAACATGGAGCTCAACAAACACTCCAGAAGGCCCTTCCTCCACTATAGTGAAAACGATAAAGAAAAGTTTGAGTGCCTAATAAACTGAAACACAGTTTGTTTAGTCTTGTAAAGCTGGGTGGGTCCTGGATGGGTACATTTTTTTAAAAAGTGAGTTCCGGTTAAACATTTGGGAATCACTGGCCTAGGCAGTAATGTATGACCCTAGGCAACTTTACCAGCTTGCCTCCTTCTGGGCCGGAAGCTTCTTCTTTGCTACGGTTCCAAAATATTCCAAAGGCAGCACTAGAATACTCCTTCTGGTTACCACTCCTGCTGTAGAAGTCATAGAGCTCTGCTCTTCAATTACATACCTGTATGAATGGCAGGCAGAAAAACTTTGATGTGCGCCTGAGTGGCTTCAGGCCTCAACACAGTTTATAAAGCTTCATATGACATTACAGCATGGTACAGCATATTACAGCATGGTAACTCCTCACTGGAACAGAAATGTTAAGCAGTGCAACTCTTAGAGCGCAATCCTAATCTGGATTTAGGCTGGCACATGTCTGTGTGCTGGCTTCTCTGACTCTGAGAGTAGTCCAAACATACTTTACGGTGTCCCTTGTGCTGGCCAAACTGAGCTGGCCTAACTGGGCTTCCCTAACTCCTGGTTAGGATTGCACTCTTAGTCATTAATCTCCTGCATTTCATTTTGACCTACCATCTGAAGTTGTAAACAACCTCCAGATCTTGGTTTGAGAGGTTACTGAGGGCGCAATCCTAAACAGAGTTAGGATGACACAGACATGCACCATCCTCCCTGACTCCAAGAGTAATCCAAACATGCTTTATGGTGGCCCTTGTGCTGGCCAAACTTTGCTGGCTTAGTTTATGCTGGCCTAACTCCAGTTTAGGATTGCACTCTATTTGTGATGAGAGCCAGTGGGTGCATCATGGGAGGAAAGAAATATAATTCATGAAATTCATATGCCTCTCTTCCCATTTTAGCCAATATTATGTGTGCATACTCTGAAGCATACTCCATTATAGTCAATGGGCCTTACTTCCAGGAAAATGTGGATAAGATTGTAGCTGTGCCCCCACCGCAGCCTTCATTAAGCAGTTACTAAGGAGGCCGCCAGAAAATGTTCAAGCATAGATAGAAAATAGTTGTGGGTCCTTTTCCTTTAAAGGCCCAAAATTAATTTGTTAAACCTGCACCCTAAATAAATCCACTATGCCCATGTCTAATACTTATGAATGATTTTCTACATGTTCTCACGTCAGGCAAAAAGCAGGTTGGCGCCCTTTACTTGCACTTGGAACAAAAGCATGTCTCATTGCAATGGAAGCAACAGTGATAAAAAGTAACTGTCCCAAATCAAAAGGAGTTCATCTATAGTTCTTCATATTAATTAAAAAAAGGAAAGGACATAATATTCAAAGAAATTATTTTGGACAAGCCTTGACTTTTAAAGTTTATGAACTGGCATATATACATAAAAAAAATCTTTGATCTTAGTTCAGTGATTTCCCCATGTATCTCAGAAGAGTTAGCAGAACAGGCAATAAATTAGATTGAATATAAAACAGTGGAAGAATTAAGCAGGTTTTAAAAAAATTAAATCAGGCCCTAAAAGCTGAATATTAATACAGTACATTGCCCCCCTGCATTCTTAAAGCAATTGAACTTGTGCTATGATTGAATGCATTCTGCCTTTTGACAGGAGCACCCCTTGTTTACAACATGATGAAGAAAAGGGGAAGAGTACAACTGGTTCGAGATGGGGTTGCCTTCCTCTTAAAGAACCAGGTGCACAGTTTGGAGATATTCTTGGATCTATCATTATTAGCGGATGTGCAAGTGATGTCAGTGACAAGGAGTGCCAGCTAGGGCCCTTCCCAGAGAAAGCAGACCTCACCTCTTCCAATTGCTCAGAACCCATGGCACAAATTTTACACTAGTTATACTGGTCACCATTGTATTTCTAGCCCCAGTGTAAGTCAAAGTCCTACGTGGCCTAGGACCAAGAAACCTTAAGGACCACCTTCACCCAAATCAACCTTTCTGACAGGGCTGGCTCCAGGAGTGGAGGGGCCCAATGCACGGCATTCCTGCGGGAGCCCCAAGGAAAGCACTTGTGGTGCCACGCATGGCACCTGGAAATAGTTGGTGGTGACTCTGAAGCATACTGGTGGTGACTTGATGACATCACGGCCAACTGCTTCCAGGAAGCCCATTTTTGGCCATTCAGAAGCAGGGGCAGGAGGGAGGGCCCAAGATAAAGCTGCTCTGCTTGCCTCATTGACTTATAGTTCATAGACATCTCCGTGGCAGCAGCAGATGATATGCCCACTGTGCTGGTGTGGGGGCCCCACCAAAGTGCGGGGTCACATTGGCTTAAGGCTGGCCCTGCTTTCTGAGCCCTAAGACAGGCAGGATCTGAGCCCTAAGATCAGTAAGTTGTCTTTTCTGATTTGAATGTCCAGATATATAAGGCTCTTCAGCAGACACAAATCCTATCTGCTGGCCCAGCACTATCACAAATGTTGCATAAGGCATGGTGGCGTCAACTCGGGAGTTGGCTGGACCGGTGCAAGGACATGAATCAGTGTTTCTGCAAAATTACACCCCATGTTAAAAATTAATCCGTGACATGTCCAGAGGCACGTACCTCTGAGGAATTAAAGTTTAATTTTGTTGCGGCTGTTGTTGAGTAGACGTTGTTATGTTACATAAATGTTCTATTACAGCTAATATTAAGTCACAGTGAATTGAATCTCTTTTGATGGACAGTTTGCTTTTTAGAGAGGTCCATCCAAATGGCAAGTCTGATTCCTGAAAAAGGGTTGGCTCTAAGGGTCTTTCTGCATTCTGATAGTCCGTATGATGTGAGTATCATCGCCCCGCATCTTCTGCAAGTTACATTCCATAGATAGCACATAAAGGTATACAAGCGTGCCCCGGTATCCACATGGGTTCCATTTCGGGTCCCCCCCAGGAAGGGGTGTAGCTAAAGAAGTGCAGTTGGGGGCGCAATTGTACAGGGCAACAAGCTTAAGGGAGGCAACCTGGTGAGCTTGACACTAGTGGTCAAAATCATGAAAATCTTGGTATGTATGAATACCATCATGTTATATATCATTCAATGCAGAACCTAATGCAGAGTGCAATGAAACTAACCAGTGTGTAATATCTCCATTCTGTCCAAAGTTATGGCCAACACCACCCCCAAGAAAACAAAAATACAACTGTGTTGTCACTTCCTGTTGTGATCTCATTTCTGGGGCATCATTTTGCCCTCTGCATTAGGCTACACTTTCATTAGCTACACATGCCCCAGCAGATACTGGAAACTGTGGATACCAGGGATCCAGTTCAAACATTCCCCCCCCCCCAAGGAAAAAAAATAACATGCAGGATTATCATGTAGCACTTTCAATGTGTTTCTCTTTCACATGCAGTCTCTTGCATGGAGGCCCTTGTCTCTGCCCAGGGTTGCCGCAGAATGCATCACGACACCCATGGATAACTGAAACAGTAGATACCAGATCCATGGATACCAACCTATATTGAAAAAAATAGGTACCGGCTCTAAAACTTATGAGAGGCAGGTAAGAACTGAGACCAATGGAGAGAACACCGGCTTCATTCTCCAATCCTAGGCTCACTCTCAGGCATGTATTGAGTAAGTGGAATTGCCATCACTGTTTAAACTATTGTTTTTCCATGGGTGGGTGTTTTTGGTTTGCCTACAGTTGAATTTACACAGGTCAACTGCACAGAAGATGAAGGTTGGCTGTATACAATTAACATTAATTGTCCCTTTGTTTTCCAAGCCATTGTTTAGACTAGGTGACAATCTGCTGATGCTGTGAACTAATGTGCCACATTCACTGACTGCAGTCCCACAGCTTTGGCTGTGATGCAGGAGGTCCAGGATTGTGTCCTGTGATGCCAGGTAATTGCACCTTCTTAACTGTGTTGATTCCAAGACTGGGGATGAGATGAGATGTGCTACCCAGATTAGTGAGAGAAACAGAGAGCAAGTACTGGAATAATGCAGGATATCTGTAGAAGCCATTTCTTTACCAAGCTAATGAACAGCATTAAAATGTTAACCATGAATTAATTTGAATACAAGCTTCAACACAACAGCGAGCTACTAGTTTAAAATAAATTACTTTCAATACTACACTGCTATCTTGCAGGCCAAACTTCACTGTGGTCACATAAGTAATGAGACTCGAAAGCAACTTTACAGAGCTGGGTTTCTTGGGAAGCAGAAGCCAACCTCAACTCTAGCTCAACTTTGATCAACCTTTCTGAGGGCGCAATTCTAACCTGGAGTTAGGCCTGTAGTCATTGCATTCAGTGAGATTCTTGGTAGCAATGCACAGTAGAACATGTTTGTTTTACAATGACCCATTGGAAGATTTTCATTTGTTGTGCCTTTGGGCTGAATTTGGAGTGAGAACTGGGGTAGAGAGAACCAAAGGAAGCAATAACAATTTGCAAAGTTCAAGAGATTACAGTGCTACTCTCAAGTCAAGTTAGATCCACTGCAAAGGTTCTCACCTTTTGGTTTTAGTTTGTGTCATTTCACCACCCTCTTATTATTGGTGCGGTTCTGCTTTATTCTAGAGAACGATGTAATCCCCTCACATCTTTGTGTAGAACATATAGAATATGATCAAACCTTTTAATGTTATTTATTAATGTGTGATCTCTCACTGCAGTATGTTCTGATGTCTGAATAGATTTGCCTTTGGTAAGCATATCCTCACCAAATTATCATAATTAAAAATGAAAAGGAGCTGAGACTTTACTCTTGAAATGCAGAAACAATGAGGGAAAGAGAAGGTGATTAGTATGCACGTATAAGAGTGACATTGCAGCTTATGAGGTTTTGTTACCAAAACAACAGTGCATTACTGGGTTCACATTACAATGGTGTAATAGTTTCACAATACAATGGTGTCTCTGGAATGGATTTCCTGGCTTATATTATAAGAGGTAAATCCCCCCCCCTCACTATGGACTTGAGCATAAGAACATAAGAAGAGCCACACTGGATCAGGCCAAAGTCCCATCTAGTCCAGCTTCCTGAATCTCACAGTGGCCCACCAGATGCCTCAGGCAGCACACAACTAGATACCTGCATCTCGTTGCCACTCCTCTGCATCTGATGGGGGAGGAGGGGGGCAAGCACACCACACCAGAGACATCGTGAGAGCAAGAATGTGAGAGTTCTAAAATTAAAGTTCTCTTTAACTAGGCCCATTTCATATGAATGATAAACTCCATTGTGAAACCCCCCCTATGGAAGGTGTTCTGCAACGGAGGACAGATAATCAACACAGCATTTCCATTAACTCCGTTTTTCATTGTTGCTGTTGCGATATCATTTAGCTGAACCGGAACTGATCAGGCATGCATGTACAGGCAATTCCAACATGCCAAAAACCATGCGGTAGAACAGAACAATCTTCTTAGATTGACAACCTATTACTATGGGAATGACAGCCAACTCCTACGGGCCGCTGAATACTGGCAGAACACAGTCCGGCTGTTCTAAAGTGGTTTTCAGCAGCCATTTCCAAGCTGCTGCTGCAAAGCACCAACAGAGGCCACTGTTGAGACCATCAGCCTGGTGGTTTGTGGGTGAGGAGGGTGAGGAACAGGGAGCATGTTGGGGGAGGGAGGGAGGGGTGGATCAAGTGGTAGCTGAACACCCAGGACCTTATTCCCCTTTTTTTTTGCTCATCTCACTGCTTGGCTCTCCTCCTCTCCTTGACTCTACACTATGTAGCTAGTGCAGGTCCAAGGGGATGCACAGGTAACTGGGCAACTCACTGGGGGGGGATAATTTTGTTTATTTACTTCCTGCAGGCTAATATTGACTTACCTCCTGTAGGCTGTGAACACTCCCCACCATAGCATGCCTTGCAATCTCCACTGGCATGGCTGCATGCTACAACTTGATGGGGGACAGGATTGGGGCATGTACCACTCAGCCCAGTAGTGTAGCAGGAGGGGCAAATGGTAATTACGCTAGGCACCAAACAAGATGTATAAGTGGCCCCTCCCACTCACCATCAGAGCCTTTCCAGGCAACAACAGCAATGCGCAGGCGCTCCTTGAACCAAACATGTTCCAATTGCTGCATGTTGCCATTGTTACCCAGAATAGCTCAATGGGCTTCTTACAGGGCGTGTTGTGGTGCCAGCAGTACTTACCGTTTTGTGCCCCTCTAGCTATGCTACTCCTTCGGGCTAGGCAATGGTGTTTTTGAACACACCCCTGTGTAAAATACTCCATGGACATTGAAGCTAGTATGAGGGCAGTTTTACATGATGTTCCTCTCTGATATGCTTCTGATCCATCTTCAGAATTGTGTTTTTGGCAGAGAAACAAAATCTTTTGCCTGAATAAGTCAAGGAATAGGTACAGGAAGGAAATGCAAATCCCCCCTTTTTTTAGGATGTCTGAATTGGTTCATTCTTGCGCACCATTATTATCACATTAAAATTCTCAAAAATAGTGCATTGCTTTCTTTGTTTGCTCTAATGCAACCAGTTGTTTGCAAGCAAGCACTGGGGCACAGTGGTGTAGCTAAGAGGATGTAAGGGGTACAAATGCACCAGGCAACAAGCTTCAAGGGGGCAACAAGCTGAGTGGCCAAAATTGGTAAATACAAATAATACTATCATGTTATATATCATTGGAAAGGTAGTTTAATGCAGAATGCAATGAAACAAATCATGTTGGAATATCTGTATTCCATCAAATGTTGTGGCCTATTAACAAGAACATTTTTTTTATTTGTTTACCTAATTAAGCTTGATTTCATTGTGGAAGGGGAGGGGCTACAAAATCTTCTTTGACCCCAGGGACCAGATGCCATAGTTATGCCACTGCTGGGCATTTACTGTACTGCTACATGGAGCATAGGCACAACAGCACACAGGAATACTCTACCTGTCTGCATCAGATAAGAGGCGATCCCATACACCACCCTTGTCCCTACAGAATCTCCACCTGAAGGGGCTTTAACTGCCTTGAAGTCTGTAAAGAAAGAGTGTGCAGCAAAGCTAATTCTCAATGCTCACCTTTTAGCTTTTTTCCTTGCCATATCTAGTGTAATTTTTTCTCTCATTCATGCTCTAGCGGTGGTGCTGAATGCCAATGAGACAACACGATGCAGTCCCAGTCAGTCATTTGCAGGCAATTTCTTCAGGGTACCAAACAGAAAACCCACACTTTTTTGAACCTCCGATATGGTTGGGTCAACCAATTACATACACTATTTTGGTGGTAACCATGGCTACGCTCTGAGAGGTGGGAATTTCGATACCCACTCCTCTACTTATTTACAGGAAGGAAATGCAAATCCCATTTTGCAGGGAAAGTGAAATTTGCAGAGGACAGTGTTAAAATCACAAGGACTAGGAGAAGGTACTTCTGGAGCACCTCTGCGTTGTAAATAATCACAAATCTCCTGCATTTGCCCACAAACAACCTGCATATATTTGGTGGCAAGATGAGAAAAATATAGTGTGATGGGGAGAATAAAGGAAGTGCTGAAAGGAAAAGCTGGTATGGTGCTTGCAAGCTGTTAGAGGGAAGAATCAAAAAGAATCCTTGCTTGTCTTTATTCTAGCCATAGCCTGTGAGCAGTGCCACCAATCATCCTCTGAAATTGGGGAGGACAACCTGTTTTTCAACTAGACCCCTGCATTCTGTTGCCACTGTCTTGCAACATTCAACTGGCAATGGCAACTGGCATTCAGGGACTTCTAAAATCAGGAGATTGTGTATACTTAGGGTTATTAGATACAAACTGGGGCAGAATGCCTACAACTTTAACCATTGTATAGAAGAGGGAATTTGGGCAGGTGCAGCTCATCATGGGAGGTGCTCATCATTCAAAAGCTACACCTGCCAAAATTCTCTCTTCTATACAATGATAAAAGGTGTAGGCACTCTGTCCCAGTTTGTATCTGGTAACCCTATGTATATCCAGTGCCGGCTTTAAGCCAATTGGACCAATTGCTCCCAATTGCCCCCTCCCGGGCACATAAGAGGGCCCTGTGCTAAGGTAAAAAAATTAAAAAGGAATAAGATAATAAAAAAACTTTGGGGAGAAAACTGCATAGGAAATTGTGGTGATGAGGAACAGGCAAAAAAAAAAAAGTGGCTATGTCTTTAAAATAAAGCAGTAGTTGGCAAGTAAGCCTGTGGCCAGCTACCAGGCGGAATGCTATTCATCTTCAAAAGGAATGCTATTCAGTGAATAGAGGATAGAAAAATTCTTTGTAACCCCCTGAAGAGGTTTGCTACAGGTGAAAGTGAAACATGGGGGCTAAATCCCACAATGTGTTTGAATCTGTGGCTTGAAGATTCAAGCAACATTTTTCATTTCGTTTTATAATAAAACTAGCCTTTTGTTACCCAGCATTGCCCGGGGAACAAATTATCCCAAGCTTCTAGGCGATCCCGGAAACTATGGATTTGACACTAATGTCGGCCGTTTTCTATTATTTTTACATGGCCCCCCTTTTGCACCCCTACGCCTAGGGGTGCTAGGGATGTCGTACCACCCACAGTATTTGTTGCCAGACCGTAAGGCATACGCATACCAAGTTTGGTGTCAATCACTCCAGGCGTTCCAGCAGGCCATGGAGGACGTTTTATTTCGCACCCCTTCTCGCACCCCACACCAATGGGAGCCGAACTCGGACTCCAATGGCGTCAAGAGCGTCGCCACTCGTCTCAGCGACCCCAGAAGCTATGGATTTGATGCCAATATAGACAGTTTTTCATCATTTTTACGTGGTGTCCCCTGCGCACCCCCACTCCTGGGGGTGCTGGGGGGGTCGTACCCCTGCAGTATTTGTCGCCAGACCGCAAGGCAGACGCGCACCAAGTTTGGTGTCAATCGCTCCAGGCGTTCCAGCAGGCCATGGTGGACATATTGTTTCGCACCCTTTCTCACCCCCCACGCTGACAGGGGCCAAACCCGGATTCCAACAGCGTCGGAAGCGTCACCGCTAGTCGCAGCAACCCCGGAAGCTACAGATTAGATGCCAAGGTTGGCCATTTTTGATCATTTTTATGGGGTGCCCCCTGCGCACCCCACCGCTGGTGCGCTAGGGGGGTCGTATCCCCACAGTATTTGTCGCCAGACTGCAAGGCGTACTGTCAATCACAAGTTTGCTGTCAATCACTCCAGGCGTTCCAGCAGAGCACGGTGGACGTTTTGTTTCACGCCACTTCTCGCCCCCCATGCCAAGGTGGGCCGAACCCGGACTCAATTGCATCGGGAGCATCGCCGCTCATCTCAGGGACCCTGGAAACGATGGACTTGACACCGATGTCAGCCGTTTTTACATGGCACCCCCTTCGCACCCCCGCCCCTGGGGGAGCTAGGGGGGTCTGACCCCCCGCAGTATTTGTTGCCAGACCACAAAGCATACACGCATTGAGTTTGGTGCCAATCACTCCAGCAGGTCACAGTGGACGTTTTGTTTCGCACCCCTTCTCACTCCCCATGCCGAAGGGGGCCAAACCCGGACTCAAATGGCGTTGGGAGTGTCGTCGCTCGTCTTGGCGACCCCGGAAACTATGGATTTGATGCCAATTTCAGCCGTTTTCGACCATTTTCACGTGCAGCCCCCTACGCACCCCCACCCCTGGGGGCACTAGGGGGGCCTGACCCCTGCAGTGTTTGTCGCCAGGTCGCAAGGCATGCGTGCACCAAGTTTGGTGCCAATCGCTCCAGGTGTTGCAGAGCCTATGCGGAACACACACACACACACACACACACACACACACACATCCAATTTTATTTATATAGACTAGCTTTTTGTTACCCAGCGTTGCCCAGGTCATTGGGATGTCATTGGGACTGTCACCAATCACCTCAGCGACCCCAAAAACTTTGGATTTGCCACTAATGCCGGTCATTGTGGATATTTTATTTTGCACCCCTTCTTGCCCCCCACGCCGATGGGGGTCGAACCCGGATTCAAACAGCGTCTGGAGCGTTGCCACTCATCTCGGCGAGCCTGGAAACTATGGATTTGATGCCGTTTTCAGCTGTTTTCGACCATTTTCAAGTGGGGCCCCCTGAGCACCCCTACCCCGGGGGCGCTAGGGGGGGGCCTGACCCTCGCAGTGTTTGTCGCCAGGCCACAAGGCTTGCGTGTGCCAAGTTTGGTGCAAATCGCTCCAGGCGTTCCAGCAGGTCATGGCGGACGTTTTGTTTCGCACCCCTTCTCTCCCCCCACGCCGAGGGGGGGCTGAACCCGGACTCTGACAGCATCGGGAGCATCACCGCTTGTCTCGGCGACCCCAGAAACAACGGATTCGATGCCAATTTCGGCCATTTTCGGCCATTTTCACATGAGGCCGCCTGCATACCCCCACCCCCGGGGGCACTAGGGGGGGCCTGACCCCTGCAGCGTTTGTCGCCAGGTCGCAAGGCATGCACGTGCCGGGTTTGGTGCAAATCGCTCCAGGCGTTGCAGAGCCTATGCAGAACACACTCACTCACACACACACACACACACACACACACACAGACACACACACACACACACCCCTGCTTTTATATATATATATATAGTGCTTAGATCCATTTGGTCTAGTAACATTTTAAGCACACATTTTGATTGCTTTCCATTCTACCATAGAGATATAAAATATGTAATAAATTGTATTTATATCTCTATGATTCTATAGACTTTGGCTGTGAACCTGGGGCTCTGCAAAAAATGTTTCCAATTTGATCCTGCAGCTCCTAAGGCTGACCTTAAGAATGTCTATCATGCATTGTGATCTGTAATGGAACAATCCTCCATAAATCTGTCCAAATCCCCTTTTTCAAAGGCATCTAGGCCAGATGCCATCACACATCCTGTGGCAAGGAGTTCCACAGTTTAATTACACGTTTTTTGTGGGACCCCTTTAATGCTACCCATGTTGTCATGTACAACATCATGAAACCCCTTTTCGCTATTTGGCTCAGCTTCTGTGTTCGTACTATTAACATGATGCATGTCAAAAGGCAGTTCTGACTCTTGCATCTTTTTTTTTTTTTCATTATGCATCTCAGCTTTGTAATAAAAATTGACCAAGATGAGGGGTGAGGGGAAGATGGGAAATGATTTTCTATCCAAGATTCATGGGGGTCTATCATAAAAACAGCCACGATGAAGGATGATCCGAATAGCTTTCATCAATGCAATGAAACAGAGAAAATCTCAATCAAGTGTTTCCATTATCATTCTCATATTGATCCCTACATGCAGAACAATCAAGCTGATATAAAAATACATCAAAAGGCAAAGCAGTGTAGTAGGGTTTTTGCTCTAACAATTGGTACACTCACAGACCCAGCTAAGCAAGAGAAGGGTAGGGGGTGTGGGGAAGGAGACACTTTACCCAGCACTGGAATTATATAGGAGTCATACATTTTAGATGGAGGCAGAAGATGGCCCAAACTACAGTATATAGCCTTCCCTTACATGGCGGCACTCTTCAGCATCAAGTAAGTCAAGATCACAACTGCCCCATCTTCCCAACAACCTTTTTGTTTGTTTGTTTCTTTGGTGGCTGAGCAATTTGGATAAGGTGCAATCATCAACCATAAGTCGAAGAACAAATCCAAAAAAGTGGACTCCAATGATTTGGCCATGCCTGCAGAATGAGCACCAGCTGGATGCCACACAAGCTTCCTGGTGGTGCTCTAGTCCAGTGGTCTTCAACCTTTTTCATGTCCATAAGTTGCTGCGACCCCATCACTGAAGCTTTGTGTTCCGATTGGGGTCCCCACCCCAAGGCAGAAGAACACTGCTCTATCCTGTCTGTCTCAATTCCCACCGTGGCTGTTAGGTTGCCTCCTTGTCTGTGTAGCCCTGTTCATTTGGTGTTCCCCTGTGTTTGTGGGGATCAGCTCAAAGGTTGTGGCAATATGTTTTTCAAAAAACAACAACCCCTCTCTCTCTTGTGTTGGGATTTCTCCTGTTTGATGCAGCTCCTTGGCAAGTACCAACACATTAGGAATCCTACAAATTCTCATCCAGAAATGCACTAGGACAGTGGTTCCCAACCTTTTTTTCCCTTGGCAGCCCATTCCCACAAACTGTACACCTCATGTTAGGCAACATGTTTGTAATTAATATAGTGGCTTTTGTTTCAAATTTATAGGCCGTAACTGTAAATAAATGGCTCAATAACGGGATTAAAAAGCAATGGAATGATTTTTTTTTAATAAACCACACCACAAATGTTCCATGTGACTCTTCAGCTTATTTTGAGGCATATAGTGGAATTTTTTTTAAATCGTTCAACTGATGTAAGATACAGCCTTAAATCTGCAACTGCATTCAGTTTATTTTAGTATTTATTTTTTATGAATGCATAAGCAGTGAGAGCGCTCTCCAGCAGCTCCATATTTGTATAGCTGGCATGTTTCGTTTGTAAATGCCACAAGGATAAAGAAAGTTTCATGCCAGCTCTCACACTACACACTGTGCCTTAGGATAGTGCTCACCTCCTATACAGTATATGAAAAGACATACTTCATATATTCATCACAGCATTTTCTTCTTTTTTTATCTGTTTGAAAAACTGAAGATTTTGCCTTTTCACTGTTTTGCACCAAAGTATCCTGACAAATTCTTAGTGATTGATCACTGTCCACATTATGTTTCAGCATTTTTACTGTGCTGAACTACAGCTCATTTTTACATTTTGACTACCAGGGTGTCACTAGAGTTGGTGTCACCCTCTGCGGTAACTTATAGTGTCATCACCCCTTAATTTTTTTATTTATTTAACCATATAACAATACAGGTGAACCAACAATCAGTAGCCAACAAAAAACCCAATGGCTAATTTGATGAGGCACAACTGAATAGGTTCTGATACACTGAAATAAGAACTGACATACTAACACATTATTGGTTTCAGGCTGTCTCATAATAACATCCCATTGGCTCTTGGAACAATCGATCTCATTGGTCAGTCTTGAGTAAAGGAAACCCAATTTTTGTTACACAAGGCAGTTTCTTTTTCTTTTTCTGGGTATTTGGCTATTACATTTGTCAGAATAAAATAGAAATAATAATAGAATAGAGATACAATAGAGATAATTCAACATAGTTTATTTCATTACATTCTGCATTAAATTACCTATCCAACGATATATAACGTATCTTTAAAAAAAAACACCACAGTTTTGACCACTACTGCCCACTAATGTCACCACCAAAAGGTATCACCAGGTGCGGTCCGTACCCACCCGCACACCCCTAGCAATGCCCCTGCTGCTGACATTTTCTGTGAGGAGGGACAAACAAGCCCCATAATAATCTGAGAGGACAGAGGGCCCGATCCAATGGGTCATAATGTGGACAGTATGTTTGTACCTCATGCATTGCTGTTGTAAATGGTGGCATAAAGTGTCTCCAACACCAGTGGAAAGCCTGTACCGCTGATGCTCTGTGTGCGTGGGCGGGGGCAGCAACAGCAACACATCACCGCTGGCAATGCATTGTTTCTGGATGGGGCAGGAGGCCGTTCCAGAGCAGAGTTGGGGCAGGATCAGGGGTAACTCTTACTACCAGTTCCCAACCTCCGAGGAAGGCCGCATGGCCTTCCTCGGAGGCCTTCACCAGCTAAAAAGCCAGTGCAGGAATGAGAAACTGTGTTGGAAAAGGCAGGAGATACCCCCAGGAGTTAGGGAATGGTGTCAGCAGTGGCCCCTTGTCCAAATAAGCCAGGGATTACAGGGTTAACCCCCAAGATCTTTGCCTGCATCAGGAACACAGCTGCAGGCTGATGAGGGCTCTGGCTATGAAGGGAGGTTAGCACAGGTGCAAATGGGTGTGGCTAGAGCCTGCCCAACAGCAGACACCAATTGGCCTGCCGCAGTATAAAGTGGGAGGCAGGAGCTGCAGTAAAGCACCTGGATAGGTGCTGGAGGAGATCACCAGGTAGGTGCAGCACCGGGCAGGTGTAGGACTGAAAGACTGTTGGATGGACTGATTGAAGGACTGTTGGATGGGTGGATCCTTAAAGGACTGGATAAAAGAAGGTAATGTTATTGTGGGGAGTAACTGTTGTATGGCTGCCACGCCCCTGGAGCCACCAAGTGGAGGAGGCAGTTGTGGCTTAGGCAGGCTGACTGCCTATTGTTTGTTGGTGGGGTTTGTTGGTGCTAAATTAGGCTATTTTGAGCTAAGATGGTGATGAGGGCAGTCTGGAGGAGGCTGGCCAACCGGTGAACCCAAGCAAGGCTGCTGGAAGAGAGGAGGCCCAGTGGGTGAATGAACCCCCTCCCTCTTGCCTATCTCTGAGGCTGCTCTGGAGGGGAAACTAGTTAGCCTAGTGTGGGCATCAGAGCCCTTGGGGAGGCCCAGCAGGAATTTGGCAGAACAGAGACCCATCTCCCATCCTGTACCCCTTACCTCACGGAATGGGGACAAATGTCCGCTTTCTCCATGGAGGCTTCTGTGGCTGCCTGGCTACCACTGCACTCCCAGGTGGTCAGGTAGCATATGACTGGGCTGTCAGAGACCAACATTCTCTGCTTGGTAGGGGCACGGAGAGTTCAGTGTGTGTCTACAGCCATAAAATGCTGAACGTGTATGGGGTGGGGCTTCAGGAGGATGACAGCAGGACATGGGGTGGCCGGGGCACTCTCCCCACCTGCCGCTGTGTGTAGAAGGTACAAGTGGATCAATGGCTGAACAATAACTGTGTGAGATCTCCGGGATGGTAGGAGTTAGTGTTGCTGCTGAGATTTTCAGGCCTCAGAACACAAGAGTGAATGGATTAGGACTGCGGTCTCCAGGGTGCGTAGAATAATTGATGCTAATCCAAGGGATAAGGAACAATATCTAAAGGGCATGGTGTCCTGGAGAACTAAAAAACTTGCTGACTGCTTGTGATAGTGTAGTTGGTCCTAACAATGGTATAACCCTGCTTTAGATTAAGGGCAATTGTCACTCAAGTTTAATTAATGTGCCTAATTGGCAGACTGCCACATCCAGTACTAAATGCAATCCAGGCAACCAAAAACATAAGGAGCCTCAGGAAAGGAACTCTAAAGAAGGAGGGTAGTTAATCATGTGGGTTTTTTAGTCTGTGATTTGGGAGGCAGAAAACCGTCGTTTCATTGCTTTTAGGTTAAGCACTGCAAACCTATGTTGGAAAGTGATATATCAATATTTTTAGCACTTACAATCTTTTGTTTTTCAAAACAGACAAGACCTTTGGCAGGGGAAGGGAACCAGTGTTGCATGTGGGTTTGCATTTTAAAACACTCAATGATATTTAAATGGCAAAAAATGTTGGCAGAAAACTAATATTTGGGTGGCCAGAAATCTGTGTTCTAAAACTCTGCATTCTTCCTCTTATTGGTCAGGGCACATATAGACTTGTAATACAGCGGAGGCTTCTCATCTACCGTTGATTTGACATAGCATAACCCCAGAAGAGAAAGGCTCTTTGTTAAACAATTGAGCATTTTAAAAATGCTTACCACGGCAATGCAGCTGCAGCCATGAGATCTGAGCCAATCTCATTAGCTCTGAGATAAGACCTCCTCCCTCATCCTGGGAAGTGTGATTAATAACTTCCATTTTCCTTTTTTTGCCTTGCTCCAGGGCGAAGGGGTCTTATCTCTGTTGTTGTTGTTGTTGTTGTTGTTGTTGTTATTCTTATCTCAGTTATCTTATCTCAGTTAATGGATACTAATTGCTCTAAGCACCTGGAGAATGACTGCAGCCCATTTCCATGGTAAGAGAAGGTTTTTTTAAAGGCTGAATGCTAATTAACAGCATGATTTCATTTAACACTTTTTTTTTCTCCATCTGTGAGGGTTCCTGGAACCGAACCTTCCCAGATAAAAAGGCTCCATACCAGCTGTAGTTTGGCATTGTCCAGCTTCTGAGTTTTGGCACTATACTTTTGGCACTATATTTTGGTCCTTTCAGATGGAGGCAGAGCGTAGCCAAAGAGGGGGTGGCACAGTAAATACTGCAGGCACCACAATATGCTGTGTAAGCACCCCATCACCATCAGAGCCATTCTGGGCAGCTGCAGTACTTACTGTGGCGCTCCCCCCCCCCTCTGGCTACCTTATTGGATGGAGGTAAGAGCTGCTTCAAGAGATGCCCAGTTTGGAAGCATACCAGCTCATTTGAAGGGGTGCATTAAATTGATGCCTTCTGGAATGAAATCACTTAATTCCTAAACAATTTTCCACATGCTGATGACAGTGTCCTTAAAGTATGTAATAGCCTATTTTGAGACAGAAAAGGGAGGAATCCAGGAATTTTCACCACAGGAAGGACATCCAGAAATGTTTCCATAACACCAGCCGCTCGGAATGAGGGAGGGCAATCTGGTGTTGCTGCTGCTCCCCCAGCATTGGCCAGTAAGCCTTCCCTGCCAGTGTTTACTGAGCAAATGGGGAGCATTGGCCCATGTGAGGACAGGTGAAAGAGACTGATTGGGCACAGGCATGAGGTCACCCAGTCCTCATGGGTGATTCCTAGCCTGCCTGTGATTGAAAAGCATCTTCCAAATAGCAGATATATGAGCTTTTTCCTGTTCTTTCTAACTCACGTCTTATTTTGTATAAAATGTGTTGGGGTGTTGTTTTTCCACCCCCCCCCCATCAATGTGACTCAAGAAGTTTCATTTTATAAATAAAAAGCTACCAATTGTTCATTGCATGAAGGATTGAAGATGGTATTCAATTACAATCACACATTTTCAGCTCTCGTTTTCATTTCACAAAATAAATATTGAACTGAGTCTTAACGGTCTCTTGTGCAATGTTTTTACAGAGTCAACGCAAGTGAGAAATGGTAACCCCCTTTCAAGAAAATCATCAGCATAAAATGGATTACTTGCCTCTTTAATCAGAGTTGAATTCCTACCCATACCGGATGGATGGTAGATGCCAATTCATCTACTTTTGTGCAAATTGCATTTCAGCAACTTTCAATAAAGACAGTATATAATTCATTAAGTCCATAATTAATTAAAAAAATTTGAGGTCTTTTTACTGATTTTTTTTAAAGTCTTACACATGTGCAACAAGTTGATGGGCAAGGCAACAGCACAAGGCTGAAGAAGGTTGCATGAAAACAGAGCTCTGAATTGGGGCGTGGAAGGAGGCAACTTAAACAGGTTGTCTTCTGAGGGTGTTTTGCAGGAAGTGATCTGAGGCAGGTAATTCAAACTGGGAACAGCTCCACTTTTCTGTGCAATAATAGCAGTAGGTTACATTGAAAGACTGTTGTAAATTACTTGGGCAGCCCAATCCTAACCTGCTTCTGGAGGCCACTTCGAGGTAAGGGAATATTCTCCATTTAATCTGGGATTATGCCCACAACCGTCCCAATAGGGCTACTTGGAGCTGTGCCAGCAAAATTGCTAGAGCAACTCTGAGCAGTACAGACTAGTTAAGGGCTGACCAAGCTGGGGTTGTGTCTCTACATCCGTCCCTGGGCCAGCCTGCCAACAGGCCCGCCCACCCATGTGGGTCGCAACCAGTGGTGTCATTCAAATGATTTAGGAACAGGAACTCACTTTTGATTGGCACTTGTCGGGAACCCGGAACCAGCCATGGAGCCCATTAGGATCCGGAATGCCTGTTCTGGTCCGTTCCCCCTGAATGACATCACTGCCTTCGCCCACCTAGGAATCTGGAGTCGTTCCCTTTAACCCTCTGAGTGCTGGCCAATCAAGAAGAAAAGCTCTTTGCAGAGGAATTGGGAGGGGGAGGAGGGAGAGTGAAGTGGGCGGAGTCAGCCCTAATTTTAACTAGTGGAACTGAGTTCCTCCGCGTTCCCCGTGCATTACATCACTGGTCGCAACTATAACTTTTCTTCAGGCAGCTCTAAATTCTGTGCTCGGGAAGAAAATTCACATTGAATTCACACTGAAAATTCAGATTGAAGTTCCATCTGCAGGCTGCTGAATTGTCTTTTAGTAATGTGAGTACATACAAGATGCTTCCCTTACATAGCAATCATAGCTGTGACTTACCTCATTGGCTAGAATGTGAGTTCGGACTTTTTTCCCACTAATTGACTGTTCCTGCACACTTTGCGTCAGATTTCTGGTCTACAAGAGATGCCTCTTTCCTCTTTATTAAAATTAGGAATCTGGGCCATTTAATGGTCCAAATGGACAATGGGATGGGATGCCTGGAATCCAGGTGAAACAGGTCAACATTGCCATATGGGAAGCTTTGACTTGCCTACCTAAATTCAGTACCTCCAGTATTTGCCTCCATGTCTCCTAGCAAGCCTATTAACGTTCAATGCTTATCGATGCTCAACGCGTTTGCAAATGTTGTGTTCCAACTTATATGTATGTTTGCATTTTTAAAGCATTCAATTACATTTTAATGACAAAAATGTTTGCAGAAAACTAATTTCCACCTTGTGTGTGTCCTCATGAATATTCATGAGAGTCTGCATTTTGCTTCCAGACAGGATGCCCTCGAAGCTGAACACGTGAGCAAATGCATCTGATAAAAAAGAAAAGAAATCCTGCTGACCTGTGTTTCTGGCCAGTCTCTCTTCACTACTCAGACTCCAGTTGGCAGAGAATCTCTGCAAACCTCTCTCTCTCTCTCTCTCTCTCTCTCTCTCTCTCTCTCTCTCTTTAAATGCTGTGTTTAAAAGTGCTGATCGCCTCCTTTTTGACTTGAATCACTTCAAGGAAATTGTGAACTGCTAAAAGGATATTCTGTACGCAGGAAACAAGGCAAAATTTGTCAGATAAATTATTCATTATGAATTAGTCACCCAACTCTGATTAAACTATTAGCGCAGCTAAGTACAGAGAGAGAGAGAGAGAGAGAGAGAGAGAGAGATCCTTCAGTACATAATTTCCCATTACGTTAGTGGTACATAGACAGAACAACATTGGTTTATGCCCAGAGCCAGAAATATTATATCAGAAATGAAACTATATTCCAAGTTTAGTGCATAGGGCAAAGTGCTGCTGCACATCCTGGCAAATTGTTTATTCGATGTCAGCTCCAAGAAGAGTGATTCTTCTTGGGATTTAGTAAGGACACATTTGTGTCTGTTTCCTGTGTTTCATATCCACGGTCTAAAACAAAAAATTTATTGACATGTCCATTTGATGTGTTTGGCAACATACAATACTTTTTTTTTTCTTTCCGAGGCATTTTTCATCATTAAGAGGTGATGACAGCAGAAGCTGCAAGTACCAAGTAAGTGGGAACTTGTGAAGGACAAGCTTATGTAGGCTCTGTAGTGCAAGGACTTCAATTTGTATAAAATACGTCGGATGACAGTGGCTAATCCCGGGGCATGGCCCAAGGGCATATGATGCAGTCAGCTTGCCGAAGTTAAGATAAAATCTAGGTTTGGTCTGTACCTGGATGGAAACTCCACGTGTGCCACCCAGTTGCAGACCCAACCAATGGGCTGCCCAGGGACAGAGGAGGAGGAGGTCTGCCCCCTCCACTGTTTCCCCTCCCCCATATACCGCTCCTCCCCATGGCACGCCAGGCTCCATTTCGGAGCCGTACGATGGCAAGGGAGGGCAGGAGGGCCAAACCTGCTTGCCTGTCCAAGAGGCAAGCTGCCTCATCACCACTCTCCTGCCACTCCAGCAGCGCTGCTTTTGCCCCCTCCCACAAAATAGCAGGACCGCGAATGGTGCCACCTTGAGTTGAAAGAAGACGCAGTTTCTCCATGCAGAAGTGTCTTCTGTAATTTCCAAAGGACACTGTGCATGCCTGATTTTCTTGAAAGCACACCTTTCAATGATGGTCCTCAGAATTTATATTTCAGGGCTTACACACTGATTGGCAAAAGGGAAAATTGTAACCATATGCATATGTTAGGCTTTTTAGGGCCAAGCTACATGTTACGTGTAATACATGTTTTGTCCTGAGTCCTTGCCTATCTCTTTAATTGACGGTCATGCTAGGGTGCGGGATGAAACACGAGAAACTGCAATAGGGGGGTTAGTACTTTGCTTCCAACAAGTAAGGAGGTGCACTGAAGTTGTCCCCAAACGTAATCAAGCATGTGTATTGGAAAAGGCAGGAGATACCCCAAGGAGATGGGGAATGGTATCAGCAATGGCCCCTTGCCCAGGTAAACCAGGGATTATGGAGTTAATCCCAGAACTCCTGCAGCAGGAACACAGCTGCAGGCTGATAAGGGCTCTGGCGCAGAAGGGAGGTTAGCACAGGTGCAGATGGGTGTGGCTGATGAATTAAAGCCTGCCCAACAACAGACACCGATTGGCCTCAGCATAAAGTGGGAGGCAGGCGCTGCAGTAAGCTAGCACCAGGTAGGTGCTGGAGGAGAAGCACTGGGTAGGCGCAGCACAAGGAAGGAAGGTGGCTGAGTGGACTGACTGATGGAGTGCTGGCTGGACTGCCTGCCTGAAGGACTGTTGGATGGACTTATGGATTGTCGGATTGGATAAAAGAAGGACTGGGTAAGGTGAGGTTATTGTGGGGAATAACTGTGGGGAACTATTGTATGGCTGCCATGCCCCTGGAGCCACCAAGTGGAGAAGGCAGTTATGACTTAGGCAAGCTGACTGCCTATTGTTTGGTGGTGGGGTTTTGTGGTGCCAAGGTGGGGTATCTTGAGCTAAGCCGGTGATGAGGGCAGTCTGGAGGAGGCTGACCAGCCGGTGATCCCAAACAAAGCTGCTGGAAGAGAGGAGGCCCAGTGGGTTACTAACCCCCCTCCCTCTTGCCTATCTCTGAGGCTGCTCTGGAGGGGAAACTAGTTAGCCTAGTGAGGGCATTGGGGCCCTTGGGGAGGCCCAGCAGGGAATTTGGCAGAACAGCATGCTTCTGTGGCACAAGAAACTGCATCAGTTTTGATGAAGACAATGCAAGAGATTTCAAAACACCCCATCTTTAGGCCATGGAAATCATACAGCAGTGTTCCAAACTGCGTAACGCAGTGGTGACAGCAGCGCCAGGGGGCAGCCTCACCTTCCTGGCTCTCCTGGGTGCCACCATCTTGCGTTATGCAAGAACTCGCACAATCCAAGATGGCGGCTCCTTCCCAGCTCTCCCTGGTGCCACCATCTTGGATAGCGTGAGATCTTGCACAAATCGCATAAGATCTTACACGATCTAAGTGGCGACACCTGAGAGAGCTGGAAAGCAGCTGCCATGAAAGAAAAGCACTGTGACCACAGGAAGTTTAGGATCCACGGTGATACAGGATAATTATGCAATCTGCAAGCAACCATAGAGGAGCATAGGGCAAAGGATGATTACACCTAGGCAATATGGCCTGTACTCATCACCATTCACATTTCAACAGTGGTAATTTCTGTTTTTGAGCAAGAACTCATCTGAAAGCTATACCTGCTACCTTTAAATCTGCTTTTTTTTCCCTCCCCCCCCCCATATGTATGCAGTATCTATGGCCAGTCAGCAGCAACACATTTTGATCATTCCCTGCAGCCGTATTTTATTCACATTTTATTCCTATTCTAACATTATGAACTGAAACGTAAATATTTGAGTGTCAACCCCACAGAAGTCATTTGGACATACCTCTGACTAATCTTGCAAGAGACGAGACTGCACATGTTCCCAGAGTGACCCCAGCACCAACAGGTTGTGGGACTCTGTCCCAAGTCAAGCTCTGTTCACTCTGGTGGTGGTGGTGGTGGTGGTGGTTGTGTGTGTGTGTGTGTGTGTGTGTGTGTGTGTGTGTGTGTGTGTGTGCTCGTGCGCTTGCATGTGCTTATGTGTGTACTATCATTACAGCTGTACCCTATTGATTTACACTAGCTGTGATGTTAAATCGAAGTATCTGTGTTGTCATACAATCTGATGCTCATCATAACTGTGTTTATATCTCCTTCTGCTGGAGATTTCTGCTGCCTTTAGTCAGGGAAATAATGGATAACATTACATATAAGAACAATCATATGTACAAAGCAGTTCTTGCCAGAACTGCCCATGTTCAGACAAGGAAAAATGGGTTTAAGACTTGAGAAGATCCATATCCTTCACTTGACTATCCCTGTAATTCCATGCACACTTCCTCCCAAGTCAGTCTCCTTGTTTTCCATGGAGCTTATTCCCGTGGAATAACTGTGTTGAGGACTGAAGCCTAAATCAAGGTTCCCAGCAGATTTCTGGAGCGGGCTCTAGTGGTGGGTGTGACTGCAAATTAATGATAGAGAACAGCAGTCTTCAAACTGGAGACTGCTGCAGCAGGGAAAAGCATCCCCAGCACTTTCTATTCCACTAGGGACACTGCAAAAGACCCCAACTACATCCCCCAGGGGTCTTCGCAGCCAGCCACTTCCAGGGTCTGCCACCCCAGCAAGCCTCACGGCTGGCGTTCCATACAGATGCAGACCCTTGGGGGATGTAGTTGGGGGACTTTCACAGTGTCCCAAGTGGAACAGAAAGTGCCATTCATTCAGGTCAGGGGAGGAGCCGGCAGGCACCAGATCTGATTCATCAGGGAGATTCATCAGGACTTCCTTGAGGTAGCACATCTCAAACATACATCTCCATGTGAGGTGTTTGAGGTTCATCAAAGCAAGAGCCGCAACTGGAACTTCTGCAACTGAAGCTGTGGAAAATGTTTAGCATTTTGCTTGTTTGTAGAACATAGGAAGCTTTCTTGCACAGAAGCAGACCATTGGTCTGTCTGGCTTTGTATTAATACAAAGAGCGGGTGGCAATCACTCTTCAGAGTTTCAGTCCTCCTTCCAGAGGATGGCCTTTCCCAGTCCCATCAAAAAACGGCAGGGATTGAACTTGGGGGCCTTCTGCATGCAAAGGAGGAGCTCTCTACCACCAAGCTACAGGCCTACTTATTGCCAAATATATTGGGGAAACCCATCACACATGGACTATCTGATGATTCTGCAATAAGCTACTAAGAACAAAGGGCACAGAGCAGCCTCCAAGTATTGCACTCAAGTTTGGTGCTCTGCTCTCTTTTTCCGACTGCCACAGCACATTATTGTGAAGATAGCCTATAGAACGAGGTGGCCAAACCACAGCTTGGGAGCCTCGCGCAGCTTTCAGAAACAGGTTGGCTAACCTTTTTGCATCACAATATAAAAGTTAAATAAGACATTTTCAAGCTTTATGGTTAATTACGAGGTATGAGAGTCCACTGGATTAAAACCTAAGTTTAACATACTGATGAGAATGTATATTTAAGAATTTAGTGTGATTTGTAGTGGTTGATTTGTACCATGTGCCTGTCTTGTTCTGTTTGTTTTATTAATCTATTAGCTTTTTTTTACCCGGCGTTGCCCGGGCAACAAATTATCCCAAGTCTGAACGTGGATTCAAACGGCATCGGGAGCATCGCCATTTTTCTCGGTGACCCCAGACACAGAGGCGGATCTAGGGGATGCTTGGGGTGGCTGGAGCCATGGGCGCCATTTCTGTAGTGGCGCCAATTTGGCCTCAGACCCCCCCAGCTGCGCCCCCCCCACGGGAGCCCAGGTCTACCCATTAGAACCAGCCACGGGTAGACTGCGTCCAGAGCCCAGGTTTACCCATTAGAAATGACAGCGGGTAGACCTGGGCTCCACGGAACCCAGGTCTACCCATTGGGAACGATGCTGGCCGTTCGCAATCATGTTTACATTTCACCCCCCATACCCACACCCCTGGGGGTCCTAGGGGGGGGTCTGTTGCCAGGCCGCAAGGTGTATGCATGCCACGTTTCGTGTCAATCGGTCCAGGTGTTGCGGAGCCTATGCGGAACATATGTACACACCCACAAACATATGTACAAACACACAGACAAACATACGTACAAACACACGTTCTCTTTTATATAGATAGATAAACAAATAGATGTTTTTTAAAAAGGATTTGAATGCTTCTTCTATACTGTGGCTCTCAAACATCTCTCAGGCTGCTCTCAGACATCTGAATATCATATGTGGCTCTTACGTTAAGCAAGTTTGGCCACCCCCGCTAGAGAAACTGTTCTGGTGAGGAGGAGCAACTGTGAATTAAGTACAGTGTTTCATCCAGAACTGTAGTCACTCTTCCTCCTTGTGAGCATGTTGAACTTCTATCTTTTCTTCACAGTGAATGCTATGCTGGTACAGGCTCAGCAGCCTTCTATTTCTGCTCTGAAACCTTCATGACTCATCACTGCCACCTTGTGGTTCCTGCTATATGTTTTCTATGGGTATGCAGTGTGTGTGTGTGCGTTCAGTTCAGATGTTGCCTTCTTTCCTGATTTGTTTTGTTGGCCCTCAACAATTTCTTTCATTTTGTGCTTGATTTGATGGTGCCTAGTTTATATTTGGAAGTATCATTTATATTTGAGT
This sequence comes from Lerista edwardsae, assembly GCA_029204185.1. Lineage (NCBI taxonomy): Eukaryota > Metazoa > Chordata > Lepidosauria > Squamata > Scincidae > Lerista > Lerista edwardsae. Next base: position 6,178,891 of record JAJKFI010000001.1, read on the forward strand.
CTTTTTTTAATTGTTCCCATTTATTTCAATGGGAATTTTTTTTCCCCAGCATTGGATGACATTGGTAGAAATGGAGCCCTTCTTAAGGGGACAAAGCCAGGCAAATTTCCTCCAAATCAGCTGCTCGTTAATAAATAAACTACTGGCTGAACTCTTATTAGTTCTTCAAGATCTGGAGAAATACATGGTACACTCTTTTTACAATCCCAATAAAAGGTGGGAATGCGGAACCCAGTAATGACCTCCAACAGCTGAAGCACCATCACAAGTAGTGTGATGTAGACTTTATTTGGGGATTTAACATGGCAATATAACTCATTTACAGTAAGTATATTAGCCTTATTGGCAGCTTGGGTTGCCAGAATGCAACCTGGACGGGAGAACTATAACCCTGATTTTTTTTATCTGCATTGTATTCCCTTCTTGTGAAACTGCTGAGAGTCACATGCCCTCTCCACCCCAACTGTCCTTCAAGCAAGACTACATCAGTGGTGTCATTCAAATGATTTAGGAACAGGAACTCACTTTTGATTGGCACTTGTCAGGAACCCGGAACCAGCCACGGAGCCCGTTAGGATCTGGAACGCCCGGTCTGGTCCGTTCCCCCTGAATGACATCACTGGACTACATGTATTTCACAATAACACTCAAAGTGCAATCCTAACTTGGAGTTAGGCCAGCACAGTTAGGCCAACAAGGTTTGGCCAGCACAAGGGGCACCATTTGGATGGTGAACATCTGTGTGCTGGCCTCTCTGACTCAGAGACTAGTCCAAACATACATTAGTGTCCCTTGCGCCGGCCAAACTTTGGGGGGCCTAACTGTGCTGGCGTTACTCCAGGTTAGGATTGCGCTCTCAGACAGAGCTTGCTGATATTACCCTATCATGCAGTTTGGAAAGTGTTAGCCACTTTGGCATAAGACAAGCTGGGATCTCCGAGGAGGTATCCAGTGCAGTTGAAGCCTCCCAGGGGCAAGGCCATGTTTGTCCCCTTACCCCACAAGAAGTGCCAGCCACCCCTATGGGGTGACTTGCATCTGCACCTGCTATATAGCAGGCAGAAGTCCCAGCACGCCACACAGTGTGGGGAGGGGGGTTTGGATGTGGTGCCTAACAGCCATATCCAAACACCACCCCCTCCCTGGACTGCCCTGCCCACCAGAATGCCCTTCCCCCACCCGTTCCACCCTCCCTCCCGCCTTTCCCCTCCCAGAATAGCTCCCGCGACAGCTGAACTTGGCTGGCACAGGAGCGGTTTACCCAGGGCGTGCTCCAGCGGTGCAGGGCCAATGCAACATTACAGCACCTTTGTGACAGCTAACAGCCAAGTGGCTTGCGTCAGCCGAAGGGAGGGGAGTTTCCAACTTTCCAGCACAGAGATAGCTTTGCCAATAGGGCATGTGCTGAATCCTGCAGTTGGGGGAGGGGCAGTCACGGAGGCCTCCTCAAGGTAAGGGAATGTTTGTTGCCTTACCTCAGAGATGCATTGCCCTTACCCTGGTGTTGAAAAGTTGGTTAGGATTGTGCCCTTAATGAGCTACTTACGCTGAAGGAAAGCAGTAGATCAGAGAGTTTTTATATCAACCAATGGCACCAGATAGACTTTCTAGTGCCATCTGATTAGCCAGATCAGGAAGATTATGGGTTGTTCTGGGGAACAGTTTGTTCCTAGGACTAGCAACCAAAACTTCCTGTCCCCTGAGGTGGTACACCAAATGCCACCTCCCCTTATCAAATGATGTGGCAGCCTTGTCTCCTCCACTCTCCTATGTCTGGAGCTCAGCCTCACTTTCCCCCTTCCTGCCTTCCTTTTTCCAGGCCAGAGCATGGGAGGCGAAGGAGGAGCCATGGAGGCAAGTGAACAGGCAAAGATGAGCTCCTCCTGTCAATCTACTGCCTAAAGCGGCTGCTTTAGTTGACCTCACGGGTGCATCGGCCCTATCCACAACCACTTGGAAGTTGGGAGGAGCACTATACAGCGGCAAATTGTGCATATATTACCACTCAAGAGACTCGAGACAGAGTGGTGAGGCAGAAGGACCTGTTGGGCACCAAGGAGAAAATACTCACTATTTTAACTAGCATCAGCCCCATGAAACAAGCTGCTGTGACGGCTGCCTTGTGAACACGATTCTTTGATGTGTCTCCCAGCTAAGTCCACATTTCAAGAGTTAGACATCTTGAGAGTGAACTGTATTTGAGATTAGACTTGCAAATCTCCGAGTACAAAGTGTCAGTCTAGTGATGTTAAAACAGCCACTTAGAATAACTCACACGGTAACTGCGGTGTATTATTGGGAAGGATCATGAATATGCAATCAGAAAACAGTTTCGGAGCCTGATCACCATTTCTGTCAATTACTGTAGTCAGTTCCTCTGATGTTGCCTTGTCTTTTTGACAGTGATTATACCTTTACATGATGTATTGCAGATATTACGCTTCAGTTGTTTACAAATAGAACCATATCTTACACTTTCACTATAGGAGTGGGATGTTTTAAGTAAGGCAAACATTCCTCATAATAATTTTGCCACTTAATTCAGTCACGCATGAAGGCGAGAATTGCAAACAAGTCAGTCTGTGCCACAACTTATGACACCGTCTTTGCCCCAGCAATGTCATTTGAGAGCTCAAAAACCAAGCTGGGAAGCTTCACAATCAAGGGGTCGGGAATGCATGCCGAAGATTTTTTCAGATGATAGCTCATTAGAAAAAACCAAAATAAACAAGGAGAAAAATAATGAACCATTTAATCAAGTGGAAAGGTATGTGCATAGTCACTAGCCATGTGCAAGTTATGAATGCATGAGAGAAAATAACCCAAAGCAAACTAAATGCAAAAAAAGCAAACTAAATCACTCCTTTCCAGTGATCTCTTGGGGGTGCAGAGTTTTGACACCCACCAATAGAGCCCTCTTCTTTAAGAACTGTTGTAGTCATTTCAATGCAGGGGATAGCTTCAAATACACCCAGGATTACACATGAAATGACATTTTTCATGAATGCCAGGTTTTTTGTTGTTGGAGAGGGCACCTTTCCCTGAATACAGCCATTGCTATGTTTGCACCCCACTGAAATTAATTGAATGAGGCAGTCACGCTTGTTATTATGCTCATAACATAACACGGCCCCATTTCCAACATGGTATCTGATATAGTGGCATCATGCGTCAATATGTCATTCCCATGTTTGTACCTTATATTTGATGTACTTCTGGAGGAACCAGATGACAGGACAAGTATCAGGGCTGCTGGGAGGTTTGATGGGGGCAATGGTACCACCAATATGGCCTTGCCACACCTCCTTGGGTCCAAAGAGCCACATGTCCAAATAGACCGTTGACTGGTTCTTGGAAGCCCACAAGCAGACAAGACGGACTTACCCATCTTCTTCGATTACTGCCCTGCAACTAGCATTTAGATGCCTACGTCCACTGAACCTCAAGATAGCACACAGTGATAATGATCACAAGCATCGATAGACTCGTCTTCCATCATTTTGTCTAAACCCCTGTAAACTAGTGGCCATTGCCAGAGACGAAGGTAGCAAAATCCATAGATTAATAACGTGCTGTATTCTTTTGTTCATTTTTTTGTCCATCATCTGGCAACGAATTGCATTGGATGTCCTCTGTATTGGTATTGTGAATGAAGGATCATTTTTGGAGGGCAGAGGGTGAAATTGAAATCCAGGGTGGGAATTTATAGGATGTAGCAGAACTCCTCCTGGTGGTTACTAGTTAGCTTTTTTTGTTCTTCTTTTTGACCAGGAGCTCCCTATGTTGGGCAGCTAGAGGAACGTTGTGCCCCCATCTCAAATGTGATTCCAAAACCCCCGGAAATCCCGCCCCCAGTTTTGCCAATCCTTTGGCTGGAAAATTCAAGGGGCATTTTTGTCCCAACTCTATTGAGGTTGAAGTCTGATTGAGGCCAGCAGTGGCACCCTTCCTGTGACATCCCTTTCTTGGAACATCTTAGGCTCAAACCCTTCACGCCAGCATTTCCCAAACTTACTGCAACCACAGCGCCATGTGATCATGGAGCCCTGTTGCAGTGGCACCTGACTCTCCTGAATGCCGCCATCTTTTTTATCATTTAACCAACAAACACAAAAATAAAAAAATTAAAATGTAAATAGAAATTTTCTACAAATTTCTGCAAGCATAGAGCAAGACATTACTTTCATAATGACCAAGCAACTACCCTAATCTTCATAATACAAGATAAAAGTCTCTTTCAACCATTCTTAAAATAGCCTGTCTCCCCTTGCCAATCATTTTCTTTTTATTCATCATTTTTCTTTCTCCTGCAAAAGAGTAATAAGTGGCTTCCAGTTTTTTTTTATAAATGTCTCCATTTACTTCTCCTTAATTAAAATAGTAAGTTTGTCCATTTTTGTTAGTTTCAAAACCTTCATACATCCGTCTTCAATTGACAATATTATCATGGATCTCCAATGCTGCATGTATAGGATTCTTGCTGCAGTCGTCATATATAAATATAAAATTTCAAACTTCCTGAAACAATCATCCAGCATACCCAACAAAAATGCTTCTCGTTTCATTTGTATACTCATTTTTAAATTTACTGCATCTGTGTATGAATCTGTGTCCAATATTTTCTTGCTTTACCATAAGGACACCACATATGAAAATAAGAACCTTCACAGTCCTTACATTTCCAACACTTATTTGACACGTTTATGCATCCTTTCTAGTCTAGATGGCGTCATATACCACTTAAACATCATTTTATAACGATTCTCTTTAAGATGAATATTCAGTGTCAATAGTCAGGGTAAATCGAGCTGAGGTGTACCTAGAGAGGAGTCACAGCACTACGTTTTGCAACCACCCCACTCCCTTTCCTCTCCGGAGCCATTCCCAGCAGCTAGAGCTACAAATTACCCCTCTGCCACCAAGAATGCTTCATGTGGTTCTCTTGCTATCTAAACAAGATCTGAAGCGTAGTGTTCTCAGGAGGGTGCACTATTCACAGGAGGGTCTGGATGAGTGGAAGAGTTGCCGCCTCTGAAGCCTGAAGGTCATCTGGGACAGCAGTTCAAGTCAGCCGGAAGTAACCGTGAACTGCTGATAAACCCTACTGACAGAGATGAGTCTCTCTGAGAAGTGGAGATGAAGACCCTTCCAGTAAGAGTGGAGGAGTGCCTGTCAAGCCATGCATGGGGATTTGAGCAACCAGAAAGATGCTGGACTATGAAGGAGACCACCTGGACTGTAGTGTTCTTGAAAGATAGAACATGTGATTGTAACAACCTTTATATGGGGTTGAGAAAAGCCTGCCTAGGTAAACAAGCCTTGATTAAAGTCAGAGGAGAACTCCAATGACCAGAAAGGCGGTATATAAATACTGATATTTTATTTATTTATCATCATCATCTTTACGATGGATCTTTCAATCTTAAAAGATTCTGGCAGGATTGAGGCAAGGAGACAGGCCAATGTGCATGTTTGGACCCAGGTTGTTAAGGACTTTCCAAATCAAAACATGGACCACAATGGATAAGATCTTAGAAAAAACTGGTGAATTCTGTGTTTAAAATGCTGGCAGATTTCTCAATACCTTTCCAATACCTATCATTCTTCTGAGAAACAAAACCGTATGTACTCCTGGTTTCTAACAAGCTTTCATTTATAGCATACCCGGGCCTGTGAGGTTGGAATGCGTCCAGAAGGCCAGCATCTCCACCTGTTTGCTCTACAAGAAGTCTATTCCAATCAATTGATGCGTTCAAGATTGCATCTTGCCACAAGCAGAAAACCATTTGCTCAGTAAGGTGGTTTCAAGAAAACCACTACACCAGGGGTCAGGGAACTTTTTTACCTTTTACCCCAAAATATATTTAGATACGCCGATGTTACCCCGGTTCCCCGACCACTGCTCTAAAGGAAATGAATACGCCAGCACAAATAAGGTCCTCCACTATCCCAGCGGCCCCTTCTCCGAGTGTGAGGTAATGGGGGAGGAATGTGCACGCCACTCCTCCAACCTCCCACCGACTTCATGAACACCCCAAGATGCAATGAAATGAAATTCCTGGGGGTAATGGAAGATTCATGGTAATGGAATATAGATTCATATGCACGCCCAGCTGTGTCTCGGCAGCGCGACCATCCATTACCCCCAGGAATTTCATTTTTACCCAATTTGGGGTAATTTACCCCTGTTCCCAGACCACTGCACTACACCATAGGCTCATGCTCCTAGCCACAGCAACTATCAGGAGGGGTCCATCACATTCTGTGGTCAAAGAAGCGTCTGCACAATAGTAAAAGGTGCCCCCAAGTACAGCACTTTATAAACTATTTGTACGGGCTTATGATAGTTGAGTTGACTTGAATTTGATTTTTAAAATGTTATGAAATCTTACAAAAGAGGTATGAAATACAAGTGTTTGGGATTCAAAGGCAAATGGGCTACCTCCAGGGAGAAAACAGTGCCATTAATTACTGCTGTACCTAAACATATTTCTTCTGATTCAGCATCGGGGAGAGTCCTTTGTAGAAAGATGCAGCAAATATATGTTCGTACCCACCATATTGAGGAAGGGGAAAAAAATGCCCTGATACTGCAGTTGTTAATTCATGGACTGTTTATCTTCTTGTTTACTCTCCAACAAAATGATTGCTGTTTAATTATACTACAAATAGGTTCTGCCAGCCTGTCGTACAGCAGATGTTATTTACTCCCTGAACAACTCTCACAAGACCAATGCTGCACATCTAACAAATCAAAATGTAGTAGATCAAGCCACAGTCACTGGCAACATTTCTCGCTGTCGAGCTACTTCCTTTTAACTATTATATACTTATCATCGCCTGAATCAGACCAACTCACTAATGAGGAAAGGAAGCATAGGGCCAAACTAGATGTGACATCGGCAGAGCTATTCGTTTGAAACTGGAGTCTGCCCCACTCACGTATGAATAGGGTTACCAGATACAAACTGGGACAGAGTGCCTACACCTTTAACCATTGTACAGAAGAGGGAATTTGGGCAGGTGCAGCTCATCATGGAAGGGTTTCAACAGCTGCATCTACCAAAATTCCTTCTTCTATACAATGGTTAAAGGTATAGGCACTCTGTCCCAGTTTGGATCTGGTAGCCCTACGTCTGAAGCAGGGATGCTGTGGTGGGGAGTGAGGGGGTCCAAGTTTGGTTATGCAGGAGAAGTGCTAAACTCTTTCCTACCCCCCAGCTTAGTCCCTTTAATTCCCACCCCCAAGCATCTTTACCACTGAACTCTGATACTAGAAAAAAAAAACTGGGATAAAACTGCTTGAAAGAGGGAGACACTGGGACAGTAAATAGCAGCAGTGGGGATTGTTCAGCTACCACAAAAACACATGGAGGGCACAATCCTAATCAATGTTCCAGCACTGGGGTAAGAGCAATGCAGCTCTGAGGTAAGGGAACAAACATTTTCTTACCTTGAGGAGGCCTCCATGACTACGACTCCACTGCAGTATGCAGAATATGGCCCATTGGCACAGCTATGTCAGTGATGGAAAGTTGGTTAGGACTGCGCCCTGAGACAAACCTTGGAAGGCTGTAGAAAAAGAAGTTTATTTACAAAAGCACCCCAATTTGTCTTACAAAAGCATGCCAATCAGTGGTGTCATTCAAATGATTTAGGAATAGGAACTCACTTTTGATTGGCACTTGTCGGGAACCCGGAACCAGCCACGGAGCCCGTTAGGATCCGGAACGCCTGTTCTGGTCCCCCTGAATGACATCACTGATGCCAATGCATTTTAAATACTATTCTTAGACCTGGAAGAAGCAGGTTCAAATCCCCTCCTCAGCCGGAAGCTTCCTAGGTAACCTTGGGCCAGTCACTGTCTCAGCTTCACCTACCTCACAGGGTTATTGTGAGGACAAAAAGAGGGGACCATGTACACCACCTTGAGCTTCTTGGAAGTAGAGCAATATTTAAAAAATATGAATAAAATAGTATTTCATTCATGTCAAGCAAGTCAAATTAGCTATTATGTAAACTTAGTATAGGGACGTGGTGACGCTGTGGGTTAAACCGTTGCTGTTGAGCTTTCTGACCGGAAGGTTGGGAGTTCAAGACCACGCAACGGAGTGAGCTCCCGTGGCTTGTCCCAGCTCCTGCCAACCTAGCAGTTTGAAAGCATGAAAAAATGCAAGTAGATAAATGGGTACCACTTTGGTGGGAAGGTTACAGCATTCCATGCGCTACAGCGTATAGCCAGGCTGGCCACATGAGAACGGAAGCTTGTCCTCGGACCAATACCGGCTTTACAGGCTTAGAATGGAGATGAGCACCGCCCCCTATAGTCAGTCACGACTAGACCATTTGGTCGTGGGGAAACTTTTACCTTTTTTAAACTTAGTATGACAATATCTATTCATCAGCTGCCAGCTAGATAGACAATTGCCAGGACTAGGCAGGTCAAGGTCAAGGTCAATGAGACTGGGGGCGCAATCCTAACCTGGAGTTCATTCCGGCACAGTTACGCCAGCACAGTTTGGCTAGCATACATGACACCGTAAAGTATGTTTGGACCACTCTCGGAATCAGAAAGGCCAGAATACAGACATGTGCCATCCTCCCTGACTTCAAGTGGTCCAAACACACTTTACGGTGGCCCTTGTGCTGGCCAAACTTTGCTGGTCCAACAGTGTCGGCCTAACTCCAAGTTAGGATTGCACCCTGAATCACATGACTGAGATATAGGTTAATGCTGTGTGGTGTCTAGCTTCAATATCCACACTGGAAGATTATAAAAGAAGTAGTGAGGAAGTTTGGATAAGCCATGTGATTGGAGGCTTAGCTACACTGAAGGCCACAATATCATAATATTGACAAGATAATGAAGTTTAACTCTGACTTGCCCTGAGAAGTATCTTTTTTCCCCAGTGCAAGCTCCACTTATCAGTGGAGCTCTTTGAAGTCAGTAGAGCTCACTTGATTAGCGTTACTCAGGGATTTGGCTGAAGTTGCGTCCACACTCATGCCTGGGATATCAGTTTGGAAAAAATATAGAACTACTTGCTCTTGGGCTGTGGTTTTTGCATCCCTAATGTTGTTCCTAGACTCACCTTTCTGCCACCTGGTCTATCTATCCCGGTCAATCTATCCCATGTCCTTAGCAACTGGCGATCCCATTTCCTTGGCAACTAGAGTAGCAATGGACTGTGGATGCTAAGCAATTTCCTAAAAAGAATTGAACAGTCATCACGCTGGTTTGAATGATATGCTGAACTGGCCCTCTCTGTCACAGGGGAAAGGAGCAAGGCATCTGTGTTTCTACGCTACCTGCTGCCTTGTTACAGCAGGGGAGTAGATCATCTGAACAGTCTCTAACCACACAAATCAAATACCACTTTTAAGGGCGATTTATGCAATTAGACTACAATGGTGAATCAAGTTGTGGGGTGGGTGTGTAGCTATTGATTGGCTGGAACATGCCCAAAGTCTGCCTTAGTAGGAATCCTTTGGGATAGATTCCAAAATCAAATATTTCTCTGGCAGTGTCATGTTATGATTACCGGAGACTCCAACCTCATATGTGATTGAAAACTTGTGACAGAGGCTTGAATCAGAGGTGTACCTAGCGGGGGACCACAGCACTAGGTTTTGCAAACAGCCACTCTCCCTCCTCCTTAAAGCCATTCCCAGAGGTTAGAGCGAAACAGAGACTACGTTGGCTCCAAAGGCTCCGTAGAGGAGGGGGAGCAGCTGCTTGCAAAACTTAGCACTGTGTTCCCCCTCTACATACACTACTGGCTCGAATGATCTGTTTTGTGTCATATATAAAAGCATCCTACATAAGTAGGCTGGGAAAAAAATCAGCAAGACCATTTTCTGTCTGATAAAAGACGAAATATGCATTTGCTTCTTTTGTTCTTCCATTTAGAACAGCCTCCTCACAAAAGGAAGATGACTTTCCTGCCTTCAGCATTAACTGCATCAAGGATCGGACAACTACTGTATAGAACTAGTGCTTTGGAAAGTGGGAGAGGTTGGGAGCAAGGAAAGCTGGAAAATGCACAGATTTTTGCACTGAAGCACTGATCACAGTAAGGTTCGGACAGGCACAGCAGTATTCTAAGGGTTCAATCTTGAGCCCTTCAGTGCGGGCAGTACAAGTATATCACTACACCCACGTTGGGGTCGCAAACAGGCCATAAGACACATCCAGTGTAGGCAGTATGGGCTTACCACATGCGCTGCAGCAGCACTAAAGTTCACTGCCCAGAAGTGGCAACACCGCAACAACAGTAAATAACCAGCCACTGCCATTGTGCCGATTCAGGGAGGGAGGGAGGTCATAACAGGGTGGGGAGGGGCAGGGGAGGGGTGGGACTGGCAGTGACTTTTGCCACCGGATCCATCGCGGCCCAACACGGAGGCTCTCACAGTGCAGATGCTAGGAGACCCATCGGCAGGTCTCCAGGCTTACCTGGGGGAAGGCGACGAATGATCCCTTCTCCCAAGATACCTTCAGAAGCGACCTGGTTGCTACTGGATGCAGCAATAGCAGTGGCTACTGCTGCACCCACTGCAGCCAGGCAGCTCCGGATTGGGCTACCCATCAAGCAACAGTATCAGCTAGGAAAAGAAAATTAGTATTACATGACATCATTTCACTATTTCCCCATCCTCCCTTCATAAAGGTGGCAGCTGATAAAACTGAACGGAGTTGGGAAAATTGAGTGGAATGATATCACTCACAATTTCTTTTACTAGATGTCAGGGGAAAATTGGGCTATTTCTAATATGCCAAGGGAAGTAGCTGGATAGGATTGGGCCCTCAGTTCAGAAGCAGGAACTGATGGGCATTTCCTTGGACTCTCCATGAGTACATTAGAAGAACACCACACAGTTTAGGATTAAACAAAGAAAAATATACATGGGCTTGCAGGGCCCATGGAAGGGTAGTTCTTAAATCTGCCCATGTAGTGTAATTATAATGACCTAATCCAGCATTTCTCAGGGCACAATCCTAGAGATAGGCCGGCACAGTTAGGCCAGCAAAGTTTGGCCAGCACAAGGGACACCGTAAAGCATGTTTGGACCACTCTTGGAGTCAGAGAGGCCAGCACATAGACGTGCACCATGTCTTTACCGTGGCCCTTGTGCCGGCTAAACTTTGCTGGCCTAATTGTGCCTGCCTAACTCCAGGTTAGGATTGAGCTCTCAAACAGTGGATCGGGATCCAGTAAGGGGTGGCAAGCCAATTTCAGGTGGGTCGCATAGCACCTAGTGCAGCCATAATTGAAAATACAGAGAAATGGGACACTGGAAAGAGGGAGGGCTGTGTGGTTGTTTTGCCTGTGTCAAGGTTGTGAACAGGCTTTTTTTTCTTTGTGATTCATTAGATTCAATCACAATATTAGAAAATGGCTGAGAAATAACCCAACTTATTGCTGCGTTCTCAGGAAAACAGCCGGCTCTGGCATCACTTTGGGCCATGACATCACTTCCGGTGGGTCTCGGAGAGATTGTCATTCTAAAAAGTGGATCCTAGTGCTAAAATGTTTGAGAACCTTTTGAGAAAGTTTAAGAACACTAACCTAACCCAAGGTACAACTTTGATTGTATGAGTAACAAGAGGGGAAAATAAACATGCTTGGTATATGTAAAAACATGTGTATCTATAAAAGTGCAAATCAAGAGCAAATGAGCAGATCATAATGATCTCTAGTCAGCATCTCATCTAGCAAATCCCAAGGTTAGGAAGGTGTTCATCAGTCAATGCCAGTGTGTTCTCAATTTTGGTAAATGGACAGTGTCTGATGTACTGCTAGCTTGCTATTGTTTCTAGGGGCTCTCATCTGAAACACTAGCATCTGGCCATTTACTAAATACTCTGGCTAGGAAAATGCATCTGTTTATAGCACAGCTGGGAGAAACAGCCAACTTCCTCTTCACAGGTTCTACCTCATTGCAACCCATGACAATTTGGAACAGCTACACGGAAAACAATTTTTTCCTTCATTATGAATGCCGTCATTATTCCTCTAGAACCTATAGATTTGAAAACATAGTCTTAAAACAGCTTGTAAATTTTTTAACCAACAGAGTATATAGAGTATTTCATAAGAACAACCAAGAAAAAAATATCAATATTTATTCTTTGTAGGTTTATACACAATAATGGGGGTCAGACCTTAGCAGTTAACCATGTGTCGCTTTCCATAAGACAGTGGTATTCAAACCTTTCAAACTGGGACCCATGCTTTTGAATGGCACTTGTTTCAGGACTCACCGGAAGTTATGTCATTAACCTGGAAGTGATGTTGTGGCAGGAAGTGAGACGTCATCAAGGAGACATCATCAAGCATCATTGTATCATAATAAAATGACACTCCTGAAATGCAAATTGGCATTCTTGGACTGCAGCAATTGTACATCTATGAAACATACCTGACAGAAAGCAAGATTATAGGACAAAATATTATGGAAAAGCACTGAACTAAAAACAAAATTAAAAAAAAACCCTCACCTGAAAATTCAAACTTGTTAACACTCACAAAATAAATATAACAAGAGTAAGGTCTGTAGTTTCCAAGATGGCAGCTCCCAGCTTTCCGTGACCCACCTGACATCAGGCCGCAACCCACCAAGTGCGTCCCAACCCACAGTTTGAATAACACTGCCAAAAGACAATCACATTGGAAACAATTTCCTGTGTTTACTTTTGAATCATTGGGTCCAAATTGAGACCTGTAGACCACCCCAAGACTCTTGAGATGTACTGATGAAGTTCACGAGGCAAAAAAAAATAATGTAGTTCTATTGACTAGGCAAGGACAAATGTCACATTCCTAGTATCTACACAAATCTGGCCAACCCAGAGATTTCATGCTGCCTGTTTAAAGGAGCTAGGTACTGTTGCACATCCTGAAAAGGGCATACGGGAGGAGCATTTTCAGTCACAGTGAACTCACAAGACTAGGTAACAAACAGTTTTGTGACAGGAAAAAAAATGGAGGAATCCCATTCTGCAAAGTGCTGTGCCTGTCTGTTTTCTGATTTGTGGCCAGCATTTGTTTTATGGAAATATGATGACACAATTAACATGTCATTGCAGTAACTCTGGCCCCACCTAAATAGGGGGCAAGAAGTTGAGTCAGCAGATTGGCTGGTTTGTTTGGGGTCAGGGCAGGGAGGGCAGGCGCTGGAGGGGAGCATGTTTCAAGCTCCCACCTTTGTGGCATCCATTGACCCACCTACCTTCCCTTTGCACAATTTAGATTAGCTGGTCGTTCATTAGAGGGATGGGTAGGAATTTTTTACTATCAGCAATATTGGCATTGCAGTGGGCAGGTTTTTTCCCCCCGCCTACCCCAGATTGTCATTGGTGAGGTGCGGTTTAAGGTTGGGTTTCCCCTGTTTTTTTGATTGGTATTTATCACTTTAGACAGGGTGTATGTGGTTCTGGTAAGCAGGTATAATCTTCAGCATCCATTTTGAGGAAAGGAAAGCTGGGGGTGAGTCAGAACCACTTGGATGTTGCTTGCCCTGCTCACCAAGGCTGGCTGACAATCCCCCTGGCTGGAGTAGCAATGGTGCTCAGAAGGCTTGCCGAAGGATATTTGCACTGTCCAGCTACCTCAACCCTTCGGGGTTGGCAAGGATTGTCAGGCCTAGTCGATGACCAAGCCTAGGCAGGAGTCAAGCGGCTGGGCCCAATATTGCCCAGGTTTACCCTGCCCAAGTTTACCACACAACTGGCCACTCATCTACTGCAGTTTAAATCTTTAAAAAATTAAATAAAGTGGCCCTTATACTCAAGTTTTTGTCTTGTGTGTTTATTAGGAGATGCAGGGATAAGAAAATGAGGGCCCAATCCTAAGGCCCATATCGCTGGTGGCACATGCATACCACCAGCTAAAAGTGTCACCAACATGCTGTAAAGCATGTTAGTGACACCATGGGAGGAGAGGGGGTTGGGTTGGTGTTCCAGTAGTACCAGTACATTCAGGGGCAGAGGTGGGAAGAAGGTGGAACTGGGTGGGGGAGGGGAGGTTTGGACCCATTCAGCGGGTGGAACCCAGTGGTAGCTTTCATCACCAGGTCCTATGCCCTGCTTTGGGCCTGGCAGCCTGACACAAGGCTGCTCGAGTCTTCACCAGCAAAATAGTCAGTGGAGACTTGAGGAGTCCCATTGCAGGGTCTTCCTTTGAAGAGACCCAGGTGGCTGCTGTGGATCCTGTGGGATGCAGTGGTAGCCATTTTGCTAACCCTGCTCCTACAGGAGCCAGGCAGCTGAGGTTTGGGCTGCCCAGCTGGTGCACTGACATGGGGCAAAGGGTGTTCCTATAAAGAGTCATTGCCCCAATCCAAATTGGCCCTCCTCTGCTAGAAAAAACAACAACAATGTGGGGTTTTCAATCATGATGTCAGATTGGGCCTTGAACTTTGGCAGTTCCAAAGCTCCCAGAAGCGGAGCACCATTTATGGCAGTGCTGCTGCATACACAATAGTGGGACACGAGTTCCACCACTGTAACTTGACCATATTAGTCAGCCACATTAGGGCTTGACTGGGCCCTAATAAACATTAACCAAGCTTTCCTCATGCTAAGTTAGCAATAGGGAACTTGTTAAGATTTCCTGGGTCAGTGACTGAAGAAAGGGAGAGAAAATAGGTAGACGGGAATATTTCCTTGGAAGCTCTGAATCAGTGCCGGAAGCTATAACCACAAGAGCAGATGTGAAAGGCCCCAAGCTGAACTGATTTTCCCGTTTATAGAATAAGTATTAGAGTTATGTGCAATTAGAAAAAAAAATATTGGTGATATTTAGAAATAGCATTTGGCAATTTTAGAAACAACGGCTGGTGTGTGTGTGCTTGGTGATATTATAATCGCATGGATGTGATTGGCTAGACTTCTTTCCTGTATGCTGTGAAGCTAATTGAATATGGAGTGCTGATTGGTTTAAGACTGTTAGCTGATGAATGGTATGCTGGAAAGCCATATTTAATCTCATATACTTTCCTGTTTTGCTCAGGCTCTCTGCTCAGTCTCACTGCTTGGTTAACAGAGGTCTCCCTTGTGACATTGCTTAGAATAAATCTCTCTCACAGTGTTCCACAAAGAAATTGGTGTCAAGCCTCTTTATTTAGATTTTGCCTCAGTACATCTTCCTAGTTATCTTTTGCATTGCTGGGACTTCTAGCCTTCCCAAGTAATAAGATCTGCTACTGATGCCCTTATGGGTGTACATGAATATTTGTGTGAGGATCACACTTAATTCGCCTGACAAAGTGAACTCTGGTCTACAAAAGCTTGTGCCAGGATATATTTGCCAGTCTTTTAAATTGTCACAAGGTACATTTTTGTAATGGGTTTTCTGATTTCAATATGATTATATAATGTAAACTGGGACTAGCTTACATGTAAGATGCAGAGCACA
The DNA here is from genome assembly GCA_029204185.1 of Lerista edwardsae. Lineage (NCBI taxonomy): Eukaryota > Metazoa > Chordata > Lepidosauria > Squamata > Scincidae > Lerista > Lerista edwardsae. Next base: position 6,194,310 of record JAJKFI010000001.1, read on the forward strand.
AACCAACCAGACATCCAGCAGGAACATGCAGTACTTTCAGAATGAATAAACCCCACCCCACAATGGCTTACCCACATATCTTGCGGGGCAGGAGATTAACCCTTCAGGCCCCGCTAAGTTCCTTAAGATGAGCTGCAAAGTGAGTGAATGTGTGCGAACAAAAGGTCTGCAGTGCCTCAATGAACAGGAGTAGTCAGACTCGCCCTCGCAATACGTAGGCCTGGAAACAAATCCTAAGTTTTTTGGCAATGAAAAGGAGAAGCAGTATGCCCCAAGGTGTTAAATCACATATTATATCCGTTTGTTAATTCACTGCTAGAGTCCCTTCACTTTCTGGCAGGGCTGCAAATAGCATACATTGGGCCTGGAGTAAGATACCTGATTTCCTCTACCCCTTTTCTTAATAAAGGTAAAGGTTTCCCCACGACCAAATGGTCTAGTTGTCACCGACTGTAGCGGGCAGTGCTCATCTCTGTTTCAAAGCCTGTAGAACCGGCGTTTTGTCCGAGGAAAAGCTTCCGTGGTCATGTGGCTGGCATGACTATGTCGTAGCGCACGGCATGCCGTTACCTTCCCACCAAAGTGGTCCCTATTTATCTACTTGCATTTAGGTGCTTTCAAACTGCTAGGTTGGCAGTAGCTGGGACAAGCAACGGGAGCTCACTCCATTGTGCAGTCTTGAACTCCCAACCTTCCTGTCAGAAGCCCAGCAGCAGCGGTTTAACCCGCTGCACCACCACGTCCCATCTTTTCTTAATGCATTGGGGTAATAGAAGTGCATTGAGAATGGTTTAAAGCTGCAGTGGAAATGCTGTCCTGGATACGCTTAGATTGAAGTATTTTTGTTTTGTAATACATTTGTTTTGAAATGTATAGTTTGTTTTGTCATGGTTAGGGGTGCTATGTGAGGGTTTTTTGGTAATATTTTTTCCAGAATTTCTTGATTAAAATGACAAATGGCAGTGGTATGTGTTTTTATTTTACACTCTCATTCCAAGTTCTCATTTTTATTAATTTTAAATGCTTTAAAGGTGTACTAGGTAGATGATACAGGTGATATAGTGTCAACAGATGCAGCCACAGTATTATTTCTAATAGGAAAAGTAGTTTATTCTAATTTCTGGAAAATATTTTAAACACCAAACACAAGGTTTTGTGTTTTTATTCAGGGCGCAATCCTATCCTGGAGTTAGGCCAGCACAAGTTAAGCCAGCAAAGTTTGGCCAGCATAAGGGCCACCGTAAAGTACATTTGGGCCCCTCTCGGAGTCAAGGAGGATGGTGAACGTCTGCATGCTGGCCTCTCTACCTCCAAGAGTGGTCCAAACATACTTTGCGGTGTCCCTTGTGCTGGCCAAACTTTGCTGGCCCAACTGTGCCGGCCTAACTTCAGGTTAGGGTTGTGGCCTCAGATATTTTAACCGCCAAAAAGTGGTTTTCAACAACTACTACAAAACCCACCTTCTCCTCAGACCTGCTTTGTGGCTTTCCTCACATACGAATATCCATATGTACCCAAAGGTGAATTTTCCGTCAATAGCAGGCTAATGTACAAATCCATGTTACTGTCTTTTTCAGTGGGAAGATCAGCAATGGGAAAATGTTTCCAATGAGAGTTTTTCTCTGTTATAGAACAACAATGTCTTATAGATGGTATTGAGCCTGTAAAAGCAGAATGTGGCCTTTTGTTCCCTGACAGTTATTTCTTTTTCTGACAAGTAACTACTGGTTGGATATTAAGAGCGTGATATTTCTTTTCGTTCGCCATTGTGCAGGTAGCAGGTTTGCATTTCATTTAAACTCCCCCAGGTCAGAGTTGTGCACCTTGGAAGTGACTGTCTGGCACAGAATAAACGTATTTCGAGTTCTTTTTTGCTCTTTAAAAAAAAAAACCAGCAAGGCACAAATGGAAGTTCTTCTGTATTCTTATGTATATCAGACACTGTTTCAGATTCAGAGCACCTGAACACAGATAATTTTGAGGGCTACAGCTATCTGGAATAAGTCCGGTCTGCCCCATTTCTATTGGACTCAAGAGGGGAGCAATTCGCATGAGAGAAGTGATGTTTGTGGAAGGAGTACATAACTGTTCCCCAAGCAGAGGCGTATCACCCCTGGGGCATGATATGGCACCTGCCATGGGCGCAAGCGTGTGTTCACCAATTGCTTCCCCAATTGGGGAAGCAATTGGTGTGCACTCACCCTCTCCCATAGGCTTCCCAAGTTGCAAAGCCAAGGGGGTGCCTGGGCACCTACAACCGCAACTTGGGCAAAATTGCCCCAGTCCCATTTGCAGGACCACCTGCCCAGGCCAGGTGCCAAGCCTCTGTTCCACCAGAAACTCCTTCTGGGCCTCCCTGAGGGCCCTGATGCCCACACTAGGCTGACTGGTTTCCCCTTTAAGCAGCCCTCGTGCAGTACACGAGGGAACACGACCAGGCCTTACCTTTTTAAGCACATCAGTCACACCACTCAACGTCAGTCCCAAGCTAGAAAGTCCAGGTCCAAGTTGCGCCAAGCCAAACCAGAATCCAAGCTCGTAGTCAGTAGTCCATGCACATGGGTCAGATACAGGTTTGTCAGTCCAGTCTCTCCACTTCCACCAAACCTTGCTCTTAGCACACCCCACCTGCACCTGTGCCTCAGTCACTCAGTGTGCAATTAGTTAGCACCTGCTGAGTGACTCAGCACTTCTGCTAACCAGCCCTCATTAGCCTGCCTAGGCTACAGCTGTGCTCAGGAGGACAGCAGGAGTTCTGGGGTTAACCCTATGGAATCAGCAGGGGGGCACTCCTGACATCACAAGCTATGTCCATTACAGCCTCCCACCTCCATCACATCCCCAGCCCTGATCCCCCCTCCTCCACCCTGTTCCCCCCTTCCCCCACTGTCCTATCTTAGCGTGTGCTCCTGTCCCTGCTCTCATCCGCGTGGCTTCCATTTCCTCTCCAGTGGGGACAGAAGCACATGGCTCTGGCAGGCTGTTAAAGGACTATAAAGCACACCCCATCCCCAGAACACTAGTTACAGTGGTGGCAACAGGGGTTAGAACTGAGCCATCAGAAAGCTTCAGGGATAAAGCCTTGGTTGATCTCTTAGTAGGCTCATAAAATTGAGTCACAGTGCCCTGATAATCAGGTATCTAAAAGCTAGCAACTAATTGTTTATATACCTGTGGGATTTTACACACATATGCACGCTCACACACACTCACAGAGAGCAAGAGCGCTCCCCTTGCCTTTGAAGGATCCAGGTCACAGGTTCGGGGCCACGCAGATACTAGAATTGCGGGTCCTGAATTTTCAGGTAACGTGGGTCAGCTGTATACATGCAGCATGTAGTTTGTTATGGCAAAGGAATGGTTACTATTTTGAAGCAGAAATCTCAAAGGATTTGATTTAAGGTTTTGGATGCATGGTTATGTAAGGTAAAAGCAAATGCAGAATTTAAGGGCACATTACTAACTTGCACAGGAGCTGGCAGGCCTGAGCTGCATCCAAGCATAGGTTCAGACTGCGCTGGAGCTCACCACTCTGCTGGATTGTTTGCCCCAGAGAAAACCCCTGTTGTGCTGGTGAGGCTACATGGATCTGCACCTCCTGTTTAGCAGGTGCAAGTTCAAGCAAGACAAAATCCGAGTCTCCTTAGCATATTGTACTTGTGCAATGCCTTCAATTAAATAAAGGGTAGGGTGAGGTTAAAAAGATACAAAGTTGTTGTGTGTTTTTTTTGCAAATTTCTGGATAGAACATCTCCTATGGCAGGGCCGTATTAACCTATGGCTGGATCCCTAGTCTTTCAGGTATTTTGGGTCTCCTCCAAAACTCTCCAGGAAAAGGAGGGCACACCCCTAGTCCTTGTTCCTGTCCCTTGTTCCTGCTCCTCTCCTTGCATGTGTCCCTCTGCTCCTCCCCTATCTTCCCCCAAGCCAGTGGGCAGCTTGTGCCGCTGGTTCGGTTAGCACTGCAGGGAGCCCTGGCCGGCTGGTGGGGAAGGACTGGAGGGGTGTTTCGGTGTTGCGCTGCCTGCCTCCGAGAACAGGGTTGGCGGACAGTTAAATGCACATTCAGCCCCGGCGCACTGAACGCACTTGGCCCTGCAACATCCACTCCCCCCACCCCTGGAAGTGTTGCCAGGCATCCGGCCACATAGGAGTCTCTATGCTCTGGTTTGTCAATCACCCCTGGGCACTGTGGGCTGGACTGGGCCCTTGCGGGATCTCTGCATTGCCACAGCTCCATCCCCTGTGGCTGGCGTGGACTGCTTGCGGGTTTCTGCTGGGAGGAACGGCCTGATTTGGGCTTTGTGCTCCAGCATTGGGGCGGGTTAGGGCACAGCTAATAGTGCCAAATTGACGGGCCCTAGACCCTAGCTGAAGTCGCTAGGCTCAGTCTAATGGATAATATTGCCCTGTACATACGTACGATTTAGTACTAGAGAAGGGTCCTAACTTTAATGTATCAACTTTCCACATAAGAAGGGCATTCTTTTAATTGGGTAAATATTTGGTAACTTCAATTAGTCATATTTGCCTAACATTACTAATTATCGCTTTAGCGATTTGAAAAAGTAAAGAGGATCTCTACGTTCTTCCAGGCAATATTTTACTAATCAGTTTTTATTTGCCTTGCACTCCCAATTGCACTGGATGCCATTTTGATGTATTTTTGAAGTCGACTCGAGAATGGCTTTGGCACTACACGCATTTGTAAGCGGCAGCAAATCATTACTGTTTGGAGTGGGGGCTTTGGCTTTTCCCTGGGGAACGCATGCGTGAGCTTTCTGTATCCACACAGCTCTCCCCTGAGGAGAGAAAGTGCAAGCATCCACCTTTGAGAGTTAGGTAAACACGGAAGAGGGGACTCCCCACAGTTTGTAAATGTGGATACACAATTAACAGTCAAGGCCACAACTAGATGAGAGGGAAGGAGCTTTGTGATCAGACTCACGTTTTTGAACATAAAAGGCTGCCTTATGTGGAACCAGATCATTGATCTTCCTACCAGTGCAGTATTGTCTGCATTGACACTCCAGAATTTCAGGGGTCTTTCACAACCCTACTAGGAGCTGCCAGAGATTGAACCTGGACCTTTCTGTATGCAAAGGATGAGTTACAACCCCATTTTCCTATTATATGAATAGGGGCATGCATGCAGTAGCATCCCTACGGGGGGGGGGGGGAAGAGTGCTACATTTTGCAAGGCGCCTTACCTTGTGTAAACAACTCCTCTCCCTCATCATTGTAGCTATGTCTGGGTACTTTAAGGACAAAGCCAGGGGGTTCCCTGATATGTCAGATGGGTTTAGGATGCAGAAGATCTTGGAGGGGTGGGTCAGGAAATGGCCCAGAGACCAAGTGTCCAGATAAGCAATGTTGTCCAGTTTAAAGGTTCATTGTTGTAAAAAAAAATGGTTGAGTGTGAAAAGAGCCTGGAATCCAGGACTGGGAATGTTGCAGGGGATGCCTTGCTTCTACCTAGCTTCAGGAACCAGAGGCGTTTCTACAGGGATGGCAAAGCTCTAAGTTTTGCAAGAAGCCTTACCCTGTCATGTAAATCCCTCCTCTCCCTTGCTGCTGTAGCCAGTAAGCAACGCCAAGATGTTGCTGTTCCCTGTGAGGATTGGCTAAAACGGTGCAGGAGAGGAGTGATTTCCACTGCAAGGTAAGGCTTCTTGCAAAACTTAGAGCTTTGCCATCCCTGTAGAAACGCCACTGTCAGGAACCCAGTGATAGCCTTGCAAAAGCAGTTGGAAAGCAATGAAGAGTTTAAGAGGAGAAAGGGGTACTGTACCTTTAAGACCATTCAGGCTTATTGCAGACATTTTACTTTTGGCACCAAAGCGAATGACTAGCCACAGTCTGAATAACAAAATGCAGGCACAATTGAAGGACTGCTGAATTTGGACTTTGTGAGTACCCTTAGGCGACATGAGGCTAGTTATGTGCAAAAGGGGGGAGGTCCTAACAAAGCTAGATAACAAAAGCAAAGTGCTTAGTTCCCCTGGAGCAGTGGTTCCCAGCCTGGGGGTTGGAACTCCCAAAGGGTTCGTGAACCAATTTTCAAGGGATTGCAAAGAGCTTCGGGTAGCCATCTTAAAAAGCTGGCACCATCTTGGAAGCTTCATTTTGGCTAGGGAAGAGGCTTCCACATTAAACTGCCATTTCCTAAATGCTTGTGACAGTAAAGGAAATTATCCTTGCTATGGGCTCATCTTGGTGTGCGTGTGCATATGCGTGTGGTGAAGTCTCTCCCGGATCGCTTTCCAAGCAGGCATGTCACGCCTTCCATGTGCATGCCTCAGTGAGTCTCAGTGCATAGGGAAGAGGAAATACTCTGAAGACTATCTAAAATTTGGGTTTACCAACTTGATCAGCTATTGCATAGAGAAGTGCTAAATCAATTATTGAACTTAAAACTCTGACGCCACTTAGGGTACAATCCTAACCTGGAGTTAGTCTGACACAAAGGCCACTATAAATAGAGATGGCAGATCCAAACTGGGACAGAGTGCCTATAACTTTAACCATTGTAGAGAAGAAGGAATTTTGGCAAGTGCTGCTTTTTAAACCCTCTTTCGTTGAGCTGCACCTGCCAAAATTCCCTCTTCTATACAATAGTTAAAGGTATAGGCAGTCTGTCCCAGTTTGGATCGTAGCCCTTAACTATAAAGTGCATTTGGACCACTCTTGGAGTTAAGGAGGATGGCGCATGTCTGTGTGCTACCTTCTCTGACTCCAAGAGTGGTACAAACATACTTTACAGTGTCCCTTGTGCTGGCCAAACTGTGCTTGCCTAACTCCAGGTGAGGATTGCACTCTTAGATACAAAGCATACAGAACATTCTGAAAAAATGTTATTTTGACTTTCCTTTGTCAAAAGAGTTGGAGTTCTTGACTTTCAAAAAGTGTGATTTATTAAAAGCAATGACTTCACTTCCTGCTTAATGACATCACTTCTGGCCCTAGGTCTTAGGGGGATCCTGACAGGTTGTTGTACCTAAAAAGGGAGTCCTGGTGCAAAAAAGGAACCACTGCCAGGAGGCTGCATCCTGCAAAGAAGCTCTGCTGGACAGAGAAAAGAGAAGGCCCAGAAATAAAGAGAAGGCGTTGATTGCTTCCATCTACTTTGCAAGAGAAGACCAGTCTTAGTAAAGCTAAGACTTAAGAGCTGTTACCCCGGTTATTAAGAGCAATTGCAGTTTAACCGTATGCATTCCTATGAGCAAATTGAGCATTTTTGCTCTCATTGTTGAACTGGTCTTTCAAATAAACCTTTTAAAGGAAAGCAATTGTTTGGTCTTGTTTGGGGCTTATGGTAGTGTGCCTGCAGAGATGGTTAAAGAACCCTGTGAGATTGTTCCGTCCTCTAAAATAGATTAAAATGGAGGGGGAATCTCTTGATACCTGGAAAAGTGACAGAACTCCAGAGATCTTCCATCCCTTGCATATCCATTTGGGGACCCTTTGGAATTCCCCCAGGGATACAGCACTATTCAGGACCTAACTGCTTTTTCTGAAGCCTTCTGTTCCAGTGAGCTGTTGATTAGAGGCACAAATGATGTGTCTGGATCTGCTCTGCAGAGAAGAGGTATGTTTTGGGCACACAATTGCATCCAATTGAGGTAGTCCAAAACACATGTGGTCAAAGGATCTTGGGGAAGATGCAAGGCTCTAAATTGTGCCTGATGTGCTTTGGGGTTTGTTTGTTTTTTAGCAAGGTGATGCTCCGATTCCTTTGTTCATGCAAGAGGACAGGAGCCCTTTAATCCAATTTGAATTCTAGGCTCTTGTCTATAAAAGTCTGTGTGGCCTTGGCCTTCCTCCCACAGCATTTGGGACAGCTACAGTTGGTTTCAGTATGGATCAACGATGATCCAGTGAATTGGGCATAGGCAGAAGATCTGCTGTGATGTGATGATCTACACAAATGTATGAGCCATCAAAAAACACAGAACAAATCTCCAATCTCATGTACCTTAAAACACAAAAGCTTTTCAGCTGAGTCATTTCACACATTCAGAGAAAAATCAACATGTGCTGGGTAATCAAATGGTGCACACATGAACCAGCCTGTAATGTATGAAAGAGGAGATCATGAACTGAGTCAGCAGGAATTCCTAGGATCACAACGAACTGGGAACACTGCCATGAACAGGGAAAATCCTGTAGCTTTTCTCTGTGATGCCTCATTCATGCATGAACGTATGAAAGGAATTTTTCATGTGAATGGAAAAGGCATTGCACAAACCAACCCTTGGTAAAGTGAAGTTCAGTATTTTCATGTACACAACCTCTCCTGCAAGATGAAGTCTTAAAACAGAGATGGAGTTCTATAATGATTTTGATGAAAATGGTCTTAAAATTGCACAGCCACTTGAATAAGCCAGGTACTGTGTTATTATCAAGTTCTCCTCTTCAAGCCATTAAAAAAAATAGACACACCTCTGCGCTTATGCAGGTCCATTTTCCACAACAGCTGTCCTAAAGTCAAGGCAGCTACAAAACAGTAACAGAGAAAATTGCATGCTTTCCACTTCACCAACCCTGGAGACGAAAGCTAAATATTGTTTTTGTGTATAGTCATGTATAAACGTGCAATCACAGAAATACATTCTGCCCAAATATTGTTATGCCATCATGTTAATCTTATCCACAGTCTCCATCTTTAAGTGCTAGGAAGCTCTTCACTTCAGGTAAAAAATGAAGACATCCAAGAACATTTTGATCAACCTGAGAGATCAGTCAATCTTGGTAATTCTATCTGGCAAGCAGATATTCCACTCTGCTGTTCTATGCCATGGACTAGGGATGAGCAACTGAATTGACAAACGATAGGGGGAAAAAAGTGGACCATGGAAGGCAGCCAGGTCTGCCCCACCACTTCCATGTAGAGGCAACGGAGAAGTTGACAGAAGGGTAGCTGCAGGAATTTCAAGCCAGCTTTGTGCCCATTTGGCTAACGAAGTGCTAAGGTTGTACTATCAAAAACCAATTACACGTCGTTAATACAATGAAAGAGAGAACACAGTTCACAGAACATGACCCCAGCACCACCAGTTCTCAAAGGCACAGTGGAATAGCCACCTCTTCACTGGATGCTGGGCAGCCAGAAGAAAAGTCATAACCTGAACCTCCTAAGGAATGGACATTCAAAGGATGCATGGCGCCATGGAGTTCTCATTCATACATAATATTTTATGCGTGACTTTCTATAGAGAGGTGGTTCCCAGCCTGGCAACTCACCAGGTGGCTGGCAACTCTCCAGCCAGGGAAGCACTTGCCCCTGTCCCTTTAAGGGGGAGGGGGAGGGAGAAGGCAGCAATATGTAGCCCAGGATCACGCTGCTGCAGGGCTAAGTGGTTTTTTTTTCTACTTGCCAGTGCCAGCCTCTGAGGATGTGTGGAAAGCCCCACTGATGCCTCTGTAGGTCTCCCCAAGCCTCCAAAATCAAAAATTTGGTTTTTAATCGAAACCAGGAAGTGTTTTTCAATCATTATTATTGTTGTTGTTGTTGTTGTTCAGGTAGCTTGGGGAGCCCTGCAGAGGCATCTGTGGGTCTCTGTCTCTCTCTCTCTCTCTCTCAGGTAAGTTAGAAAACCCTCTGCTCCAGCAGCAGTGTGATCCTGGACATTATACTGCTGCCTATAGCTAGGGTTACAAGATACCAACTGCGACAGAGTACCTCTGCTTTTAAGCATTGTATAGAAGAGGAAATTTGGGCAGATGCAGCTCTTGAAATTCTTCCATGATGAGCTGCACCTGCCACAATGCCCTCTGCTATACAACGCTACCCTGCATACACTTTTAGTGGTCCCAGGGGAGTTCTGGAAGCACTGCTATAGAGCAGTTATGGATAGAGATACTCGCACATAAGAATGATTGTTGGAACTCTCCAGCATCAGTGCAGAGAAGGAAAGGTCCTCTTCCAGCCAAGACTAACTATACATTCAAAGATAGGTAGGATCTCACCATCAGGACTAAGAGCCATCCATTCGTTCCATTGTGATCCTGCCCAATCTGCAGCCATCACCTCAAACAGTGGAAAGGAATTCAAACATGTACATGAAGCAGAAACAAAAGGTTAAAAAATTCTTACAGTTCTCCTTTCTCTTCCTGACAAATAGTAGAGGAAATCAAATCAAAGCTTGCGCAGGAACAGAAATGCCTGCTGTTCATTCACGCCAGGTAAGGGCGATTAGCATTTAACTAGTTTTAAAGGTAAAGGTTTCCCCATGACCAAATGGTCCAGTCGTGACCAACTCTGGGGGTGGGAGCTCATCTCCATTTCTAAGCCAAAGAAACGAGTTTCTAAGCGTTTGCCCAAGGACAGTTTCCATGGTCATGTGGCCAGCACGACTATATGCCAAGGCGCACAGAACGCCGTGTACCTTCCCACCAAAGTAGTACCTATTTATCTACTTGCACTTTTACATACTTTTGAACTGCTAGGTTGGCAGGAAATAGGACAAGCAACAAGAGTTCACTCCATCACATGGTCTCGATCTGCCAACCTTCTGGTCAGCAAACTCAGCAGTTTAACAGCCAGAGCCACCACATCTTTAACTACTTTTACATACATTTAAATACCTGTACTTGGTATTAGGCAGCTGCTTGAAGAACAGAATCAGTAGCACAACCTTTGGAAGGACTTCTGGCAAGAGGCCACCAATCCATAGGCCTGGACTGTGACATTTCCAAATCTCCCGAACCTTTCAGTGGAACAGTGTAATTGTGCCCCACTCCTTAGTTGATCTTTGGATTTCAGCAATCCAGATTTGAGCAGGGCTTGTTCACTGCTTAAATGTGAATGCAGTTTTCATGCCTCCAAAATGGAAATGAAGCCTTCAAGCTTCCTGCTATTGTGTGGGGATGGATAGGGTTAAGCTGTTGGTCAGCAGTCAAAACTGCCCACCTCTTTCTCACGTGGCTCTTTGCACTTGCAGAAAACACGTAGATTTTCCTCACCTCTTTCTGGATTTCAGTTATGGCCTACGGTAACTGGACATTTCTCCTTTGTCTTTCAGAGGCCTGTTTCATTCTTGGAGGTAGCTCTGTATTTCACCTGTGAAGAGTGGGCTCTGCTGAGTACAGGCCAAAAGCGCCTGTATGAGTCCGTCACGATGGAGAACTATGAAAATGTGAACTTGGTAGTGTAGGATATGAAATTAATAGTAATATAAACCCATGGTGATTTTGAACCCCAACACTAAAATATACGGCCTACTGTTCTCTCTCTAGAGCAAAGAAGTGGTTAATGGTGTGTTAATGGTGTTTCAGGCCAAGGCAAGGCCTGACTGGGAAAAGGGCTGTGCGTATTCCTAAACTGATACATGGAAGAAAGTTCCCAGAAATCGAGACACAGCTGTAACCTTGGGTGAGACTTGCGCTGAGTCAGCGTAATAGCCATCCCTATGCATCCTGGGTAAGAGCATGTGCAAGGGAGGGGGGGGAAGTAAATTATTCTGCATGAGTGCTACCAGGTGGCTGAACAATAACCAATGAAAAATACAGTAAGAAACTCCGCCTCAGTAGTATAAATTGTTGCACTCATTTTGTGTAAGGTGTGGTACGCAGTTTGTTCTGTTCTGGCATTGCTGCCACCCATATTTGCAAATATGACAATAAACCTTTCTTTTGAACCATATCCTTGGGATCCAGTTATCTATGATTGACAGTAGGTAAGCAGGATCCTTTTTCCGTTAATTGACAGATGCCCCAAGTATCTGTTCCATCGGATGTTGCCAAGGGAAGTTGGAGGCTGCGCTGCATGACATGGACATGGCTATTGCAACACCTGATCCTCCCTTCTTGCCACCTCAAATCTGGGTCTCTTGGGGCAGAGGGTAGCCCCAACCTGAGAATGTGGTGCTATAAATTAGCAGGAAGTCCCTTGGCTGCCCTTTGGAGGAGATAGACGTGCTTTGGAAGGCCCTTCCCCCAATGGGTAGGCTCTCCTTCTGTGTGCAGGACCTTTCGAAGAGAGAAACAGCATAAGTATTCCTCCATAACACTCCAATTTGCCTAACGAGGCAAGTATCTTCACCTGTGCTGGCATTAGGAGCTCTGATGGGAGAGCAGTGGGGGACAGGTGTCTCTGGGAAATTTGGCCCCTCCTTGTGTAGGGCATACACAACTGAAAGATGTCTTTCTTTGAGGGAGACAGAGCAGGAAGGAGGAAAATACCTTCGCTGCAGACTTATATCAGTGTACTACAGTGATATGTGGTGAGGTCCAAGCCTGAAGAGGCACAACCAGATGAATACACACTCTCCCGCTCCCTCCTTCTTAAACTCACTCTCAGTAGTTTCCTTGGAAGGAAAAAATACTCTCCCCACCCCATATGTGTATTGCAATTTTTTCTCCCTTCCCCTTATCAGGTAGCCCCTAAAACCTGTAATTGGGATCACCCTCTTCCAAGAGAAGGAATCGCTTCACTTTCCTAACTTCACCTTCTCCTCCTCTGCAAAAAAATCCTCCTGGAGACCCACGACTCTGCTACTGGTGGCAACCTTGGAACAGGATTTTGGGGGATGTGTCATCAGTGCACTGCAGACTGGCCACTGGACGGGCTCTGCTGGTGGGGGGGGGGAATTGATATGGGAGGGCAAGATGGATTAGATTGTGATGGCAGTGGACACTGTATCCTGCTTGCCAGCTAGAAAGGTGGTGTAGATCTGAGGAATCTCATTCCAGACCTTCCAGAGGACAGGAAGGTAAGTAAAGTTTTTATTGCCCTACCTGTCAAGGTTTGCAAAGCACCCAAACCTAGACAATTTGTAGGCCTGAAGAATACAAGGCCCGAATCTAAAGATAAAATTCTGAATGAGGCAGGCTTTTGCCTAGCTAATTTCTGCCTTCAATTGAATATGATGTGGCTTAATGGTAGCCTGCGCTACCCAAATTCATCCGAATTTACCTTTATCTCTGCACTTGGTTGTAGTATCATAGATTACATCTTAGTCTCGCTCCCTTTGTTGCAACTGGTAGATGGGTTTTCGGTGGATGACCTAACATTGAGTGATCATTTACCCCTAAGGATCTGGTTTAAATTCAATTTGCAGGTGTGTACATCCTGTCCTGCGCAACTTGCTAAAGGGCCTACGTTACCCAAACTTCGTTGGGATGATAAAATTCTCTCCAAGATTCACGTTTTACTTGACCTAGAAGTGAACAGGACACATTGTGTTAGTATGTTGATTGACACGAATCCAGAGAAGATTGTCCGTTCTTATGAACTATTGTCAAACCAAATGATAACTAGTTTGACCCTTCAACAACCTACTCAAGTCACTAGAAATGGCATGGTATGTCCTAATTGGTTTGACCAGGAATGCAGGCAGGTGAAAGCCCTAGTGCGGGCAACTTTTGCTAAATTTAGAGCCCAGAATTCTCAAGAGACACTTAGAGAATTCCTTGAGATTAACGAAGCTTTCAAAAGTATGACTAGAGAGAAAAAGAAGGTCTTTGTTAAAGCTCAATGGCTTAAACTGCACTCTGCCATAGTTCATAACGATGTTAAAGCTTTTTGGAGTATTACGCGGGGGAGCATTCGTAATGCTCCTGCTCCAATAGGCAACATAACAAATCAAACCTGGATCGATCACTTCTCTAAATTACTATCTTCAATGGACAAGGAGGTTGTTCGTGGTCCCTCCCCAGATATAGCAAACTTACCGGAGTGGCCACCGGTGAGCGAGGAGGAAATTATCCCACTTATCCAAGGCCTGAAACTGGGTAAAGCAGCTGGCGTAGATGCCATTCCAGCCGACTGGATTAAAGCTGATATGCCTTTTTGGACCCCACTGCTAAGTAAATTGTTCACCGCTGTAAATGCAACTGGGCTATTTCCCAAAGCATGGCTTAATTCTATAATTGTACCTATTCATAAGAAGGGGGATCCCCATAATCCAGCTAACTATCGGCCAATTAGTCTATTGTCGATTGTTGGCAAGCTTTATGCTAAATACCTGTTGACTAAGGTAAATCTGTGGATTCAACAACAGAAGATCATTTGGCCTGAGCAGATTGGTTTTAGTAGGGGCAAATCAACAATCGACCATGGACTCATATTAAAACATCTGGCCACTAAATATGTCATAAATTTAAAATCTAAATTGTATGTGGCCTTTCTTGATCTCAAGTCCGCGTTCGATAGTGTGGATAGAGATTTATTGTGGCACAAATTACATAATCTTGGGATAGATAATAGATTATTATATCTTATTAAAGGACTTTATTCCAATAACTTGTGCCAAGTTCGCACCTCCCCACTTGGGAGTTTAACAGAGGAATTTACTTCCAATAGGGGGGTTAAACAGGGTTGCTTGTTGGCTCCGATTTTGTTTAATATCTTTCTGAACGACCTGGTTCCCTGTTTAGATATGTCCGAAGGGCATCCCCCAAAATTAGGTAATCGCCATGTCTCGATCCTCCTCTACGCTGATGATGCGGTGATTATATCCCGCACTCGAATCGGCCTTAAAAGGTTGCTGAACAAAAGTCTCGAGTATCTCATAGGAAACAAGTTACATCTAAACTATGAGAAATCTAAAATCCTAGTATTTGCCAGATCATGGAAGCCAAGGAAATGGAGGCTTAATAACATGGAGCTGGACCAAGTAAAATCATACAAGTACCTTGGTTTCCATTTCACATACAACTTGTCCTGGAATGTACAACGCAACTATGTGCGTATGGCCGCTTCTTTGTCTGCTCAGGCGATTTGCAAATTTTTTTTCAGTAAAGGGGGCCTATATATTCCTGCGGCCATTAAAGTATTTTCAGCCAAATGTCTAGCTCTCATACTGTATGGCATTCCACTATGGATCCGAGACTTTAACCATTCGGTAGAACAAGTGCAAGCATCCTTTCTTAGGAAGATATTTGGTATGCCGAGTTGCGTTCCATATGCAGTACTGTGTTTGGAATCAGGCTTAAGAACAATTGAAACTGTTGCCTGGATCCATGTTACAAAGCGGTGGCTCTCTGTGTTCTATTCACATGCAGATAATGATCTGATCCAGTGTATGCTTTCAGATACTTTTTTCTCAGCCGAGCCCTGGTCATCCAAACTTGTTGAATTGGGGATTGATACTGAACTTATTGGCTCGGTATCCCAGGCTGAAGCCTTTAGATTCATTAAGGGGAAATTATTAGAACTGCATGACCGAAACTTATTGCAGAGGGCCAACACTCGTTGTTCGCCTCTTTTCTTTCAATTACGAACGATTAGTGGTCAAGTACCTCCTTATTTGTACATTTTGGATATCCCTATCAGACGTAGGGCTATGACGTTGGCACGTTGCAATGTTTTACCCTCAGAAGTCTTGTGGGGTCGTTTCAAAGGTGTTCCTTACGCTGATAGGTTCTGCCCTTGCCAGCTGGGCAGTATTGAAACCCTAGAGCATCTGCTCTTCCATTGTCCATTACATTCAAAGAGCAGAGAGAAATATTTCCTACCTCTTATGACTAAGATGGGTGCGGTTAACAAAGAGGTGACCCTGAATCTTTTATTTGATTCTGAGGACCCAGCTGTGATTAACCTACTGGCTCTTTTTCTAGTGCATATCATTAAAATTAACAACCAGCGCTCAAATGGCCCCATTGTACAGGTGTTATAGCTGAATGGATTTAAAACACTGTTATTGGTAATTTTATCTTTTATATGTTGATGTTTGTTGTATGCCAACTAAAGGTTAAATAAATAAATAAAATACAAGGCCCGACAGAGGCAATCATGACCAGCTGTGATTGCAAAAGTGCTGAATCACAGCACAGGTGAAGATACTTGCCTCGTTAGGCAAATTGGAGTGTTCTAGTTGGAGCAGAGCTGTATTTAATCAGAACGCTCCCAACACTGGGTGTGGGTAGTAGTTGGTGTGCAGCGTTTGACATCGGTGTTTGCTGTGCTGGACTGGACTGGACTGGACTGGACTGGACTGGACTGGACTGCTGTATATATCTTCAAGTACAGACTGAGTTGGTGGAGCAATCCTTCGCTTCAGTGTGTTCCTTTTGCTCTGCATCCTTGGCTACAAATTCCGCTACTCTGCCTGGATAGCTTCATATCTATCCCTGACATTACCTCTTATGGCTGGGCTGGTCTCCCGATGGTACACAGGTTACAGTGTTCTCTGAACAGCAGCCCTGTGGCAGATTCTCTACGACATCATGGTATAGCAGTGGTATTCAAACTTTTTAGATTGGCACTTGTGCCGGGACCCACCAGAAGTGATGCCGTTAACCTGGAAATGATTTTGTGGCAGGAAGTGACATCCTCAAGCAGGAAGTGCTGCCATTGTAACGTAAGCAAATGACACTCCTGTAATGCAAACTGGCATTCTTGGACTGCACCAATTGTACAACCATGAAATATCCCTGACTGAAAGCAAGATTAGGACAAAATATTATGTAAAAGCACTGAACTAAAAACATCTTTTTTAAAAATCCCTCACTTGAAAATTCAAACTGTGTACGTGCTTTTGGGTTCAATTTCCCAGCTCTCCTCCATTGTATGGATTCAATTTTGGCTGGTTCACTAGCTGTGACCCTTTCTGTGTTCCCAAGTTAGCAGTTGATTACACCAACTAGCTTCCGTTTCTTCCTTTGGTCTCCAATTGCATATATTTTCCTCCTTGAACAGCTTTGGTTTGGAACCAGATTGGAAGAAAAAGGAAGCTGACTCATTTGTTACATGAAAGTGCCCACACTGGGGAGAACCCCTCTAAGTGCCAGGGGTGCGGAAAGAGCTTCAGTAAGAGCAGCAGCCTAAGATGCCAGCGCAGAACCCACACTGGGGAGAAACCCTATGAGTGCCAGGAGTGTGGAAAGACCTTCAGTAAGAGCAGCCCCCTTGTAGGCCATCGCAGAACCCACACTCGGGAGAAACCCTGTAAATGCCAAGAGTGTGGAAAGGACTTCAGTCCTTTCAGTCAGAAGGGTGATCTTAAGACCCACCAGAGAACCCACATGGGGGAGAAAGAGCGCAATCCTGTGCTGGAACAGGGCATATCCGATGGGCCTGCGCCTTATCCAGCACAGCGTATGGGAGGCTGGAGCCTCCCTGTGGCAAGGGCACGTTGGCTGGCGCTGAGCAAACTGAGTGTGGGAGCTCTGAGGCCAGTGCTGCCTGCAGCGCCAGTCTCGGAGTGATAGCAACGACGTGGGGGTGCCGCTTGGGGCCCCTGCATCGGTGCTCAGTGTGTAGCATCAACGCTACCATGTAGTGTCAATACTATGGGGCACCCAGGATTGCGCCCTCAGGCGCGATTCTCACAACACCCTTATACGCCATCATAAAACCCACTCAGGAGAGAAACCTTACGCATCTTAGAAGACAATTTTTTGTGCTCAGTCATGCAAAAAATGTTCCTTGTTTTCATCAAATAATTGACTGAAAAATTTCCTCATTTTTCTGCACTGTTTGTTTGAATTGTAGATGGAGTACCTGGCTTGTTCTTGTTTTTTGAAAAAAAACAAAATTTGTCAAGATTGTCCTGTTACGATTTCCTAGAGTCAATGGACTGGGCTTTGCTCTCTTTGCCCTGATTAGAAGGTCTTCTGCAGACCAGAGGGATTCCACTTGGCGGCCTAACTGACCCTTAGCTCCTCACTGAGACCTTAGATGGGGAATGTTGGTGGCTTCTTTGTTTTTTAGGTTTCCTATTCAATTAGAAAGGCAGATAGTTGATCTACTTATTCCTCTGAGGCTAAAGTCAGAAACCGCTCGGCATTTGGATCTCATTGTCGTCCAAGTTGGGTTCCAGGACCAATCGCTACGATACAATGAACACATAATTTAGCTGAGGTTTGTTAATGCATATCAGTTGGCCACGGTGTAATTTTCTGAGTCCTCCCAGAAATCACGTGATGGTGTCATACACTCTTGACATGGCCAGGCGTCTAGCACAGTCGCTGTGCATATGGGTTGGTGGCCAGGCCACATACACTCACAAAAGGTAAGGTGGGAGGAACAGGATAGTTTCTGTACCGAGATGGTGCGGATGGAGGTGGAACAAGGGATGGGGGTGGCAGGGTCAGTATTAGAATTGTGCAAGTCAGATCCCTCTCAATTTTTGCCTTTGCAAGCTTTGGTCCTTTGCAAAATAGCTGGCATAGGACCGAGGAGTTCCATAGGGAATATGGGAGCTTTCTCAATGACAAAATTTCACTTACACCAAGGAGATCTCTTCATATGCCCCCCCCCAAGATGCAGCCTGTACCTTCTTGGTGCACCTGCATCCGTGGGGGCAGGAGTTGGTTAGACTGGGCTGGAAAACATAACCAAAATGTACTCCTACCAGATCCTGCATAGCTATAGGGCAATAAACCCAGACTACAGGGCTTACCACAACAGCTTGTAATTCATGTTTCTACATAATAATGGAAAGACCCAGTCACATCTGCATACATTCCTCCAGTGTCACCCCAGAATGCAACGCAACCAGGAAGAAAATTCATTGCGCTGCATTCTGGAACTACATTACGTTTACGGGGTCCCTTGTGCCAGCCAAACTTTGCTGGCTTAACTGTGCCGGCCTAACTCCAGGTCAGGATTGTGCCCTGTACTGAATCTTCTAGATCTACCTCCAACCCCAGAACCACAACACCAGAAGATGCGCATAAAGGCCATTTTGATTTTACGGAACAAAACCTTTATTGTTATCTTAAAACAGACATGTGTGGAAAGCCTGCTGCTATATTAAGAACTGCCTTCTCTTGGCAGATATCATGGTCCAGCATTTTATTCCTGTGCCTCGACACAAACATTGATATTCTAGTGACAACAGCAGCTAGAGTCCCGCTTCTATTTATACGACACTGTTCTGTTCCTGTTCACATGTGGAATGGTTCTTCTGCCAGCTGGCAGCATCTTCAGGCCTGCTTTTGCATGTATTGTTTCTTCTTTCCATTACGGTTTCCTACCACTGCCCCCTTAGTGATCAGCAGCCATGCAAAGTGAGCATAACAGGGCAATTAACTTTTGACAGTAGTATAAATTTAAGCTTGTTAAAACAAGGTTTACGAACAGCCCCTTAGGGGTGATCAGCCTGATCCAGCTTATCCAACCGTTCGGCACAATAAGATACATGGCTGTGACTTAGCTCGTATTAAAGAACATTGAAAGCAAAGAACAGCAGGGAAGATCGAACAGGAAGATCAGGAACATTTCCTAGGATGACAGAATTTCTGCTTTCCTACCAGCAATGATGACTACAACCTTTTTTGCTGTCACGCTTTCATGTAATCTCCCCCCTGTCTTTGAATTATACCCTATGCCTAACGGTCATCTCACCACCACACCAGAGCATGTGGATGACAACTTTTCTACCACCAAGAATGAGTTTTTGGAAGAGGCAACCATTGTCCTGGATTTTTCCCACTCTAGGAGGGATAGGCCAGCAGGCTTCACCACCGTGCCCTGGGACATGGAATCATGCTACTGAGGCGGTGCTGGGATACTGTGATGTCACACTACGTGAAAACCTTCTTCCTAGCAGAATCACACAATGAATGGGATACATTCACAGAACCTTCAAACTGCTTAGCAGAAGCCTCTAGGACACTGGTTCCCAAACTGGGTTGTGAGCCAATTTCAAGCAGCCATATTGAAAATATGTGAAGATGGGACGTTAGAAAGGGGGAAGACTGTGTGGTTGTGTCAAGATTGTAAATAGGTTGTTGTTGATTTTTCTTTTTGATTCACTTTGCTGTTGGAAAATGGCTGAGAAACAACCCAACTTTCTTAGGAAAGCAGCAGGCTCTGCTGTTATAATGACAGCACTTCTGGCCATGACATCACTTCCAGTGGGTCCTGGACAGATTGTCATTCTAAAAGGTGGGTCCCAATGCTAAAAAGTTTGAAAATCACTACTCTAGGATTATCTAGCAGGAGTCAGTGACTTCACTTACAGCTGTTTGAAAACTGCTTCGCTTGACATTGAACTCAACCGCTTCGCTTTCACGGTACCTTAGTCTTTAAGAGCATGAACCAATCATGCCAGAGCCTTGCCACTTATCTGCCAATGTTGCAACTCCCTGGTCACTCCCAAGTATCCGATACCTGTCATAGCACAGTGTCATACTATACCTGTCACAGCACCGAGACCCTGCCAATGTTCAGGTGCATTCAGTTCAACTTGTCCTTCAGTGGCTGGTCCCACTGTAGGGCTGCCACCCCCAAATGAACCCTCAATAGCTCCCATTACAGTGCAGATGAGGAGGTGGAGTCTCTAAAAAAAGGAGAAGTACCCACACTTTGACCAGGCCTGTCTACCAGTGGTTACTTTGGTTAGTCCAACAGCAGCCTGAAGATATCTAAAGAAAAAAAAAATCACACTTCCAGAACCAAAAGCCCCTAACTACTCCACCCAGCCATCCTCAGAGTAGTCCACCTTGTGGTCCTCAAACCAGAAGTGGGTTCCTATAGAAAAATAGAGCTATTTCAAACTTCAGGGTGGCTGTGGCCAGTGGTGGGATTCAAATGAATTAACAACCGGTTCTCTGACATCATAGCTGGAGCAAAAAAAACCCCGGAAGCCAATTGAGATAAGTGAGTGGGCAGGGCCCGGCCACTTAACAACCGGTTCTATAGAACCTGGGCGAACCCCCTGAATGCCACCACTGGCTGTGGCCCTACCCTACTCTCCCAGAGGCCAGCCTGTTGTGTGTCCCCCTCCCCCCAAGTAACAAGCCTCTGGTTGCCCCTCGTGCTGAAATTGCTGCAGCACCATTGGGCACCCATTTCTGGGCCACTCCCCTTAAGGGAGAATGGCCCATGTAGTTCTCCCAATGGTGGGACGCAACCATCCATTTGAAGAACACTGACTCAACCTATTGAGAGACTCCAAATAGATGGCAATATTTGTAGACAACATGATCACATTGGTCATTCCAAGGTAGAAGTGCCCATGGCTTGCATCTCTGCAATGCTGCGCGCTTGCTTGTGTGTGCGCATGTGTTCCTGCCAAGAGCGAGCATTCAGGACTTGAACTCTTGAATCTATTAGTTTCTGTTCAAGAATAGTGGGGGGTGCTGTCTTCACGCAGAAGTGCTTGAAATTACTACTCACAAATGAATGGCAGCTCAAAAGAAGAAGCAAGGGGGTGAGATAAACAAACAATTCAATACAAGCTCTGTAATGACCACATCTTTCCATCCCCAGCAGGGTTGCTGCCTGGTCCCTGCAGGAAAATGACAAATGAATGCTGTTTAATATTTTGCTTGAGCAGTTTTTCCTTTCAGAAATCTATTTGGGGTATGATAATACGAGGAAGCTTGCTGCAGAGGGAAGGCACTTTCTGAGATGACTACCTTTCTAGGGCATATCATCTGATACACACTTTGTTTATCCAGAGCAAATTCAGTGGTTAAAATGATTAATTGAACCCATTTCATGTTACTCATCTCGGAGCTCTCACAAAAGGAGGTGATACGCTCTCCCTCCGTCTTCTTCTTCGTGACTCATGCACAGAAGCCCACGGTACATGCTGGCAATAACAAAATGGCATTTCTAAATTTAGGAGTTCATAAATCTTGAAGGTGCCAGCCTTATCCCAAGTCCCTGCCTCCCTTATGCTCAATTTCAGGTTGCCTGCAAGTACAGAGAAAAAAAAAGTAGGTGATGCTTGGGCACTCCCAAATGAATTTGCAATCCAGCAGTACAGTAGTTCTCAAACTATAGCACCGGGACCCACTTTTTAGAATAACAATCTGTCTGGGACCCATCAGAAGTGATGTCATGGCCAGAAGTGCCGTCATTGTGACGCCAGAGCCTGCTGCTTTCCTGAGAATGCAGCAAAACGTTGGGTTGTTTCTCAGCCTTTTTCCAATAGCAAAGTGAATCAGAAAGAAAAAAAGCCTATTTATAATCTTGACGCAAGCGAAATGACCACACAGCCCTCCCCATCCTAACACCCCATCTTCCCATATTTTCAATATGGTGGCATCAGGTGCTTCTGCACTGATGCTTCGGCATCAGGCGTATGCACTGCAGACACTATCCCGATTTAGTAAGGAGGGGTAGAGATTTCTGTTTCCAAATCTGCTCCCAGCAAGATCTGGGACCTCGAGGAAGCTTGCCAAGGTTGTTGGCACCAGCAAAAGGCAAGGCACAAAGAAAAGATCCAAAGGTACTGAAGAAGCCTGGTTCTAATTTGAGAAAAGGAGCGGGGGCACATTTCAAGTCTTACAGCTCTTTTTCAAGACTACTTTCTTCATTTTAAAAAGACATTGAATGCCGTATTCTTTCTGAAACTCTTTCCAGATACACCAAACTCTCCTTTGTTTCTCTTAAGAGAGAAAGTAAATAGAGAAAATGAGTAAAGCTCTTCTCTGGAAAGAGATGCCAACAGAAAATATATACCGCTGGAAAAGAGCTGCCAATCTCAAACCACATTTGCTCATTTCTTAAAAGTAGACTTACCATAATTTTTAGAGTTCAAACCAGGACCAATTGGAGTATCACCAGGCATAGCACGGGGGGGGGAGTATAACACCCCTGTCAGGGGAACCTGCACCCCTGTTGGGCAATTTGGAGGTAGTTGGTTGGATATGTGCCCCCAGACTTTCATCAGGGCTCTCTCATCCCACGCGGGGGAAAATCTGCCACCACCCCTGAGAATCACCTGTTCTGCCAGAAACTCCGTGCTGGGCCTCTCTGAGGCCCACACTAGTCTGACTGGCTTCCCCTTTAAGCAGCCTCAGAGGTAGACAAGAGGGAGGGGATTCCTTTAGGCACTGGTCCTCCTCTCTTCCAGCAGCTTGGATTCACCAGCTGGCCAGCCTCCTTCAGATTGCCCTCATCACTGGCCAAACACCCTCTTGGTCCACCTCTTCCTCCCAGCCAGGCTGTGCCATGCAGTGCCAAATTCCCTTCCTGAAACCTTAAACACCCACACTAGGCTAATCAGCTTCCCTTCTATCCTCAAACACTCAAAACAACACTGGAGATCAGTGATGGCGAAACCTATGACACGCGTGTCAAAGGTGACACACCACAACGTTTGGGGTGACACACCAGCGTTCACCAACACCTGACAAAAACTGAGTTTATTTAACTCATTTTTCATTTTCGTAATCATTTGAAGTTTCTTTATGTAATACATAAAGGAAGGGGAGGACTGGACTTATGATTGGACTCTATTTCTTCTCTAAATGATTATAAAGAATTTTCCCTTTTGTTTGGGAGCAGGGGTTGACACACCAGCAGACTCAAGTTAAACATTTGCTGAAGTTTTGATATGCCAAGCCCAAAGGGTTTGCCATCACTGCCCTAGGTCCAACTTGGCACCACAAAACCCCACCACCAAACAATAGGCAGTCAGCTTACCTAAGCCACACCTGCCTCCTCCAGTTGGTGGCTCCAGGGGTGTGGCGGCCACATAACAATTCCCCAACCAAGCCACCACAGGACCCCACTCACCATTCCAGTAATCAAGTATCCAGTCAGTCCATCCAGCCACTTTCCTTCCCTCCTGCACCTGAGCTAATCACCCTTCCTGGCCAGGGCCCTCATCAGCCAACCTAGGCTGCAGCTACGTGATTAACCCTATACTTCCTGGCTTATTTGGACAAGGGGCCACTGCCCCTATCTCCTCGGGGTATCTCCTGCCTTTTCCAATACATCACACAAAATCTTAAAAACTGCAGAATAAGGTATTTGGGAAGAAAGAGCCAGCCAGGGAGTATGAGAGAAATTCACTCTGTGGTTGCAGAGAAAAGGGGAGATGGCCAAAGCTGTAATCCTATCCACAACCGAGTAAATCCCATTGACTAAAATGGGACTTTCTTCTGAGTAGACATGCATAGAATCAGGTGAATTTATTTAAAAGACAGTCTAGAGAGAGAGAGAGAGAGAGAGAGAGAATGGTGGCCTTTTGCTCCTGAGGCTGTGGGTGCGTTTCTATCAGGATTTGTTGGAAGTTTCTCACAGCGGTCTCTCCCATCTTCTCCACTTGTAAAGCGAGTGCCAGGCCTGAAGTGTCATCAGGCAACAACAAGCAGGTAAAGACCAGAAGGTGGCTGTGTTCCATGTTTGAAAATGACTGGAGGTGCCCCCAGCATCATGGGGGTTTTTTTTTGTGTGGCCTCCACATTCTCCCTAGACTACCAACAACTCCCAGACAACTTCAAAGCTGTTTGGCTGCCAATCCTTTGCCTCGTATAATTGTAAGCATCTGTATATTCCTTAAGTGTGCATTGGATTTCAAGTTGACAAATTAGCTAGTTGGTACTACTAGGCCCAGTGGAAGTGATTCTAGAGATATCAGCATCACCTGTTGTACCACCTGGTGTTATTAACTTTCATTTTGAATTTTTCCAGGAGTATTCTGTGTTGGTGAACTCTAGGTCATCCCAGCAAGCGTGCAATTTTTGTTATGCATACATATATAACCAGCGTCTTCATCCGCAAATGAAATCCCTGACCGCTGGGAGGGATGTGGGCAGGACTTTTGCGTGATTGGCAGCCTGCCCGTTTCGTTCCACGGCTGCCCTGGCCTCAAGGGGGGGCTGCCCCCTGGTTGATGCGGCCCCCCCGCTGCTTGCCCAGGCACCCAGCGCACTCCCCCACCTGTCTCCCCCAGCGAGCAGGCATCCCTTGAGGCCAGGGCAGCCACGGAACGAAATGGGCGGGCAGCCAATCACGGCGAAGCCCCACGTAAGTCCCTCCCAGCGTTCCGGGAGTTCAATTGCAGATGACGACGCTGTATATAACTACACACACACACTCCTTCCCCCCCTCTCTCACACACACACACTGCACAAAATGCCCCCCATGCCAACAACACGATAGTCATTTGTGCAATGTAATACCAACTCAAGCTATCCACTCTTACCAGGGACTAAGCCCAACTGACTATAATGGGACTTACTTCTGAATAGGTGCACATAGGTTTGGACTTTCAGCCTCCTCATCAATGCAAGGTAACTGACAGAAAATGCCACCAAAGCTGCGGAGGGAAGGAAACCACCACTACCAGCTTAGAAAAGACTAATGGGGGGGGGGGGCGTTGAACTAAATGAGCGAGGGGGGAAAGGCCAAAATGTGACGGGGGCAGTGTTAACTTCACATAAGTTACACCCTACCAGGTGGCTGAAAAGAACACATTTCAAGGGGGGGCAGCAACAGAGTGCTCCATTTCGCTGCTGACTACAACAAGAGTCCTCAGGCTTACTCTGGAGTTGGGTGCTGATGAATCCGGATGGACGCTCTTCACGGCAAAGGCACAGAGGATGGACAACACGGATTCCCTGGAGCACCTTAAGGAAAGTAGGCGCAGTTCCAGATCGTCACCTCAGCGCTGCTCAGGTGATTGCTGCCCTGCATCAGCAGCCTACAGCCATTTGCTGCATTGTCTGAGAAGAACCTCGTGCTGGAGAAGACTACCTCGTGAGCTCTGCGCAGGCCCTGACCAGAGCTTGGCTCCCGCCTCCATGCAGCTGGGCAGCCAACAACAGGCAAGCCCCAGTCTGGCTGTAGGAAGTGGGGTGGAGGCAATCTGCCACTAGCACTAATTGATAAGGACTTTTATTTGCACAAACACAGGGATCTGGCTTGCTGGGGGGGGGGAGGCACCTCACCCACTTACTGTGCTTCACTTGGTGTGGTTTGACCAGCCTAACCACACCAGTGTTGCACCCTCCTGCAGTCCGTTTTGTTCTCTCTCTCTCTCTCTCTCTCTCTCTCTCTCTCTCTCTCTCTCTCTCTCTCTCTCTCTCACACACACACACACACACACACACACACACACACACACACACAAGTGTAAAGGTGGTAAGTACATTCAAACCGGGTGGGACCCTGGGACAACCGTCCTGAACCGGGACAATCCCGGTCAAATCTGGATGTCTGGCAACCGTACTTCAAAGTGAACACCAGTCTCTGCAGCCACCTTTGAATTCATTCTTCTTGGTTTTGCTCTGGATCAGAGGAACCTTCTAGTTCTTGTTCAAGGGACATTGAGGAGGAAGGAGCCACAATGCATGTAACATTCACCATGCCTGGATTTTTCCTCTATAGGGAACCAGGAATCCCACGTCTTCATCAGGACTCTTTGTGCTGTGTGAGCAAGACATGCCCACTACATTGATAACATGACAGTGACAACTTGGTACAGCTTACAGAATATAACAGCTGGGGAATTTTTAAAACCTGCTATTCTATAAACGGTTTCATGGACTCAGATCTGAGACCAGCAAGAGGCCCAATTCAAGCTCGTTCAAGCTGCATCCAGAGTTAAGATTGCGCATTTGTCAAAAACGACCCAGTTCCACTAGCATTTTTTCTCAAGCAGATGGGCAACAAACCTTTAGGGCACAATCCAATGTTGGCCCTTGGGCAGACACTAGCAGATACTAGCAAGGGTGCCCGCTGAAGACTGCACTGCGCCACTCCTACTCCTGCTCCAGCCGAGTTCGGCCTGTGATGGCCAATGGCCTTTTGGCCCCTTGCCTATTGGTCATCCTATGCCTTGGTGGCTTCCTGTAAGTGACTTCCAGTCATGTCTGGAAGGTGTTCTGAGGCACAGGGAGGCCCGTGGCCCAATCTATTGGCCTCCCCATGCCACAGAGCAGCTCCTGGATGCAGCTGGCTGTGTGAGCCCAGCACAACCTCCAGAGGGCCTGCGCAATCTCCAGGTAACTGCAGTGCTGCATTCCTCCCCCCGCCCTCCAGCATCCATGGATTTCAGTATCCCTAGGGGAGATATGTGTGGAACCAATCCCCTGTGGGTACCATGGGCCTACTGTATGTGTAATAGACTAGTTTTGTAAAGAGAACACACCAAATTACTGTCCTCAGAATGTTGCAGTCTAGGGATATAGAACACAAATTTGAACTTCAACTAAGGCCTTAGACCACTGATGCATCATATGTTTCAGAAGAGATAACACACACCCTTACTTTGTTGTATGTTGGTGTTGTGTCCATTTGAAGGAAACGTCATGATGTGATGCAACCTGAAAGATCCAAGAAAAACCAGAGACAATAAACTGAGAAACAGAATCATTTCTTATTTATTCCGGAAAAAAAATTATACGCCACTTTTCAAAAATAATAATTGACCCAGGGCAGGAAATAACCACAATAATTAAAAACTATTAAATTATCCAAGGACAAATAAGAATGCTAACCTCCTGGTAGACCCCCCCCCATGCACACGCACGCCTCCCCAATTTCCCTCTATTCTTGACATGCTCTTCATTTCCCCCCTTTAGGTTTGTGTTATTAACTCTTCTACCTTATAGCCATCTCTTTTTTCCTATCTGTTTCCTCGTCCTCTGTAAGCAGCTCTCCCCATTGCTTGCTGATTTACTGTAAGTGAAAAAGGTTAAGGGGGAAGGACAAGTGTTATTCTGTTCAGTATCAATGGCATGGTCGGTATCATTTCTGACTGCAAACTCTTCAGAGCTGCAGATGTTTGCAATAACCTGAACATGGAATTTCCAGCAATCTGTGACTAACGCACATGCAAGCCTGTGTTTGAGAACTGCAAAATGCCATTTGTCACTGCAAAACCCATCTAGTCTTACTAAACTGCAAGACGCCATCCACCTTCTCAGATGTCGTGAAATAAGGATGGTAATTTTATTGCCTCTGTTCATGTTGCCTATGCAATCTTCTCGGGTAAAATAGTTCTGCACCTGCAGAGTATAAAACCAGGTTCCGGACTAGGCAGCATAATAATGTTGATATTTCTGATGTTTCTGATATAATGAGAAACATCTCAGTAACACTTGAGAAACATTTCAGTATCTAAAACACTAAATGAAGATATTAAAGGGGCAATTACCATTTCAGTTTGGCTGCATATCCACTAACATTGCTTAGTGGATATATCCAAGCCAGTGAACAACATACTGGACATACTCACTGCATTAAGCAGTTTATAACTAAACAGGAGGTGAGTTCTACCCTTAAAGGGAACCTCCCGATAGAAAGAGAAAACAGAGACTGGGAAACAGGGATGAACGAAGCCCCAAGTGCACCCATGGCAGGGCGACGAAACCGCGCCCCCAGCATGTCACACTGCCCCTGTGCGTGACCCAGCCATGCCTCCCTGCGCCCGGAATAGCTCCATTTTGGATGGAACCGACGCCAGGGAGGGAGGGAGGGCCACACAGCGCGCAGGTTAGTCCGCAGACTCCACGCAATGGCGCCCTGCTGCTGCCGGCGCCCATGGCTCGCGCCACCCCGGACTACACCCTTCCTCTGCTGGGAAAGCAGCAACAACTGCAGGGATGCTTCCCATTTTTGCCTCGATGAAGAAATTCCAAGTGCCTTGTCTTGATGGCACAGCAGTCATCCTGCATTTTGTTTCCCATCAATATTCCAGCCTGGATTTTTGGAATTTGTAAAGATAGCTGTGCACGCACAATTTTCCACTGTTGAATCTGCACAGAAACGGGAACTATAATGGCAGTTCATTAAAAGGCACCCCAAAGACCCACCCTCTCTCTTTCTTTGTTGCCTCATGTGATGTCAGACTGATGGCATACTTAGTGATTGTCCCTGTCGTTCCTTTCTGAGAACACAATCCTAACCTGGAGTTAGGCCAGCACAGTTAGGCCAGCAAAGTGTGGACGGCACAAGGGACACCATAAAGCATGTTTGGACCACTCTCAGAGTCAGGGAGGATGGTGCACGTCTGTGTGCTGGCCTTTCTGACTCTGAGAGTGGTCCAAACATACTTTATGGTGTCCCTTGTGCCGGCCAAACTTTGCTGTTCTAACTGTGCCGGCTTAACTCCAGATTAGGATTGCGCTCTGAGAGTTCTTTATTGTGTGTGTGGGTAAGTCGAAGCATTTTCCATTTTTGTAACCTTTTTGTTGGTGGGCCAGGATCAGCCTCTGTCCTATTTTTCCAATCAAACTCCCTGGGCCCATCCAGCAAGTCCTCAAAACAAGGAGAGTCTCCCATACTGGTTGATTCTTTCTTCAGAGGCTTGGGGCATTGGTAAAGAGTACATGATGGGTGATGGAGACAGACTTGCTCTCCCACTGCAAGTGGGATTTGCAGTCTGTTTCTAGGCTCACCCCTTGCCTGTACCCATCAGTTCAGGCCACAGAGAGTCACTTCTCAGCCACAGCCTTTTGCCACAGTCTGAACTAACTAAACCTTTCTCTCTTCATCCTCACTAACCTTCCTCCCATTCCCCCTTTCTCTCCCTTTTCTGGAACCTAACCTTCTTCCCTCTGAGAAAGCCATCTAATCTTGCTATATTCCCCTCTCCCCCTGCATTTCCTTCCTTTCTTCCTCTCTTCTTGTTCTTCCTCCTTCTAACTGCTCTCTGTAGGGCTTCACTGTTGTGTGAATTTAAACTGCAGATTCCTCACCTACTGTAGAATAAGTGTGAGTGAGCAAATTTAGGGCGCAATCCCAACCAACTTCCCAGCACTGACATAGCGGTGCCAACGGGGCATGTGCTGCATCTTGCAGTTGGGGGGGGGCAGTCACGGAGGCCTCCTCAAGGTAAGGGATTCCTGGGCCCAATCTGCCCTCTTCCTTGCCCCTGTTGCCATTCTGTTCTGTGCACCCCTTCCCTGTTCACCCCTCCCCTGCCTCCTCCTGCCTGCTGTGTGCATGTTGCATGTGGTTGCACACATCTCTGGCCCATCACCATGCAGACCCAACCACTCACTACTTCCATTGGTGGCCAGGCTGTGCTCTCCAGTGTGTCACGTTTGTCACAGTCAGAAAGCACATTATGCCATCAGAATGCACTTTTCAGCAGCGGAACTAGGGATAGCATTGGGCTGTACGCAGAGACGTCATCTGGGTGCGCCAGGAACCGGAACGCCTGGATGATTGGCAGCCCTCCGCCCAGTGATGTCATTCAGGGGGAACGGACCAGAACGGGCGTTCCGGATCCTAACGGGCTACGTGGCTGGTTCCTGGTTCCCGACAAGTGCCAATCAAAAGTGAGTTCCTGTTCCTAAATCACTTGAATGACACCACTGCCTCCGCCCCAATGGCAGAGGGCAGCCACGCCTGCCTGCATCTCACCGCGCCTCGAATCGCTCCATTTCAGAGCAATTCGGACGCGCGGGAGGGCGGGTGGGCCCAGGAGGAGCTCGCCTGTCCTCGGGAGAGGCGGCGTGGCCCAGGCCCGTCCAGGGAACTGGCGGAACGGCGTACTGGGCCGTTCCACCAGGATGACACCACTGGCTGTACGTCAGCAATATCTGAGGTGTGTAGATGCCAATGGGGAACAATGATTAGAGCTTTTACTTTAATCTTGTACGCTTTTTTTCTCCTGTGACAAGGCACAATAAGGGATAATCCAATAGACACAGGAAATCTCTTCGTTGAAAGCCGAAAACAGTTTTCTAACATATTTTGACAAACTGTCTTTTTCAGGAGCAATACATTAGAATTCCTTTTTTTGCTGGCTGTGGAATACTAATATCTGCTTAGTGACTGCAGTGAAGCTCTTACAGGAGCTAATGTGGTATTAGTAAGATTAAAGAACCAAAATGTATTATTTTTTATCATTAGTTGTGCAGGCTCCAGGGAGGCGGATGCCGCCCCGGCAGAACTTTGGTCTGTGAAGGCCAAGCAAGCCCGGAGGCAAGTAAGGTTAGGCACTGATTTATCCTGGGTAGGGCCTCAGTTGGTCAGGAAGGGGGTTCAAGTTGCTCAGGAAGTGAGGGCAGGGGGTTCAGACACCCTGGATTCTGCTCCTCTCATGGAGTCTGTCGGCGGTCTGCCACCATCTGTTTTAGCCAGATCCTAAGCCCCACTGACAGCGATGGGATCTACAAATGACCTGGGGGAACGCTGGGTGGGACTTAGGCAGGACATCCGGGTGATTGGCAGCCCGTCCGCGGCGATCCGCAGCTGCCCTGGCCTCCGGGGGGGCTCCTACTCGCTGCGGAGGACGGGGGAGGGTCGCGCCGGGTGCCTGGGTGAGCAGCGGTGGGGCGTGCTAACCAGGGACAGCCCCCCCCCCAGGCCAGGACAGCTGCAGAACGCTGTGGATGGGCAGCCAATCACGCGGAAGCCCCACGGAAGTCCCGCTCAGCGTTCCCCCAGGTCATTTGTAGATCCCATCGCTGCCCACTGACCCTCATCACAGGCCACTGGGGTTTTTAAGGGCCACCACCCTCCCTCTAAGCTGGAGCTACAGAGCCAGCGGTGGCTCATTCCCCACTCCCCCAGCTATTTAGCAGGCGCAAACCTGAGAACCCTATGGGGAGGCCAGAGCCTCCCCTGGAGCAAGAGCACGAATGTGCCCTTGCCCCAGGGAGGCTTCCTAGTGCACCTAAGATACACTGGATATGGCACAGGCCTACCAGCCTTGCTGTTCCAGTACAACTTAGTATTCTGCCCTGAAACTGTGGATACCAAATCAGTGGATACTGGGGCATGCTAGTATTGATAATTTCAATATGTTCCCCCCCCCAACCATATTGTCTCTCAGCAAGTTATTTACCTTTTTATATTGGCTTTTATCATGTCCACACAAAGTGTGCCTATTCTGAGGATGCTATCCTAACCAACATCCCAGCCCTGACATAACTGTGCCAATGGGGCATGTGCTGCATCCTGCACTTGGGGGGCAGTCCACAAGGTAAGTTTCCTTACCTCAGAGTTGCATTGCCCTTAACCCAGAGCTGGAAAGTTGTTTAGGATTGCACCTTGAATCTCAAAGCCTGGCAATCACACAAGATGAATTTTCATATTCAGGTCTCCTAGCAGACTCAACTCTTACCAAGAACATCAGAAATGTCATGTCTTGCGTCTGAATAGAATAGTGAAAATAGGGGTCATTATTCATGGTGCCTCCAAAGGAGTCATTTACTCTAAAATTGCCACTCTTTCTGTCATCATTTTTGATGGGCATCAACACAACATCCTACTCAAGTCATTGTTCTCTTGTGTCTTTTCAGCCCTTACTGTGTCTCTTTTAGAATGCAAAAATTCCAACTTGTTTAGAACCAGAGGCATTTCTACAGGGAGGGCAGACCTCTAAGTTTTGCAAGAAGCCTTACCCTGCCATGTAAATCCCTCCTCTCCCTTGCTGCTGTAGCCAGTAAGCAACACCAAGATGTTGCTGTTCCCTGTGAGGATTGGCTAAAACGGTGCAGGAGGGGAGTGATTTCTACTGCAAGGTAAGGCTTCTTGCAAAACTTAGAGCTTTGCCCTCCCTGTAGAAATGCCACTGTTTAGAACCAATAGAATAATAAGGCAGTCTCTTTTGGAAGAGGCGCCATATGGAGGTTGCATTTTGGGAGATCTTCATGTCTTTATTGACAGGCACATTGACAACCATTTTCATCAGCCTCTATGTAGCACCATGGTTTGTTTAACCCATTTAAACTCATTTAACTCATTTAAAAATATGCTCAACCATGCTCCCTATGCATTAAAAAAAAATTTTCATGTCATATCATGAAAGTGAAAATGAACCAATTAAAAAGTCAACATGTAAAACTGGCGACTTTGTAAACAAGTATGGAGGTGTCATGACAAAAGGTTGCAGGCATTAGTTTTTTTCCCTGTGAGAAGTCTATTACCATTCAAAATGCACGCTTTCCTCCAAAACCATTTAAGTTGCAAAATAGGCAATAAGGGCAATGTGGTTTAAAATTACCTCCAAAAGGCATAACTGAAAGGGGGTGGAGTTAAGCAGACCTAAAGAGGATATAAGGGCCAATCCTAGCTGTTCTGTGTGGGAAGCTGGTGGAGAAGAGTGAAAGCACAGAGCTGTATCACATGATTGAACCAATTGAGAGCTACATTGTTATACTACCAAAGTTGGCTGAGTAAATAAAGCCAGTTTATTTGTAACTATGTTGATTCTGCTTGTACACTTGCCTTATCATCCCTGCTTATAAGTAACTTTATTCACCGGGGAAGTTCTTAGTCAGAAAACTACTTTATTTTCTGTTAAATGTTGCCTCTGATCTCAGATGGATATTACTTTTCTGTTTCCCCTTTTACATTTCAGGATTTTCCTTGCTTTAATTAAACAACCTGACTCCTTGTCAGACTTAAGAACTATTTGCATCTCCTTCTTCAGCCTCGACAAGTTAATTTTGTCCAAAGAAATTGTTGAATGTGTGTGTACACGTCAAGGGGGGGAAGCAGTGGTGTCATTCAAATGATTTAGGAACAGGAACTCACTTTTGATTGGCACTTGTTGGGAACCCGGAACCAGCCACGGAGCCCGTTAGGATCCAGAACACCCGTTCTGGTCTGTTCCCCCTGAATGACATCACTGGGGGGAAGCAAACCCTTCCCCTTCCTACTTACCCTTTGCCTAGGAAATCCTAACTAAAACCCCTCCTGCCAATGCAGCTGTGCCATTACAGAGCAAACTGCATCCTATGGGGGGGGGGCAGTCACAGAGATCTCCTCATGGTAAGGAAACTATTGTTCCCTTAATCTGGGGCAAGCCTCCGTTGCCTAAATACATCTCCTCGGATCTGCACCGGCCATTTTGCTGGCTCAGAACGGAGGAGATTAAGGAAGAGACAAGTTCCACTGGGATCCACTCCCTCTCTCCCCTGTTTTGCCTCCCACCTGCCCTTCTCCCTGCCCAAACACCCCTGTTTCCTCCCCCTCCCTACCCCATTCCTCCCATCAACCATCCCCTGCACCAGCTTACCTGCATTCTTGCAGTTCCAAAATGGTTGCCAGGAGCCATTTTCAACAGCAACTTTTACAACCACCACTGCCATATAAAGCTTAGTTGAGGATTAGGCCATCAGCTAAGGAAGGCTGTCAGCTAACGAACAGCTCCCTCTAAGCCAGTGGTTCTCAACCTTTTTTCCACTGGGACCCACTTTTTAGAACGACAATCTGTCCAGGACCCACCAGAAATGATGTCATGGCCGGATGTGCCATCATTGTGACACCAGAGCCTGCTGCTTTCCTGAGAATGCAGCAAGAAGTTGGGTTACTTCTCAGCCATTTTCCAAATTCAAAGTGAGTCAGAAAGGGAAAAAAGAAAAGCCTGTTTACACCCTTGACAAAAGCAAAACAACTACACAGCTCCCCCTTTCCAGCATCTCATCTTTTCATATTTTCAATATGGCTGCTCTAGGTGCTTTGCAACCCACCTGAAATTGGTTCGCGACCCACGACCAGTAGTGTCATTCAAATGATTTAGGAACAGGAACTCACTTTTGATTGGCACTTGTCGGGAACCCGGAACCAGCCACGGAGCCCGTTAGGGTCCGGAACGCCCGTTCTGGTCCATTCCCCCTGAATGACATCACTGCCCACAACCCACTGGTGAGTCCTGACCCACAGTTTGGGAACCCCTACTTTGGACTTATATGCCTTGCTTTTAGTGTTTTTGGAAAGTCGCAAGGTCACCACAGATTCTGCTGCATCCTGTTTATTTTTTTAAGTGGAGCTCAAGGAAGTGGCATTAAAATGTGACATGTTAATGAGAGCAGGAAATTAGATATTATTTCAGTCTCTGAAACACTGACGTTTTAACTGCATCAGAACTAATGCAGGATATTTTGTCACCCTGAAACATCCGCAAGATGTACAGTCATGCACCTGTGGTTGTAGTACAATCGGGCATGAAAGATGGGGAAAAGAGGACAAGAAAAGGAAGAAGACTTCAACTTCATTGAGGCTAAGAGTAAACATGATAAAGGAGGAAAGAATGCTTCCAAAGGCAGAAATAGTTTATCTGGCAGTTTCACAGCCCGACCCTGGTGGCTTGCTGCTGTTGGAACTTACTAGGGACTAAGTACCACCAAACACAGCCAAACTTGTTTCTGAGCAAACTATGCATGGAAGTGCAGTGCACTGTACTGTACATTGATGGTTTTGCAGCCCTGATCTCATGCATGCTTCCACCGCACCTCATTGTGTCCAATGGGCCTTACTCCCACCGAAGTGTATAAAGAACTGCAGGCTGCCCTCCCAAATAAACTACTATGGCTCCTTGGGCAGAAAATGCTGGCCTTACTGGCGAGGAAACGAAATAGGCATAAAGGCTGCGATCCAATCCATACTTACCTGAGAGTAAGCCCCATTTACTATAATGGGCCTTACTTCGGAGTAGGCATGCATAGGCTTGGGCGCTGACACTCAGGTCTGAGGAGTGTGAGCTTAGCTTGCGACCCACCAAGCATGAAGTTTAGGAGAGTCCCCCTGGAAATGGGGAGGGCTGCACGGAACATTTCAGGCCCATTAAATGGTGCACGATTGTCGAAGGACACTGCAGTTTGCAAACGCTCCCTTTGAATCCGGGAACTTTTTGGCTTGTCTGCTTATAACTAGGGTCAGAGCACCAGCAGGCATCACGAACCGCCCTGATCCTGCGCGAAGGGTCTCTTCCTCGTTCTGCTGAGATACTCTGGAGAGTGTGACTGAAGTTCAGGACTTTCCCATAGACCGCTGGCTCGCTGGCTTGTCCCGGCCAGGGGTGGGTTGCACGAGGTTCTGCTGCCACCGCCTCCCGCGGGCAGACAAGGGCGGCTGAACAGCGAGCGCACGAGACCGGTTGCCGCCCGCGCTCCAGCGAGTTGAGCGAAGCTCCGAGGATAGGCGCCGGGCACGTGAGAAGAAGCCAGAGGGCGCCTCCTCAGAGAGCGGATACTCGCCCCCCCCCCATGCGGGGAGTCCTCGAGGGTTTTTGCACTCAGACAGGGCGGGGGCGGCGGCACACTCTCGCCTCCCCCCCCGTTCCCTGCCAGTCCTGTAACCCGGAGGTCCTCCACAAGTGCACGGAGGCTCCTTCACTCAGCGGCCACAGCGGGTTGGGTGGGAGAGGGGGAGAGGCTCCGCAGGGGGGGCGCTGCTGCTGCTGCTGCTGCTCCTGATTGGGCCCTTGCGCGGCGCCTGTCACTGGGGCACTGTGTGCGAGGGATTGCGAGCGAGTGTCGGCAGACTGGCCCCACCTCGGCTCCTCGCAGCCCATCCTCTCCCTCTCCCCCGCACAGACAGACATGACAGAGAGCCTCAGTGGCTGCAGCTGCCGCTGAGCGAGCGGAAGGCTTGCAGGCACCGGCGCTGGCCAAGGAGGAGGGAGCTGAGGGGCAGCAGCGCCTCCGCCTCCTCCTCCTCCGCCGTTTCGCCTCGGAGACCAGGCAGGCAGGCAGGCAGCGAGAGGGAGCCTTTGGCGACCCCTATCAAACGGTTGTTCGACCCCCAAAGGGGTCCCGACCCCCAGGTTGAGAACTGCTGCTCTAAGCCAAGAGGAAAGGCTTGCAACATGGCATTAAAATCATGTCGCTGGTGACAGTTGAGACTGGATCATGTATGTCAGAACACGTTGTTTGATCTCTAGGTGTAACCGAAGAGTAGGGATTAGATCAGCTCCACCAAAGTGAGCTTGGTGATTTCTTCTCAGTGTGTCTCCTAAGTAATTGCCACCCTGAGGCCAAGGCAAAGGTCTGGATCCTGATTGGGGGCCCTGATTGGGACACTGATTCTGTCCACACAGAAGCCCTGATTTGGTCATCAGAGGTATGAGGGAATGAGACTGACCACCCTGTCCTACGTTCCTGATGCATTAATTCTCACTGAGCTCATGTTTGTTTGCTGTAAAGTGTCTTGTAGCACTTATGAGAACTGGTGAAAATAATCACATTTACATCCCCAAATATTTGCTGTGCAAATACTGATGGCAAATGTCCTCCAACTGGTATTCGGAGTGAATGTTTTTAAACAGTAATTCATTTTAAAATAAGATATGAAGATATTAGGAATTATTCTATGACTGGACCAAA
This sequence comes from Lerista edwardsae, assembly GCA_029204185.1. Taxonomy (NCBI): domain Eukaryota; kingdom Metazoa; phylum Chordata; class Lepidosauria; order Squamata; family Scincidae; genus Lerista; species Lerista edwardsae. Next base: position 6,231,009 of record JAJKFI010000001.1, read on the forward strand.
CTGGCTTTTTAAAAAAATCATTTGATGAAGTTGTAAGATATAAGAGATAACAAGAATGCAATCAAACTTAAGGAGATGATGTATACACCCTATTGAGATTATATTTTAACTGAACTATTAGACTATAGAAATGTATAAGGATGTTAAATAGTTATAGAAATTTGTAGGACATTGTAGATTATTATACTTTAGGCTGTAGTTTTTCCTCATTAATTCTTTTTTTTTCTCTTGCAATGATTGTTTTCTGGTGTATATATATGCTTTAAGAGGAGAAACTGCTTTATTACTTAGCAAAGACAGGATGAAAGATAAGTTGGGAAGGGACAGGAATAGAGGTATTTCTAAAAATATAAATATCAAGATGAGATATGATGATATTGAGAATTATTTTATGACTGGATTAAACTGACTGAATTGAAACTGCAAGATTGGGGAAAAAATTAAGTAAGTAATTGAATATAAGAGATTATGTACATATACCATTGAAATTATACTGTAATTGAATTGTAGATCATAAGGAATCTATGAGGTTGTAGTATGGTGATTAATAGATGGAAATCTAGAAGAAAGTTATAGTAGATGATTACAAAATATAATCAATGGTTGTAACCCTCCACCCACCTATTGTGTAAACCTTTGTCTCCCCTATACCTATGTGTAACCTTTTCCCTGTCCTATAACTAAAAGAAATAAAAAAAATTATTTACCCCGGAATGAATGTTTGATGGCATTCATAGATGTTATAACAGCAATCGAGCATTGACAATGTCTGGCACATGACAGATGTTAGCCATCAGTTTTTGACATGCAACCATCAATAGGTGATAGTATCTGGCAGCTGAAAATGCAGTTGTGATTAATATTGGACAGTATCTGACAGCCAATATGGAGCAGCAGTCAGTGTTGGACCATTTCTGACATGCACCTGTCTGTACAATCTTCCTCCTTTATAAATACTCTTGTGATACAAATTTACACTTATCCATATTGGATAATGTTAATATCCATTAATGGATGTTAATATCCCTATTGCACATACCATATAAGACTATCTCTCTTTATGCATACCAAGATTGTTTTTATAAGGTCTGGGAATGGTGGTTGATTGGTTGCGGGAAGGACCAAGTCCTGTATGGAGGCGAGGTCTACCTCCCATTTTACCCAATGGGTACACTTCCCCTTTGCTTTGAAGGCTCCTGCAGTGAGCATCAATAGGGCAGCACAAGTCTCCCCACCAATGCTGCTCTTGCAGCACTGGCAGTAAGTCAGCCCAGGACCAGGCTGTAAGCAGTGACTAGCTTAATCATACAGCCAGAAGTGTGAAACAGGCTCTGGTTTCACACACACTAGAAAACGTAGACTAACTGGTTAAAGATGCCCTTTTTATAGTGGTGCCTTCTTATATTGAGCAGGGAGCACAGCAGGGGAGCCAACTGGAGTTCAACATTGGGGTGCCCGTAGCCATGCCCCCTGATGCAGCCATGACCACATAGCACTAAAATGGCACCTTCAAATCTCTTGCTCACCTTCTGTTGCTCCCGCCATCTCTCGCTCACCCTCCATCGCTCCCGCCATCTCTCCCTCGCTTTGTCACTCCCGTCATCTCTCCCTCGCCTTCTGTCACTCCCGCCATCTCTCACTCACCCTCTGTGGCTCCCACCATCTCTCACTCGCCCTCTATCGCTCCCACCATCTCTCGCTCACCCTCTGTGGCTCCCACCATCTCTCGCTCGCCCTGTCGCTCCTGCCTTGTCTGTGTTCTCCCAACCCAATCACTTCATCCAATCAGCATGCGACAGGTGGGACCTATGAGAAATAAAAACCAATCCAAGACCTGTATTAGCCTTGTGACCAATGAGAAGAAGCGTTGGAACACATGCCTTCCAGCACTGCAACAAACTGGAGAGGCCAAACGGAACTTGGGTAGGTTTACCTGCCGACCAGGCCAAGGGTTGCGCGGGCATGGGGGTGCTCTGCTCTGCTCTGCAGGGGGGCAATATTAGGGGGGCTGATCCCACACAAGAAATTGTTGTGAGTGCACTCCACCCCTGGCACCCACAAAGTCGGCGCCTATGGAGGAGTTAAACTTTGTACCTTTTCCAGTGGCTGTTGCTGGTATTTTTGTGTGTGTGTTTTCAGATTCTGAGCCCTTTGGGGACAGGGAACCATTTATCTACTTATTTTTGCTACATAAACCATTTTGTGAATGCCTTTTCATTAAAAAGTGGCATATAATGTTCTAACATACTAAACCAGTGTTCTAATCCAGTGGTTCCCAAACTTATCACCAGGACCCTCTTTTTAGAATGACAATCTGTCTGGGACCCATCAGAAGTGATGTCATGGCCGGAAGTGCAATCTTTGTGATGCCAGAGCCTGTTGCTTTCCTGATAATGCAGCAATAAGTTGGGTTATTGTCCAATTGCAAAATGAATCAGAAAGAAAAAAAGCCTATTTACAATCTTAACTGAGAGCACAATCTTAACCTGGAGTTAGGCCAGCACAGTTAGGCCAGCAAAGTTTGGCCAGCTCAAGGGACATTGTAAAGTGCGTTTGGACCACTCTTGGAGTCAGGGAGGAGGGTGCATGTCTGTGTGCTGGCACCTCTGACTCCGAGAGCAGTCCAAATGCACTTTATGGTGTCCCTTGTGCCGGACAAACTTTGCTGGCCTAACTGTGCTAGCCTAACTCCAGGTTAGGATTGTGCTCACAAGCAAAACCACCACACACCTCCCCCTTTCCTAAATCCCTTCTTCCCATATTTTCAGTATAGCTGCCCTAGGTGCTTCGTGACCCACCTGAAATTGGCTCAGGTCCCACTGGTGGGTCCTGACCCACAGTTTGGGAACCACTGTTCTAATCATTAATAATAATTATTATATAATATTTACATTATATATGATATATGATATATGTATTATATATGATATTATATATATATGTATTATATATGATATATATGTATATATGTATATATGATACATTAATCTAGTTTCGCCTCCCATGTTGGGGAGTCAGTCCTTTTTTAGTCCCCAAGTCCTTATGTAATCCAGCTCTTAACCAAAAGTTGTTAAAATCAGGCACGGGGTGAAGAGAGTCAAAAGATCCCACTGTTGATCTTGCACAGTCTTCATGTTTGACTGAAAACGCAAAACACCATTGCAACTTGTGTAAATAATTGCTACCAAAATAAGTTAGTGAGTGGCAGATGTCATTCACAGGAGGATTCCACCTCGGGGCTCCACAGGTCAAATGCTAAGACTTTCATAATTATCTTAATTGAGCATTAATCAGCAATTAACCTGCAATCCATTTGACTTGGTTCCTTCATAATGATTCAGTTTGGTAGGGATTTGGGAAAGGAACAAGAGCTATTTTGAGATTCTGTCAGGGTTCCAGATATCTTCATCTTTTTGATCCCAGGACAGATTGTTAGGGGTGGGGTGGGGTTTTTGGTGATATTTTTTCCAAAATTTCTTGGTTAAAATAGCAAATTGCGGTGTTACATGTTTTTATTCAAATTTTTATTGCAAATTGTACCAACAGTGCAATAAATAAGGATGAATGGCACTACAAAGGCAAGCAATCACTGGCACACACACCCTAACCTGAAATATCCTGCTCAAAAATTCCCAAGCTGCACTGTGATTGCTGCTTGTAAAGTCAATAAACTGCTACTTACTACTTCCACATTCCATTCGAGTTGCCCCAGCATGCACTGTGAACTATGAACATGTGTGTTCATGCAAATTTAAGCAAGCTTCCTCCTGTTTCTGCCACTCTTCCTGATCCCTTACTGAAAACTGTTTGTGGATTCCACAAAACTGTGTCAAAAATAAACAAAAGTGGTGTTATTTTTGTGTGAAATTGATCTGAATTTGTGTCAAACTCTGTCAAAAATAAGCAAAAGCAGTGTTATTTAGCATTTCAACCTAAATTTTAATGTTGCGCTTTCAGTAGAAATTCTCATGATTTAGTGTTCTGTGCTGATCACCGAAAAAAACTATCCCTACAGATCGTCTCTCAAAACCAGTATTCTCAATGGCATTACAGCCTTTTTTGTAATGTTTTTCAAAATGATCAGTTCTCATTCTTGAAGAGCCACATGACCCAATCCTATCATGTGATTTACAGCAGTGGGAGAGTGTTCCAGTGCCATAAATTGGCTACTGACGACATATGGAGTACACTGCCAAAGACGCAAAGAGGCAGCAGGTCATAGGCCCACTGCCGAGGCCAGGGACCTATTCTGGTGCAGGTAAGCTGGGCTGGGGAGGGATCATGGGCAAGGAGGTATGGGACATGTTGGGTGAGGACCTGGGGGTGTGTCAGAGAAGGGAGGGGTGCATCCAGCAGCAGTCATGCATACCAGACCTTATCCCTTCATACTAAGACCTCCCTGCGCTTTTTCCCCCTTTAGACATACCACACCAAAATAGGTCCAGAGCCAATTACAGATGCCCAGAGCAAATTACCTATGGGATTTTTTTTTGCACAGGAGCAGTTTCAAAAATATGATTTCTCACCTGCACTTTGAAATGGAACAGTCCAGAATTCTCCTACCCCAGCTCCCTCCCTCACTGCTAGTAATATATAGATTGGATCTCAATCCAATGCTAACGGCATCTCTCCTGCCATTCTTTCCCCACCTGTCTGCTCTCTCATCACTATGGAAACCAGCAGCTATCAACCTGCCATTTATGTTCTTATTCGGACCCCTAACTGGTTGCTCCCCATATAAGATTAATCACACGGGTTGGAGAGCACCATTGACAATTTCTGTGTCTGTGTCTGTGTGCGCGCGCGTGAGGGCACACCCATGTATCCATACCTAGGCATACTATACCTATATATAAGATATATATATACTTACTATACATACTATATATAAGATGTATATTTCCTTCTTACTGCTTTGGAGAACCAGGATTGTGTTCAGGAGTTGAAATCAGATATGGAAGATCCAAGTTCAGTCACGAAGCTTTCTGGGTGTCTTTAGGCCAGTCACTCTCTCTCAACCTCATCTACCTCACAAAGTTGTTGTGAAGGAGGGAAGGAACCCTGGACTTCTTGAAGGAAGGGCAGTTTAAAAATGTGAAAAAATAAAAATAAACACATTCCAGGATGAACAGAACATTCAGGTGGAGAAAGAGAGAGAGAGAGCGCCATGTCACCTCTTGTGGCATTGTAAGCTCTGAGCCCACCAATCTAGCCATTTCACTAGTGTCCTGCCTGTCACTCCAGTCTCGGGCTCAGAGATGTTCTGCGTCCTTGACCTTCCATCTGTGTTTGGGTCTGTGCTAGGAGCTGAACCAAAGTTTCACATCTGTGGTGTTTCTCATTCATGCCTCCAGAACCAAATCTCTGAGCAGGGCATAATTAGGAAACTCATCCAGTTGCTTCCCTTGTGTTGCACATGAATTATGTGGTGTTAAAGCTGAAGCCATTAAAAAAGAGAGAAAGAGAACAAAATTTTCTCCTGAAACCCAGATGGATGCGGCAATTTAGAGAGGCTAATATTTGCATTATAGCTGAACCACATCATTAGTCTCCGTTTAAATTATGGAAGAAATGGAGTAAATTCCTATCATATGACTGCATGTTATTAATGCCTGGCGTTATAGTATGTCTAATAAAATAGTACAGAGTGAGATAATATGAACATGACCTGAATCTGGCAAGACTGGCCCCAACAAATGATGAATGGGTCAGAAGGGAACCTAAGAGGTGTGGTGACTCTGAGGGCAGAATATAGGGATTGTCTTCCCTCCTCTCCAGCTAATTGCTTCTTCAGGAAGAGTAATTTAAGCTGCGGGGGACACAATGGGAGAACATATAGGCATCCCCCAGTTTCCTCAAGGCCTACATTCCTGCCTCCGCAGATACTGAAAGCTGTGGATAAAAAGGAACCCTATCTGCATACTGTACACTCTGTGCGCGCCCCTTGCATCCATTACTTTTGATTTTCTTCATTGTTTACCTTCATTACCCTGTGTTTGCTTCTTTTTTCATAACTAGCAGCCATGGGATGGGAGGATCTGGATCAGGCCTATGGGGAATTTAATCCTTTTCCACAATACCAGTCTGAATTGTGGAGGGAGGGGCATGTTGCTGTTGTCTGGGAGAGAAGTTGCAATTTGCACCTACACCTGCCCAGGGCAAATGGCAGCCATGGATTCCCAGAGACAACAAGGTACGCCTCTCTTCCTATGTTGTGGCTCTAACTGGGATCATTATTGTTGCTATTTAGGGTGCAATCCTAACCTAGACTTAGGCGGGCACAGTTAGGCCAGCAAAGTTTGGCCGGCACAAGGGCCACTGTAAAGCATGTTTGGACCGCTCTTGAAACCAGGGAGGAGGGCACACGTCTGTGTGCTGGCCTCTCTGACTCCAAGTGTGGTCCAAATATACTTTATGGTATCCCTTGTGCCAAACTTTGCTGGCCTAACTATGCCGGCCTAACTCCAGGTTAGGATTGCGCCCTTAACTAATGTTCCCTTACCCAGAGAAGGCCTCCAGGGGCCAAAACTCTCGGTGGGAGTAGCCAAGTTGGTACCACTGCATCACCACATGGGGAGTTTCTTTGGGTAGGGCTGCCAGTTTCAGTGGGGAATTGGAATGATGGCATAATATCAAGGATTTCATGGAAAGCATGTTTATTAAGGTGTGATTTGAAGCAAATGCATTTTATTTGTAGGCAAATTTAGATTTAAACTAATGATTAATCAGCTAAGGCTGCAGTCCTATGCACACTTTCCTAAGAGTAAGCACCATCAGATGCAATAAGATTTACTTCTCAGTAAACATGGACCAGATTGCACTGTAAGATATTGTGAATTGAGCAACAGCCCCAAGCTTGTGTGAATGTTCTTTTCTGCACCATCAAGCCAGCCCCAATTTGGTCATTAGTTATTGTTTAAAATAGCAATTTAACGTTTTTCTCTATAATCCATAAAAGTACATTGGTGTTCTTTTTTCTCAAAATGATTCTCTATCATTCCAAGAGATTCACCAAATAATGAAGTGCACATTCAAGTGAAATGAAAGAAATGGCATGGATTAAGACCAACCTAAGAACTAATGAAGGCAAACACATGGAACAGCTGTTCCTGTGAACTTTAAGAAACAAACATTTCAAATCCAGGCAGCTTTTGTTATGGGTCAGTACATTTGAACACAAACAGCATGAACTTTACTCTGACTATTTGCATCATTTCATTAAAAAAAAATTATTTCCTCTGTTTCTACAGTTTGGGAATTGAAGTCCAGGAAAATGAAAGGCTGCTCTGGGTCGTCTTCACAATTTGTGGGTAGGCCAGTGAGCTTTTAAACAAAAAGCAACAAGAAGGTACCTGATTTGCAGGAAGCCCATCAACCAATGGTGTACATCAGTGTTATTTAAACAATGGGTTGGGACCCACTTGGTGGGTCGCAACCTAATGTCAGGTGGGTCACAGAAAGCTGGGAGCAGCCATATTGGAAACTGCACACCTTGCTCTTGTTATATTCCTTTTGTGAGTGTTAATAGTTTGAATTTTCAAGTGACGGTTTTTAAAAATTTTGTTTTTAGTTCAGTGCATTTACATCATATTTTGTCCTAATTTTGCTTTTTGTCAAGGATGTTTCATGGTTGTGCAGTTGCTGAAGACCAAGAATGCCAGTTTGCATTTCAGGATTGTCATTTTATTATGTTACAGTGACAGCACTTCCTGCTTGATGATGTCACTTCCTGCTACAACATCACTTCCAGGTTAATGACATCACTTCTGGTGGGTCCTGGCACGAGTGCCATTCTAAAAGGTTTGAACACCACTGGTGTACATTTTTGAAACACTAGCCAATAAATTTTACACCATTAAACAGAAGGGGGGAACAATGCCGCCCTTTAATAACACAATATATGGCCACATGCAATTAGAAAGCTGGTGTGAGTTGAGACATTTCTAGTTCGGATTCTACCTCAACCACAAACTTCCTAGATGGCACATCACCACCACCACAAAAAAGTTCACTTGTGTCATATTCTTAGCTTTTTTGAAGACAGGATTTTGCCTCCTTCTTGGCTGTATGGTTTTTAAATCATTCCAACAAGTCCGGACCTGCAAGGAATCCTAATGGTTAGGTAGATGGTTAGGGCAGATATTCTGTTTTTGACCTGGAGGCACCGGGACTACAGGGGTGTATATTGGAAAAGGAAGAAGATTACCTTGAGGAGATAGGGAATGGTATCCATGTCAGCCAGGAATTAAAGGGTTAACCCAAGGGCTTTTGCCTGCAGCTTGTTCACAGCTGCTGCCCACTGGAGATAACAAGGGCCCTGGGGATAAAAGTAGTTCCTGGAAACTGGAAAGAACAGTATTGCAGGCAAGCTGACAGGCAGGCTGGATGAATGAATTGTTGGATGAGCTGGGTAAAGGATACGTGAGGCTTTTGGGGACTGTGATTGTGACTGCAACTAAGGTTGCTGTAGGGAATTATTGTGTGGCTGCCATGCTCCTGGAGCCAACAACTGGAGGAAGCAGGAGGGCCGGTGTGGCTGAGCAGGCAAACTGACTGCCTTTGTTTGGTGGTGGGGTTTTGTGGTGCCTTGGTTGGGCCTAGGGTGTTTTGAGTTGGGTTTTTCAGGATAAAAGGGAAGCTAATTAGTCTATTGCGGGCATAGATTGTAGAGAGGGAATTTGGCACAACAAAGGGACATACTGCATTCAAAGCATTGAGGGAACAATCCAGTGATGTCATGCAGGGGGTACGCGGGGGTACGCGAGTACCGGTTTCTAGGATTATGGCTGGCCCCGCCCATTCGCCCACCCACTCGTCGACTCCGCCCCCTGCAATGTTTGAATTTCCTGCATGTTTGAGTTGCCTGCACGTTCTCAGAGGCAGGCAGGCAGGCAGCGAGCGGAGCCTTGCCTTGCCTTGCCACTGAAAAATGAGCTGCTCTGGGGTTTTGGAACTGTTGGGTCACTTTAACATGATGCCAGGCCTCCTTAACATGTTCTGGGGGTGCTGTGGAATACTGTTGCAACAGTTGGGTCAGTTTAAAATTGTCTGAGGCCTCAAAAAAGGCTTTTTTCATGTCACTTCCTGCCACGACCTCACTTCGGGCTTATGATGTCACTTCTGGTGGGCAGGTCCCGACACGTGCCAATCAAAAGTGAGTACCTGTTCTTAAATCATTTAGATGACACCACTGGCACAATCCCAAGCAGCATTGCATTGGCAAGGCCAGCTGGCCAGTGCCAAATCAAACGCTGCTTTGGGGAGGCTGGAGTCTCCCAACGGCAAGGGCACGTTTGCTCTCTTACCATTGGGGAGGCTTCATGCTCCCCAATGCGCTCCTCGGATCTGCGCCTGCTAAATAGCAGTTAGAGTTGCAGGCTTTCTTTCTGGCAAGCTTCTTGGGTTTTTATACATGGCAGGCGGAAGTTCAATCAATGCAGCTGTCCTCAACATAGGCGATCCAGTGAAGTGAAAAATGTCAACTCTTCTAAGATGTGAAGGTTTCTCTCCTGAGTGGGTTTTATGATGTAGAATAAGAGTGCTGCTGACTCTGAGGGTGCAATCCAGGGTGCCCCATAGCATCGTTGACGCTACACACTGAGCACCGATGCAGGGGCCCCAAGCGGCACCCCCACGTCGTTGCTATCACTCCGAGACTGGCGCTGCAGGCAGCACTGGCCTCAGAGCTCCCACACTCAGTTTGCTCAGCGCCAGCCAACATGTCCTTGCCACAGGGAGGCTCCAGCCTCCCATACGCTGTGCTGGATAAGGCGCAGGCCCATCGGATATGCCCTGTTCCAGCACAGGATTGCGCTCTTTCTCCCCTATGAGGATTATCTGGTGGATCTTAATATCACTGAAGTCCTTTCTGCACTCTTGGCACTTATAGGGTTTCAACCTAGTGTGGGTTCTGCGCTGGTATACAAGGTGGCTGCTCTGACTGAGGCTCTGTATTTCTTTGGGTGAAGCTCTTTCCACACTCCTGGCACTCATAGGGTTTCTCCCCTGTGTGGGTTCTGTGATGGCATCTAAGGCTGCTGCTCTTACTGAAGCTCATTCCACACTCCTGGCACTCATAGGGTTTCTCCCCAGTGTGGGTTCTGTGCTGGCATCTTAGGCTGCTGCTCTTACTGAAGCTCTTTCCGCACCCCTGGGACTTAGAGGGGTTCTCCCCAGTGTGGGCACTTTGATGCAACAAATGAGTCAGCTTCCTTTTTCTTCCAATCTGGTTCCAAACCAAAGCTGTTCAAGGAGGAAATATATGCAATTAGAGACCAAAGGAAGAAACAGAAGCTAGTTGGTGTAATCACAAAAAGGTTTTTGTCTGACCAGATCTGGGGCTCAAAAAAGCCATGATCACAAATTCAAGGCAGTGCACTTTCTCTTCTCACACACCACGTCACTTTTCACATCTGGCCCACAACCCTGACCTCATTTCGAGCCTGATTTTGCTCATGCCCTTGCTAGGTAATGTGCAGACTGTCCTGTACTAACAAAGCAGGCCTCCCAAGACGGACCTCGAAAGCTCACAGAAATCATGATAGAGTGTTGGCAACTCTGCACCAAATGTCTTTGGCAAAGAGGAGTTGCAGACTCAACTGTCTTGTCACCCAGCTAATTAGAAACAGATTGAAAAACAAAAGAGTTTGTGCTCCTGGGGAAAGCTAAGGAGTGTGAGGGTGCCTCTTCTACAAACAAGTAAGAACCAGTTTATCCAGGTGTGCAGGGCCCAGAAACTGCCTGTCTGCCTCCCAGCAACCCAGAGTCTTTGCCAGTTCTGTTGCTATGGGAGGCAGCAGCAGCTTGGCCACAAACCAAGGAACCTGTCCACCGCTGATTGGACAAGGCCATCCTGGGCCTGCTTACTGTCACCTGTGGTGACAGTCCCACTCTCCCTGGCCTTGGCAACATGCTCAAGGTGCAGGTGGAACATGCAGGTGGCCTTGTTTCCACCTGCTCGCAGCCTAATCACCCCTGCAAAAGCCTTACTCCTCCGCTATTTGCTGCATCCCTGCCAATTACTGCATCCCTGCCAATTACGTACCACTTAAGAGAGCACTTCCTCATATAACCTTGCACTACCCTAACAGTAGGCCTTAACCCTGGACACAGTCACCCCACCCAGGCTGCACCATGTTAGTTTTTTTTTTTTTTGTCTCGCATTGTCTTGCAATAGTCTTAACCCCTCAGCCTCGGGCTAGACTTGCTCCTTCCTCGAATCCCGAAGACCCTCCAGCCTGCTGCAAAAGCCGCTACAGGCTGAAACAAGGCGGATCACAATGCTAAGTTTTGCAGGCTGCCAAGCTCCAGTGTAAACTCTAGCCATTTGGAGCAGAGAGAGGGAAGTGGAGGAGATGTGTGGGGGAAGGGCTGTGTGGGGGAAGGGATGCTTTTCAACGGACTTTGGCAGCCTACAAAACATAGCATTGTGATCGCCCTCCAGATACACCTCTGGGTTCATTCATTCAATGAGACTAAGTGGTGTTGCTTTTCCTGGGCTGGACTCCCAGGCTGCAACCAGGTATTGCGTTTTAGCAGTCCAATCTTAACCAGGGCCAGTGCCAGTGGAGCACATGTTCCACTGATACACACTGTCGCAAAAAGTGCCATAAAGCGCTTTGTGACAGTGCAAGAGCCAGGCACACCAATGGGGAGGCTCTGACCTTCCCACTGGTGCCAGCAGTCGTCAGGAGGTCTGCCAGAGGCGGGAAATCCAGTGCAAGGGAAGGGGAGAGAACCTGGGAAGGGATTGGTGGCAGCAGAGCCACTGATATCTGATCCTCCTTTGACCTAAATCCACCTTCCTGGGTCCACTTGGGCTTGTGCCACTAAAGCCTCTGGCACAGATCTGAGTAGTTCCAGCAGGGCAATGCAGGCTTACTTCCAGGCAAGGGAACAAGTGTTCCCTTACCTGGAGGAGTTAGATGGGATTGGGCTGCCAGTGTGTGTATGTGGGCACATGCAAGTGCGTGAGAGACGGAGCAAAGATTAGAGTAGATGTACAGCTTTACCTGGCTCAGCTGCATAGCTAAGATGGGGCTTGGGGGGTACATTGGGCCTCATGGCAGAGCGGCAGTTTCCCAATTTACTTGCTAGGGCAGGGGGGTGCCAGAACTTACTGGAGGTGGATGGTAAATGCAATGAAGTCGATCTCCTGCCTGTCCCCAAATGGAGCCATTTCTGGGGCCAGGAGGGTGACGCAATATATTATGAGGTCACCGGGCACTGTGCTGGGGATTGTAGTCCAAAGCATTTGTGAGACAAAGCATTTTCTGTGCAGTCAGCCCTCTGATCCAGTGGGCTCCACTCCCATCATCGCATGGCCCAAGCCTCCATAACTCCACCTATACACCCAGTGGTGCCATCCTGGCGGAACGGCCCGGTACGCCGTTCCGTCAGTTCCACGGACGGGCCTGGGCTGCGCCGCCTCTCCCGAGGACGGGCGAGCTGCTCCTGGGCCCTCCCGCGCATCCGAATCACTCTGAAATGGAGCGATTCGAGGCGCAGGGAGGCGTGGCTGCCCTCCGCCATGGGGCGGAGGGCTGCCAATCATCCGGGCGTTCCGGTTCCTGGCGCGCCCGGATGACGTCTCTGTATACACCCCTGCCTCCACAAGTATGTCAAGTATGGATGACCAATCCCATCCATCCAGAAGAGAATGACTAGAATTCTGGCCATACATTTCTGAATAAAACACGTTTCAATGCCGTATCAGCAGCAACTGCTCTTCTTTACAACACCAAAAAGTCAGCCTCTCTCCCTTTCCTGGGTAACACCCAAATGGGGCAGAAGATGATCTTACTTAGTCCATCCAAGCCCTATCCAAGGGGATGCACATGACTACAACCCAAGCACAGTCACGAGCATAACCACCCTTCCTGCCACTGGAGCTCTCCTTCTATGAAGCCACTTTCTTTCCTTTCATCTCTTTGACTGTGTGTGTCTCGAAAAATAATTTAATCCAACATCTGTCCCTACTGCCTTCCTTTTAACTTGCTTGGTGTTTTTTTTTAAATCAATTAAGATAAAAATAGCTCCCTGACTATTGATCCTTGCAAGTCAAACCACCTCTGCTTTTGCTCATTTTCAATCAGAGCATGCTGCCACTCAAGCTTTTTATTTGGGCGTAATTTATGCGATCAGAGATATAACTTAATTATGGGCGTCTCATTTAATTAAACTCTGCTAAAATGTTCAGAGTGCCCCAGTGACTGACGATGGACACGCCTTACAAAATCAATGGGTTTCATTACTGTTACTCGTTCTTTGCTCAGAAAGAACTCCTACCAAAACTCTCAGTTGTGGCGCCAGTACCCATTGTACAGAACACACATGGATTATGATGGTCGTTCTCAAAGCAAGGGACCTTGCTTACATGGCGGGACATGCATGGAATGGCAGAAACAATGGTGGCTCTGCTGTATAGATGAGACAGTCAGACTGAGCAGGTCAACAACTGGAGAGCAAGCAAGGACTGATGGGTTATGGCAGAGATCTTCAACCTTATTCATCTCATGGCACACTGGCAAGGTGCTAAAATTGGCCATCAGCTTTTTGACAATTGACAAGGCACGCCGTGGGGGTGAACAGTGGGGGGTTCACCCCCACTCATGGCACTTCTAATAAATGATCCTTCCCTAAATTCCCACAGCACACCTCTAGACCATTTGAGGCACACCAGTGTGGCATAGCACAGTGGCTGAGAATGGCTGGGTTTTGGGAAAAGGGCTGTAAGAATAATTAGCATACATAATGAGGAAGGATGAAAACAGATGTGGCTTGAAAAATGATCACATAGTTACTGGCAATTTGGCCTCAACTCTAGTTTATTGGGGATCCTACACACAAGAGACCACAAAACTTAGTTGCAACTGTCCCATTGACCTTAGGTAAGGGTAACAGTTTCCCCACAACCGAATGTTCTAGTCGTGACCAACTATAGGGGGCGGTGCTCATCTCCGTTTCTAACCCGAAGAGCCAGTGTTTGTCCGAGAACAAGCTTCCGTGGTCATGTGGCTGGCATGACTATACGCCATAGCACACGTAACGCCATTACCTTCCACCAAAGTGGTCCCTATTTATCTACTTGCATTTTTACGTGCTTTCGAACTGCTAGGTTGGCAGGAGCTGGGACAAGCAACGGGAGCTCACTCCGTGGTGGTCTTGAATTCCCAACCTTCTGGTCACAAAGCTCAGCAGCAGAGGTTTAACCCGCAGCACCACCACAACCCAAGACAGCCTAACAAATGTCCTCATTTCAGTTGGACTACGGGCCTCCTTCCCCCATACTTCCGTACAGTGCTCCTCACATGGTTTTCACAAACCTGGAAATGCCTCACTTCCAGTTTTATTCATAGGGACCACACACTGAGAACAAACTCCTTTGTTCACATGGTCCCTTTCAAGCAAATCAGAAGTGCCACACTTCCAGGGTTATGAAAACCACATGAGGAGCATGGGTGGGTTTTTTTCTCTCCTCGCACTCTGCAGCAGCGGTGGTGACGGCCACATCAAGCAGCATTCAAGGTCATGCCACTCCTGTGCTGACACTCCACAGAACCAAATAATAACTCCACCAAACACCAGTGTGTTTCTGGTAATGATTCTAGTAACCATCCTTAGGCTGATGGGTTGCCAACAGGCCAGGATTGATGCATCCTCAGTGGAGGCTGGATGTGTTGCCGGCTGGACATTTCACTCTAGCTTTTGGAATGGAATTCCCATGACAATTTAGAAAGGTGACACCTACCTGCTAGTGAGAGACACAGCTTGACACAGTTGGCAGTCTGAAATGAGAGACACTGGAAAAGGCTGACTTGAGTGAAATGTCGTTGCTGGCTGTGGGGATCTGGTGCAGGGTTAGCAGATGTATGACCTGGAGTACTTGCACGATTTCATCGTGCGTTTTCAGAAATATCACAAAGGCACCATAATTGTTCAACGTCCTCTTCTCTAAACTAAACTTTGAGGCATTGCTCTTGAATATCTCACCTCTCAAAGAGGGGATAACAAAGCAATATGACTGCAGAAATTCTGACATATTCCACTGATATGAGCATAGGACATTGTAACCCAGAGAAGTAAACAGAATAGTACGAGAAGATGGCAAAGCGGGGAGTAAGAGCCCAATCCTAACCTGGAGTTAGGCTGGCCCAGTTAGGCCATCAATGTTCGGTTGGTACAAGTGCCACCGTAGAGCATGTTTGGACCACGCTTGGCGTCAGGGAGGATGGCGTACATTTGGGTGATCCAAACATATTTTACGATGTCCCTTCTGAAAGCCAAACTTTGCTGGCCTAAGTGTGCTGACCTAACTCCAGGTTAGGATTGTCTTTTAAGTTTGAACTATGTCCCTCCCCCTCACACAGGCCATAGAACTACCAAGTAGACCCCCCACCTTTTCCTATTGCAATGAATTCCCATTGATTTCCCAATGATTTTATTTAAGTTGCTCTGGGAGTCTTGTCAGCAGAAAATCAAGGTACAAATGCTTTCAATCAATCAGTCAGTGCTTCTGCTGAAATCTCAGTGACCGAGGGGAAAAAAATCTGCTAAGGCAACAAGGTCATTATTAGTAATATACTGAGGCTTGCTACATTCCTGTGAGAATTCAGAGTACCCTGCTTGACCTGACAGGCACGTACCTGCCTATATAGGTGTGTCCCGGGTATCGACTGATTCGGTATCCGCAGTTTCAGTTATCTACGGATACCACGGATACTGGAACGTCTATTTAAAAGATGGGGAATATTAAATAAATCTTTTTTTTTACCTTGTTGCAGCAAAACCACTGATGTTCCCCTATTTTTAAAAAGGAGGCTGTGGGTGGGGCAGCCTAGGGAGGGGGGAGGAGTCAGGATCTGGCCATTAGGCCAAATTCTAACCCCGGTTACTGGACCACACAGACCGCTATTTAGCAGGCGCAGCTCCAAGCAGCTCCATTGGGCTGCTGGGGGTTACCAAGGGGTAAGGGGACAAATGTCACCTTGGCCTGTGGTGAGCTCCAGTTGCCCCCTATTCTAGGTAGGAGGCAGCACAGGCCAAACAGCCTGCCTCCTGCATAGGTTAGGATTGTATTGTGACTTTATTAGCAGGTTCTGTTTTGGGCTTTTTTAAAGGAAATAATTTGTTTTAAGATAGTGATGAGAAAAGTCATTCTCTTTTAAGACATAATTCCCATGAAGAGGTCTCTGGTTTTTTTTAAAGCTCCGTGTTCATCTATAATTCATCAGAGGCCGCTAAGTGCCATATTTTCAAAGGAAAAATTAATTTTCAAATGGATTTTTATTTTCTCTCCTCTTTTGTACGCAGAGGGCAGACACTATGAAACAAAGATCCAGGAATGCCTCTCTGTGGAAAAAGCAAGCTATAACACAAATCTCAGCTGGAGAAAGTTAGATTTGGTTGTAGTGACGCCTTTCTTTGCATCCATGAATTCTCATCTGTAAACATGAAGTTGTGGTGCTCCATTTAGTTTTTTTTTTTTTTAAAGCTAAAAAGCATTAGGACAGATCAGATGAGGCTCATAAGCTATTGTAAAACTAAATGCAATGTTCAAAAAATCAATAGAGGGAATGATCGAAGAACATATTTCACGATATAAGCCTCAAAAAGGCAGCAGAATTAAATGGGAGTCCCCTCAAACCGGAAAATCAGCCTATCTAAATGAATCACTGAGGTCACGTCCTTGCCTTGCAACGTTATCCAAACATCATGACGCATTACTTTGAATAGGAGCTGTGATTATCCTTGTGCCCCAGTTCAGTAGTTCCCAAATGTACCTGGGTCATGACACCCTCTTCTTCCCCACTCAGCCAGGTGCTACCATCTTAGATCTCATGAAATCTCACAAGATCCAAGATGGCAACATCCAAATCTCATGAGATTTTGCAGATCTAAGATGCTGGCATCTTAAGCGCCATTCACTGAACTACAATGCTTCAACCCACCCACCAATACTACTTAGCATTTGTATAGTGCTTTCTGAGTGTGCAAGGTGCTTCTCATATATTCTCTTGATGCAGTTCGTACAACCACTCTGTAAGCTGTATACAGAGCTCCAGACTCTTAGTATCTCCAGACTATTAGTATCTCCAGACTGCAGCTGGGGAGCTAAGGTTGAGAGGGAATAGCTGATGGCAGTGGTAAGATTTTAAACTGGGCTCTTCCTGATAGGAGTCCAGTCTCTCAGCCATCACTCTACAGACACTCCCTGTACAGGTTGTCTCACCTCCCGAGAGAAGGCTTCTCTTAGTAAAAAGCCATAAGGCATTGAGTGTTACATTACAGAATGAGAGACATACAGAATAGAGAAGATATTGGCTGAGCACCATTAAAACGTTTTGAAAATTGTTCACACCAACAGGGGTACTCCTATGGTTTGGGGTCAATTTTCTAATGACACTCTTCTATTAAGTCCAAAAGAGCACTTTCTGCTATTGGAAGGGCCAATGTGTGGGGGAGATTGATGGCTAAGAAAACCACTTGCCATGTAAAAACATTATATTGACCATTAACTACACAATGCTGACCTTAACTACTACATCTCAGTAGCTGCTTCATCCAGCAAGTGGAAAAAGTTCCAAGGTGGTGGAACTTCATCCAGCAAGTGGAAAAAGTTCAAAGTCAGAGTGTAGCCCCAGGGCTGTAGTTTTGAGACCTCTAACATCAAACAAATGCAAAACATTTTGAACCCTGTTAATGATGTACAGTATTGTAATTAACACACCAACGATCATCACTTACTCCTTGTTATTGTAATACTTAACTTAGTAGGACTGAAACATGAATGACACAGGAACAGGAAATCTGAAACAATCCTGTGTGCATGTGATAAGACATCTGCAGGGCTAGAGTAGCTGTGGAATCTCGGTCACAAGTTTTGCTGAGTTGCCATTTAACAATACTACAAATTAGTAAATCTTCTGTGCACACATTTCAACAAAGTCAGAGTGTGTTAGTGGGCCAGAGGAAGCCTCAGGGCTGTAGTTTTGGGACCTCTAACATCAAACAAATGCAAAACATTTTGAACCCTGTTACATTTTTTATTCTGAAATTTGTGCACTTCTGACATTTGTGCACTTTCGAACCAGAAACTGCAGGATGAATCACTTAATATCCATTAACAATCATGTTAATTCAATGTTAACTTTATCACAAATGGGATTAAGACCATTCTTTAAAATAATAGCTTACAGCTCTTTGCTACGTAGTTCACTATCAGTTAATATTAATTTGGCAATTGGCCCTTTATAACATTTCTGTATAAAATAGCTGCTGTAGAAATGTCTCAGAGGTTTGCCAAACTCAGAATTTCTCGATGAGTTTAAATCATCTGACTTTACTTCCTAATGGCAAGGTTGCATCTGTTCTTTAACTAATGGCAGCTGCATGGTGGTTTTCCTGGCTGTTCCCTGGACCAAGTCGTATAGCATTTCCAATACTTCTCCAATAACACAGAAGTTCAATTGCTATAGAATTGAAGTTTCTGGCTGACAAATCTGCTGTTAAATAGACCATATTCCAGAATAGTTGATTGATGCTCACAAAGGATTGTCTTCTGTATAAATCTTCCCAGTCTATTTGGAAGTCCATTGGAGACTTTTCACCACGTGCTCCCTATTAGGTCAAACCAGGTGGGTGGCAAACAGAGAACGGACCTTCTCGGGGATGGCGCCTTCCTTGTGGAATGCCTTCCCGCAACAAAGAATGGAAATGCTAACTCTGGTCTTTGAGTAAGTCAACAACACAACTGTTCATTGACAGCCCAGTCCTAAGCCCCACATAGTGGTGTATCTGGCAGGGGGCCCAAGGGGCCACAAGGTCCCAGGCAGCATTGCAGCAGGGGCATTCTGAGCACACACACCCTTGCAGTCACCCGACCCCTTTTTAAAAATGCAAACAAAGCCAGCAAGTGGCTTTAGCTGGACCTTTTGTGATCTGGAATTTTTGTGCTTTTAGATTGGTTTTCAGGCTAAAATAGACCTGGCCTATGATCTGCTGGCCTGGCCCCTTGCCGAGCAGTCAGTCCTTGGCAATTCCATGCTCTAAAAATTTCCAGAGAGGTCCGCTATTATTTAATTAGATATATACTCTGGACAAATGTTTTTGGCAAAAGTAATGAGAATGGGATTTTAGCTGCAGCTGGCAGGCCTTGCAATTAGCTGATGGAGCCCTTGCACTTGCAAAGTAAAGATCTGAATCAATCATACATTCTGTCTACCCTGATTGCTTTAAATCTATTAATTAAGAAAAAAACAGTTGGTTGAACTAAATTGTTTGGGACATCCCCCTGAGGCAGACACTTCACTACTGACATTTTGAAATATTAGTATAAATAAATCTTTCATTTTTATGCAGCCTAAATTAAATAAGAGTCATCCTTGCTTGCATCCTGGCCAATAACTGTTTTA
Source organism: Lerista edwardsae (assembly GCA_029204185.1). Lineage (NCBI taxonomy): Eukaryota > Metazoa > Chordata > Lepidosauria > Squamata > Scincidae > Lerista > Lerista edwardsae. The sequence goes on from JAJKFI010000001.1 coordinate 6,250,421, forward strand.
GATAATTAATAATCAAAATATCAATGAATAGATTTGGAATCCTCTTCTATCTGCATAAATCATCTGAAAATCATTATAGGCAGCATGAGTGTGTGTGTGCCTGCCAAAAGCAGCATTGTCTTAGGGGAGGAAGGGCTATACTGTAGGTCAGTGTACCTCATAGACCTGTGGTTCCCAAACTGTGGGTCAGGACCCACCAGTGAGTCATGAGCCAATTTCAGATGGGTTGTGAAGTACCTAGAGCAGCCATCATCAAAAATATTGGAAGATTAGATGCTGGAAAGGGGGAGGGCTGTGCGATTGTTTTGCTAGCGTCAAGGTTGCAAATAGGCTTTTTTCCCTTTCTGATTCACTTTGCTATTGGAAAATGGCTGAGAAATAACCCAACTTATTGCTTCATTCTCAGGAAAACAGCCGGCTCTGGGGTCACGATGACGGCGCTTCCAGCCGTGACATCACTTCTGGTGGGTCTCAGACAGATTGCCATTCTAAAAAATGGGTCCTGGTGCTAAAAAAAATTGAGGACCACTATCATGGTGGTTCATTAATGTTCCAAGGTTTAATCCTCAGGCAGAGCTGAGAAAGACCTCCACGCAAAACCCTGGAGAGGCCCCACTAGTCAATGTAGATAACACTGAATGTCCGCCTTGTCATCACCTGTCAAAACAATGGCTATGTTCTGTTAAGATATTTAAGAGCAATGTAGGCCTCTGCCTGGAACCATCTTGGTGAGCTGGGTGTAAATTCTTGGTGATGAGAAAACAACTCATCAGCGAAGTTGGAAGAGCTCTTGTCTGGGATAGCTGGTAAACAGCCGTGACAGTCCTTCTTAGATAAGACTGCTTGTCACATAGTTGTGTAATTGGCCAAGGTCACTGTGATTGTTAGATTCACCACAGCTGTGTGTTCAGCTAGTGCAGGGGGGGGACCTCCACCATGAGTTACTTGCCAGTGAGAATGTAACTTGCTAGAACATTCGGCAGGACCGAGTTCTAATAGGCTACTATAGGTGTCACAAGGTATAAATGTGGAACCATTTTGTGGGTCTTTGTCTTTGCTATTCTTCTTCAACATGGACACCTGCCAAGTCCATCAAGATGAGGCAGGGTGAACACCGTCCAAAAGTTGCCAGTTGTATCTTTTGGTGAGAGATATTAGAATTCTGATTAGCAATATTGTATTATTTTAAATTGCCACTGTATTTCTGCTTCTGTATTTGTTTACATAGAGTTATGCTTGTTGAATATTCAAAGTATACTGTTTAAATTCTATAATAAAACATTTATTAATTATAGGTGTGCTTTATTGCACATGGGAGGGACTTGTGGATGTGAGCCTAAGTTCAGTCTTGGCTGTTTAAACGCTACCAGAAAGAAGAGAAACCTGAAAACTGCCCTGTTTAAGTCAACAGCTGTGCCTGGGTTTTGCCAGAGCAAAAAGCCCCAGCTAAAGTCAGTGTTGTGTCTGGCAGTACTCAGAGTCACTAAGGCCAGTTGCCTTCCTGGAAACCGAGGTTCACTTGATTGCTGGATGGTCACCAACCTGAAGATTCAATGTTTACCTTCACTTTTATGACTCCATTTTTTTCCCAAGCAATTGCTTAGGTTTAGGGCGCAACCCTAATCCGGAGTTAGGCTAGCAAAGTTTGGTCACTGGGACTGGCACAAGGGACACTGTAAAGTATGTTTGAACCACTCTCGGAGTCGCAGTGCAATCCTGGAAACTGTGCAGTGTCAATGCAACAGGGTTGCGCTGCGCACTTAGTGCCGACGTGGGAGCGTTGATTGGCACCCCTGCGTTGGTGCTAAGGCAACGGGACCGGCGAAGCTGGACAGTGCAAGGGAGGCGCCATTTTGGAATGGGGTGAAGGGAGGGCGTTTCTGGGTGGGCAGTGGACAGGTGATGGGTGGATGGAGGCAGGTCCAGGGTTTGGCCATAAGGCCGAATCCTATACCCGTTCAGGAGACTGCGCAGCCCCAATTCAGGCTGCATGGTCTCCTCAGATCTGCGCCTGCTGTTTGCAAGGAGCACAAGGGGGAGGCTGGAGCTTCCCCTCCGGTAAGAGTGAGAATGTGCCCTTGCCATGTGGAGGCTCCAGACTCTCCTATACTGAGTTGGGATATGGTGCAGGCTGGCCGGCCTTGCTATTCTGGTGCATTATAGGATTGTGCCCACAGAGAGGCCAGCAAACAGCAGTGTGCCATCCTCCCTGACTCCAAGAGTGGTCCAATTGTGCTTTACGGTGACCCTTGTGTCAGGCAAACTTTGCTGGCCTAACTCCAGATTACGATTGTGCCCTTAGTAACAGAATGTCCATCCAAAATCTATTTTCCCCCTTCAAGCTGGGCAGGAGGTTGTAGTCGAGAGGGTTAAAGCCTCCGTTTGCCTGAAGATAACATCCGAAGGTTGCCAGTTCGGGATCACCGGAAGTCTCCATGAGCGGCAGACCTTGTAAAACTGCGACTGATTAGAGCTGAGCTACAGAGGCCTGTGAGAGGGGAGTGTTCTGGGCCAGCCACATCTTGGTGGGAGCAGAAGCTGCTTATCAGCCAGCAGGAAGGCAAATTGTGTGGCAAGAAAGAAGACTGCACATGAAAGTACCAACTCTATGTTGTATGTTCTTGAAAGATAGAACTTCCTTGTAATTTGTAAAAACTTTTGTGTTTATGAATAAAGCCTGCCTATGTAAACCGCCTTGAGTTAAAGTCAGAGGAGCAATCTAATGACCTAAGAAAGGCAGTATATACTGTAAATATGAGCTTATTATTATTATTATAAATTATTATTATTATTATAAATATATACACATTACATTTATACATGTAATAAACAGGGCCCACTTTAGGAGCTGTGTGGGCCAATTAGAAGCATTTGGAGAGGGGGCTCAAGTTCATAGTGAAGGTCTGTAGAATCTTAGGTAGAATAGAAAACAATCAAAATGTGTGCTTTAAAAGTGCATGAGTTAACAGACCAAATAGACCGAAACAGGTTTTAATATAAAATTGCATAAAAGACGAGAGTAGATTACACTAGTGTCCTAATGGGTGCCTTAGGCATGGGGCCCAATTGACTTAAAGTCGGTCCTTACAACAAACACCCATCGTCGATTTTGTTACAGAAAATAATAAAAATGTAGCATACATGAAGATAATTTGTGTCCTGATAACTTCAGTTTCCCATACCCATATTTCTTCTGAAAATGCATTTTCTCTTCAATATACCTTTAAAAAGCCAAACAACTACTTGCTCTTAAAAAAAAAAAATCAATTAGTTATCCAGGATAACTGAATAGGCAAATGGCTATTTTCTCCATGAAAGATTTGTGAGGAAAGCGCAGAAGTGCAACCGCAATATTAGTTTTGTCAGAAAGGTGAGGCCAAAGATGTTGCAAATTAAATTGCATCTGAGTGCCTTAGAAAGCAAATGGATAGCTGACGTAAAGGATTTGTAACGGACTGGGGTTTTTACATCTAGTTCACTGTTTCTAATTTAATCCTGTTTGGTAGCGATCAAAAATTTGGGAATCAAAAACCGGCTAATACCTGTGAAATGACTTGATGCTGTCAGGCCACTTCTGAGTGCACAGGTATCCCTCGCAGAGTTGTGACTCTCTAGACGGAACCTAAGAACTCACCATCTGTGACAATTGGATTTATTGATTCAAGGATCGCCTGAGTTGAGAAAAGAAGTCGGGTTAGTTATCTCTGCCAGGTCTCCATGACAAATCAGTGAACTGGCAGTCAGTCTGACAGACATCTAGTGCTAGGGCAGGAATGCTCTATGGTTAGAGCACTAGTGTTTCCTTTTAAACAACAGAGTCTTGTTTTACTGCTGCCCCAGACAGTTCATTCAATTTCTGAAATGCTTTTCAGGACACAATTCATCAGGAAGTTTTCCTAAATTAAGGTAAAGGTTTCCCCACGACCGAATGGTCTAGTCGTGACCGACTGTAGGGGGCGGTGTCATCTCCATTTCAAAGCCTGTAGAGCCGGCGTTATGTCCGAGGACAAGCTTCCGTGGTCATGTGGCCGGCATGACTCTATGCTGTAGCGCATGGAATGCTGCTACCTTCCCACCGAAGTGGTCTCTATTTATCTACTTGCATTTATTATTATTATTTATTTATTTATTTATTAAATTTCTACCCCGCCTTTCTGCCCGAAGGCACTCAAGGCGGCATTACAAAATCAAAGTTAAAACAGAATAAAATACATCATAATTAAAAACAATATAAAAATACAATATAAAAGTATAACAGTCATCCCATGGATCATAAAAGTACAGAAATATGAAAGAATGCAAAGACCAGCCAGCCTGTCAGCAACTAAAAGCCTGCTGAAACAAAAAGGTCTTCAGCCCCTGCCGAAATACCGCCAAAGAGGGAGCAGTTCTTAACTCTAAGGGGAGGGTATTCCAAAGTTGGGGTGCCACCACCAAGAAGGCCCTATTTCTGGCCGCCGTCCCTCTCATCTCTCCTGGTGGCGGCACAGTCAAAAGGGCCCCCCTTTTAGGTGCTTTCGAACTGTTAGGTTATCAGGAGCTGGGACAAGCAACGGGAGCTCACTCCGTCGCTCAGTCTTGAACTCCCAACCTTCCGGTCAGAAAGCCCAGCAGTAGTGGTTTAACCCGCTGCGCCACCATGTCCCTTTCCTAAGTTGGCCCCATGGAAATGAATGACAGCCCAATCCTAGCCATGTCTAGGATTAGTGGATAGGCTGGCAATGTGGATAGGCTGGCAGCCTGAGAACAACACAAAACTGCAACAGTCTTCCCATTTTAATGGGACTTGTGCAGACTATACGAGCAGATTGTGTCCACAAAACATATATATATATAATTTATCTAATAGTACAGGGAAATATCTAAGATCTGCTGGGGCGCATAGAAGGGGCTTGCAATGTCTTTGGTTTGTTTTCCACGTTTGAACTCCTGACTCTCAGCCCATATCACAAATTGCTTTACTCTCTTCAGTTTCAGCAGGAATTTTCAGGGAAATGTTTGAGAAAAACAAGTAAACATCCACATCGGTTTCTTAGATCTTGAGCATAGTTCAGAAATCTGTTTCTCATATTTTCTGTAAATCTATGTTGCGACTAAGTAAACTCATCTGAATCCAGTCATGCAAAGGAAGATGCTTTTGATGTCTGAACAAGAATTGCTGTTCCAAATTCTGTTCACTCCACGCATACAGGATAACACTGTTATTAATCACTATCACTCAGAATATTTATATACAGAAATACCTTGCGCTTTTGTCTGGTCAGGAACCAGAGCATGGGTGACAGTCAAAAATGGATGAATGTCAAAGCATAATCTTATTTAGCTTGCAAATTTGAAATCTTGTTCGTGTTGCCAATTAAGCACCCATTTAAATGTGTTAATCAGTCCTGCAACTATTTAAAACTTGCTGGATCATGCTCTGTACTGGTGTTTCTATTCTAATTTTCTCCTGTTATGAGAACTCATAGTATTTCCTTGAAGAATGTTGCTATTGGCATATAATATTTCTTTCTTGACTGAAAGCAAACACACAACAGGCATGCCCCAGTATCTGCTGGGATTCTGTTCCAAACTCCCCTGCAGATACTGGGGATGACTTTTGGAAGATAGGGGGAACAACAGTGGTTTTGTTGCAAGAAGGTAAAAAAAGAGACTTGTTTAATGTTCCCCTATCTTTTTAATGTGTCCCAGTATCCGTGGTAACCGTGGATAACTGAAACCATGGATACCAAACCAGTGGATACTGGGACGAGCTTGTATAAGCATGTAAAATGCTGGTGTCCATCTACAATGAGAACGGGCAGCAAGGTTTCATTCTAAACATTTCATTTGTAGATGCTACATCTCATCTCCTTTTTGTTCCACTGCAGTGGGGGTCCTCCACTCTGATTAGTCTTAATTGGGAGACCCAGGATACCAGCCCCAAAGACAATCATTCAGTTTGTTTAGCAGATAAGCCAGCTAATGAGCAATTAAAATAATCAACATTTAAGCAATAATTTAGAACCCGAGCAAATGCCCCCATTGGAAATCATTTCCAGGTTGCTGCCGTTTTCGCAAAATGACTGCTCTAGGAACTTTTGAGAATTCCCTTTAGTTCAGGACTACAGGGACAATAAAGATGACAGTGTTAATGGTTTAATTGTGAAAATTGGAAGCATCTTTATCACCCATCTATTTATAACCACATTTGAAGCTTCCTTCCCACTGGATACCTTGGAGGCTGCACAGGGAGGATGGAAGGGAGAAGTCCCCATATCCAGTCTCTGGATTTATTTAAGAGCACAAGCCCAACTACATCAAAGCAAGACTTGACTCCACCCAGCCCAGTGCCCAGTTTCCAACAGTGGCCAGTAAGATATTTTGGGGAATTCCACAAACAGAGCGTAAAAGGCATGGTTGTCTCTTGGTTGTCCTCATCCCAGCAATGAGTCTTCAAGTAGAAGTATGCAAGGTTTTTTCCACCCATTTGGTATCCTATTTTTTCCCCCATTGTTTATATTTCCATTATCTGTTTTTCAATACAAGGAGGGGCAGGGGCTTATTTTGTAGCATGGCAATTTTTATTCCTTTATAATAAACTGCTTTTAAGTATGAGAGGATTGTCAGAGTGCCCCCTAGTGACTGCCATTCCTCCTCCCCCCGCCATGTCCAGGCATTGTGCAAGTCCAGGGCATTATGGGGCGGTGGGGGGACAACGACAACCACTGCAGCTACCACAAAACATGCATCCTATGCCTGGTAGGATACATTCCTATCAAGAAATATATTAAAGTTGAAATAGCTCTATTTCACCTTACTCCTAACCCACACTCTGGGAAATTAATCCCATTTTTAAAAGAGTGGATTCTGTGCCCATTATACTGTACAGGCGTGCCTCGGTATCCACTGATTCAGTATTCATGGTTTCAGTTATTTGGTTTCATAATTTGGTATTTCATGGATATCATGGACACTGGGAAGCCTATTAAAAAAGATTGAAATTTGTTTAATGTTCCCCCTTTTTTTACCTGGTTGCAGCAAAACCACAGCTGTTCTCCTATCTTTAAAAAGGCACCCCCAGTATCCACGGTTTCAGGTATCCATGCGGGGCGGGGTCCGGAATGAAACCCCAGTGGATACCAGGGCCTGTCTGTATTGCACTCATCCAAAAATAAAGATCTGCATATGGAAGCAGACTTCAGCATATGTAGCCAACACGAGCACATGTGTTTAATTGGATGCACATCCCTGTTTACACCATAATGTAAATCTAGTCCCCACTGAACTGGCTGAGTATGTATGTCTTCTATTGCAAATGTACCACAAAGTGACCAGTCATTCTACAGGACTAGAGGCCACAACTAGAGATGGATTGGGACTAATGCATTTTGGAGATGCATTAGAACAATTATCATATAAAAACTGAATAGCTTCACAGCTATTAACTTCCATCACTTTTGAGACACACAGCAATGGTGCAAATGCATTTCTGACAAATGTAAGCACCAGCCCTATCCTAGTTCTCAAGATACCTGCATTAAATCAAGCAACAAGAAGCAATGTCTCCATGATTAAATGTCTGATTGATAATGCTATGAATGGAAAACTTACTCTTGGGGTTTTCCAGGACTCACTGTGTCTCCCCCAACCACTGTACAACAGACAGTACAGGGACAACATCAAGCTAATTATCCTCAGGCAAAACTTTCAATGTGGTGAGATTGTCAAGCATCTGAAACAGCATCATTTGAGTAATCTTCTGCCTTTTTATTACCAAAATCAGAGCCATACTTGAGAAAATTCCAGTTTAATAAAAAGTTATCACCCATTGTGAGAAGAGCCATCTTGCCTATTTTCAACCTCATTTCTTATTATAATAATTATTATAATAAACACCAGAAGAAAGCCTCGAAAAATAAACCAGCGTGCCCTTAACTCAAAAGTCCAATTATTAAAATTAGCCCACATCAATCAATCCACAAAAGCTTTAGATGACTCACTTACCAATTAGAGCTTGCAGTGCAGTTCTACGTAATACACATAATTCCCATAAACATAATACACAGTTATTATTCTGTATCCATGGCCAATAATGTAGTTTTGTTTGCTTCTTGTACTGATTTCATCTACAATAAATTCCTACAAAAACAGGCAATGTTTGCACTGGAGAAGATTTGGTGTGATTTGTTCATTGCGTGCCATAGGACAAACCATTATTTCTCTGTGCTGCGTGCACAGAAAGCTGCCTTTTACTCATTTGAGTAAATTCAGTTGCGCTTAATTTTAAAATGCCAATGGATTTCCTCTTTTATTCTCTCTTGGAAATGTAATGACAACTCCTCAAGCCCGTGGCTGTTTGTAGAGGCAGCTGATGTTGTGGCTAAGTGGCTTTTCCTGTAATTCAGAGTATTTAATTTCCAATCATGCATGTGTATTCAATTGACCTGCAACAGTTGGCTAGCCACTCAGCACCCCACCTGCAATATGGAGGCAATAATATTGACCTACCTTATAGGACTGGTGCAAGGATTACCGAAAACAAAGTAGCTTGAATGGTCTAAAGCAGTGGTTTTCAATTGGAGTCACGGCCCAATTTTTGGTGGGTCTCGCACCAGCACTACCTGGAAGGTGCAAGACAATCCAGGGCATGACACAGTCACTGTGGCTGACACAGTGGATTGTGGCAGTAAAGAGGTTGAGAAGCACAGCTGTAAAGTGATGCATGTATAGCAAGTACATATAAACATATAAGTACACCTGGAAAGCTGGGAGCAGCCATCTTAGAAGGTGCAGCCCTTATTCTTGCTATATTCCTGATGTGAGTGTTCAAAGTTTAAATGTGAGGATTTTTTTTAAATTGTTTTAGTTCAGTGCTTTAACATATTTTGTCCTAATCTTGCTTTCTGTCAGGGATGTTTCCTGATTGCAATTGCTGCAGTCCAAGAATGCCTGTTTGCATTCCAGGAGTGTCATTTGATTATGTCACAATGATGTCACTTCCTACCACAACATCACTTCCAGGTTAATGACATTACTTCTGGTGGGTCCCAACATGAGTTCAATTCTAAAAACTGGGTCCCAGTCTAAAAATTTTGAGAACCACTGGTGTAGCTAATTCATCCGCTACAAAAAGTGTGCCCATTATTTGCTATCTGAACAATCACAATACTCTTTATGCTCCAGAAAAAGATTGTGAATTGTTTTTATGTCTCACCTATCAGGATTTCTGTTCCCTTTAGGTCATTTTGTTCATGTGTTTTCTCCTCAGGGCGCTTGGTCTTTTTTTTGCCACACTAACTTGTGTACATCCCGGGCCTTGCCTCGTGGTACTAGTTGAAAATTCTCCACACGACTGGGTCAAGTTGTGGTACTGCAGTGTGGAGCCATTTATGGAAGACAATTTTTAATCAAACTAACAAATTCCAACATCAAAATGAGCAGCATGGGAATGACAATAAAGTACAGATATAATCCACAACGCTTTGCAAATCAAAGGCCTGGTTTCTACAGCAAGACAAAGCTCCAGCTCTTCAAAACAGCAACTGTGTGCATCATCCTCTTTCTCCCTGGGGAAGGAAAAGTTGGCAGCGCAAGCTGACTGGCAGCTTGTCTTGGCTTTAACTCGGGCCTCACCCCTTCTGGAAGAATTTAACTGTGCAGGCAGACAGCCTGGAATGAAGGATAAATGAGGCAGACAGTCGCATTTGCCTGCATCAGTTTGATGCAAGCTGTTGTACCTGCTCTGAAAAATGAAGGCTCCAACCACTCTACCAATTAGAGGGTTGGCTGTGATCTCGCCACTGAGAAAAAGGACTTGTTTTGCAACAGCAGACAGCAAAGTCTCCTCTTCTTTTACTTTGAAAAGAAAAACGAAACAGAGGATGATGCTGGTGACTTGGGTTTCAGGATGCTGTTTTTTCTTGTCTTCTGCAAGATTCAGGGCTTCATCTGTAAAAGATACCCTACTGTACCACAGCCACTGCCTGAAAATATTGTGCCTTATTTTAAGCAACCAGGAACTGGGTTGCAACAAATTATAGTTTTGTGCCCACGGCTCTTTGCTTGCAACTTCCTACTGTGTGAGGGCTGACTGAGAAATAGGAGGCCTATCCATCCGCTAAGCGCTGACCATGGTACTGTTTATACACCATACATTTAACCCCAAGTGTTGGTAGAGGAGTAATATAAAGCGTTTTGTAAGAGCTCTTTCATTTGAATCCAATTCCCTGGGAATTTTCTGTTCAATTGACCTCTTGATGCTTTCCAGTCAAGATAATTTATGGTTCAAACTTGCTTCTATATGTATATTCACTTATTGCTTTTGACAGCCTGATTGATTGATGTCAATACTTTTGTTTTAGATTTAAAAATGCAACAGTAAATACTAAATTAAGTTAATTTTGAAAAAATAAAAGTTTGGTTTCTTCATTCCTAGAGCTTTGAACTAAATAAATTATTCTCCACCTTTTACAGGTAACATTTAACCGGACTAAAAACATGCATACGTATACAGTATGTTGCTGAATACATATACAATACATGTCGGTCTTGTAGGGACAAAATCCTAAAATAAATAATAATAATAAATCTTCTGTTAACAGCCTCAGTTTTGGTGGGGATAACATTATTCTCTTACGTAATGGTTTCATTTACAGTGTCTAAGAAATCTTGTTTTTGAAATTTAAGTGTAATAAGTCAGGGTGGCCACAAGATGGCAACAATTTCCTTTACTTCCTCCTTCAGTAAAAGAAAGACCAGGTGTTCAGCTTTTATATTCAGTCTTTTCAGATGGACACTCTTTGAATGAGCATAAGGAGCAGACTTGCATCACAAGCATTGTCCCTGTTTCCTCCCCAAAAAAGTTCAACTGAAGGTCAGAAAAGAATCTGGGAAAACTCACATGCACACGGCTCTTTCCACACGAACAGAATCTGGATGATGGAGGAAATTTCAAACAGTATGGAAAGCCCTTCAATCAAACACACCGTTCTTGAATATTTATTGAATGTGCCAGATAGAAGCAGGGCTTGCCACTGCAGTTCACCCTGCATTGAATATCTGACAAGCCCTATAGCTACAAGTATATGGTACAGTGGTTTGGGAGTTGGATTTAGACCTCAAAGTTCCTGGTTCAAATCCCAGCTCAGGCAAGAAGTTTCCTAGGGGACTTCAGGCCAGTCATAATATCTCAGCCTACGCTGCAGTGAGCTCCAATCCTGAGATCTTTGGAGGAAGGGTGGAATAAAAATGTGAAAAATAAACAAGACATAAATCATGCTAATCTTACAAAATAAATTAACTGTTCGTGCACAAAGTTTATTAAATGCAGCAAAAGGAATAAACCCACAATTGTTACCCACATTTTTTTTTTACTGGACAAGCATTTAAAACAATATTTATGGACCTAGCACCATATTCTGGGTGTCTTATGAGTGAGAATGGTGAGAATATGGTGTCTTATGAGTCAAGTTGTCTTGGGACATGTTCCACGTTCAAGATAGGCAAGTTATCCATTCCAGGCTGAGGCCCAACTTCTTTCAATAAATTTCCATGTGGGAGCACCTCTGTTTCAGACTAGAGCCTGATCATTCTTGGCACATTCTTTTTATTGGAAAACGGGGACATTTGGTCTTACCTGTGAATTCCCCTTCTCAGTTGACTCATTGGCTGGCTCAGTCTTGTGGATGGGAAGCACCTTCCCTCAGGTCAGGCAGGTCAGGTGATGAAGATTTCCTGAGAGGAGGGGGCTTCCTGCAATCCCCAGGCTAGCAAAGGCATGAAGAAAGACAGGAGGCTCGTCCCTCCCCAGTAAAGGCTCCCTCCTCAGGTGATGGAGGACTCTGGTGCCTGAAAAGAGGGAAGCAGAAGGAAGGAACCGGCAGCGGGAAACTCCCTGCTGAGGGTGGAGACCGCCCTGCGGTGGTTGGCAGAACTGTGGAGATGGAAACACCTCAGGCAGCGTGGGAAGGGGGACTGAGCCAGCCAATGAGTCCACTGAGAAGGGGAATTCACTGGTAAGACCAAATGTCCCCGTTCTCCAGTAGGCTCTCATTGGCTGGCCCAGTCATGTGGATGGGATATACCCAAGCCACATGGTCCTAAGGGAGGGAGCTGCCTGAGGGGTCAGAAACCACAGACTGGAGAATGCGCCTGCCGAAGGCCGAGCCCCGAGAGGCATATGTGTCCACCTTGTAATGTTTGATAAAGGTGTGGCGGGTGGACCAAGTGGCTGCCCTGCACACCTCCTCTAGAGAAGGAGCGGCCTTGTAGGCAGCAGATGTGGCTGAGCTCCTGAGGGAGTGAGCTAGGATGCCCTGGAGGGGTTCGAGGCCTCGGGACTTGTAGGCCTGGACGATGGTCTCTCTCATCCACCTGGAAATAGTGGAGGGAGAGACCTTGAGGCCCCGAGAGTGGGGCTTGTAAGACACAAACATGGCTTCGGTCTTACGAAAGGCGGAGGTTCTGTCGAGGTAGCAACTGAGGGCTCTCTTGACAGCAAGGGTATGCCACTCCCTCTCTCTGGGATGGGAGGGGTTGGGGCAGAAGGAGGGCAGGATAACTTCCTGGGAGCGGTGAAAAAGGGAGTTGACCTTAGGCAGGACGGCGGGGTCTGTGCGGATGACGATGCAATCGTCGAGGAACAGGCAGAGCTCCCTTGCCATAGAGAAGGCAGCCAGCTCTGAGACTCGCCTGGCAGAGGTAATGCCGACTAAGAAGGCGGTCTTCTGGGACAGTGCCCTAAGTGAGCAAGAGGTCATGGGCTCAAAGGGGGGGCAGGTAAGTGCCCTGAGGACAAGGGGAAGGTCCCAGGAGGGGGCTCTGGGAACCGTAGGAGGGTTGAGGAGAGAGACCCCTTGAAGCAACCTCTTAACGTGAGGGTGGCATGATAAGCGAGGGCCCTTGGGGTGGCCGACGATGGAGGAAATGGAGGAGACTTGCCTCTTGAGGGTGGCCGTGCTGAGGCCCCTATCCAGGCCTGCCTGGAGGAACTCCAGAAGATGTTTGATCCTGACCTTCTCAGGGTCTAAGGCTCTAGATGCGCACCACTCCGACAAGACCTTCCAGGTGTAGCTGTACACCCTGTTGGTGGAAGGCCTCCTGTTTGCTAGCATGGTATATCTACCATGTGGTGTAGCCAGAGGAGGCTAGACATCTCCGTTCAACTTCCAGGCAGCCAGCTGGAGCATTGCTACCTGGGGGTGAAGGATGGGTCCCTGGGACAGGAGGTCCTGAGTTGCCGGCAGGTGGAGGGGAGGAGAGATGGCTAGCTTTCTCACTGCTGGGAACCACGGTCGCTGGGGCCAATATGGAGCAACAAGGAGAACCTCCGCCCATTCCGCTCTTATCTTATTGATGACCCTCTGCAGCAGCTTGAGGGGCGGGAAGGCACAGAGTAAGCCCTTCGGCCAAGGAATGTTCAGGGCGTCTGTGCCCTTGGATGATGGGCAGCGGCCCCTGGAAAAGAATCTGGGAAAGTGAGTATTGGTGTGACAAGCAAAGAGATCTAGGACCAGAGTCCCAAACCTCCTGGTCAGGAGCTGGAAGGCCCGGGAATGCAGGTGCCACTCTTGACTGGTCGAGCTCCTTCCTGCTGAGCCAGTTGGCCATGGTATTGTCGATGCCCGGGATGTGTTCCGCCCGGATGAAGGTTGTGTTGTTCCCACTGGAATAGAGCCCAGGACTCCGCCTGCAGGGATGAGGAGCGGGTGCCCCCCTGGTGGTTGACATAGGCCCTGGTCGTCATGCTGACTATGTAGACCAGGATGTGTTTGCTCCCCAGGAAGGGGGAGAAATGTTTGAGGGCCAGGAAAATGATCCGGAGCTCGAGAAAATTGATGCTCCTCTTGGTCCCGGACAGGGACCAGTGTCCCTGGGCAGTGTGGGCCCCTGAGTGGGGCCCCCACCACAGGAGACTGGCATCTGTGAAGATCAGAGTCCTGTGAGGGACAAGGATCGGTGACCCTATCTCCAGAACGGCCTGGTGGGACCACCATAAGAGGTCGTTCTTGGATGCAAGGTCAAGAGGGATGTGTCTGTGTTGACGCGTTGAGATGGCGTCCCCTCGCTCCACGCCACAGGCTCCTGCATCTGGCGCCACAGAGGGGACCCCGAGTACGGCCACAGCTGCCATTTTGCCTCCAGCTTCTACACAGACAACAATGACCACCCACTCCAAGGGCTCCAAGAGCCACAAATGGCCCAAGCAGAAGACATTGGCAGGTGAGTTGGACTGCAAGCCCAAGGGGCCATCCACCCTCCCCCTTCCCCCGGGCACCCTTTGCCCCGGCACCTCCCCAGCTCTTGCCACCCCCAGCTGGGAGGACCTGGAGGCCACCATCAAGTCTAGAATCAGAGCCTCTGTGACTAGTAGAATGGCCAAGGCCGTGGCCCAGCTCCAGAGGTTCATGGCCGCCAGCACTGCGGCCCTCCACAGCCCCCCAGGCCCTCAAGCTGCCCAGCCCTTGGCTCCCGCTCAGGAGAACCAGCAACCGCCCCCCCCCCCAAGCGGGCCAGATCAGAGGCCGGGCCTAGCACCTCCTCCATTCTCTCTTTGCCCACTGCTGCCAAGGCGTCCATGGAGAGTTCAGCCGAGGAGGGAGAGATTTCTGAGGAGGAGGAATCTTAGGAGCCAGAGCGACCTAAGTCGCGCCTGTTTTCCCCCTTCTCTTCCCTAAACTTTTCCAAAGAGTGGTCCAGACCCTTGACCTAGATAACAGCCAGGAGTCCACAGTGCCAGAACCTCAACCTGAGCCCAGCAAATCACAATGGGGTCCAGCCTCGGTCCTGCCTCCCCTGCAGGAGCCCATGAAGGGTTTTCCCATTCCAGACTGTCTGAGGCCCCTCATAGAGAAAGAGCGGGCTCACCCCATTAAAGGGGTGAGCCACACAAGCCCAACCCTAGGCTATTTAACCTAGCTCAGGAGGACATGCAGCTACTCAAGCTCCCCCTAGTGGACGCTCCAGTGGCAGCGCTGGGGTCCCCCATCAATCCTTCCCACAGACAGCGAGGGTTTCCCGAAGGACCCCACTGACAAAAGGATCGAGCTGGCAGCCAGGAGAGCCTTTGAGGCGGCTTCTGGCGTGCTCAGAGCATCTGTGGCTTCCTCCCTAGCCCCCAGGGCCCTGACCCTCTGGCTGCAGCACTTCTCAGAGAAGCACGAGCTCTCCCCAGAGGCCAGGGCAGATCTCAGGAAGATGGCCCTCGCTGCCGCCTACACGTCAGACATCACAGCAGACGCCATGCAGCTCTCCGCCAGGGCCATGGCATCAAGCGTCGCTGTGCACAGGCACACCTGGCTCCGTAACTGGGACGTGGATGCCGCTTCCCATGCCAGGGTAGCCTCCCTCCCCTTCAAGGGGAACAAGCTTTTGGGGGAGGGATTGGACCCCCTTCTGGTAGAAACATGCGGGAAGAGAAAGGTTCTCCCTTCCAGGGACAGACCTCCCAAGGCATCCGTCAGGGCCCCTCCTCGGTCCTTTCGAGGCTACAGACAGCCCTACTCAGCCCCCAGCCAGCCCAGTCCCTTTAGGGACCAGTGCGCCCTCTGGCAACCCAGGAAACAGGCCCCTAAGCCCCGTTTCCAGCAGGGCCAACGCTTCCCCTCCCCCAAGGGAGGCAAGCAGCAATGACTTCTCCCCCTCCTCCGCCCCCCCCCCCCGGGGTCGGAGGCAGGCTTCAGCTCTTCGCGGACAGGTGGGACCTAATTACATCAGACCGGTGGGTAAGGGACACTGTCTGCCACGGATACTCTCTAGAGTTCCAGGCCATCCCCAGGGAGAGATTCATCCCCATACGCAGGCCGACCCGCCCCACCAAACACAACAAGGCTCTACTGGCCATCGCTCACCTGCAGCAGATAGGAGCCATAGAGCCAGTCCCTCCAGACCAAAGGGGCCTGGGGGTCTACTCCCACCTCTTCACCGTCCCCAAAAAATCAGGGGACACCAGAGCCATACTAGACCTAAAATGGCTGAATAGGTGGCTTCACCGACACAAATTCAAGATGGAGGCGTTAAAGTCTATCCTTCTGGCCAACAGGAGGAACGATTATCTGGCTTCCTGGACCTTCAGGACACATACCTTCAACATCGCCATTCACCAGGACCACCACAGATTTCTCAGGTTCTGCTATGGGGGGGGGGAGCACAACCAACTTTCTGCCCTTCCGTTCGGCTTAACTTTGGCCCCGAGGGTTTTCACGAAGGTCCTAGTGGTCCGGATAGCACACCTACGTACCAGGGGCATCGCCGCCTTTCCAGATTTAGATAACATGCTTCTGCGGGCCCCCACAGCAGCCCTACATCTCCAGCAGACAGTTCACTGTCTCCCAGAGCACGGTTTTCTCATCAACCTGGGAAAGAGCCACCTATTTCCATCCCAGATCATAGAGCACCTCGGAGCCCTGATCGACACCAGGGCTTACAAGGTCTTCCTTTCCCAGGAACGTCGGTCCAAAATTCTCACCTTGGCCTCAACGGTAAGGTTCTCCCCCACATCTGACATTCAGACCCTAGCCCAGTTACTCGGCATGTTTACCTCATGTCACGACATCATCCCCTGGGCAAGATTCAGGTCCAGGTCTCTCCAACACCTCCTCCTTCCTCTGCCTCCCTGCCTCGAGGAGGAGGGAGAGCAGCGGACTGTGCATGGTGCTGGGCTCTGATGAGCACTGTGAGAGAGCTCCGGAGATGAGGCTCCAAGGGCGAGAGCTGTGCTCCGAAGCGCCCGGGAGCCGGCAGAACACGGCTGGGCCTCTTAAAGGGGCCACGTACCCTTTAAACAGAGGAAAAAGGAATGCAGGAAGATTAAGAAAAAATTGTAGAAATTCAAGAAAAAGGAGCTAGAAAATGGAGGTTGCTTGCAGAGCAAAATACCCAACCGTTCCTGATGAAAGGCAAGGCTAGACTGGGGATTACAGGAAGCCCCCTCATCTCAGGAAATCTTCATCACCTGACCTGCCTGACCTGAGGAGAGGTGCTTCCCATCCACATGACAGCCAATGAGAGCCCACTGGAGAATGAATGCTTGCTTTTATAATCACCATCATCCTTCAAAATCCAGCCACATTTTCACGTATATGAAATGTTTCAGCACTAGGAACCACTTTTTAGAATGACAATCTGTCCAGGATCCACCAGAAGTGATGTCATAGTCAGAAGTGATGTCATTGTGATGCCAGAGCCTGCTGCTTTCCTGATAATGCAGCAACAAGTTGCTGCAAAAAAAAATTATTTTTCAGCCATTTCCAGTAACAAAATGTATTAGGAAAAAGCCTATTTACAACCTAGATACAAGCAAAACAACCACACAGCCCTTCTCCTTTCCAGCATCCCGTTTTTTAAATATGGCTGCCCTAGGTGCTTTGCGACCCACATGAAATTGGCTTGTGACTCACTGGTGGGTCCTGACCCAGTTCGGGAACCACTGTACTGTACAAACCCCCAAAAGCTCAAGGCTCCCTCCATAAACATAAACGATAACCTTGTTTATCATCAACCAGGACAGAAGTAAAAGTTGTTGACTGCTTTTTGAAAACTTTTGAGACACACAAAACGTATTGGGAGCCAAAAGTGATGAGGGGAAAAATTAGTTCCGAATGATCTACTCCTGCCTCAGAAAGTTAGCAGCAGGTGGAATACTTACGCTGAATGGGTAAGCACCTAAGTGCCCCCTCCCTTGGGCAAGAAGCCTTCTTCTGTCATGACACTATGACTTCTTGCTGAGTTTCTCTTTTGCATACATCTTATTTACTTCCAAACAAGGGCGCAATCCTAACCTACTTTCCAGCACCTGGGTAAGGGCAATGGAGCTCCGAGGTAACAAGTATTCCTTTACCTTGAGGAGGCCTCCGTCACTACTGCTCCACTGCAGGATGCAGCTCATGCCCCGTTGGCACAGCTATGTCAGCTGAAAGTTGGTTAGGAATGTGCCCTAAGTCTCATAGTCTTTA
This sequence comes from Lerista edwardsae, assembly GCA_029204185.1. Taxonomy (NCBI): domain Eukaryota; kingdom Metazoa; phylum Chordata; class Lepidosauria; order Squamata; family Scincidae; genus Lerista; species Lerista edwardsae. The sequence continues at coordinate 6,268,354 of JAJKFI010000001.1, forward strand.
CAAATGACACTGTGAGTGGGTGGCAGCCAGAGTTTCCTCCAAAGCAAGAGTCCCTTCCCATGGAAAAAGATAATTGTCAGTATCCATAATGCTGAAACTGTTGGCAAGTACAAATAAAAAGAATGCTGACAAACCCTTGTTGAGATCCAAGAAGAGATAAATTGACCACTCACCTAGCAATCATTGTCAACACGTGTGCCTTCAGACCATCCTTTGGACTACACATAGATGACTTTCAACACATTCCTCTGATAGTCCATGACTGGGACCCCAAACAGTCAGCCTAACTTCCAAAAACTGCTTATGTACCACACTTATCCATTTTGTTAGAACAGATAAGCGTTCACAACATTAAGGGCCCAATCCTATTTAATTTTCCAGTACCGATGCAGCCATGCCATCATGCACATGGGAGGCCTCCTCAAGGTAGGGGAATATAACTTCCCTTGCTTTGGGCTGCATCAGTGCTGGAAAGTTGGATAGGATTGGGCCCTAAGTCGTTCCAAATGCTTTGGGTTATATCCAAATGCATCTAGCACAACCAGAAAAGCTCATCTAATCACTGTACAGCCCAATCCTAACCAAGGCTGGAATAGGCAGGCCAGCTGGCCTGCGCCATATCCAGCCCCAGTTAGGAGGCAGCTGTGATGCAACTCAGAGTAAGGGGATGTTGGTTGCCTTGCCTGGTGTAAGATCCCAGCCACCCCTATGGGGCTACTGGGCTCTGTGCCACCAAAATCACTGGAGCAAATCCAAGCATGTAGTGCCTAAGTGCTGGACCCTGGCTGCCTGCGATGGTCCACCCATGGTCCCACCCTTCCCCATCTTCCTTCTGCCCTACACGCGGCCCTCTGCCAGCATTTGTATTTGCTGCTGGGATTGGCACAGGGAGACGGAGCACGTCCTTCCACTTTTCAGTGCATTTGCGACATTCATAGGTCGGCACAAGAGATTGTGCTAGCCTACCAGGGAATGCACCTTAAGGCACCTCGTATTTCCAATTCTGCCCTGTTACTCTTCCCATTGTATACTACTCGGGGGGGGGGGGGCAGATGTCACTTAGTCTCCAAGAACAGATTTTCAGGGTGCTGCACTGGAAAAGGCAGGAAGGTATGAGAGCAGAAGTCGGCTTGTGTTGCTTTGAACACAACCCCATAATTTTAGAATCGGAACTCTTTATTAAGTTTATTAACTGGTTCCTCACCAACCAATTATTAGTAAAAACAAACATGTAAAAATATCTTGAAAAAGTCAAACATTTGAAAGTTGCATTTCTTCCACATAATGAGCATTTCAACTTGGATTTTTACTCACAACATTTTAACTGCCATTTGAATTTGGTTTTTTTTTCTTCCAAAAATATAAAATTAAACATGTAAGAAAGAAAGCTCATCTTCAAAATCAGCATCTATTTAAATGAGCTCTTTGCTTTAGATATCCTGGAATATCCTTACTTTTCTTAGCTATCAAATTTTTCGACATCAAAATGCAGACTCACGTAAACAGATTTTTGGGGAGGAAAAAACACACACCCAAAATTAGAAACCTGTTCTTAATTAGGATGGTACTTTTGAGACTTGTAATCTAAAACTAGAGTCAATTCACTTGAATAAGTACTACCAAGTACTTATACTACAAGGATTGTGCTATTTGTTTTCTTCACTAAGCCTGGCATAAATCTTGCTGCTGGCAACCAGGTCTTTACTGGAGAAGCAGGATGAATCTTTGATCGGTCCTGGAAAGGCACAGTCCATACTTGGATGAAAAGGCAAAGCAGGAAACAGCCCAGCTCTTAAGTAGGGTGACATAAATCCAGGCAAGCTTCTTCCTGGAGGTGCATAAGCCACTCTCAGAGGCCTCATCCCCAGTCTGGGGCTCAGACCATAAATATTGACCTCACTTCCGAAGGGAGCAGGACTGGTCTGAAGAGGGGAAAATGCTGACTTATTGCCAAGTGCTCTGACATCTACTCCTAGGAGGCTAAAATCAGAAGATCGGCGGAAGGCACTGCATTCGGGCAAGGCAGGGATTGCAAGTTCTCGGAGTTCTTGCTTGTGTTCGCTTACATTCAAGATCTGCTCTATGGCTTGGACGACATCTCCTCTACAGAACTGCAAAATCCTCTCTAACCTACTCTGCTTGTGGTTAGGAAAGACCTTCATCAGAATATCAAGTGGGTCTCTGCGTCTGGAAGCAGCAGCTGGAGATGGAGGAACATGACTAGTAGAGGCAACAAAGTCCCTGGGACACTCACTTTCATTGCCCGATTCCATGTCTGAAGATGACAGAGATGCCGAACTCTCAGTGCCTTCTACCGGCTCATCAGGACCACAAGAGTGAATGGGTTTCTCTTTACCAGGAACGCGTATACCAGATGGCTTCTCTCTCTGCCCTCCACTCGCCCCAGTAGCCTCCGGAGAGGAATTCAGGGAGGGTGTATGTACATAGGCTATTTGACTGCTGGACTCGCTGCAACAGAAGTCATATTTCTGAATCTTCTCCTCTAAAAGTGAAAAATAGATATGCAGTCAATGACTCATGAACATAAAAGTCATCCAATATTTACCTCAAACATACACATACCCTGTTATTCAGAGATGCACACAATATAGTAGCATTAGCAGGAAAGAGTCAATATATGCTAATATTTTCTCTCCCCCCCCCAAAAAATAGCCTCATACTCTGTATGTATTCAAGCCCTCTTATTATGTATGACTTAGTACTATTGGGTAATTCTTAAGTCTTCTACGAGCATAGTCCATGATGTCCATTTCACATAGTGAATATCCTGAAACCATAGAATTACCAAAGGAGGGGCACTGCGGGTCCAAAACATACAACATCATGCATGCTGTATGTACATGTATGTACTAGTACATGCATGCCCCAGTATCCACTGTTTCAGTGATCCACAGTTACTATGGATTCTGGGACACCTATTAAAAAGATAGGGAACATTTAAAAATATCTTTAAAACCTTGTTGCAGCAAAGCCACTGATGTTCCCCTATCTTTAAAAAAGTGCCCCTAGTATCCACGAGAGGTTTCAGATATCCACGGAAAGGTCCAGAACAGAACCCCAGCAGATACTGGGACATGCTGTATTTGCATCTCTTTTGCTATAGGTACATGTATTGAGCTTTTCTCAAACACAAATGTTTCCCTCAAACACAAATGGTGAAATGGACATGTGTGCTTACCACTTATGATGACACAGAAATATGCAATATCCTATATTTTCTATGCATATATGTCCTATATGCTCTTGAGGCACAATCCTAGGCATAAATCAGGGTGCAATCCTAACTTGGCCGGCCAGCACAGTTAGGCCAACGAAGTTTGGCCGACACACGGGACACTGTTTGTTTGGACCACTCTTGGAGTCAGAGAGGCCAGCACACAGATGTGCACCATCCTCTCCGACTCTGAGAGTGGTCCAAGCGTGCTTTACGGTGGCCTATGTGCCGGCTAAACTTTGCTGGCCTAACCATGCCGGCCTAACTCCAGGTTAGGATTGCACCTTCAGACGTCTTGCTATGCCCGGTGGGTCTTATGCCCTATTAAATGTGCACAATATGTACATGTGTTGCCTTAGGCAACTATCCTACAGACAACTTGCAGGGAGTAAGTCTCACTGAACACAGCAGAACTTAAGTCAGCACAGATAAGAGCCTATAAATCACAGATATGTTGGTTAATACAAGTGACATCTACACCCAAGTCAAAAGAGTAATAATCAAGTCACATATAAGACTTCATTCCTCATAAGCAAAAACAAAACAAAACACAGCAGCTCATACAGACCCTCCACCTTCTTTTCTGCCTCTATACTCCCATTCAGCACAAGCTATTGAGAAGCTGATGTCCATAAAGCCCATGACAATAAAGGAAAGCAATATAAGAAAAAAGTGGCGCTTCTCTTCATTTGAAAGGGGTTTCTGCAAGTCAATTTCCTGGTGGTTTTGTACTTTTAGTCATCTAAAAAAAAAGACAGTTGTTTATCATTATTTGATGTACTGTAATTTCAGTAACAATGAACACTATGTTGGCCACTTACTTTCTTTAGATAATAGGCGACTGACTACCCCAGTCCTTTTTTAAGAACTCAGCGGTTTGAATGTACCAATCCTAACAGGGTGCTGCATACATGTTTGGGATGTATGTAGAAACTTGTGTCACAGAAACTTGTTTCTGCCTGTGTAGATGCATTTGAGACATAAAGGCTAAATACCCAATGTGACTATTACTCAGTTTTATCCCACTAAATGGGGGATAAAAGCGGCCCACTAAGTGATTCAAGCCTTACTATAATACAACCCCCACTTGTATAAACTGATCCCACCAAAGCAAGCAAACCGACCCTGGAGCAAAAAAACTATAACTAAGCAAACAAAGTATTATTAAGACTATTTAGTTGGTGGATTCTGCTTTCAACCTCAAGACCCATCACAACTCTGCTACTCTAAGGGGTGGTGGTGGTGATAATCTTCAATAGAACAAATCTATCCAGTCTGAAATATATATTGAAACGAAATCATTCCCAAATTCCTTTAGTTCATTCATCAACAATACAGTATTTTCCTGGGTTGCAGAGAACCGTCTGATTTTCACCTGCTAACGTTTGGTACACGTACAAAACTGTTCCGACTGGGACTTGTGCTTCTGCCGATTCAGAACCACTGACAATCATCACGCACGTGAAATGTGCCCACCCTGCGTCTCGCGCTTTGACACAGGAGGAAGGCTCGTGCGTTTTACTTGGGGGGGGGGCGCTTGGACCTCACCACGACGTTCTACGCGGGGTCTGGGAGTGGGGCGTTCTAGACGCGCGGAGTTCGCTCTGCTCACGCACACCCTCCTCGCGCAAAGAGGCTGCACATCACCCGCCACAGAGCAGGGGCTCAAATGAAGCACCAACTTTGGAGGAATAGAAGGCGAGGCGGAGGATGCATCGCCTCCTCCAACTTCCCTCGATACTATATCGGGGATAGTACAACCCCCTCCCCCGTTTCCCCCAAGATTCCCACCTCTTCTCCCGAGCTGGAGCTCCACGCCGTAGGTCTTACACGAGGACTCCGCGCTTGCGCCGTTCGTCCCCAAGCCTAGCGCAGGCTCTCCGCCAGGCTGCTGCTGCTGCTCCTGGCTGCCGCCGCGGGCTTCACTCTCCTCTTGCGCCTGCTGCCTACGCAGCGCCACCTGGGCGGCCATGACGCGCTGCCGCTCGGCGATGAGCGCGCACTTGGCGCACGCACAGTCCCGCCAGCGGCAGAAGCGCTTGTGGCCCTTCAGCGCCGACACCACGCCGTGATTGCGGCAGCGCGCGCACTTGGGGGTGCGCGGGTAGCAGCAGCTTGCACGCTCCAGGGCCGCCGCCGCCTGCGAGTAGCAGCCGCCGTTGTTGCTTGTAGTGGCGGCGGCGGGCGCGGCCCCCCCCCCAGCCGCGCGCCTAAAGAAGCTTGACGGGCGGAGGAAAGAGGGGGGCGCAGGCACGGGCAGAACCGGCGAAGGAGGCGTTGCGGGGGTCTGAGGAGAGAGCCTCGGCGGAGGCAAGAGCGACGAGTGGCCCGTCGCGTCCATGTCTCCAGAGCGCAGAACTGTCCAGGGGGCCACGCTGCGACGCTGGACTTCTGAGGCGCTGGGTCAGCTTTCACCGCGCGGGCGTGGCTTCCAGGTCGCCACGCCCACCCGTGAGGAGAAAGTGCCCGCGGATTCCCTCAAGTCCCGAACAGTAAACGTTTTGCTTCTCAAAACTTGGGGACTTCGGCAGGCTCCCCTCGCTCCGCGCCAGCCAATCACCTTACATCGGGAGGAGCCCTGCACCTACGAATCCCCTTGGGGCACCGGGGCGTACCAAGCCAAAGCGCTTACACGGCTCCCCTTCGCAGGGAAGGTGCTTTCGGCTGATTAGATCTTGAAAGTTCTTAGACTTGCGTTCCCTGTAATCCAACGTTATTTGCAAAGAGTCCCGGCAACCAGCAGGAACCGGTGAACGCCCTGAAATTGACCGGTGGAAATTGACCGCAGCAGTTTAGAATGAATAGTAAAAATCAAATCATTGCGTTAAAAACATCATCTAACGCATAATCACACACTAAAATAAAGCAGCAGAATGATGGTAAGGAAACCATTCCCCCTCCCCCTCCCCCCCAAAAACAAGGTACTGATTGAAAGATCACGCGACCCCACCCTAGCTTTTTTTCGAAGATTCTTTTCATGAGATGTTGCCAGGCCTCTGGCAGAGTTATTTTATAGGATAAAAGGTAGCACCCTGAGCCATGACTTAAGGTCAAGAATTGGATTTAAACAGCAATGAAGGAAATTTTGTTCAAAAACCCAATAAATATTGTCCAAATATTGACGTTTGTCTGCAAGTCCCATGAAATGCCGTTTTAGGGCCCAATCCTATCCAATTTTCCAGTGTTGATGCAGCCATGCCAATGGGGTGTGCGCTTCATCCTGCATTCGGGAGCTAGTCATGGAGGCCTCCTCAAGGTAAGGAAGTGTTTGTTCCCTGACCACAAGGCTGCATTGTGGCTGCATCTGTGCTGGGAAGTTGGATAGGATTGGGCCCTCATCATTATTATACTAAAATTCTAGTTCTAAAAAAATTATTGACATTGCTAGACTGTAAAAGAAAACCTGACCAACATAAATATAACATATGTCAGTCCCAAGTAATGTTTTGTAAGCTGCTACATTTCTCTGTAATAAATTGAGCATTTTAAAGTGCACAGCTTTAAAATCATCATCCCATGGACATGAGGGACTTTGGGCACCAGACGATTCTTCTGTGCAAAATGGATGTGAGCTGCAAAAGAGCACTATTGAACTGTTGCCCAACTCCTATTCAGCAGGCTTGTGCTAGAACTTTCCAGGGCATTCCCCTTCTCCGCTACCCCCTACCCCATGCCCGGACATCATCTCAAAGAGGATCCATTTCACAGACGGCTTTTCTTTCCGGGATTTAAATCAGCTATAAACCAGAGAGTCATTCCATGAGAACTCTGTGTGGTGAAATTTCTGATTCTGGAACAGCAAACCAGCATGCCTCTTGAGAATGTGACTTTGAAAATTTCAGGATTTTCAAACACAGTTTGTAAATGTGACAAGAGAAGGTACTATTCAAAAACAAAAGTAAAGTTTCTGCTGTATGTTCCAACTGTCTGAGTATGCTTGAGGGGCTTTCTGGGTTCAGGCATTGATTGGTGGCCTATAGCTGAATGGCCTAATCCGGTTCAGAATTCAGAATTCTACAATAGCCCCCAAACAGCCTTTGTACTCAAGTCTCATTTACTTCAATGATACTTAAAGGTGCACCTCGTTGAGACCAAAGTGTTTAGCTGCAGATTTCACTGTTGAGCCAGGGAGAATTCCATTACCATTCCCTAAAGATACTTTGATTCATATTTCACTTTGCACTTTCTGTTTTACGGTACTCTTATTCTAAGTTGTTTTTATGTGACTGTGTTGCTCTGACTAACATTGTTTAAGGAACATTATTTTTAGCTTGATCATTTTGTCAAGGCGCTACGACAATAAATGCCAACATCTTGTAAGATTTATGAGGGCAACCTATGGCTCCTAGTGGCCACTTACACTGTTTAACTTCAGTGTAATACAATAAGGATCCTATGCACTGCCAAAACAAAAATTGGGAATAAAATAACAGTAGTACAAACTTCAGAAAACATAGGAAGCCACTCCTCCAGCATCTATAACAACAGCACTGGCACACAACAATCACAGAATTGCATGCCAATGACACCCTTAGCACAGCGTTTTCCAACCTTTTCCATTTCATGGCACACTGACAAGGCATTATTTTTTTACAATTGACAAGACACACCGCACTGCCAGTTGGGGTTCATATCCCCCAAAGGCCCTACTAATAAATGGCCCTCCCCCCAACATCCCACGGCATATCTGCAGACCATTCATGGCAAACCAATGCATCCCACCACACAAGCATGTACACACACACACATACACCACACCCCAGAACACAACTGCATATTTTGCCAGCGGTGAATTGAGCAGCCATATGTTGGGCTGCCTGAGCCACCACCGGGGATAAGATCCAGCGGTGGAAGCCACCACTGGGTCCCACCCCCTCACGGTCGGCTCCTCCCCTCCCCCGCCTGGTTCCTCCCCCCTCCTCCCGTCCCAAACAGGTTTACCGGCGGCAGGCACTGCTGGAGCGCTGGCTGGTTGCCCGCTCACATTGGGACCTCACTTGGCGCTGAATGAGCGCCACTCCAACACAAGCGTAAACATGTCACAGACATGCTTTATGGCACGTTTGTGACATTTTTGCCAGTGGTGCAGACCTACCACTGGTGATAAAGGCCTTCTGGATTGGGCCCACACAGACATCCCTGAGATAAACTTTCAAAGAACTCTGCAGGTAAGAAGTCTTTTGCTAGGACTGGAAAGGGAGGAACCTGGGCAAACAATAAGGGAAGGGACATCTGAACACTCACAGGACACTCCCTGGGTTACAAGCCTCTGATATGGAACACAGGTGCCTCTCATAAGGGGATAGCAAAAGCAAGGCCAAGCTCATCCTTGGCATGTCTCATCAGCAACAGAGTAGATAGGTCTACTCTCATTCCAAGTGCTCCGCAGAACAGCTTTCTGACCAGTCAGCCACTGGCAAATGACATGTGGTGAGGAATTTGTCCTTCCGCCCAAGTTCCAGCTCACAGACCCAGCACAGACACACCATGGCCGAGAAGGTGGCACACATCTGTCAACAGTGATGGATGTAACATGTTTTAGTACAAAGTACTTGAGTTGATAACCTCTGCTTCCTGGGAATACCTCAACCATTCACACCTTTATCTATGGTTTAAGTTTTGTTTTGTATTGTTTGTTCATTTTAATAATACCAAATGTTTCAGTATCCTTCCTTTATGATTCAGTTAGTATGCCAAAGAAGTGTTTTTTTTTTTCTGCAATTCCCTAGTTGGACAACCAAATTATCAGAGGGAAATCAAAAAAGTGTTGGTTCTCTTGTTGTGGTCACTTAGGCTACAGAATGAGTACTTTAAGCCCCTGGTCATTGTTTCTGTTTCATAGCATTTCAGGTCTGGCAAGATTCCATTTCCCTCCTTCCATGAAGTTCTCCCAGCATGACAGACCAACAGGCAAAATAACTCATACTTTGTGTAAATATCTGCTTTATTTCCATTGACTGACTCCACTCTCGGCTTCTTTGTAACTTTTCACTGAAGCATTCAGATGCCTGATGAGAAAGCTTGAAGGACCAGAAAGGGAGCTTGACAGATTTTTCTTACTTTCTCAGAAGACCACCATGGATGTTTGCACATTTCAACAGCTGAGTACTAACAGTGGTCTTTTCAATGTCCTACTTAGAGAAAGAGTCTCAGTATGGCGACAGAAAGAAATTGGGTCAAGAAGAAGATGCATTCTTGTTGGAATACAGACTTAAAAATTGCTACGGCAGCGGTTCCCAAAGTGGTGGGTCGGAACCCACCATAGGAACCAGGAAAGGGCCATTTCCCCATTTCCTCACCCAGGCACCCGGCGCGCCCCCACCCATCCCCCCTGGCGAGCAGGCGCTCCTTCCGAGGCGAGGGAAAGCCGCGCGGGGAGCACGAAGAAAGCAGAAGTGAGTGGACGGGCTGTTGATCATGCTAAGTCCCGCCCAGTGTACCGTCTACTGGTGAGTAGATGACACCACTGGTTTGGGACCTCTGCTATGTAAAGATAACAAGTAACATCTTTACCTGGATTTAAATAACCAATTATGAAAATACAAGACTACAGGTGCCACTGCTATTTGCTCACCTTTCTGAATAAGACTGCTCCCTGCCAGAAATCTTTGCCTCACTGCAATGGATTGCATGACTGAAAGAAGAGCCTGTTGACTCTAGAGTAGATGGTGCATGATAAACATTTCCACACCAGCATTTACAACATCCTCACCTATTCAATCAGCAGCTGAGTCTCTTTTTTCAGATGGAAAGCAGTCCTCATGCGTAGTTTTATCAGGTTGTTTTTAGTGACATTTACAACCTTTGACCTGTGGATGTGTGATTACATTATTAGTGCAGTGATGTTTTTCCCCACCATGACCCAATGCAATAATATCACATACGCTCACGACCTGATTCCTGTGCTTAGTCTGAAAATGTTGGGCTGGTGCGAGGGAGGCGCCATGTTGGGATGGGGGAGGGAGTGGGTGGGGGTAGGGCCAGTGATGTCATTCAGGGGGAACGGACCAGAACGGGCGTTCCGGATCCTAACGGGCTCCGTGGCTGGTTCCGGGTTCCCGACAAGTGCCAATCAAAAGTGAGTTCCTGTTCCTAAATCATTTGAATGACACCACTGGGTAGGGCATTCCTGGGCGGGACATGGGTGGGATGTGGGCAGGCCAGCAGGCAGGCTTTGGATTCAGCTATAAGGCCGAATCCTAAGCTGGTCTGGGAGGCTGCATGGCCCCAATTCGGGCTGCATGGTCTCCTCAGATCTGCACCTGCTGTTTAGCAGATCCAAGAGGCGCATAAGAGAGGCTGGCGCCTCCCCTCTGGTAAGGCCCTGAATGCAGTGATGTCATTCAAATGATTTAGGAACAGGAACTCACTTTTGAGTTCAAATTCAAATGTTGAAAAACAAAAACCTGGAAGCAGCCACGGAGCCCGTTAGGATCCGGAACGCCCGTTCTGGTCCGTTCCCCCTGAATGACATAACTGCATGAATGTGCCCTTCCTGCGGGGAGGCTGTTCTGTGCTTGGATTTGTTCTGTTCACTGTTCAGTGGAGGATTTGTCCTCCACTGTTCTGTGCTTGGATTTGGCACAGGTCTGTCGGCCTCGCCAATCCAGCGCAGTATAGGATTGCATTCTGAGATGTAGCACAAAACATGTACAAGTAATGCAGTATAAAAAAAATAACTGTAAATATTATATTTACAAAGTAGGCCAGTAAAGGAGAGCAAGCAAGTGGGGAGAAGTAGGCAATGTAGCCAGAGACTAGGTAGACCAATGGTTTGAGTCCCCAGAAGGCAGCAGGAGACTGAGGCTCATGTTCACATCTGTTCACAGATGACGCTCAGAGCCCAAGCCTATGCATGTTTATTCAGAATCAAGTCCCACTGAATTCAATGGGACTTAGTCCCAGGTAAGTGTGTATAGGACTGCAGCCTCATACACTAGACACCTGAGGATGTGTGTGTCCTGATGCCCTTTTGAGTGTAGTTGAGCAGTATCTCTCCTGTTGCATTTCTGGTCTTGCTGACGAACAGTGGAGGTCTGGGGCAGTGGCATACCTGCTGAGGGGCGGAAGGTCACATGGACCCGGGTGACAGAGTAGAAGGGGTGACATTCTGAGGGCTCCCCCTTGGCCAGCCACCTGTCAGCTTTGCTCGTTTGGGCGGGTAGGTGGACAAGTGGAGCCACTCCAGCTGCCCACCTGCCTGCCCTTTAAATTTAAAAACAGGGTGGACGGGCAGGAAGTGGATCCTCTCCAGCTGCCCGCCCCTTAAATGCGAGTAATCCCAGCACAGACTTCGCTTGTGTTAAAAAAAGAGGAAAAAAAGCAGGGGTTGTGAGCAGGCAGAGTGAGGGGGCAGAGGAAGTAATTGCAGTGACGTGGTGTTACTGTGATTACTATGTTACTGGGCAGGGAGACTTGAGTTTAAACCTTCCAGCAGGGCCTGTTGGGAAATTAGTCCCTATGCCCAGCCTACCATTACACAGCATTAAGAAATCAATGCTATTGTCATAGAGGTATTTGAAAATGATGTTATTTATTTTACTCAGAAGCAAGCACATTGGGTTCAGTAAGACCAAGACCTGAAGTTTTCAAACTGGGGCATTTGAAGCTGGGTGGTTTTCAAACTCTGCATTTCGCCTTAAGGGGCAGGGATGGGGCAATGGCAGCGACGCCATCTCTATGAACATGTTGCTTGGGGCTGGGGGAACTTACCAGTGCCTGCCCCAGCGTTGCGGTCCACTTTCCGTTTCTGGGCAGAACAGGGTGGGGGAAGGCTGCCCCAAGGACCAGGCAACTCGGGGATGGGGAGGAGTCCCCTACCCCCCTGTCCCTGGGCTGTGCAGCCCCAATCTGGACCACTCTGATTTGCACCTGTTATTTAGTGGATGCAAGTCCAAACAGCCCCATTGGGTTGGCTGGGGCTTACCCTGGGATAAGGAGAAATTATGCCCTTGCCCCCGTGGTGAGCTCTAGCTGCTGCCTATACTGCACTAGGGCAGAATCCTGCACAGATTAGGATTGCGCTGTTAGACTACTGGTCTCTCTATAAGGTTCCAGCAGGCAAAATAGATTTCCCTCATGTGCACATTTTAACCCGCATCTGACATGCACATACCATAATGAATGCGACAAGCCTGCATCATGCCCACCAAAGCCAGCCAATTCTGACCACACCAGTGTTGAAGCTGCTGTGGCTAACTGGTGGGTGCTATCACTTTGAACTTATTCTGAAACAGATTTGATATATTATGGCCAGAAGGCCTTGCTCTGAGCCAAGATGCAAGGCCTTCTATTGGTATCTGCACAATGGCTACAGAACAATGGCAAAAGTTAAATGAAAATGAAAATAAATGGCCCAGGTGTTGTTGTTTTTTATTTTTTTCCCCAGTCAGCTCGAGCTGTTCTTCCAGCTGAGACAAAGATGCACAGAGATTGTTTTTTGACCCTTTCATGCCCATGCACACACATCTGGAACTACACCTGTGGCTGTAAGTAATTTGTTCCACATTCTTTGTTTCCCCATCTCTCCCCCATCTCTAATCATGTTTAGTACCCAATCATGCTTAGAAGGAAGATTTCTTTCTGCTGTGAGTTGCCCTGCCCCTCAAGTGGCCATTGATAACATTGAGGGGGAACTGGGGAGCTCATTTTTCTATTTAATAAGTGTACAGCCAGCCCACATTTTACATGAGCCGCATAGCTCAAAACTGAGCTCCACGCAGCTCGGAGCTCAGTTGAGACAGAAATCAGCAATGAAATATTGCTGAACTCCAGAAGGTGCCCCAGCCCACTGCACAGTGGCACAGTCCTCTTAGAGGGAGTATTGACACGAGGGTTCCAATTTGAGGTTGGCTTGTAAAGCCCAAATTGCATATACAGGTGGTGCCTGATCGTCCAAGGATGTTTCATCTGTGGATCTGACTCAACATGGGTCTCCCACTCTGCATTGAATCCTGATCAGGCCCAACATGAACCCTCTGAATGTGACTGGAGCTTTGCTCTGGTCGTGTCCAGAGGGTGCTCTGAGGGCCAGGGGGGCTGTGCAGAACTGGAAGACTTTAGTTGTTAACAGGGAACAGCAATGTGCATACCAAAGGAAGAAAGAGCCTGAAGGTCTGTCTGAACTCAAAACTTTGTCTCCAGCTTAGCCAGTGATGTCATCCGAGCGCGCCAACTACCGGAACGCTCGGATGATTGACAGCCCTCCGCCCCTATGGCGGAGGGCTGCCACGCCTCCCCAAGCCTCACTGCGCCGGAATCGCTCCATTTTAGAGCGATTCCAGACGCAAGGGAGGGAAGGCAGGCCCAGCAGCAGCTCGCCCGTCCTCCGAGGCAGCGGAGCGGTCCGGGACCTCCGCGGAACTAGCGGAACGGGGTTCCGGGCCGTTCTGCCTGGATGACAACACTGAGCTTAGCATATTAGCATCTGTATACAAGGTTCTATTGAGCTTCAGTAGCTGATACAGAGCGCAATCTAACCTGGAGCTAGGCTGGCAGAGTTAGGCCAGCAAAGTTTAGCCAGCACAAGGGCCACTGTAAAGCACGTTTGGACCACTCTCGGAGTTAGTGGGGATTGTGCACGTCTGGTGCTGGCCTCTCTGACTCTGAGAGTGATCCAAACATACTTTGTGGTGTCCCTTGCGCCAGCCAAACTATGCCGGCCTAACTCCAAGTTAGGATTGCGCCCACAGTTCATGAACCATGTGATTGCTCATTTGGGTTATAAATCTTGTTCGTCTGTTTTTGTGAAACAAAAAGTTCAATAAAAATACATTTTAAGAAAAAAAATACTGGCAGGATAAAATGTCTGTTCCTTGGATAGGATTAAATTCAAAGTGCCTGCCTCAATTTTGTTTCTGAGGGGAAAAAAAGGAAAAAGAGTCAAGAATAGAAAAGACAGCAAAATAAACAGAAAACTACTAGTTTTCCCTTTAACCCAGCCAAAAGCAATGCGATTGTTGCTTTGAGGAACATATTTTGCCAGGTCAGGGCCTCAGCCTCATTTTTATGTTAATTAAACTTTCACTCAAAGTACCCTCCCTTTCTCTCTTGCTCACACGTTTTAGAAAGCCTGCTGTGACTGAAGTGTGATAATAAACCATAAAGGTCTCACACCTGCCCAGAGACCCCAGGGGAAAAACAACACACACACTCATGAATGACCTATGAGGAGTACGGGTCAGCTGGTGAGAATGCGGCTAATGTTGAAGCAAAGGCTAATGACAGGGCAAGACAGCCTGCTGATGAGAAAACCCCAGGCTTTCTATCACGCACTCGGCATCCTAAGTTCAGAGCACAACAAAGTCCTTGCTTCCTAGTCTTGACACTGACTGGATACGACAAAGGTGAGTGGGAGGGGGAAAAGGTGAGAATGAAAGACAGAGAATGAATAAGAGTGTTGCTGATGAACGGGTGAAAAGATACCCCTGTTCTGTGACATCAACTCAATGACAACCAATTACCGTGTTGAAAACCAGTGTTCTTAGGGGCATTTGCTGGCTATTACAGAAATAAGCACTTATTTCTATGAATGCAACTATAGGCATTTTCAGATCACTCACAGAAGGGACGGTATGTAGGCTTGCCGTTCTGCCAGCAAAATTTAGCTGGCACAAGGGTCACCATAAATATGTTTGGACCACTCTCGGAGTCAGAGGGGCCAGCACACAGACGTGCACAATCCCCCCCTAACTCCGAGCGTGGTCCAAACACGCTTTACGGTGGCTCTTGTGCCGGCCTAACTCCAGGTTAGGATTGTGCCCTAAGAAACTTCTGATATACAGCATACCACAAGTGTAGAACATGTTATTCTTCTTTTAAGGCAAGTTACATGGTAGAACCTGATTCCAAACTTAAAGGAATATTATAACAGGCAGCTTCTTGAGGTAATGATGGCTGGAGGACAAGAACCAATTCTACCCAGTAGCTTGCCCTTGAAGGACTGTAGTAGAGAACGTGTTTTGTATACGTGTATAAGTCCTTTCTATAATGTACAAATCCTGAAATCTTGAGGGTGGTTGGGAAAGGCCCCTCTCTGAAATCTTCCAGAGCTACTATCAGTTAATATTAGTTAGAGGCAATACAGATTTAGAAGGGCCAATGGTCTAAATTCATATAAGACTGTTTCATATATAAGCTGTTTGCAGCTTGACCGGCCCTCCATAGGCCATATCACCACCAAAGGTATCAGATTGGTAGCACAATCCTACACATGTCTACTCAGAGGTAATCCCGTTTATTTCATTGGGAATTACTCCCAGATAAGTGTTTACAGGATTGCATTCTGGGATATTCTGCCAAGGTAATTACCAGGAAGTATCATTATGGCATTGTTTTAAAACGGGAGTTCTTCTGTGGGGTGCTTTGTCATTTATAATGCACTACGTAAGTGATATGGGGACCATGCTAGCACACCCCCTTTGCACTCACCATTTTTGAAACTAGCAGTCAATAGGAGTCTGTGATGGCCCAGTGCAGCTTCACAGCCTCATATCTTACGTGTCTGACATGGTCTGGTGGACTTGAGTGCCCAATGGACACATGCCATTCTCACTTCCTGTAGCAACCCGGACCTCCATTTGCCCCCCCCTCAAGTATGTCACTTGTAGGCCTGCCTACAAGTAAGTTAGGATTGCACTGTAAGAAACTAATGCTATCAAGCTTATATACATCCACCCAGTGATGTCATCTGGTAATGAAGAACGGGAACGCTGGGCGGGACTTATGCGTGATTGGCTGCCCGTCTGTTCCGTTCCGCGGCTGCCCTGGCCTGGGGATGGGTGGGGGTGCGCCAGGTGCCTGGGCGAGCAGCGGTGGGGCGCGCCAACCGGGGGTAGACCCCCCCCCCCCGAGGCCAGGGCAGCCACAGAATGGAATGGACGGGCTGCCAATCACGCGTAAGTCCCGCCCAGAGTTCCCGTTCTTCATTACCAGATGACATCACTGCATCCACTACATAGTGTTTGAAGCTTGTACTACTATAAACTGCTATATGTTGATCCATAAAGTGCAGTGCCAAATAGAGAGTGAGAAGGGATAGGTGCTCAGGTAGCCTCTTCAAAAAAAAAAAAGATGTGACACATTGAAGAGTTATTGAGAAATACAATGAAGGAGAATGCTTCTGCTTTAATAAGCAACCTGTTGAAAATACCATTTCATTATAGTCTTTACAGCTAGCAGTGAGAGAATGTAACACTATTCCAACTTCCAAATCAATGCCAGCAGAATTAAAATGCTAGAGTTACGCTTTTATCCTCCTAGGTTATTAGTTGCTAGGAAGGTATCACATTTTGTATTCATTGCTGGAACAATTCAGGACCAAAACAAAATCCATCTGAACATACAATGACAACGATCCCTTGGCAGCAGAATTTGCTTGGTTTTGCTCCAGGGCACTGAAGATTTTGAATGTGATGCGAAGGATATAAGCAGTAGAACAAATATTGGAGTGTGTGTCTTGGCAGCGTCACACACTTCTTGTGGCAAATACTGCACCCCTCAGTGGCGTACAAGCAACCAAAATCAGGTCTTTGCACGGCAAGATGTTGCAAGACTAAGGAAGAGACTTTTCTCTGTGCAATGTCTAAGGTGCAAGTTCACAAAATGGTCATCATCTGGAAGGAGGACCAGCCCAAGTCCTCCTGAAGCAGCAAGATCTGTTCCTCCCAGCCCCTGGATTGGAAAAGGAAGAGGGTGATAGAGGAAAGAGGAAGTGTTGAGGAGTGGGGAGTGAATGGCCTAGGCCAGACATTGGTTCTAGCCCACTGCTCCTCTGCTCCACAGTTCCTCTTCTTCTTCCTTTGGGGGGGGGAGGCAATTCTATCCAACTTTCCAGCAAAAAACAAAACAAAACTGCTTTACTTTGTTTTTATTTATTATTTAATGGGAGTGTGCATAGGTAATGACTGTGGCTTCATCTGCTGACACTATACCAATATCACTTACCTAGGACACTTTTAAACCAATTACAATGTATATAAACATTATTCCCCCTAGCTGTGGGTTTTTGTTTTAGTTTTTTTGTTAAATACTGCATAAAAACACAAAACACTGCCTTTTGGGGGATTAAAATATTTGAATAAAAACACAAACCCCTGCATTTTAGTGTTTAAGATATTTTCCAGAAATTAAAATGGATTACTTTTCTAATTAGAAATAATACTGTGGCTGCATCTGCTGACACTATGGCACCTATATCACCTACCTAGTACACTTTTAAAGCATTGAAACGAGAACTTGGAATGAGAATGTGGAATAAAAACACCTAACACAGCAATTTGCTGTTTTAATCCAGAAATTTTGGGACAAATATCACACAAAAAAAACACCTCTCTACACATAACATGGCTTTTGGCACTTCCACTTCTGGAAAATACTGAAATCTGTGATAAGTTAAACTGCTTTCTTCCACTTCTAGTTGTAAAGCACGAGACAGAAAAACAACAGTAGATAAAACATAAAGGCAGGAAAAGAAATTCAGAGCACAATCCCATACTGCACTGGATTAGCATGGCCGGAGGGCCTGCACCAAATCCAACGCAGTATTGAGGAGGCTGGAGCCTTCCCACAGCAAGGGCACAGATCCAAGGAGACTACGCAACCCGAATCGGGGCCGCACGGCCTCCTGAACAGGCCTAGGATTCGGCCTTATGGCTGAATCCTGGGCCCGCCTCCAGGACGCCCTCCCCCTGCCCCGTTCTGAGATGGCGCCTTGCTCGCACCAGCCGGCTTCAGCCAATGTGCGGGAGGTGCTGCGTGGGTGCAATGGGACCGGTGCTGCCTGCAGCACCAGTCCTGTTGCCTTAGCACCGACGCACCCCCACATCGGTGCTAATGACATTGCGCCAACGCTACGGCGCGACGGGCAGTGCAGGATTGCGCTGCCCGTGAAAACGAAAACAAAGCTGAAATGTTTTTACTGCCCACCAAAGGGGCCAGGTAGGCCTAAGGGGAAATGGAATTCTAACACCAGGGGGCTGCCATGAAAAGATGAAACAGGAGCAGTGGAGTAGGCAGGTGACAGTAAGTGAAAGAGGAGAAAAGTGCTAGAACGGTGGGCCTGAAGCGGAGGCAACTAAAAGACTAAGAACCAGGTCGTGGGAGTGCACAGTCCTCATTAGTTTCTTAGGGTGCCTAACTGAAGGGTCCTCCAATGGTGAGCTTTCTTATGAAACCCTGAGAACTGGTTAACAACCTCTCTCTGTAGATTGTGTAGGGATGACATAATCATGTACAGTATTAATTTTTTAAATCCAGGATTCTTGGGTGGGGGGAGGAGAGTTCAGTAGTGGGTGAAACAGCAAAAATTTATTTATGTTTAAATCAGTCAAGACACATAGCAATGCTGGGGGGGCCTTCAAAGCAAGGCTGCAAGCCTAGACATGCTTAGAGTGCAATCCAAACCCCGGGGTGAAATAGGCAGGCCGATGTGCCTGCCCCATATCCAGCACAGGACGTGGATGTGCTGCCTCACTACCCGGGGAAAGGGGAATGTATTCTCCTTGCCCCAGGTCGCACACAGCGGCTACCTGGAGCTGTGCTGCTGAAATCGGCAGCGCAACTTCAAACAGCTGAATCTGACCCACCAAGGCAGGGGATGGAGATTACGATCCACCAGTTCTCCGCTTCCCCCGCCCAATTCTGCCCATCCCTCCGCACCACTCCACCTTCCACTGCTGTCTTGGAGTCCCTTCGCAAGGCCGGCCTTACCTCCTCAAGGTAACAGAACTGCTGTAATGCATTGTGGCTGCTTTGGCACTGGAAAGCGGGGTAGGAGTGGGCCCTAAGTAGTCCCAGGGGAATTAAAATGACTTAAGGGAGTCACAACTAACCCATCTCTTCTTTGGATACAATCCATTACTAATAGCCATTTAAAAATTTTAATTGACATGAGAATTGGCCTGACAATCATTAAACCATCTCTCTCTCTCTCTCTCTCTCTCTCTCTCTCTCTCTCTCTGTGTGTGTGTGTGTGTGTGTGTGTGTGTGTGTGTAGCACCACCTATGATGTTTTACAAGAAATGAGAGGAGATGTCACTGCCCCAAGGAAACATCTACAAACAGATACCAGAAAAGCAACAGAGGAAGAGAACGGGTATGGTGGCAGGACAAACAGACACAGAATATGTCATTATTTTATGTACAGTACACATAGATTTAAGGCCCAATCCTATTCAGGGCCTACAACAGCAGATCTTGTGATCCCCATCTGAAGCAGAAACTGTGTCACTTTCATGCACTTTGGGGCTGCCAGTGCAAATGGCTGGAGCAGTGGTGTCATCTAAATGATTTAACAACAGGTACTCACTTTTGATTGGCATGTGTCGGGACCCGCCTACCGGAAGTGACATCATAAGCCGGAAGTGATGTCGTGGCAGGAAGGGACATGAAAAAAGCCCTTTTTGAGGCCTCAGACAATTTTAAACTGACCCAACAGTTGCAACAGTATTCCACAGCACCCCCAGAACATGTTAAGGAGGCCTGGCATCATGTTAAAGTGACCCAACAGTTCCAAAACCCCAGAGCAGCTCATTTTTCAGTGGCAAGGCAAGGCAAGGCTCCGCTCGCTGCCTGCCTGGCTCTGAGAACGTGCAGGCAACTCAAACGTGCAGGAAATTCAAATGTTGCAGGGGGCGGAGTCAACGAGTGGGTGGGTGAATGGGCAGGGCCAACTGTAATCCTAGAAACTGGTACTCGCGTACCCCCGCGTACCCCCTGCATGACATCACTGGGCTGGAGGCTCCATAAATGCACCAGCCGTTCACCAGCCCACGTGCAAGAGGACATACAGTGGTATCAGGAGCAGTTTGGGGGCGGATCAGGGCAGGGTGTGGGCTGAACCAAGGGTGGGAGGTGGAAGACCTCGGCAGCAGGAGCACATGTCAAGCTCCCCTCTTCCCTCCCTGACATGCCCCCTGAGGAGCCTCAGACTTATGCCAGCAAAATAGCTTGTGTAGATTTGAGGAGCCCCATTGGTGGCCAGGCAGTTTATGTCGAGGTCAGTAAGAACGATTGTTACTTACCACTGCCAAACCGTCTGGTCTCTCCCCCCCCCACACACACACACAATAGCATGCTACAAGTGTTCCATTGGCACAACTGTATCATGCTGGCTGGTGAGGGTTGGATTATTGAGCTGCCTGTTGCAGCAGGAGATTATGCCAAAATCTTGAATAATCCTGCCAATATGGCCCATTCAGGTTCCTTTACAACTGTTGGTCAGATCATCGGTTGACCTGAAAATAAAAGACATATTCACTGAATTGGTCCTATATCATAGTTTCCTGCATGCTGGAGGTAGCTGACAGGTACAATGACCAAAAGCAAGTTCCTTCCCTGGCTTGTTGATCCCCGCCACATTGATTAATGCCTTTGATGTCATAAGGCTGCTAGAAGTTATTCCTTTTCCCAATAAAGCTGGGGGTTTTCTCCAAAGTGTGAATAGCTTCTGCATTTTTTGAGCATGAGCCTTGGAATAACACATTGCACAGACCTGTTGACAAAATCTTTTAACAGCATTACACTTTGGGTTAATTTGTAACATTATGAAATGCTACTCAAAGGCTGCTTCAAGGAAAGCTCCCTTTCTGTATTTGTTCAGCGCTAATCCACAAAAAAATCCACTGCCAGAAGCCAGACAAAAGACAAATTACATGGCTGTTGAGGAGTTTATTTTTCCAGATGGTCAACCCTCAACTATAGTTCACGGCTGAATAAAAGTCTAACTAATACGGCTGAAAACAAGCCCTGCCATGTCATCCAAGTCAATTTAATAAAGAAAAAAAGCACAACCTGCACTTCTTAAGCAAATTATCTGAAAGTTTGAAAAGCACTCCTGAAATGCAGAGGAATACAATCACACCAGCAAGATGAAATATTTGGTCTCTTCTGAACAATACAGACATGTGAAGCTGTTTCTTTTCTATTCTATTGCTCCTGTCATTTGATTTTTCCTCTGTTTGGTCATGAAATAAAGTTCCTTCAGGATATTCTGAGATGAGATCATTTACTGACACACTGAGGCTACAATCCTAAACACATTTTCCTGGGAGTAGGCTCCATTGAACACAATGGGACTTACTTCTGAGTAGACATGCATAGGCTTGTGCTCTCAGTCCCTTGCACCAACACAAATGAAGTTCAGGGTTGCTCTCTCACTGATGTCAATGGCTCTTCCTCAATGGTAGGTGCGTATAGGACTGCACCATCAGCCACTTTGGACCAGATAAGCATTAGATAAGTGAAAAGATGTTAAATTCCATCTTTCTTCCTTATTCCTTATACAGCTGATCAGTAGTGGATCATGTTCATAGCAAAACAAGATTGCTTTTAATTTTGAAGTGTGGCATTGATTAATCAAGGGAAGTGTCTGAAATGAAAGGGAAGTGTCTTTTAATTAATTATAAACTGCAGCATTTTCCATACAGGAATGTGCAGACACAATATTAATTATTACTCCTTGGTTATGTCTAGGAGATGTTGGTGTATCTTAATACTTGACAATAGCTGTGCAAGTGTCTCATCAGGACCACATATTTGCATCACAAGGACCCAATAGTAGCAGCAGCATCCCAGCAACCATTTCAAAATCCATATATTTCATCTGTAACAATAAAATACAGGCACATTTTACAGAGGGATTACATTCTCGAAAAATAAATATATATTTCAGAAACAAGTAAATTAAAAATCAAAACACACTCAAAGCCAGCCACACAGGTAGGGGTGCTGGGAAGTGGTACTATGTTATTTCAAAGATTGGAATGCGTAAATTAAGTTTTGGTATTAATTTGCAAAAACGTGTAAATCAAACCTGTGTAAAATGAGAGCTACCTCTACAGGTGAATGTATATAATCTGCTTTAGAGTGCAATCCTAACCTGGAGCTAGGCCGGCACAGTTAGGCCAGCAAAGTCTGGCCAGCACAAGGGCCACCGTAAAGCACATTTGGACCACTCTCTGAGGACACAATCCTAACCAACATTCCAGCATCGAGGTAAGGGCAATGCCACTCTGAAGTATGGGAACAAACATTTCCTCGCCTTGAGGAGACCTCCATGACTGCTACTCCACTGCAGGATGCACCACATGCACAGTTAGCACAGCTATGTCACTGCTGGAATGTTGGTTAGGATTGCGATGGCGCACCCCTCTGTGCTGGCCTCTCTGACTCCTAGAGTAGTCCAAACATATTTTATGGTGTCCTTTGTGCCAGCCAAACTTTGCTGGCCTAATTGTACTGGCCTAACTCCAGGTTAGGATTGCACCTTTATATTATTCTGAGGCCAACCATTGGTCTATTTAACTGTGCCTGGCATGGTTCTCCAGCATGGGTCTTTCTCATCGATTACTACCTGATCCTCCAGTGCCAGTTGGAAATGCCAGGGGATTGATTCCCCCCTCTCCCCCCTGTGCAAAGCCCATGCTCTGTCACCAAACTATGGTTCCTCCCCGGTACATGTGTAGTATAGACAGGTTTCTAATGGATTCATCACGATGGCATTCATTCAGCAACATTTGTTTCATGTAGGGCTTCTCCAGCTTCTCATTCAGGGCTTATCTTGAGCAAATCAGCCCTGGAAGTGTTCTTCAACCTTGGGATCGGGACCAGTGGTGTCATCCTGGCGGAATGGTCCAGTACTCCGTTCCGCCAGTTCTGCGGATGGGCCCGGGCTGCGCCGCCTCTCCCGAGGATGGGTGAGCTGCTCCTGGGCCCGCCCGCCCTCCCTCGTGTCCCAAATCGCTCTGAAATGGAGCAATTCGGGCGCTGTGAGGCGCAGGGAGGCATGGCTGCCCTCTGCCATAGGGGCGGAGGGCTGTCAATCATCCGGGCATTCCAGTTCCTGGCGCACCCGGATGACGTCTCTGGTCGGGCCCCAATAGGGCCTTAGTTGTGGTTGTCGCAGCAACTTTTGGAAATGAAAAAGGTTGAAGACCACTCAACTGGAGCACCAGCAGTGCGGCATCTGGAGTCCCTCTTCAGGTACCAGGAGTTTCTGTCCCAGTCCTGCTCAGGTTCTTGGGAATTGTGCTAAATTAGCTTTCACTATTAGTGCCAGGCTTCATGGTAACTTTTTCTGCTCTCTCTAATAAGAATCTTTGGTTACAGTGAACAGTCCTGGGGAGTGAGCAGACAGGGTCCTGGGAGGGGGCAGAGTTGACAGTGAGGTCCCCAGTCCTGTACTTTATTTCTTTATATATTGGGGTCGTGACAGAAAAAAGGTTGATCACTGAGCTACGGCATTGTTTGGAGCTTACGCTGCCTTTCAGAGCCAAATGTGGACTTTCTACCTTGCAAATTCAGATCTGAATCCACACTGAGAGCGCAAGCCTAACCTGGACTGTGGCCAGCACAGTTAGGCCAGCAAAGTTTGGCCGGCACAAGGGCCACCGAAAAGCATGTCTGGACCACTCTCAGAGTCAGGGAGGATGGCGCACGTCTGTGTGCTGATCTCTCTGAGTTTGAGAGTGGTCCAGACATACTTTACAGTGTCCCTTGTGCCGGCCAAAATCGTGCCGGCCAAACCTGCCTAACTGTGCCAGCCTCACTCCAGGTTAGGATTGCAACCTGAAGCAAACAAATTACCCAAACAGATTCATAGGCTCAAAGGGGTGTACAGTATTTCATTTCAGTTCTAGCAAAATGCCATCCTGATGCACACAGTATGAGTCACTTTTCCTGTTCCACCCCACATTTAAAAATAAACAAATGTTAAGGCATAGGTCTGCCTTAGTGTTTTCACTGTAATATTATACAAAATCAAGATGTGCCTTTGTGATCCCTTCCAATCTTTCTTTTGATTTACTTTCCTGCGCACCCAGAGAGTCTTGTGAAATATGTCAGGCAAACACATTTTACGTTGCATTTTTCAGCCATTCTTAAATATGACATTTCAGTTTCACACTGTGAGTACAGGATAATAGGCCCATGGACCAGAGCAACCTTTTAAAGGAGTGTGAGATAAGATTACAGTTTCCGAAACAGTGTGATTTGGCTTTGCAACAACAGAACAAAGTGCTGATCAAATGCACAGGAAGAAAAGCTCTGGGAAGCACTGACCAATGTGCAAGCAGTTAATTGTCAAAGGCTTAGGCTGCAATCCTGTACACACTTATCTGGAAATAATCCCAACTGAACATAATGGGACTTACTTCTGAATGTATATTCAGAAGTAATAGGCATAGGATTGTTCAGTTATAATTGGGAATAGGTTTCAATAAACTCAGAGCCACTTCCTTTGGAGTAAAGTTGCACAGGATCAAGCTGGACAAGACCCCTTCAGCTAACTCCTTTGTCTATGAGAGCTTGTTTTAAAAAATAAAATACAAACCCTTAAGTAATAATGACCTCAGTGTAGGACATTTCCTGGGGATTAACCCACTGCCAGTTATTAATCCTCAGGAAAAGCTCCAAACCTTGCTTAGTGCTATTCTAAACTGAAGGACTATGGATAGAATATTTGCCTTTCCACTGGTAAGAACACAGCCAGCCCTGTTCCGTCTGAGCAGACCTGCACATTCAAGCCGGGCATCAGGAAAATGAGAGCTCTCAAGGTGCCTAGCAGAGGTCTGAAAGATGGCTTCTGCTCACACTTGAGCCAAGTGAGACAACCAAGCATTTGCTGCATCCTGCCAGAGGCGCAGGGAGGATGCCGCAGGGAGGTGGGCGCAGCACGGGCTCGCTGCGGTGGGGTGCAGCAGTGCAGAAAAAACCACGTGCTTTTCGGCTCCCCCACCCTTCCTTGAATTTGGATTGTTCCTAAATGGGGCAATTCCCACATACCAGTGGTTCTCAAACCTTTTAGGCAGGGACCCACTTTTTAGAATGGCGTGTTGGGACCCATCAGAAGTTATGTCATTAACCTGGAAGTGATGTCACAGCTGGAAGTGCCAATCATCAAGCAGAAAGCGCTTTCAGTGTGATGTCATCAAATAACACTCCTAGAATGCAAACTGGCATTCTTGGACTGAAACAAAGGCACAACCATGAAACACCTTTAACCGCAAGCAAAATTAGGAAATATTATGTAAAAGCACTGAATCAAAAACAAAAAATTTTTAGGTCATTTGAAAATTCAAACTGTTAACACTCACAAAAGGAATATAGAGTAAGGCCTGCAGTTTCCAAGATGGCTGCTCCCAGCTTTCTGTGATCCACCTGACATGGGTCCTGACCCACAGTTTGAATAACACTGCTCTACACTGTACATAGCAACTGGTTATACTTAGAGCAGCAGTTCCCAAACTGGGGGTCTGGGACCCACCAGTTGGTTGTGACCAAATTTTGGCTGGTTTGGCTAGTTTGCCCTGACAGGGCAGATTATGCTAATTGCTTCAAGGGTTAAACAAGCTGCTACTTGGGGGTGGGGAGCACTGGTGTCCAATCACCATTATAGCCAACACACCCCTTAGCATTTATAAATCAGGCAGCAGTCTTGAGGGCCTCTAAAAACTTTGGGAACCACTTATTTAGGGCCTAATCCCATGAACAGCTAAGAGTCATTGACGGCACAATCCTAACTTGGAGTTAGGCCGGCACAGTTAGGCCAGCAAAGTTGGCCAGCACAAGGGCCACAGTATAGCGTGCTTGAACCACTCTCTGAGTCAGGGGGAATGGCGCACATCTGAGTGCTGGCCTTTCTGACTCTGAGAGTGGTCCAAACATACTTATGGTGACCCTTGTGCCAGCCAAACTTTGCTGGCCTAACTGTGCTGGCCTAACTCCAGGTTAGGATTGCACCCTAAATTACTTTTATTTGAATTCTTCCTCCCTGCATTTGTAAAATTATCCCCCCAATAAAAGTTTGTTTACTGCACCATCACTTTTGCCTCCCTCTTCCTTCCCCATTGAATCACTCATTTAGGCTACTGGCCTCTGAACAGGGGTTTACCTTTTACCTTTTACCTCTGAACAGGGTCCCAGCAGGCAAAATACATTTCCCTCCTGTGTGCATTTTAATTGTCTCCAGCAACCAATGGATAGCGGTCATAACCACCGGCTGCATCCCCATTTCAAATGAAGGAGCCCAATCCTGAAAAGTGTTGAGCACCCCTGTGAGAAGCTAGATTCCTTTGTTTGCCATTGAATGAAAAGAAATTAGCCCTTCTTAAGGAAGCATCTGGCACCTCACAATATCAGGCCCTGAATTAGCATTGATGGCGAATGCTTTCTTGAAACCATGCAATTATGGTAAGCTGAACACATTCTTTGTCCAATTTCAGGATTAATATTACACCTTTGTACAGCCCACAAGCCAAAAGCATAATGAAGGACTGCTATTTCCCATATTGTCCAAGTAACACTCCTACAATATAAGCATTGTGACCATTTTGAAACCTAGGAATCTTGGGAGAAAACTTCGAGGCTTGTGTTGGGAAACTGAATTCAAACGCAGCCCTTGGTTCCTGAACACTCATATTCTTCCTTCGGCTTTGTGCTGCTCACCAGTCCCAGTTGTGCTGCAATATCATTTGGGCACACATTCAGCGTTCAGATTTTCTACCCGACTGAACTTGAAAACCTTTTGCTTTAAGCACTAAATGTTTCCCTAAGGCTTGAATAGACTTAAAAGGACATAGGTAAAAAAGAAGAAGAAAGAAGGAAGGAAAAGTAGAGAGGAGGCAAGCTGCTTGTTAAGTTGTTGCAATCATCTCATGCTGGGAATAAAGACTTTCAGGGTTCGGAAATGAAAAACACACTTCCAAACAAATCTTCCTTTGTTGCACAGGTGGCAAAGCTTGGAAAGACAAGATATATGGGAACGCAGGACAAGACTCAGCATCTGGCTAAGCATAGATGATGCACTTTTCTCTATGTTTTAAAAACTGATGCTTAAAACCTTGTATCTATAATGTTTTGCTTTTTTTCTGATTTTCAAGAAAATCAAATTTTCTTGATTTTTTCTTTTTTTCCCTTCCTACATGGGAAGGTATCTACAAGCACAGCAGAATGATTGACCATCAAAAAAAAACCATACAGTGAGTTCTTAAATGAAACTGAATTCCTTTAACATTCAAATGCACACCCAAATATTTCTGGTTGAGAATTTGAAATTTTGCAGTTCAAAGTGGGAACTTTTTCATTTGAATGTTGACATTACATGGAATTGCATGCCTTTGTGTAAACTTCTACTTTTAAGAATGGCAATATAGCGGACCTTTGATTTAACAGACCATGAGTAAACAGACTTCAGAAACAGTGAATGCTTTCTGCTTCATTAAAAACTAGACAATTACATTTTTCACATGCATGTCTCCATTGATTTTGATGCATTTGGATTTAATGGAGTTTTGGTATTAACAGACAACCCTTCTCCCATTAATCAGTTAAACTGAGAATGTAGTCACAATTTTTTTTATCCACAAATTTACAGTCACACAACTCTTAACTACAACTGTGGAAGTCACAAGATTACAATTTAAAAATGAGCAAACGCTTCTGCAAATGTCATCTGATTGTTCCAATTTGGGCTATTACAGTAGAATTTGTGCACTATATATATTTTTTCACATTTTAACCCCCTCCCTTCCTCCGAAGAGCTCAGAGTGGTGTGCATCAATCAATCAATCAATCAATCAATCAATCAATCAATCAATCAATCAGTACTTATATACCGCTTTTCAGCACAAAGTGGTTTACAGGCAAATAGTGATAATAAAGTTAAATGGTTCCCTGTCCCAAAGGGCTCACAATCTAAAAAAAATACAGACCACCAGCAGCAGCAACAGCCACTAGAAAAGACACTGTGCAGGGGTGAAAAGGGACAATTGCTCTCCCCCTGCTAAATATAAGACGAGCACCACTTGAAAAAGTGCCTCTTGCCCAGTTAGCAGGGGTGTTACAGGAACCAGTTACATGGTTCCTCTCATCATTTTATCCTCACAACAATCCTGTGGGGTTGGCTAGGCTGAGAGATGGTGACTGGCCCACGAAGTTTCATTGCTGAGCAAGGATTTGAACTTGGATCTTCCAGGTCTAAGTCCGACACCAGAACCACTGCACCATCCTGACTCAGGATGAAAGGTTCGTTTCTTTTATACACTCTTGTATGGGTTTGAATGTTATATAATGGAGGAGGAGAGAGGAAGCATGAGTGATGGGTGCAGTGTCCCTATATCAGGTGTTTGCCGATGTGATGACAGAGGGAGATGCACAAGTTTAACTTTCCAAAGTTCTAGTGAGAACAGGAAGTATGAGTCTCTTGTGCTTCCTGTCCCTTCACATGGCGTAACATCCAAAGCCACTCTGATTGCTTTGAATCCAGGAAGTTACTCCCACCGAGCCAGCCTAATCCTGCCCAAATCCCTTGTCGGCCACCACCAATGCAGTAGTGCCAATGGCATGTGTGCTGCATCTATGGAGGGGGCCAGTCGGAAAGGTCTCCTCAGGATCTCTTGTACATTTACTCCAAGGAATGCCTCCACTGCTGCCATGGCGTTCCTCGGATCTATGCCTGCTTTTTCACAAATATAGGTCCTAAGTGTACACAGCGACAGAAAGGAAGATGGAAGGGGGTAGGATATGGGTGCACATGAATATGGGTGCCACTGATCCCTCCCTGGTCCGCTCCCTCTCCACCCAGGAACTCTCCAGTTGCTCTAAATTCCACTCTGTATACCCCCTGCTCAGCCATGGGATCTACAAACGACCTGGGGGAACGCTGGGCGGGACGTAGGCAGGACATCCGGGTGATTGGCAGCCCGTCCGTGGCGATCCGCAGCTGCCCTGGCCTCACCGAGGCTCCTGCTCGCTGCGGAGGACGGGTGCGGGTCACGCCGGGTGCCTGGGCGAGCAGCGGTGGTGCGCGCTAACCGGGGACAGCCCCCCCCCCAGGCCAGGTCAGTTGCAGAATGCTGCAGACAGGCAGCCAATCACGTGGAAGCCCCGCGTAAGTCCTGCCCAGCATTCCCCCAGGTCGTTTATAGATCCCATCGCTGCCCCTGGACTCACTTTCCCAGGTGGTTAGCCTTCCACACTATTTCCAGTTGCAGCAGCATGTGCAAAATGGCTGCCGACAGTACATTGGATTGGATTGGATAAATAGATTGGAGTTTGAGAAATACCCTAGTTTCTTTACTACTTTCCACACTGCCTGTCCCAAGGACTGGAGAATGGTTACAGTAATACATTAATATCCAACAAAACAACTAGTGAACCTGCTTTTTGTTTCATGTGTATGAATAACACAGTATTGACATATGCGTGGCTTTTCTTTTCTATAATGAGATCCGGCCAGCTCAAGTCACTGACGATTAGAGAAGATTTGCTAACTAGGCCACACATTATAAATACCTTTGATATCCTGTTACATGGCTTGGAAATTCATCCCTTCCAATTCCAGCAGATTTGGGGGCACAATATGAGAGTATCAATTAATTTAAAACACCATAATCACCAGAACAAACATTTTTCATCATCTCCCTTAAAGCGATCATTGTCTAGACCTGTCAAATACAAAATAGTTGGCAAACGGGTTAGTCTAACAGAATACACGGGTATCGCAGGTGTTACAACATTTACTTCCATCACTATTCTGTTTGTTTTCAACCACTTAAGCTAATAAATACATGGCAAATCTGTTTAAAATAGCCCTCCTAGATTGGCCTGTGATGATTGGTCCCTGCAGCTAGGCAAAAGCACTTCCTTTTCTATAGGGAAGGGAGAATACGTCTCCCTTCGCAATTAGATCTTCAGTCGCTTAACTGTGGACAGATGGTGGTGGTGCTTAAGCCATTATTCTCATTTAAGAGTGTTTAAGAATCATAATTATGTGCAAAGAGAGATCTCTAGCTTGTTGATCAAAAAACTAATTGATGGTAGACAGTGTCTTCAGTGTATAAGGGGAGGGATATGTGCCTCTAAGCAGTGGGTCTGGCAACACCTGTTTGAGATTGTTCATAAGTGGTTGATTCTGGTTACATCATGAATCACTGTGTTCTTACTTTTTGGTTTCACCCTTGTATACTTCTTGTAGCACAATCCTAATCTGGAATTAGGCCGGCACAGTTAGGCCAGCAAAGCTTGGCTGGCACAAGGGCCACTATAAAGCGCATTTGGACCACTCTCTGTCAGGAAGGATGGCGCACATCTGTGTGCTGCCTCTCTGTCTCCGAGAGTGGTCCAGACATACTTTACAGTGACCCTTCTGCCGGCCAAACTGTGCTGGCCTAACTGTGCTGGCCTAACTCCAGGTTAGGACTGTGCCCTTGCCTGCTTTGCACCCACCTGCTTCTTCAGTGATATTCATATACTCGGGCAAGGACTTTGTGCGTATGTCCAGGAGAGACAGGAAACCCAACTGGAAACCAAAGCTCCCAGGCCGACTCCCAACGTAGCCTCTGACCAAGACCCCTCCCTGCAGACAATAATGACCCTCAGTCACTGTGTTCCAAGCTACTGAAGCCCCTTGCCAACAATGTGACCAGTGAGGAGCTTGGGCAGAGCTCTCCCCTTCTTGTGTGTCTCAACTGTTCACTCCAGTGCACATGCCAAGGCAGGGGGAGATGGTAGCAGTCCTCAGCCCTCCATTGCCTACAAGGACATGAATCTGAGGTTTGACACAACTGTGATTATGTATTTAAAGGAAGATCAGTCCCTTATGCTGGCCCAGAGCTGGGTCAGCCAAGGGAGTCGTGCAGACCCATGGACAACAACACAGATGCCCAGCAGGCTGGCCCCATGCCAGCCATGTTTGGCCGACGCGGGGGCTTGGGGAGGGCAGGGGAAGATGGGAGGGAGGTGGAATGGGGAGGGGGGAGGGCAGAGGATGGCCCCATTGGTGGTCCTGCTTGAGATGGGGGTGGAGCACAGATCCAGGCATTAGGCTAAATTCTAACACACACACACCATCCCTGGGCCAATCGAGACCAATCCGGGCTGCTCAGATTTGCCCCATAGGGCTGGCTAGGGCTTACCCCAGGGCAAGGGTGCCGACTTGCCCCAAACATTGGGGGGTGCTGAGTAGCCACACCCCCTGACATAGTCATGTATGATGTGGCCACGACCCCTGACGTACCCCCGTCCAACATGGCCACGCCCCCTGTTATCGAGGTGCTTGGAAGGGGGGGTTGCCTGTCATTGAGGCTCCAATGACAGGCAGCCGTCCCTTCTGAGCCTCCGTCTCGGGAAAGGTTGCCATGGGCCGGCAGTAGCCTCTCCTGGGACCAGAGCATGCGCGATTGCGCGCCCCAGTCTTGGGAAGGGGTGCCCCAGGCCGGCAGCAGCCTCTCCCAGGGCCAGGGCATGCGTGATCATGTGTCCTGGTCTCGGGAAGAGGTGCCCTGGGCCGGCAGCAGCTTCTCCCGGGGCCAGGTCTCAGGAAGGGGTACCCCAGGCTGGCAGCAGCCTCTTCCGGGGCCGGGGCATGCAATCGCCACCGCCCGGCCTCGGAAGCGGTTGCTTGCGGCACCCCCTTCCAAGGCTGGGCATCCTTGGAAGCAGGCAGTCCTGTCCACTTCCAAGGCCGGGGTGGGCGAGCCAATGAGCTTCTTCCTGAGGTGCCAGCGACGCCTCAGGAAGGAGCCCATTGGCTTGATCACACTGCCCTCGGCTGGGCCTGTTCGCCGCTGGGCCAGGCACGCTCCCGGCCCAGCGCCAAACATGGGGATGCCCCACTCTTTGGGTGGGCCCAACATTGTGGGTGCTGAACACCCATGGCAAAATTATTGTGGGTGCCATCAGCATACTGGTACCCACAGAGTTGGCGCCCCTGCCCCAGGGTAAATATGCCCTTACCCTGAGGTGAGCTCCAGTGACCTCCCAGCCTGCGTTGGATGCAGCACAGACCAGCCGGTTGGCCTGCTCCAATGCAGCTTAGGATTGGGCTGTTGGGCTCCTTATATAAAAACTGACATTATGCAGAGGTTATGGCAGTTCAGCCTACCGAGTTATTTTAGTTTGCCACAGAAGACAGGTCTCCAACGGCCAACCCATCCATTCTAAGCCAATAGACCAAGTTAATGAACAGGTTGGACAGTTAATGAGCCAAAGTATTACATTTTAAATGTGGTTTGCTAAAGGTGAGGTAGACGGTTAATGTCAAGACCCAACTATAAATTTGGTTTTCCTGGAATAAACAAGAGCTATAAACCCACCTTGGGTCACTTGTTTGGGCACCAGTGATGCATTTTGTCAAAGACAGACGTGCTCTTTTCGCCGGGTTACTCGAAACGTCATCTTTGGTTTGTAAACCAGAAAGCAACTGCTTCAATATTTTTTCTGTTCCGTAATCCTGTTTGTGGAGGGAAAGCGAGCCTCTCTTCTTCGAACGCCACGCAGCCTCCGATGCTGGATGCTAATTGAATGCGACTCAGTGTTTCGTGAAGGTAAACACTGGCTTTCCAAACGTTCACTGCGCCCAAGTCGTTGGGTACGTCATGGAGTGTGCTTTGCGTGTGCTCGCAATCGCTGGCAATCCCAATTAGCGAGGCACTTTTAAAGACAACCATCTCTCCTCCGAACTTGTAACTTGTAATTTACAGATTCACCATTTCCTTAAAACAACATTGACGTGTTAGCTCATATCACAGCTATGTCCACCGGAGTGATGAATATGTATGTCAACAGCACCTACATTGTGTGCTCTCCAGCCACTCTTTCAGAGTTACCCTTTCCTAATTTTTTCCCCAATTATCGTGTTTTCTCCAGAGAGAACACTGTCATGCATTCAGTGATGGACGCCATCTATTTGTTATCTTCTGTCACGGCTGTGTTTTCAACAAGAAGCGCGTCTGCTACAGTGAAAGCTCACATTGACACTTGACACACGGCACCGTTTAACTTCTGTTTTGTAGCAACCTTGTGACAACAGTGGTCTTTTTTTTCCCCTTTTCCTTTTCCATAGCAAACTTGCTGGGATTTATATCCATGCTGAATTTTGAGGGAATTATTTTTTTACTTCTAGGACAGGTTACTGGATGGTCACTGAAAATGCAACTAATAAATTGGTCTTGTGAAGTAACAAAAAGTTCTTTTACCAGTGGCAAAGGGATGACATAATCCAAAACTCTGCGGGGCACTGGTGCGCCCACACATGGCACTCCCTGGGTTGTATTCCAAGAAAGTCAGTCTAGATCCCACTGAAGTTATGGCCCAATCCTATCTAAAACTAGCGCCGGCAGAACACACGTGGTGCCAGCAAAGGCGGCTATACAGAGTTTTGCAGCAGTGCTAGTGGGAAGGCCAAAGCCTTCCCGCACATGCCAGCGGACATCAGGAGGCCCACTGGAGCAGGTAAGCCCAGGACATGGGGTAGAATGGCATAGGGGTGGGCAAGAGGAGATGGATGGGGATGGGCAGATTGGACCTCTGGGGGATGGGTTAGGCACTGGTGGTGCCTGCCAAAGCCAAACCCCCTTCCTGGGCCTGATCCACTTGCTTGGGTCAATACAGGCATGCCCAGCGATATCACTGACACAGGTTCAAGTTGACCCTGAGCGGCTGCTGGTGCTAATCCTGGGGCAAGGAAGCCAGAACTCCCCTGTGGGATGAAATGGAGGCAGTGCGGGGATTTAGGTAGGACTGGGCGGTTAGTCACTCGTCTCAGAGGGCAGTCTAAGGAGCGCTCAGAGGGCAATCCAGGCCCCGCATGCCAGTGCTGCGTCCGTGGGCCGACACTGGCAGCAGTGTCGAGCATGCAGCGCCCGTAGAAGTTGGCGCTGTGCTGCTCCTGGACCAGGCGGTGCGAGGGAGGGCAGGAAGGCATTTCTGGGTGGGGTCTGGGTGGGCTGGGAGGCGTGCTGGCCCAGGGAGGGGGGTCGAGGTAGGATGCGGCATCCAAGCTCCCATTCCCAGGTTGTTCGGCCCTAATTTGGGCCGCGCGGCGTCCTCAGCTCTACACCTTGCCCCAGGGAGGCTCCTGCCTGCTCCCAACTTGCTCTCAATACGGTGCAGGCCCATTGGCCTGCGCGTCCCAGTGCAAGTTAGGGCTGCGCCCTCCGTGATCTCAGAGAGACAATTATGACTAACATGCCTTGGATGCAACTAGGGGAAGTCCACACCTGAACTTAGCTCCAAGTATTCCCTCAGTTATCACTGGGATACACTGGAATGAACTCAGTGGAATGAACTCATGCACTCAATGAATTCAGAGAGGGGGGTGTAGTGTAGCTCCTTTTACAGAATACTATAATGGGGTGTGGTGGCGCAGCGAGCTAATCCGCTGTTGCTGGGCTTTCCACCAGAAGGTTGGGAGTTCAAGACTGCGCGACGGAGTGAGCTCCCGTTGCTTGTCCCAGCTACTGCCAACCTGGCAGTTCGAAAGCACCTAAGTGCAAGTAGATAAATAGGGACCACTTCGGTGGGAAGGGAACGGCGTTCTGTGCGCTACGGCGTAGAGTCATGCTGGCCGCATGACCA
Organism: Lerista edwardsae; assembly: GCA_029204185.1. Lineage (NCBI taxonomy): Eukaryota > Metazoa > Chordata > Lepidosauria > Squamata > Scincidae > Lerista > Lerista edwardsae. Next base: position 6,302,942 of record JAJKFI010000001.1, read on the forward strand.
CGGAAGCTTGTCCTCGGACAAAACGCCGGCTCTACAGGCTTTGAAACGGAGATGAGCACCGCCCCCTACAGTTGGTCACGACTAGACCATTCGGTTGTGGGGAAACCTTTACCTTTATGCCTACAGAGGTCTGTCATTCGTGCTTCCTCTTCAGGTACATAAATATTTCTGCTCGCATGCATGTTGTGTGTTTTCCCCCATCAGTGAGAACAAAGAGACTATGAATGCTTATGATTGTACATGTTGTCAACATTTTCAGTGGAGTTTAAATAGTCAGACTGTTGATTTAGCAATAAATTTCATTGTAATTTTAATGTCAATGTTTAATTTTAATGTGAAATTCTCTCACGTTGTTTTACAATGTCCTATTTGTTGTTTGTTTGGAGTGTTGATAGCAGAGTTGGGGGCTTGTGGACC
>JAJKFI010000001.1:6303368-6322278 GCA_029204185.1 Lerista edwardsae
TGCCAGTTTCAACCAGTTCTGGAGTGTGTGGTGTGAAACTGCAACACTATTACTATCATCTTTTATTTTCATTCTACTATAAATACTAAAAACACCTTCCAAAAATTTAAAAATACCATGACAAGAACACTACAAAAATGTAAATAACAACCGTCCGTAGGAAATAAAAGGCAAGAAAGAAAACCTAAGCAACACATTTGCTAAGACCAGAGTTTTTAAGTGCCTGCATTTAAAGGCTTGAAGAAACAGCATTTTCCTGCACCCATGTAGACTAGGGACATCTTTGAGTGAACCACCTGGATTTTTGTCCCCCGTCCCTGGCTTTACTCTCCACAAGGAGCATAATAAGGAAGACATTTAGCAACTAGATTAAAGCTTTGGGAGATTGTTGTATTGGCCCAATTCTAACCAGTGCTGGCACCGTGGGGCCGAATGGTCCATACTGAATCCTACACTGGCTAGAAGCAAGCTGGAGGGTTCCGGGGGGGGGGGAGGGACATTTGTCCCCTTACCCAAGGTAAAGCCCCAGCCTGCCCGATGGGGCTACTCAGATCTGCTGGTGCCAAACTGCTGGTGCAAGTCCAAGAATCCCCATGTTGGGCTTTCAAGCCCAGGACAGGGAATAGGAGACGGCATTCACGGCTGCTACCAATCTTTCCCCTCTTCTGGGCCTGATCCATCTATCCCCATCCTCCCCCACCCTGTTATCCCTGCCCCCTTCCACCCTCCCCCGTCTTCCCCCTGCCCCTGTGCCGCCTGATGGGAACTTACCTCCTCTGTTAGATGTTCCTTTCAGATTCAGCACCTGTTGGACAGTGCAGGCCAATGCTGCTCATTCCCACGGATGCCACAAACATGCGTTCAAGAACAATCCTAACCTGAAGGCCAGCACACAGACGTGCACCATCCTCCCTGATTCAGAGAGTGGTCCAAATGCACTTTACAGTGGCCCTTGTGCCCGCCAAACTTTGCTGGCCTAACTGTGCAGGCTTAACTGCAGGTTAGGATTGTGCCCTTAGTGACACCCTAGGCCAGTGCAGTAGTCACTGTAGCGGCGCGTGGGGGGGGGGATAGAATTGCTCTGTGCCTTTGTCAAATGTATCACCAACTATTGATTCCAGTGGGCTTCAGTAAGCTGAGCTCTGTTAGACTTTGACCACAACCTCTAAAATTAAACTATTGCTAATTCATACACTGCAAACAAATTCAAAGGGCAAGTGGAAAAAATTGTCATGTGTTTTATTTATCTACCAAAACATGGCCAGAAAGAGTTGTGGGTTTTTAAAAATATATATATTGTATGTTCAGGATTTATTTTTTAGTAAATATTATCAGAAATATTTCAAGCCCGATTGCAACCAAAACATCACTTGTCAAATTAAGTGTGCAGCTGGGAACACGGCCATGCAAGCTTTTTAGAGCTGGAGCACCATCATCAAGCCCATTTTGTTTGTCTTTAGATTCCAAAATTCACATGGGTAATCAATTAGTCTTATTCAATATGCATTAGCAAGACCCTACAGTCTGACAAACAGAACACACGCATGCGCACACGCGCGCACTCTCTCTCTCTCTCTCTCTCTCTCTCTCTCTCTCTCTCACACACACACACACACACACACACACACACACACACACACACACACTGGTAAACATGCCACAAGTAATCACAGATGGACTTAATTTAGCATTTTCTTAATGGCGCTCTGATGTGCACAGCAAGTGATGCACTGCATGCGCAATGAGGAGTTGTCTTTGGGTGAGTACCTCTCATCACTGAGAAATACGAAGATGTACAGGAAAGGATGGCCGGATACTTGGTGTCAGCTTTTACATCAACAAGGGGTAGGTTTCTTTCTGTGTTTTCATACGGACCTAGGAAGCCACATCTTGCTGGGAGGGCAATCCACCACCACCACCACCACCACCACCACCACTGAGCCAGCGCAAGTCCCTTGTGTCGGCCCACTCTGGTGGCAAATGCGCCAGAAAGAGCGCTTGCGCCATTTCAGAGGGGGTTAAGCCAGCGCATGGATGTGCACTGGTCTGAGTGTTTTGCCTCCTGGGCCCAAAGGCGAGGCTGGCCTTCCAAGGCTGGCACAGGGACTCCGGGGATGTGATGGGAGGAGGAACAGGGCAGATGGAGGAAGACGCATGGGAAGCCCCGATTTGGCCCTGATTTGGAGCAGTACTGCCAAAATTAGAGGCGCAGCTATGAGTAGCCCCATTGTGGCTGCTGCGCACTACCTAGGAGACGGGGAATATTTTCCCCTTTCGTCGGGTAGCACAGCAGCCCATCCAAGCCCCAGGCTGAATATGGGACATGTGTCGGCTTCCCTCTTCCAGCCCAGCGTTTGAATTGCACTCTGTCAGACCACTGGACCAGGGCTGGCTCTAGGAGTGGGGGGGGGGCCAATGCAGGGTATTCCTGTGGGGGCCCCCACCCTCCCCATGGGGCCCCCACCCACCAAGAAAAGCTTGTGGTGCCATGCACAGCACCTGGAAATAGTTGGTGGTGACATGATGATGCCACTGCCAACTGCTTCCAAGAGGCCCATTTTGAGCAGTTCGGAGGCAGGGGCAGGTGGGAGGGCCCAAGGCAAAGCTGCTGTGCTTGACCCAGTGCCCTACAGTTCATAGAGATCCCTGCTGCTGCTACAGGTAATATGCTTGCAACAGGCAAATGATGATGATGATGATGATAGTAATATTTTATATTTTAAATATAAATATAAAATATAAATATAAATATATTATTAATAAATTTTATATATTATTTTATATCATTATATAATATAATATTTTTATAAGATAAAAATAATAAAGATAAAAATAAAAAATTGCCTGTAAACTGCTTCATGAACTTTGTGTTGAAAAGCGGTATATAAGTGCTGCTGATTGATTGATTGATTGATTGATTGTTTCCTGCTTTGGTGCGGGGGCCCCCAAAGAGCGGGGCCCAATGTGACATTGGTCACATTGGCTTAAGGCCAGCCTTGCACTGAACTATCAAGTTTAGCATTGCTTACAATGACTGGCTATCCAGGTTTCAGATACAGGTCACTTTCCTAGCGCTGCCTTGAGATTCCAAGAATTGAACCTAGGATACTTTACAACATTTTGAGTAAAGAATCAATTCCATTTTGAATGGAGAAACAGGGACCAAAGGGACAGACCACACAACCATCAGGCTCTAAGATAAATCGTCCTGTACTTATTATCTCACTATAATTTGGATGATGATCTGAGCATCTCTCTGTGAATGTGTATCAATTTCAGATGCAAATTTTCCCACTGCAGTTAACGTTTACATATTCTAGAGCAGTGGTTCCCAGACTGTGGGTTGGGACCCACCAGTGAGTTGCAAGCCCATTTCAGGTGGGTTGCAAAGCACTAGGGCATCCATTTTGGAATATATAGGAAGATGGAATGCTGGAAAGGGAGAGGGGTGTGTGGTTGTTTTGCTCATGTCGAAGTTGTAAATAGGCTTTCTTATTCATTTTCCTGTTGGAAAATGGCTGAGAAATAACTCAACTTATTGTTGCATTCTTAGGAAAGCAGCAGGCTCTGGCATCACAATGATGGCTCTTCCATCCACGACATCACTTCTGGTTGGTTCCAGACAGACTGTCATTCTAAAAAGTGGGTCCCGGAGCTAAAAAGTTTGAGGACCCCCCCGTATTAGAGTCTGTATCACTCTCATAAAACACAACAACCTATTACCAACATGTTTAATATCAGACCCAAGTGATGATATGGATATACTCAGATTCAACCTTAAAACTTCTGTGCTGGGAAAGTTGAAGTCCTTGATGGAAGGCTTTTAAAAATACAATAAAAATGTTTGTTAAGACGTATCTCCACCTGCTGGCCAACATCGAGAGTGACAAATAAATGACTGCCAGAGGGGACTACTGCAATAACTACAATGAACAAGACTTTTAGCAATGTAAAGACAAACATGTATTGGGGCATAAATTCTCAGGAACTTTAGAGCCCCTTACTCGGATGTAACAAATGACTAGAGCATGTCATGATGGGATTGGTGCTTTTCAAGTGCGAGGTGGGCAAAGAGGGAGAAGGAGTAGAAGGACTGGGGGGGTTGCAACTGGGCAGGGAAGGGGAGGAGCCTGTATTGGAAAAGGCAGAAGATACCCTTAGGAGATAGGGAATGGTATCAGCAGTGGCCTCTTGTCCGTATCAGCCAGTGATTACAGGGTTAACCCCCAAGGTCTTTGCCTGCAGCAGGAACACAGCTGCAGGCTGATGAGGCCTCTGGCTCTGATGGGAGGTTAGCACAGGTGAAAAAGGGTGTGGCTGATGAGCTAGAGCCTGCCCAGCAACAGACACTGATTGGCCTGCCTCAGTATAAAGTTGGAGGCAGGAGTTGCAGTAAGGGAGTACTGGGTAGGTGCTGGATGGATGGATCCTTAAAGGACTGGATAAAGGAAGGGTGATTAGCACCAGGTAGGTGTAGGCTGGACAGATTGGGACTGGCCAATGGATGGAGTGTTAAAGGACTGGATAAAGGAAGGTAAGAAGACTGTGAAGAGCTGTTGTATGGCTGCCACGCTCCTGGAGCTACCGAGTGGAAGAGGCAGGTGTGGCTTAGGCAAGCTGACTGCCTATCGTTTTGTGGTGGGGTTTTGTGGTGCCAAGTTAGACTTATGGGATCTTGAGCTAAACCAGTGATGAGGGCAGTCTGAAGGAGGCTGGCCAGCCGGTGAATCCAAGCAAGGCTGCTGGAAGAGAGGAGGCCCAGTGGGTGAAGGAACCCCCTCCCTCTTGCCTACCTCTGAGGCTGCTTAAAGGGGAAACTAGTCAGCCTAGCGTGGGCATTGGGGCCCTTGGGGAGGCCCAGCAGGGAGTTTCTGGCAGAACAGAGCCTGAGCAGGGAACAAGCAAGATGGGATGGATTTAATGACAATGGTGCACACTGGATCTTATCCCCTACCTTTCAAGCCAGCCCATCATTTTCTTTCCTTGGACACCAAATGAGGTGGTGTATGTTAAAGGAAACCCGCAGGTGGCTCCACAGCTTATACAGGGCTAAGTATGTATTTTTTTTACTTCCTTCTCATTTGCCCTCTGGTCACCCCCTCCGCTGGATCCTGTGTGCACCCTTTTGATGCAGCTGCATTGATGCTGCTGGTTTGAGGATGGGATGCTCTCCTAGTGGGCCAGAATGGGTCAGTTATGAAAACTGAGGCATACATTTTGGACATAATGCAAAGGATTTTGACCAGAGGAGAACCATCTTTGCACGGGTGGGGCTGCTTGCTGATTCTCGCTTAGCTGGGCTCTCAGTGGGAGTAGCCCAGTCCAGAGGTTGCTTCAATCATCAGGAGGAGGAGGGTGTATGATGGTGGCAGGCACAGATGGGGGGGAGAAGATTAAGGAGTTGGGGTGTATGCAGTAATGGCATCTAAATGATTTAGCAACAGGTACTCACTTTTGATTGGCACTTGTGTCGGGGCCCGCCCACCAGAAGTGAGGTCATAGCCGGAACCCAGGAACCGCCCCTAGGAACCGCCGCGCCTCCTCGGTAGGCCACGCGGCGGCCTGGGAGAAGGCCCGGGAGTCCCAGGCCTTCCCCGGGGCCACCACGCGGGCTACTGATCCCCCCCAGGAACCGCCACACCTCCTCGGGAGGGAGCCCCAGGCAGCCTACCTGCTCACACTGCTGCCACCGTCTGTCTCCCTCGCTCCACTGCCTGCCTGCCTGGCTCTGAGACCATGCAGGCAACTCAAACATGCAGGCAATGTTGCAGGGGGCGGAGCGCCGACAGAGTCGACGAGTGGGCAGGCGAATGGGCGGGGCCAGCCCTAATCCTAGGAACTAGCCCTAATCCTAGGAGCTGGGCCACAGCTTGGGGACCCCTGCTCTAAAGACAGCAGGAGTATGGTGGAAATACCCTGGGCACAGTGCCTGCCATGACAGATTACCCTCCGTTGTCTAAGCAGTGCAGTTGTAGGAGCCAAATTCCAAATTTGACATCACAGATGTCAAAAGTATAATTAAAAAAATTTTTAAAAATCAAATTTTAGAAAAAAAATGATTCTCTCTCTCTCTCTCTCTCTCTGATCTGGACTGTAAACTTTTACATTGTTCTAATGACTCATGCAAATTCCTCACTAACGTGATAAATTCTGGCGCACCAAAGAGCTCCTTATCCAGCAGTATATTTCAGAAAATTAAAAGTGGCGCAATAGAATGGCATTCACTTACCACTGGCAATGACACTAGCAGCAGGACCCAAGGCAGTCATTATCTCTGTTATTTTAATGCTCATTTTCCCGTTGGCTAGGCTGGTCGTGGAGAGCCGGTCTCAGGGCTAATTGCATACATCACTCCATTTATCCAATGCACACCCTGTCCGCAGGCAGCAACAAGCAATTACATTCCACTGATTAATGTGCATTAATGAGTCTGCAGGCTCGATGGTCCAAAGAGGCTCCCCACTAGGTGGAATAATGAATAGGAGATTGTCAGATTAATTAGCCAATCAGACCTCTAACTTTACCTTTGGCTGGGGGAAAAACACACACACAAATATACATTTTTAAAGTGCCAATTTTTAAAGAAAAAAAGCCATAGAGGCTTCAAAAGGAATCTTGCTAGATTTGTTTGAAAACAAAGTGGCACCTTTGCAAAAGTGAACCTGCAAAGGGGTTTTAAGGTAGTGGGAAATGTCATTGGAATGGTAGGGGTGCGCCTACCTCTCTCCATGATTCAATATCCAGCAGGTATCAGCGGCAGAGACGATTCTGGGTTTGGTTCACATATTTGCTTGAAAGTATGGATAAGAATTGTTCTCTGGTGGCTTGGAATTCTGAAAGATGGAAGGGTTAAGGTGGTCAGCTTGGTTGGGGGCCGACTGACAGCCCGCTCCCATCAGAGGTTTCAGCTGACCAGGCTGCTCTTGTACCTTTAGTATCAGGGGCAATGGCAATACCCAATGCACCATCAGAATGGGCCAGGGTGCCAAGGGAGGTCCAGTGTGGTGCTTTCCCAGGACTCCCAGCAACCTGATGCCTGCACTGGAGTGGGGGGCCCTTCCACTAGTATTCTGAACAGTGAGTTGGTGCAAGAGAGGCTGGCACAGAAGGAACAGTAGAAGCTGCCACTGCTATTGTTATGCTGCTAAACACCACCTTGTCCTCTTCAGCTGCTTTGAGGGTCATTTGAAATCAGGAAGTCCTTGTTTGGGAAGCAACTGATCTCCCCTGACTAGACAAAAGCAGTGGCATCACGCAAAGAATCCTAAGACATCTCAAGGACAAAAGACCAGGATTTGCGGTGGAAATGTACAGAGGTCTGGGCATTCCAGCAGCAGGTCTCAAATTTTATTACTTGGGTTGACTTCTAAAGTTGATCAACCTTCTCCCCCCACAAGAGTCATCTACATGGTGCTTGAGTCGGCCAAAGAATCTGGGAGCACAAAAGAATCTCTACAGCAGGGTGAAGATACATTATGGAGGACTTTAACAGGCATATTCCCTCACCATGCTAGCAGCTAGTAAAATATCAGAGAAATGTTCCATCAGATGAACAGAGCAGAAAAGCTTCATGGGGTATAATGATGCAACAGTGTTACTTGGACTACCTTTCTGATGGCCTGAGAAATGTTCTAGCCTTTTGGAAGTGAAGAAAGGCTATATTGAAGAGTACAAGTATTTCAGAATGGGGGTGCAAATCTGGATATTTGTATTTGTATGATACTACAGAAACTAGTGGAGGCCAAACAACAACAACTTAGAAGAATTTAAAACACCCTAGCAAAAGGTCTTCTCTTGTGGTTGTTAGTTGATGCTTCAGTCACAATGGCATAACTAATGAAAGCATAGCCCAGTGCAAAGAAAAAAATGATGCCCCAGAAGTGACATCACAACAGAAAGTGACATCACAGTCGTATTTTCATTTTCTTGGGTTTTTTGGCCATAACCTTTGATAAAATGAAGATATTATACTCTGATTCATTTCATTGCATTTTGCATGAAATTCCACATCAAACGATATACAACATGACAGTTTTATTCCTAAAAACCGTGATTTTAACAAACCAAGATTTTTACATGACCGTTGTATTTTCATTTTCTGTTTGTTTTTGGGCCATAGCATTTGCTAGAGTAAAGATATTACACTCCCGTTTGTTTCATTGCATTCTACGTTAAATTCTGCATCGAATGGAATATAACATGACAGTACTTATACATACCAAGGTTTTCACCATTTTGGCCACTATTGTCGAGCTCAGCTGATTGCCCCCCTAAAGCTTGTTGCCGGTTGCAATTGCGCCTCCCTGCACTTCTTTAGATATGCCCCTGCTCAGTCATGTGTCTTTTTGAGACTATGAAACAATTTGCAATGGGAAACCATCTCTTCGTTTATGTTGCTGTGCAAACCACATTGTGAACTTACTTTTGGTTGAAAAGTATTTAAATGTTTTAGTAGAATCATCTCTGGCCCTCCTAACCCCATATACAGTAGAGCAAAGCAATAGCTCTTCTCAGATTGGATTGGGGTTGATAGGGTAAGCACAAGAACCAGTCATGGAAAAAGATTCAGCTTTTCTCTTTGCCCCTCATTCTCCTGTAGTGTAGGGGAATCTAACCCTTCCCCCCCCCCACACACACACACACCATCGCCCCATTCCAAATCACATCTTGAAAGTTCCATTAGCTACGAGGGCAAACACTTTTTGTGCCATAAATGTTATTTCCTATGGGTTACAGAAGCAATGTGTGGCCAAAGAGTTCACCACAGCCTCCCACAGCTCCTTTCTGAAGCAGAAAAAAAGTCTTGCATTCCAGCCATGATGCCTTGTTTGACCTTGAAGGACGTTGAAATGAAACATGACGAGACTGCTGAACTTTATATGCTTTATCAGTCAGTGGGGCTGTACCAGTAGTAGTACGTTAGTTAGTACCTGACCCCAGAGCTGCATGTAGCACTGTCTTATCTAGCCCAACCCTGCTGGACATGGGCATGGCTGGGGTGGGGGTGCCCCAGGGAGCGAGATGTGGCTGTGCCACTGCCTGGCCCTTTAGTTTGGGGGAAATGCAAAGCTAAACCTCAACAGTGGAGCATACCCAGCTCCCGGGCACAGCTGCTCTCTCTGGTGACAGTGGCAGTTCTCACAACAGTGGCATCCAGAAAAGGTGGCACTTGGAAAAGTAGTACTCCAAGAGCAAAGATTGGAAGCCCGTGGTTCTGACCACGTACACATCAGTCTCAGCATCTGCCTGGGGTGTGTGTGTGTTGTGTGTGTTGTGTGTGTGCCATTCCAAGAACCCCCATGGATGCTAAAAACCATGGATAATGAAATCCATGGTCCAACCTGTTTTCTGAGGTTGACTGCAACCTCCCAATACCTCAGAATGCCTGCCAGAGCCTATAAGGGAGCGCTTCCAATTTTCACAGGTCCTCCAGCCACAAGTTCGGAACCTGTGGCAGGTCAAATGTGCAGGTACCGAACCCACAGATAACTCACTGCACTGTTTAAAAACTCTATAATCCACCCAGGAGATGGTAGGGTTCACTAGACAGCTAGATTTAGGAATTTAATATCTTTCAGTTTGCGTGGTCAGCTGAAAGACATATCCAAGTGTGCCAGTTTTTTTTTTCCACCCAGCTTTCAAAGACGGGTAGTCATTAGCCAGCAGGGATTTGATGTCGCTGCATAATTTGTTCCAAACTGTTCCTGAAGCCTAGAGCTTCACAAGCTGGGGCAAATTTATAGCTTTTCCATGAAAATGTGTTTTCTCAGAACAGTAACAAATTGCCTTCTCAATTTTAGGTTTTTCCTTTCTTAAAAAAATGCCAGTGGGTACTGCCCATCATATTAATTCTTCCAGTGATCGTTTCTGTAAGGAAGTGCATTCTGTTAAGAGAGGGGGCAGGGGGGGGGAGAAGGGAGGTTCACACTTATTTCTTTGTGCTAAAAAATGAGTGGGCCGTTAGATGATGTCATGGATAGAACGTCTAAAATGTTTACACTGGCTGGAAAATATCCCATCAACTATCTTCATCGCAGTTTAAAATAGTACTGATGCAGGAGGACCCCCCACCCCGGGTGATTCTCTCAGAAACCACCATGCTTCTCCACCTGGCTGCAGGCACACAGCTCAGCCACGTTGCAACCACCATGCTCCTACTCCGGGCCGCAGGTATACAGCCCAGCCCAGTTGCAACCGCCATGCCTCCTTCACCTGGCCGTGAGCACACAGCTCAGCCAAGCTACAACCAACAAAAAAAGGACCGAGCCTTGGCGAGAATCAAACTCGCGGCTGCAACTCCCCTGGATCCCCCCCGCTGGCCATTTTCAACAGAGCGCGGGGACCTGGGATTCGAACACGCACCGCCGCAGCCAGGTGGCTCAAGCACTTGAGCCAGCAATCAAAGGATTAAGATACCTCCTGACCTGCGATCAGAACCTGATACACGCCTTATACAAACTGTTAACCAGTGTCTTTCTCATGGCTGTTGCTGGTTTTGTTCTCCATTCTTTTAGATTGTGAGCCCTTTTGGGACAGGGAGCCATTTAACTTTATTGTTACTATTTGCCTGTAAACCGCTTTGTGAACTTCGTGTTGAAAAGCGGTATATAAGTACCTGTTGATTGATTGATTGATTGATTGATTGATTAACCACAAGTCAATGAGATAACAAGCAGCCACCCGAGTAACGCCAACCACGTGAACCGGCAGAGCTGTCAAAGCCCGAGCCGATTTCTCAAAAGCACCGCTACAGTTGGTAAGCTATAGCAGGGATCCTGAAGAGCGGAGATCGGTGGGCTCGAAGGTTTTGCAGACCTCAGCAGGCACGGGGAATGCACGCCGGGAAAGACGGACTTCTCAATCTCGGGAGCCCGGTCTCATCTCTTAAAGAGACAGGGAATTGTAGAAATCGCCTCTTAGGCTTGATTAGCTCCCACATCAGTACCTTTAAAAAAATTAATGTATAAATGCTGCTGGATTTCTACTCCTAAATGTCTCAAATCAGACAAATTCCTCTTTATCCTATTGGTACCCAGTACAGGGCCCGAATCTGAATCTAGACAATACTGAAATAGGGACCCATTTTGTGACACCGTCTTTTTATTTATTATGATCACAGTTATTTATATCACACTTTCATGTTATTTCATGTGCAGGATGCTATACACAGAATGGAAAGGTGATTGCCTGTCTTAGAGGGGCTCACAGTACAAAAAGAGTCTCAAGGAAGACAACAGAGGAAGAGGGGAGAGAAACAAAGCTGGCTGAAATAGGGAGAGAGATTAAGTGATCACAGTACAATCTTATCTTCCATCAGCTGCTTCCTATAGTGCTGATTTGTAAATCGCTGTTAGATTGACAGTGATTCTAGCCAATGGAATGCATTTGGGGCCAATTAGCATCCACTTCCTGTCTGTTAAGAGATTATTCCATGGAGGTATAATTTACATGGAGAAGCCATGACGTCACATTCTTGAAGCCATGGGTATAAACTGAGATCATTGCCGCGAAGGAGGATTGCCGCCGCGGAGTCACAAATAAAAATCTCCCTGCCCGGGTGTAAAAGTTAATCTCAACGTCTTTAAGCATGCCTGCGTGTTCTGCATACGGGTGCACGAATCGCTGGACGAAAAATGGGATTACTTTGCCCAGGTACTTAAAATCATTGTGATTCGTTGCTACAGAAAAATATTACTTCATAAAGTATGCAGCCCTTCACAAACTGAAGTAGATATGAAGAAATAAAATAAAAATAAAAATAATAATATGTAATATTTTTGAAATTCTGAACATTAACAGAATTTGTTTTATGGGGGGGGGGAGTGAGTGTAGAAGTTTAAAAAAAATACTCTTAATAGCCTAGAAGTAAAAAAGAATTACTCTCATATTGACAACTACATGTGTTATACATTGAGAAATTTTAATGTAATTTCCCTACATATTTATCTGATTTTTGCCCACCCTCCCCTTTTTTTCTTTCCTTCCCGTTCACACTTTATTTCTGGTTGTGTAGATTTCAAAAAATAAGTCTGTCAAAACAGTGCAATCCGAGTTTAAATAGACAGCAAGTGGCATTTCGTCCGGTGTGTTCAGTAATATAATTACGCGGAATTAAACCTTGGAATTGCATATTAACTCATAATATGGTTACCAATGATGTTTCTCCATGATCACACATTATTATTTTGGTAAGGTTTTACTTCAGGAGTAAACTATTAAGTCCTAAAGATCACGCGAAAACCAATCTGAAATGCTTGGAATCAGCATTGTTTTGAGTATAATTACGTCACCGCTAAGCCCGCCCCATAGCTTCACTTCTTCCCTATCTAACTGCATAGGCACGGCCACCCCCTGGATTATTCAAATACTACTGTTTCATGCAGAACATGACTTTTCGGGTCAATTAGCACCCACTTCCTGTCTGTCATTATTCAAATACTACTATTTCATGCAGAACATGTCTTTTCGGGGACATACTCAAGTGAACTGATGTCTGTCAAGGCTGTTTTTGTGGATGTGCATCATAGTAGTAGCATTAGCAGGAACCCTCTGACCGGGCCTAGGTTCTTTAGACCAGTTCTCAGGGGTAGCTGCTTCAAGAGCTGGGACAGAATAACCCCTGGGGCATGGCTCATTCAGCCTGCCACCCCTGGAGCTAACTCCCAGCCTTGAGAGGGTGAGCCAGGCCTGGCATCCCTCATCTCAGAGTTCAGGTGTCAGGAAAGAAGAGTAGTGGTTAACAGTTGTGGATTGAGAGCCAGGCAGGAACTTGCCCAAAGAATCTAGGGGGAGACAGGGCTTTTTGGGCACCCACACTGGGACTCCTGCATTTCAGATTCAGTCAACAACAGCTCAGTAGTTAATCAAGTTGGGAAGGGGGGGGGCTTTCATCTCAGTGCTATTGTCTCACTTGCACATGGAATCTCCCCATCTCTTTTGTGTGCACAGATCTCACAGCCATGGGCCAGTGCAGGGACAGAGGGGAACTTTGAAACTTTTAGGGAGCTGAAACAGGCCCACCTTTGCTGTGGGGCAAAGACGACTTTTCCCCAAATATAATGACATTCTTCTACCCGGAGGCTTCAACACGTTGTATGTTCAGCCTGTTTGAACAATCAGATTATATTGTTCAAGCATTGTTAGGGTTGACACTATGTTTGCAGATGGGACAAAGGAAAAGACTGCATTAATCCCTGTAGCATCAAGACCATGACTTTCTGACTGGCCTGATAATTTTGTTTAAACTTGGAAATGTGGCCGTGTCTCTGATGGAAATTGGGTGTGCATTGGTTAGATAAATAGAAAATATATAAATGAATATCTAATTGAGAAACATATTTGCACGGCATGAAAGCTACAACCACTAAACAGAAAGCTATTCCAGAAGTCCGGATGGGACCCTCCCTTCACCTTATTGAATAGTTACATTGGATGACTTTCCATGTGGAAATAAATCTTCCACTTCATTTTCCAGAATGATCTTTGCAGAAAAACAAACGACATCATTCCATTTGACTCCGCAACTATACAACTCATCGTTTTACGCAGCCTTGTAAGTGAATCCTTCTTTTCTCATTGGCAAACCTCAAACTGAAATGACATCGCTGATTATGCGCTATATGCACATAAAGCCGTATTCCTAAACTCCATGGAAAAACAGGCAGGCAGACTCAAAAAGTTAATTTATTTCATTATCTGAAAAAAATCTTTCCGAAATCAATTCCTCACTCCCATCCCTTACTGCCTAGGGCTGCAATCCTATGCACACTTGCCTGGGAGTAACCCTAATTGAACATAATAGGCCTTACTTCTGAACAGACATGTATATGATTGTGCTATGAGTGTACTAAACAGGGTGCCTTAAAAATCAAACCAAATGTTGTTTTGGTTTTGTTAAGTTTAAAATTCTTCATAGGTCCAAGTCAGCACGTGGGTTTGTGCACAGAAATAAGCTGGTCATCAATGAAACTTTTTACATACTATGAAGATACAATTCTGAGTATCTGCCCCAGTTAACAGCCTTGCCACTCAGGGGCGTAGCTAATGAAAGTATAGCACAGGACAAAATGTTCCCGGAAGTGATGTCACAACAGGAAGTGATATCACAGTTGTATTTTTGTATTCTCTTGTTTTTTGGCAATAACTTTGACAGGGTAAAAATAATACACTCTGTTTCATTGTATTTTTGCATTAAATTACCTTTCCAGTGATATGTAACATGATGGCATTATTCAGACATACCAAAGTTTTCACCATTTTGGCCACTAATGTCAAGTTCAGCTTGTTGCCCCCCTAAAGCTTGTTGCCCGGTTCAATTGAACCCCCCTGCACTTCTTTAGCTACGCATCTGTTGCTGCTGTATCTGGTGCTGTAAACAGTTTGAACTGAGAATCATCATGAGTAGAATTTGCAAGTTTGTCCCCAGAACCAATCCTGAAAAGGGCGCAAAGTTCTGTGATTATAAAGATCATAATGCCTGTAGCTGTGTGTGAAGTGCATTTCCCGCATCACTGAATAACGACAATCAGTTCACATTTGAATTTTTAGTGCAGTAGATGTAATTTCCAGGGAGACACGAGTGCTTGAACTTCTAAGAAGAGAATTAGCCACCATCCTGAAAAGCGCAGATTGCAACGAAGATAATAACAGAATACACCTCAAAAGAAACCACATCCCACTTCTGGAGAAAGCTGCTATATTACATTCTGAGTAAGTATCAGAGATGCAAAAACTAAAATCTGATAGACTTGCAAAATTAGAACACAATCCTGTGTTTGGGCTTTCAAAGTTAGAGATTTGACTGGACAGATTTGGTTGACACACACATGCACACGTATGCGCATTCGCGCGCGCCCGCGCGCGCACACACACACACATCTATAAGAATCAAACCAGTTAAAAATTGAGGGCTATGTTGCTATATACTTCATTGGAGTAAAGATGTAAATAAGTAAGAGTGCAATCCTAACCTAAGGGAACAAACACCTTGAGGAGGCCTCCGAGACTACTATTCCACTGCAGGATGCAGCACAGGCCCCATTGACACAGCTGTGCCAGTGCAGGAAAGTTGGTTAGGATTGTGCCCTAAGTGGTTAAAGTATTAGAATAGTTTACAAATGTTCCCCCTAACTTGGAAAAAAAAAAAAAATCAGTGGTTCCTCATTTGGATCTTTTGTATGTTTAACGAAGGCCCATTGGCGCCATCTAGTGATCCTTTTGCAAAATGCCCAGCACTTTACCATCAATGATTCACAGTGCAATTTCAGCTGCCCCGTAACGTCGGCGCAACATTGTTGCGTTGATGCTACATCACTAGCGGTGATGCGGGAGTGCAGCACCTCCGTGTTGGCACTAGTGTTCTCAGGCCAATGCTAGGATGGGACGGGGATTGGCAGCAGGAGGGAGATTGTGGGCAGGGGGAGGGAGGGGTCCAGGTTCAGCCATAAGGCCACATCCTAAGTCTATCCAGGAGGCTGCGTGGCCTCGATTCGGGCCATGTGGTCTCCTCGGATCTGCACCTGCTGTTTAGCAGGCGCAGTTCCAAGGAGAGCATAGGGGAGGCTGGAGACTCCCCTACAGTAAGGGAGCGAATGTTCCCTTGCCATGGGGAGGCTCCAGCCTCCCCAATCCAGCATCGGATTTGGCGCTGGCCCATTGGCCTCTCCAGGCCGACACTGGGTTGGATTGCGGGCTCCAGAAATAACATTGGCAGTCAAAATGCAGTGGGTTGCATTGCCGCCACTGTTTTATGTGCAGACTGATGTGTGCTTCGCATGCTATTGGCCATGCCTTGCAGCTGTTCCATGGCTGCTCTCACACTGCCGGTACCTTCCTTCCTTGTGGTTAAGGCGGATTGTGTTGCACTCTGGGGTCAGTGTCACCAGCATGGCATGTGGTTTGTCCTAACCCCCACGCCGACCTTGCCAAGTTAAAAAAAAGAAAAGCCACAACATGCTAGAAACCACACTGCTACCAGTAACGTATAGCAGATCAGATTAGTAATCTTCACTCATATCAGATAGCGAAAAACACCTCTGAAAGTATTGTGCATTTAATTTTGAGCAGAGGCCCATTGCAACCAATTAGGAAGCTTTCACATTTGTAGAAAATGGGCTATCAAAACAACCAAGAAAGCCCAGGGATGTTTCTTTCAAGGTCAGAAAATCTTGGCATGTGGGAATGTTTTGTGTCTAGGGGTATTTATTTTTGTTAAAAGTGCATCAAAACACTGACTTTTTGGTGGGGAAATGTCCAAATAAAAACACAAAACATCACATTGTGGTGTTTAAGATATTTTCCAAAAATTAAGGGCGCAATCCTAACGTGGAGTTAAGCCGGCAAAGTTAGAACAACAAAGTTTGGCTGGCACAAGGGATACCGTAAAGTATGTTTGGACCACTCCTGGAGTCAGAGAGGCCAGCACACAGACGTGCGCCATTCTCCCTGATTCCGAGAGTGGTCCAAACGTGCTTTATGGTGGCTCTTTTGCCAGCCAAACTTTGCTGGTCTAATTGTGCTGGCTTAACTCCAGGTCAGGATTGTGCTCTAAAATAGATTACTTTTTCAATTAGAAATAATACTGTAGCTGCATCTTCTGACACTATATCATCTATATCACCTACCTAGTACACTTAAAATGCATTTAAAATTACTAAAAATGAGCTCTTGGAATGAGAATAAAAACACATAACACTGCTTTCTGCCTTTCAAATCACAAAAGATATGAAAAAAACACAGTTTCCAAACACCTCTATTCGTGTCTTTAATGAATATTTTAGGTTCAGAAAATACATTTTCTCCCATTGCAAGGAGGTGAGAAACTATTTCACCTCCTAAAATCCTACAATCACAGAATGGTGACCATTTCACCTGTTTTCAGCTCCTTCTGTGCAAATAGGCAGCCGTGCTCATTTCTTCTCGTTGTGAGCAGAAACTGCAGTTTTGCAAAAACGTTTTCTGTGTGGGCTGAGAATGGATTTAAATTTGGCAGCTTTGGCTGGGGAAGAGCTACTGCCGCAAGCAGAAGCATCCTATCCAAAGTCCCTGTTGTAACCATGGTCACATCCAGTGATGTCATTCAGGGGGAACGGACCAGAACGGGCATTCCGGATCCTAATGGGCTCCGTGGCTGGTTCCAGGTTCCCAACAAGTGCCAATCAAAAGTGAGTTCCTGTTCCTAAATCATTTGAATGACACCACTGGTCACATCTGTGAGTTTTAAACTAAGATTTGTCTGGTGATGTCCCTCAGATGACCTTAATGGAAGAAATAGAGTCCCATTGTGCTGAAATGGGCAATCTCTCTTCACATGGACATCTTTTCTCCCTTGACATGAATACGAAATTTCCATCATCAACAGTGCAATCCTTTGCATTAGTCAGATGCAAGTTCCCTGGACATTTACCTGGGAGTGACTGAGCTCAATGGAACTTATTCTGGACAGACTTGCATAGGCTTGTGCTAGCTTATTTCATGACTTCTTAAACTTGCTCATTAGATCTTGTCTTGAACTAGGGAGACTTTCATTTGTTAACAGGTTTTGGACCTCATTGGCTTTCATGATAGGTATCCCTTGATGTAAACCAAGTGTAAAATAACTTGGGGGGTATTCTGCCAAATTATTCCCTGCTGGGCCACCCCAAGGGCCCTAGTGCCCACACTAGGCTAACCAGTTTCCCCACAGAGCAGCCTCAGAGATAAGCAAGAGGGAGGGGGTTCAGTCATCCACTGGGCCTCCTTTCTTCCAGAAGCTTTGCTTGGGATCACCGGCTGGCCAGCATCCTCCAGACTGCCCTCATCACCGGCTTAGCGCCAAACTACATTAATTCTAGCACCAACTAACCCCACCACCAAACAATAGGCAGTCAGCTTGCCCAAGCCACAACTGCCTCCTCCACTTGGTGGCTCCAGGGGCATGGCAGCCATATAACGATTCCCAATGGTCCCCAAACAACCTTACCTTAGCCAGTTCCTCAGTCCTTCAGGCAGGCAGTCCAGGCAGCAGTCCATCAATCCGTCCATCCAGCACTCTATCCATCCAATGCCTACCTGGTGCCCTCCTCCAGCACCTTCCCAGCCTCTTTTCTCCAGCTCCTGCCTCCAGCTTTATACTGAGGCCAGCCAATCAGTGGGCAGGCTTTAATTCATCAGCCACACTCATATGCACCTGTGCTAACCTCCCTTCAGAGCCAGAGCCCTCATCTGCCTACAGCTGTGCTCCCGAGGCTTGCAAAGACCTTGGCAATTAACCCTATAATCCCTGGCCAATCTGGGACAAAGGGCCATTGCTGATACCCCTCCCTATCTACGGGGTATCTCCTGTCTTTTCCAATACGGGGTGGGGTGGGGCAGAGCCGTCTTCGGCTCGCAGCATGCCAGGGGCGGGGCAACGTCACTGCATTCTTAGCACCTCCGCCCTGCCACCTGCATCGCCCAGCCACACACCCCACTCCTGGATTCGCTACATTTAGGAGCAATCTGGGTGCAAGGAAGGGTAGGGGGCTGAAAAACGCCCCGCCGCAGCCAGTGCCATCAGCGTTTGCCTTTCCCCACAGCACCCTCCATACGCCTCATAAAGGAAGGGAGGTTCTCAGGTTAGTTTGTTGCAGCAAAGACAGCCGGGAGTCTCAAGGCACTTTAAAGACAAACAGAGCTATGGTATCATCAGTTGTTGTGGCTGAAAGCCCACTTCATTCAATTCATGACCTTGTGACCCTGGTCCCCAAAGCTTTAAGCCACAATACATAAACCATTAAATAGACTAATGAATTAGACCAGTGTTTGTCAACCTTGGGGCTGGGACTTTGGGCCAGTCTCTCTCTCTCTCTCTCTCTCTCTCTCTCTCTCTCTCTCTTATCTATCTATCTATCTATCTATCTATCTATCTATCTATCTATCTATCTATCTATCT
>JAJKFI010000001.1:6322288-6338453 GCA_029204185.1 Lerista edwardsae
TCTATCTATCTATCTATCTATCTATCTATCTATCTATCTATCTATCTCTATCTCAACCTCACCAAGTTATTGTGAGGACAGAAGGACGGAAGGAACCGGGCACACCACCTTGGACTTAATACTTCTTATACATCACCCCAAAACCCTTTCAGTCATGATTGTTTCCTCCCCCAGATCATCCTCAAAACATTTCCAAATGCAGTAGCCAATTTGGAGCATTATGTTGCAAACCCTGAAAGCTACCCAAACATTCACACTCATCCTGATTTACACAGCTCACCACATCTCTCTCTCTCTCTCACACACACACACACACACACACGCACGCACGCACGCACGCACGCACGCACGCACGCACGCACAATACTTAGTATAGTTAGCAGAAATAGAACAGTTCTGCCAATATTGCCAAGTTTTGCAGCGAGACAAATGTTACAGAACTCTAAATGCCTCCGTCATCCGATCTTGGTAATCCCCGTGAATATGAGCAAGGAAACCTAGGGACTTTCCCCACAAGTCTCAAGCCCTGCTTTGAAGAAATGTTGTTTTGAGAACACTGACTAACCAGCCTGTGAAATACACTGTAAATCACCAAGGACAGCATGGAAGGAGTGTTCAGGCTAAATGTTCTCTTCGAAAAAGTCGAGCCGCCCTTTTATGCAAGCCGCCCTTTATGCAAGTCTTTCTCTCAGTTCAGTGTCACCTGGTAGGAAAGGAACTACTGAACAGGGCCCAGGTCTTTGTACGCTAAATCATACTGAGGATATTTTTGTCTAGAGCAGTGTTTCTCCAACTGGGTCCTAACCCTAACCCTCTCCCCAGCCTTTGGGTTTGAAAAGGGGAACAGGGCCTTAGAGGAAGTGTGAAAGAACCTTTCACACTTCCTCTCCCACCCACTCTTTCTCCTTGTTGCAAGCCGGGAGAAAAACAAGAAGTGGTCACAGCTGGGGGCGGTGGGGGGAAGCATTTGGTGTGTCAGCTCCGGAGTGCTTGGAAACCCTTTTGGCCAATCCCTCCTCCTTCGCCTTGAGCATCCGCAAACACGACCAGGTTAGGAGTCCTTAACCCTTTGCCAGCTGGCCTGTGCAGCTCAAACTACTGTTAAAGGCTCATAAGGTCAGGCTAGGTTGGAAATCCTTCCAGAGCATAAGCAGAGTAATTGATTTCCATGTACCAACTGGCAGTGCAATCTTCGGCATATCTACGCAGAGATAAGTGTTCAATTAGATTTACTCCCAGGGAAGAGTATGTAGGATTGCAGCCTCAGTGGAAGACAAGGTAGTTGCTCCCATTCTATAAGGCGCCCACGGGAGTGGGGGTTTCTCAAGCTGAGTTTTGCACCAGCCTGCCTCCAGCACCCCCAAGTCCTGCCCCAATCAGCACCCCCAAGCACGCCCATCAGAAGCTCTGCCTCCAGGTCAACTGGCAGCCTCTGTTCTTCCTAACAGAGTTGACTCAGCCAACCTTGATTTGATTTTGCTCGACCCAACCCCAAACTACAATGAACTGTATAGATGTCTGCTTGATGCAACTTGACCCTGGGTTGCCCATGATTGCTCCTTCGGCCTCTGCTTCTTCCCTAAACTGGTTAAGGCAATGTTTTTAAACCTTGGGATCAGGACCCCAACGGGGTCACAAACAGTAATGGCATCTAAATGATTTAGCAACAGGTACTCACTTTTGATTAGCACTTGTGTTGGGGCCCGCCCACTGGAAGTGAGGTCATAGCCAGAACCCAGGAACCGCCCCCAGGAACTGCCGCACCTCCTCGGTAGGCTGTGCAGCAGCCCGGGAGAAGGCCCGGGAGTCCCGGGCCTTCCCCAGGGCCGCGGTGCGGGCTACCGATTCCCCCCCAGGAACCACCGCGCCTCCTCGGGAGGGAGCCCCAGGCAGCCTACCTGCTCACGCTGCTGCTGCCGTCGGTCTCCCTCGCTCCGCTGCCTGCCTGCCTGCCTGGCTCTGAGAACGTGCAGGCAACTCAAACATGCAGGCAATTCAAATGTTGCAGGGGGCGGAGCGGAGCGCTGACAGAGTCAATGAGTGGGCGGGCGAATGGGCGGGGCCAGCCCTAATCCTAGGAACGGGTACTCGCGTACCCCCGCGTACCTGCTACATGACATGTCTGGTCACAAAGCATCAGTTGTGGGGTCATGCCTGGCATCTTATGGGAATAAAAAAGGTTGAAGACCACTGGATCTGAGCACCACTAGGTAAAGGGGGAGGCACCTGGTGTACCCCTTCAAGTACCAGGAAATTGTGTGCCAGTCCTGCTCAGGTTCTTAGCAATTGTGCTAAAATAGCTTTCACTAGTGCCAGGCTTCTTGGTAGCTTTTTCTGCCAAGAATATAACAAGAATATCTGGTTAAAGTGAACAGTGCTGGGAGCAAGGCATGGGCAAATAGCTGTCCTGGGATGGGGAGGGATTGACAGTGGGGTCCCCACTCTTTTTTATTTATGTGTTTGTTTATTGGTGTCGTGGCATGAACAAGGTAGAAGACCACTGGACAAAGGCATGACACGTCCATTCCTCTTCTTCCCCTCTTCTTTCCCCTGCACTTGGCAAACAGTCAGCACTTCAGCCGGAAGGAGACAAAGAATCAGGGAAAGAATGGGCAGGAGCCATGAAAGGTCTGCAGCTCCAGTGTCAGTGCGAACGTTCAACCTCCAGACTTGAAATTGACAGCTCTTCCATGGGAGGGGATGAAGACAAGGCTGCCAGCCCTTCAACTCCAACGTTCTGCTACACGTATGCTGAGCACTGCAGGTCAAGTGGTGGAATTCAGAGTTGGTTCAGCGGCACAGCCAGGGGGTGGAGTCTGGGAGTTCTTGGAAGGGCTGAAAGCAAATCCCTGTGGGTTGAAATGGGCGCAGTGGGGGAAGGGACTACCTTCTGAGTAGACGCGCATAGGACTGCACTCCAGAATTAGCTAGCTTCCCTGAGAAGGGGAATTCCAGGTATAGGGTGCCTTGCCCGAAAAGGCCCTCTCTTGCGTCACCACCCAACTGACTTCAGTGGAGGCTTGAAGAAGGAGCTTTGAAGACAAGCGCAACATTCATCTGAAATGGCCTTATTCTGGGCCGGACTCTGATCCATTATTACTGCTGCCTACACAGAGGTTTTTCGGGGTTTGAGATGGGTCTTTTGTAGCCAAGACTAGCCCTGAGTTTTGGTGTACCCCTGGGCACAGACGAGGGTAACCTGTGGGCTCTCAGACACTCTTTGGCCCTGCTCTGCCAGCACTGTCACACTAAAGAATTTGGAACGCTGTGGATCACAAAAAGGCAAGACAAGACAGCGGTTTATAAAATCATGTGTGGCATGGACAGAAGCTTTTCTTGCATAAAATTGGAACTTTGGGTCATCTGGTGAAACTGACTGATTGGACAGACAGGGGAAAGTGTTTCCCAGGTAAGCTGGCTGAGACTAGGAAAACAGAATCGGTCAATATTTAAATATAACAATACAGTATACTGTTTTATGCAGGTGATACTGGGTGGGTGGGGCCTGTGGGGGTCAAAAACTAAGAAGTCTCCACTTGCCTATAGAGCAAACAATTGTCCTTCCCATCTAATCCTGTGTTCCTTTGCTTCCCAACATTTGCCATCAATGTTTTGCTGGAGAAATTTGCTCTTAGTAGAATCATAGTCTAGAAGAAGGCCTCGTAGGCAATTTAAGGCCAGTCCCTGGACACCCTACAGGAAATCAATATGTGAGATTTGTTGAAAAAGTTTCCAATGAATGTGAAAGCAAACTGAAATATGTTTTTGGTAAAATGTTACTATGCTCCTATCTAGATTTCTACTGATTTCAGTTTGCTCCAGTTAGAGTGGGCTTGCTCCTGAAACTGTCAATCATTCATGGCCCAAGTAATCTTGTGCAGTTTACTCAGAAGTAATCACACTGCCTTATATAACGATCTCTGTGTGTGTCTGCATCAGTTTGTTGTCTTACAGAGCAATCCCATACATAGTTACTCAGATATAAATCCCACTACGTTCAACGGGACTTAATTTCAGGTACAGTCCTGAAAGTCTCAGAGAGCAATCCTAACCTGGAGTTAGGCCAACAAAGTTTGGCTGGCACAAGGGACACCGTAAAGTATGTTTGGACCATGCTCGAAGTCAGAGAGGTCAGCACACAGATGTGCACCATCCTTCCTGACTTTGAATGTGGCCCAAATACGCTTTACGGTGGCCCTTGTGCCAGCCAAACGTTGCTGGCCTAACTTGTGCTGGCCTCACTCTAGTTTAGGATTGTGTTCTGTCTCGCAGCTCAAGCCTATGCATGTTTACTCAGAAGTCCCACTGTGTTCATTGGCACTTGCTCTCAGGAAACCATGCACAGAATTGCATCCTTAGAGCCCACGTTTATCCATATCTGCTCAGATTGGGCAGGAGGTATAGACTGATGGTTGAGCTGCTGGTACTGCCTGAAACTAAGCAGGAGAATCTGTGTGGTCTATTTTTGGATGAGAGACAGAATTCCAGGCTGGGACAAGCTGCACTCTCCTTCTTCCTTGACTGCTGAATGAATGGGCTCCAGTCTCCAGCAGCTGTCACTTCCACCAGCAAGCGTGGGCAGCAGCTTCCTGGCTGTCTCCGATGGTGAGAAGTAACATTTCCAGTTCTTAGGCACTGAACAAAGGCTGGTTGCTGGCAATAATCCAACCAAGGAATGCAGAACATCCCAAATTTAAGACACGGTCTAGGATCCTCAGCAGCCAGTGCCTTGCATGGCCAAACCTTGGAATCACTTTTGTTCCTAAGCTTGTCTAGAGGTGAGATGTCTGAGCATCTTTCTGCATGCAATGCATGAGCTCTGCCACTCGACTACAAGCCCCATGGGGGGAGGTTTCTGTGGGAGAAAGCAGGCCTGCAGCAACCTGAGTGCCGAGCCATTGAGGACTTCAACTCTCTCAGAAATGAACCAGAAGCTAGTGAAATTGTTGGAGAACTGGCAGGAGATGGTCCCTCCCCAGTTACCAGTCTGTGCTTACCAGAAACTACCCAATGTTTCTAAACAACCTCCAAGGGCAGCCCCATATACAATATATTGCAGTAGTCCTAACTGGAGGTTGTCAGATTATGGGTCATGGTGGCTACTAGATTTTCTTTGGCCAAGAGGAATTGCAGTTGGTCCATCAGCGTTGGTTATTTGAGGCTTGTTGAGCTTTCAGTGACAATGTTGGTTCAGTCCTAGGTTTTTATGAAGAAGAAAAAAACTGCCGGGTTCCAAATCTGGCTTCTTGTTTTTCTGTGACAAAAGGCCAAGGTGTGCTCAGAGAATGCATATTTAAGATATAGTAATGTTTCCCTGTTACACAGCTGTTTAGGTAGTTCTTAAAGTTTCCAACCCCAACATAGAGTGAACAGATAGTCCAATATGATCTATCCATGGAAAATGTTCTACAAGAAACAACTTGATGGAATCACCTAAAATGATGCATGCATTTTGTTATGCTTTGTGAGGGATCTTGCTTTGCCACTAGGTGTCGCTTTTGGTAAACACAGAACAAGACTACTGTATATTAATTTACTTTTATCTTGTCTCCAGTATGAAAATCATGATGCTAACCCCTGCTAACTGGGCAAGAGGCACTTTTTCAAGTTGTGCTCCTCTTATATTTATCAGGGGGGAGAGTAATTGTCCCTATTCACCCCTGCAGTGTCTTTTCTAGTAGCTGTTGCTGGTGGTGTTCTCCATTTTTAGATTGTCCCTTGGGACAGGGATCCATTCAACTTTATTATTACTATTTGCCTGTGAACCACTTTGTGAACTTTGTGTTGAAAAGCGGTATATAAATACTATTGATTGATTGATTGATTGATTGATTGATTGATTGATTGATTGATGATGCCTCTGGAAGCACACAAGACCCACAAGATACCTGTATCCAGTTCCTTGCATCCGGTGAGTATTTAGCCTTTCCACTGCCTGACAGTCACACTCATAAATGTACACAGCCTCTTCCCACCAAGGTCAGCTTTCAGCTTGAAAACAAGCAGGGGTGGGGAGAGAACGTTGAGAAGACAAAGTTGAGAAAAGTGATGCACAAGGAAAGGGTTAAACACGCCCCTTCCACCCACTCCTTTTCCTTGAAAATGCCTCATCACCTCATATTCCCATTATTCAGCAAGCACAGAGCTGTGTTGACCCTGGCCTAATGTTGTCTCTCGTCCTCTGCCTAACCTACCCAAGGGGATGGCTGTGAAGCTAAAATGGACCTTGGAAAATAGGCAGTATGGAATGTAATGAATATAAGCCTAATAAATGGTAGGGAATTTTTGCCCACCGTAAAACACACACACACACACATAAACCCTAGAAAATCTGACGTCGAAAATGCAGATGATTTCTGATAGCTGAGTTTCCAGGTGTTCCACAGAGGTGTGTGTAGTGAGACAGTAAAAGATGAGTCAGTGTCTGCTGGGGCTGGCTGACAAAGGGGCCCTTATATAGACTAACAAAACAACTGTTCCATCAGTGTGTGCACACAGGGATAAATGCTGGTGCAAAATAATTCCATTTGACCAGCCAAGTATTTTCTCCTGCCTGTATGGATCCCACATCAGCATCATCACTCCTTTCCATTTAGCTAGAGATTGATGCCAACAATAAAGAACTCTGTTTTATTAAGGACACGGAGCCATTGTGAAAGATTTGCATTTGGGGATAATGGAAGCGGGCACTCTGGGCTGCTGTCAAAATGTACAAGCTTCGTGTCTTCATCTGAAGGTCATCGTTTTGAGTGCGCTGAGATCTGTGACTGTGACTCTGCCATCAATCTGCCTCCCGCCTACTTAATGCTAGTTCATTCCCCTGCTGCAGGTAAGCACAGAGAACAGATGGACAAACCTGGCTTCCCTGCCTTTTTTTTTTTTTGCAAGGCACCAGGAGGTTGACCAGGAAAGGCCATGCAGCACAGCTGCGGGCAAGGTCAGCCACCTAGGGGCAGCCAGGAAGAGTCAAAGAAGGAACTTGCTCTGAAATAGATTGGAGAGCAGAAGTCCTGCCGACGGCATGAGGGTCAAATGAAGAATATTATTCTTTGCAATGAGGGGACAGCTGAGCATGAGAAAGAAATCAAAATTCTCCCGCCAGCATTCCCCACACGGTAGTTACTGCAAAAATGCCATTCTGTTACAAAAACAAGGGTAAAAATGGGAATAAGGAGGTTATTTTGAAATCCTGTGACCTTCATTTAATATGTTCACCTTCGATCTATCATGCTGAGACAGCAGCAGCCAGAGAAGGCTCCTCTTGACTTGGTACCAGCACAGGAAGCCAGTTTGTAGAGGGTGGGCAGGAATAAAGCAGTGTGCGGAACGTAAGACTTGGCTCA
Source organism: Lerista edwardsae (assembly GCA_029204185.1). Classification (NCBI taxonomy): domain Eukaryota; kingdom Metazoa; phylum Chordata; class Lepidosauria; order Squamata; family Scincidae; genus Lerista; species Lerista edwardsae. The sequence continues at coordinate 6,329,632 of JAJKFI010000001.1, forward strand.
TGGGTAGGGGCAGTGGCGTCTCTACAGGGAGGGCAGAGCTCTAAGTTTTGCAAGAAGCCTTACCTTGCAGTGCAAATCACTCCTCTCCTGCACCGTTTTAGCCAGTCCTTCACAGGGAAAAGCAACATCTTGGCATTGCTTACTGGCTACAGCTGCAAGGTAGAGGGGGGATTTACATGACAGGGTAAGGCTCCTTGCAAAACTTAGAGCTCTGCCCTCCCTGTAGAAACACCACTGGGTAGGGGTTGGGTTTTTTTGTGATTTTTTTCCAAAATTTATGGATTAAAATTGCAGTGTTATGTGTCTCAATTCTACATTCTCCTTCCAAGTTCTCATTTTTATTACTTTTAAATGAGTTCTAAGTGTACTAGGTAAGTGTGCAATCCTAACTTGGAGTTAGGCCAGCACAGTTTGGCTGGCACAAAGGACACTGTAAAGTATGTTTGGACAACTCTCAAATGCACCACCCTCCCTGACTCAAAGAGTGGTCCAAACGTGCTTTACAGCGGCCCTTTTGCCAGCCAAACTTTGCTGGCCTAACTGTAGGTTAGGATTGCGCCCTAAATGCTGTAGATGATATAGGCTGCAATCCTATATCCACTTTCCAGGGAGTATGCTTCATTGAACACAATGGAACTTACTTCTGAGTAGATATGAAAAGGACTGCACTGATAGTGTCAGCAGATGAAGCCACAGTATTATTTCTGATTGGAAAGGGAATCTATTTTAATTTCTTGAAAACATCTTAAAACACCAAAGTGCTATGTTTTTATTCAGATATTTTAACCGCCCAGAAGCAGTTTAAAAAAAAAAAACACCACCCCTAATCATGGGCCCTTGGCCAGAGTCAAACCTGGCCAACCCTGTCTACAGCCTCAGCATTTGATGTGCTGACTTGGAGGATTCTTTGGGTATAATGCAAATCCTCCAGTATGACATAGAGGTGGGATGTAAAAGAAAATATCAATGAAGATGCATCCTTGGTCAAGAGAATGTTCTTTCTTTTATAATAATGGGACACATGGGCACAGGGAAAGCAAAGCTAAGAAGTAAGAAGAAGAAATTATTTTTTTAAAGAAAATAGTCCCATAAAGCAATAAAATATAAAGAAGAGAAGAAGAAATTTACCTTGTAACAAATATCGTTTTTTTCCCTTGAGTGCAAAAAATCTATGTAAGCTTCTCACTACAATGTCCAATAATTACCCAAGGCCTTTTCTCCTCTCAGGATACACAAACCACACAGTTCCGATGACTCACCCTGAAAAGAGTATCATGGGCGGAAGGGCAGGCTGGCTTTGCCTGAAAACTTCCTGCCAAATTTTGAAACCAAGCAGATGTAAACACTTCTTGGACGAGGCTTAAGCAATAATGAGAAATTTACCTACCATAACCCTTCCTGTGAGAGCAATTTCTATCTTGTAGACTGTGAGATTGTATCCTGTTTATTACACAGTGTTGTTTTTTTTAAACTGTGGTTAATAGTGAGATTTTTTCTTCATTTAGCAACTGGATTTCCACACCATCGCACAGCCTCCTGATAGAAGGAATGTGATCACCCATTATCGTTTAATGCCTGACATGAGCATGAAGCCGACATAATTTTGATTTCCTCTTCAGGAACAGGATTTATGGGAATCGAAGTATAATCACAGATGTCTACCCACATTTAAAACATTACTAAATGCAAAGGAAAATGTTCTTGCAACAATACTTTGAAGGGCGCAATCCTAAGAAGCAGATGGGCTTGCGCAATTCCCTTGCGGTGACTGAGTAGTGTCGCAAATGTGCCGTAAGGTGTCAGCTGCGGGTGAGTGGAGGAAGCGCTGGCCAAGCTTGGCTGGCAGGAGAGGTTGGGGAGGGCAAAGGAGGGCGGAAAGAGAGCAGAACGGCATGGGGAGGGTGGTTCTGTGGGCAGACCGGCCAGAAGACAGAGTGGAGTCTGGATTAGGCACTTAGGCCAGACTTGGCTCATGGGTAGAAGTTTGGTTTTTTTGTGATATTTTTTCCAAAATTTATGGATTAACATTGCAGTGTTATGTGTCTTAATTCTACATTCCCCTTCCAAGTTCTCATTGTTATCTATATATATAAAAATGGACGTGGGTGTGTATGTATGCGGGTATGTATGTTCCTTATACAAATCTCCGTCCCTTGACCCACGGCCACGAAACTTGGCACACACGTTCCTTGCAGCCTGGAAGCTATCACTGCGGGGGTCAGACCCCCCTACGGCCCCCTGGTTTTCGGGGAGGGGGCCCAGATCGTCAGGAACCAAGGGGATTGCATGGGGCTACAGGTCTGCTGCCACCCTGTGGTCACAGACGATTCTGCAGCAGCTCAGCTGAAACTGAGCAGAACAGAAAGTGAAACTACAGTGCTTCGCCTGCGTGGCCTGAGTGGGCCAGGGAGGAAAGAGCAGGATCCACAGAGTTCCAGCAGCCAGTCGGATCTGAGAGGTAAGGGGCCTATGTCCAGGGAGCTCATAGGCCACCTCTGCCTGTTTCTCATACGTCAGGCCTATGCTGCCACAGGACCTGCAGACAGTAAGTGGGACCTTCCTATTGCTCTCTTAGTTGCTGGTGTCCCTGTTTCCTCATTCCTTTCACAGTGACAGTGTGCATTTTGGGGTCCGGGTCATCAATACTGTTAACTACACAGCTGTGCCAGTGTTGCCTGAGTGGGCCAGGGTGGAAAGAGCAGGATCCAGAGAGTTCCAGCAGCCACTCAGATCTGAGAGGGGCCTATGTCCAGGGAGCTAACAGGCCACCTCTGCCTGTTTCTCATACATCAGGGCGGATTCCTGCCACAGGACCTGAAGACAGTAAGTGGGACCTTCATGTTGCTCTCTTAGTTGATGGTGTCCCTGTTTCCTCATTCATTTCACAGTGATAGTGTGCATTGTGGGTTCCAGGTCATCAATACTGTTTTATTTCAGGGACGGGTTCTATATGTCTATATATGGATCTCACTATGTCATGCTTTTGAGGGAGGTTTGCATATTTGTGTGTATGTTCCACCATTACTCTGGAACGCCTGGAACGATGTGCACCACACGTGGTACACTCCTTCCTTACGATCTGGACAGATATACTGTGGGGGTAGGGCCCCCCATACGCCCCCAGAGGTGGGGGTGCACTGCAGAACACACTCATTCCTCCTCCCAATAGAGCCTGGGGATCATTTCTGCCCCCGGGCAACGCCGGGTCACAAACAGCTAGTTACTTTTAAATGAGTTCAAAGTGTACTAGGTAAGTGTGCAATCCTAACCTGCTATTTCGCTGGTGCAGATCCAAGAAGCCCCATAGGGGTGGCTGGAGCTTACCCCAAGGTGACCTCCAGCTGCCTCCTAACCTGTGTCGGCTACAGCACAGACCAGGCGGCCTGCCTGTTCCTGCGCAGGTTAGGATTGGGCTGGAAGTGACATAAGATCAATTGTGATATATTTAGCAGTATATCCACAGTGAGCATATCCATCAGTTCAATCTATCAGACAATCTGTGGCTTGTCATGGTGGACAAGGCTCATCCCAGTACACATGAATCATCCAAATAATAAAAACAACAAATATTTGAAGATAGAAAAATCCAGTTTGAAAGGTCTAAATGTAAATGATCCCAGTAGAAGGTTAACAGTAATAAGTGTGTGAACATTCAAGGTTTAAAATTTGAAAGTCAAGGAAGTGACGAAAGTTGATATACAAAGTAGAGAAGTTTATCATCGTTTTGTTTGTCTTTTTTTTTTTAACTGTCATCAAATTTTGGTTAGTCTTGAATCCAGATTATCATATTTACATCTTGGGCTAGTTCTAACATAACTCTTAACACCCCTCCACCCCACCTCTATTTTTAAAATGTAGATTCTTTGAGAATAACACGTAAGAATGTGAAACCTATACAGATTTTTCAGAGAGCATCCATCAGTGGTCCAGTCCCATTTGGATGTTGCACCAATGACAGATGGATGCTAGCGCAATGTCCATCATGCTACCATGTCCAATAATTGTCCTATCCGGGCAATGATACGCCAATGGTGCATCGATGCCAGCCCAAGGCAGAGGCATACCTACAAGAGGATCACAGCACTAAGATTTCTGAGTTTTTTAACCCACTCCTCTTCGGAGCCATTTCCAGCAGCTAGAGCAAAATAAAGGCTACATTGGCTACAACTGGCTCCGAAGAGGAGGAGGCAGGGCCACTTGCAAAACGTAGTGCTGTGATCTCCCTGTAGGTATGCCACTGCAACAAGAGCCAAATGCTTAGCCTGTCCTGGTGAAGCAACACTGGCGGCACCCCTCCTGATAACATCTCCAGCATCCATGAAAACATGGGCACAGCCCACCATCCATGCACGTCACAGGGACACATCACATATGCATGTCACAGGGACATGTGTCAGGGAAGGCAGAGCCTCACATGAGCTCCCAGATTAGACCAGAGCTGTTCTCCAGGTGTGCCTAGAAGCCTTTCTAAAGCCCACAGAGGCAACACATGACCTCTATGGGCCTCAGAAAGGCTCTGGATGGGTTGTTCCAGTGGCCCTATTCATTACCTGGAAGTGTTGCATCACTTCTGGGTCACTGGGCTCTGTGACACTTTGCCTCACCTGCATAGAACGACAGAGCCATGTGTCATTGCTGTGATGTCAGGGCCTTATGCATGTGACATCCAAGAAGCCAATCACCTCATCCAATCAGACCCAATACCGGTGGCCAGAGAAGAAGAGGAACTGAACTAGGGACAGGGACAGATGCAGAGCCAATGAGTGGCCAATGTTGGGAGGACACCCCAAACACAAATGCTTCTCCATTGCTAGGGCTTCGGTCTGTGAGGGGACATCGAGGAGCTGGAAGGAGCCTTTATGCCAGGGGAGGGACTGGAAGAAGTTACAATGGGAGTCTCAACAGCAGTCAAGCAAAGCAGGGTATTGGTGGCTTATTGCAAAAAGGCATAGGCTGGGAGCCAGGCAAAAAGGGTTGGTGTGCTGTGACTGGCTGCTAAATGTAGTCTATAACCTATGCTCTATCATATTCAGAGGGATACTCAGAGATGGACATTGCAACAAACCTTATCTTGTATCCATTGTGATTATTAATATCTGATTTACTTGCCTTCAGTGATGACATTTTAATAGCACACAACTCAGCAAGGGGAGAAAGGCCTGAAAATATACAAAGGCAGTTATTTCTAATCTCTATCTGCAATTCCTATTGTCTCATCTCTTACGTCTTACCAGTTTCCTCCACAATTTATTGTTTAGCTGGCTACACCTTTCCTCTGGGTAAAACTGTTCTGGGAGGGATTTTGTGCAATCTCTGGTTTTCTTTCTCTGGCCTGCTGAGTTTCTCAATTACAATGTTAATAAACTTTGTTACCATAAAAGTAGAGCCCCCTCATCCCACAGCTAAGCTTGAGGAAGTTTGTGGTGGGGTACACTGGGGGGGTCACCTTGCTGGATTGGGGAAGATATTCTATAAATATTCATCTCAGCCCTACATGTTCATAGATAGAGAAATTTTATCATTTCAAATTGTAAACCCATGACAGTTCAAATTGTAAACCCATGACAGCCCTACCACACAGGGCTCTAAATATTAACCTGATACCAAATACATGTTTACCTAAAAGTTGCCCTTTACCTGATGAGTCAACACACAGCACTGAAAGTATACACTTTATTATGGTAAATGGTGTGACAATTTCATGCATTCAAGGTTATAGTAGCACCACAGTCATGTTTATTTGCCTGAACTTTGTTCAGCTGATTCATTCTCAATCACGCAATGTATTTAGGATAGTGGTGGTGTATTCCTATGCATGATGAGCAAGCCAATAGCACCCTTTCATTGTCATGTGAAATGCAAATAAAAGATTTATTTACTTTCTAATAAAGCAGATTTATCTACTTTCTGTAGATAAATATATTAAAATGAGTGAGTGCACACCTTGGGATATCCAGGCAGATCACCAGCTCATATCTGGCATGCTCTGCAAATTTACATTGTCCAGTTTCACTTTTACCGGAAATGCACCATAAAAATATAATAAAATGAGGACATGCCATATCTATTTTATCCAATCACCAGTACCGACTCCTAAACAATGCTGGTGATGAATGGGAAAGAATTTAACTTTTCCATGAAATAAAATTCACCTATCCAACAAGCAGCTGAAAATCTGCATCACGCAGTATTTGCAAACTAGGAAAGCAGGGAAATCATTTGGAATTATCAGTCAACAAGAGTTCCACAAGCTGTGGTTTCTGATAAGGTCCTCAGAAGCATGATGCCCAACTACTAAGACTGACAAATTCAACACTGAAAGGAGTTTTGCCACAATCAAGGTGCCCGGTCCAATTGCTAACTCCTGCACCGCCACTGGGTGAGAGAGATCCTGAAATGACACTTTCCAAAGCTACATGCAAAATGTAGGTACAATACAAAAGATAAATGCAGATATTCTGACACCACAGAGATCAAAATTGCGCATGAGATCAAAGTTACATACAACTTGCAGATACAGACAGGATAAGGCATAAGGTGAGAGTGCTTAAATGGATAAGGCACAAAGTGAGAGTTCTTTCCCAGAGAAATAGTTCCTTCCCAAAAAAAGTAACTGGGGGTGCTGAAGCTTGCCCAAAGTTATGGTGTTATTGTCCATTTGGTGCGGGAAGGGGGGGGGGTCTCTGGGAAAACAGCTCATCCTACACACTGGATGAAATAATATGGCTTGATATCAGAGTCCATAATATAGTATAACTAAGGGTGCAATTCTAACCTGGAGCTAGGCTGATACAGTTAGGCCAGCAAAGTTGGCACCATAAAGCGCATTTGTACCACTCTTGGAGTCAGAGAGACCAGCACACAGACGTGCACAACCCTCCCTTATTCCAAGAGTGGTCCAAACGTGCTTTCAAGTGGCCGCTGTGCCAGCCAAACTTTGCTGGCCTAACTGTGCCGGCCTAATTACAGGTTAGGATTGCACCCTAAGACTAAGAAACAAATTAAAGCCAATAAAAGGAGGGATTTACTCTCTAAGAGTGGTCCTCGTTTCTTCCTCTGTCTATTATTCACTTAGCTTTATGATAAAAATATGATTGGAACATAAGAAGAGCCCTGCTGGATCAGGCTAAAGGCCCATATAGTACAGCTTCTTGTACCTGTATCTCACAGTAGCCTACCAGGTGCCTCAGGGAGCACACAAGTTGCTTGTATCCTGTTGCCACTCCCTTGCACCTGGCATTCTGAAGTAGACTACTCCTAACTTAAGGAGGTTACACTAGCCATCATGGCCCATAGCCCACAATGGACTTTTCCTCCAGAAATCTGTCCAATCTCCTTTTAAAGGCACCTAGGCCAGATGCCATCACCACCTCCTCTGGCAAGGAGTTCCACAGCTTAAATACCCGCTGGGTAAAAAAAGTATTTCCTTTAATCTGTTTCAGCTCTTCCAATGCTCAATTTTAGTGGATGCCCCCTGGTTCTGGTATTGCGGAAGAGGAAAAAGAATATCCCTCTTTCGACTCTATCCCTCCCATGCATAATTTTGTACATCTCAATCATGTTCCCCCTCAAGCGCCTTTTTCTAGACTGAAGAGCCTTAACGCTGTAGTCTTTCCTCATAACGGAGGTGCCCCAGCCCCATAATCATTTTTGTTGCTCTCTTCTGCACCTTTTCCAGTTCCACTATATCTTTTGAGATGTGGCAACAAGAACTGTACGCCATACTCCAGATGTGGCCTTACCATCAATTTATACAATGGCATAATAATATTGGCAGTTTTATTCTCAACCCTTTTTTAATTACCCCAAGCATGGAATTGGCCTTCTCCACTGCCGAACACTGGGTCAACCAACACAACAAGATTTCTCCCCTGAGCTGACTGAGGAAAACCACCAGCTGCCAAATCACACACAGGAGCCTTCAGGGAAAAAAAGTTGACAACTTTGTAAGTAGGTGGTAATGCTCATCCCCCCCCCCCCCAATAAAGGTTTTTCCTGCTAGTTTCTGCATTTCAAGAACAGACCAACCTGGGTTTTTTTGGTCAGATGACAAGCCTATCTATACTGGATATGGTTGCAAGAATGGGTCTGATAAAGTTGTTTTCAGACAACTTTTTCTGCAGGCACAGCTATGCTGGTGCATTCCTAGGGTTTTATTTGTTAATACAATAGCATAGGGCCTTGCCCTCGGCTTGCAATCATTTTAAAGTCCAGAATCACAAGGATGAGGTAATGGGAAAGAAGGTTTACTTATACATACAATTTATGCCCAACCCTCCAGGAAGAATGCTCTCAAGGTACTTCCCAACTGGTAAAAGCAATAAAACAATAAGAGAACAAGATAAAACAGCAGCAAAACTGGAAGCAGCAACAAAGGAGCAGGCTAAAATCCATTTTCAGCTACTATACAGTTTTAAAACAGCTTGGGAAACTGCACGTCACTCAAATCCTTAAAAATGCAAACTCTCTCCATCCTCATTCTTCTCCTTTCTAATTCTTACTCTCCTCCAATTCCCTAAATTCAACATTCTACAATTCTTGTATCTTAAGCAGTATGTGGCCGTGCACGTGCACTTTAAAAAGAAAAAAAATCAATCCTTAGCCTCATCTTCTCAAAATAATGAATTAGGGATATGGCAAAAAGCAACTACAGAAATTATTTCAAAGCATATGCTCAAATCAACCAAGGATTATCCATGTTATGATAGTCATTTTGGTCTTACTGAAGTGGCTGCTTAAAACTTTTAATCAGAAGTGCAACCTCTTTTACTCCTCAATTTATTACATGCATCTAGAGCTGGATGAGCATCACAGGCTTGACA
>JAJKFI010000001.1:6338463-6378048 GCA_029204185.1 Lerista edwardsae
AGCTGGATGAGCATCACAGGCTTGACAGGAAATTTCAGAGCAAGAAATGGTATTTACCAGGGATGTGTTTGAATCACTCAACCTGAATCGAGGCAGCAACACCACGACTCGACTCAACAGTCTTAGCATGTGCCTGTTGCAACTTGTGGAAAGTTTTGTGTCATTTCGAGTTGAGTCGTTATTTCCTCCCCCTGCCATGTCCTGGCTGCCCCACCTTCTGGTCCTTCCCACTGCCTTGTGCAGCACCCCCTCAATCGTTTTTCCTCCGCTCAACTCCCCCAGTACCCCCCTCCTGGGATCAACCTACCCTCCCACCATGTCTGCTGCCATCCTCTTCTAGGTGCCGGCTTCCAGATTGTCCACAAGGTATTTCGGCACATCACAGAAGTGGCAAAAAGGCAAGCAAGAGCACACACACACTCACAGTCTAGTCATTTCGAGTTACTGGCCCTATGTAATGAGTGAAGTCAATATCAGCGACGTCCACGACTCGAGTAGCGAAAAACATGGACCTTGTATGACTTGAGTCAACCCAAGTCTAGTGCTCATCCCTTGTATTTACATATTAACAGTTTTCTAAAGGTAAAGGTTTCCCGATGACCAAGTGGTCTAGTCGTGACCAACTCTAGGGGACAGTGCTCATCTCCGTTTCTAAGCCGAAGAGCCGGCGTTTGAGGTCAAGCTTCTGTGGTCATGTGGCCAGCATGACTATACGCCAAGGCGCACGGAACGCCATTACCTTCCCATCAAAGTAGTACCTATTTATCTACTTGCATTTGTATGTGCTTTCAAATTGCTAGGTTGGCAGGAGCTGGGACAAGCGATGGGAGCTCATTCCATCGCATGGTCCCAAACTGCCAACCTTCCAGTCAGCAAGCTTGCAACTCAGCAGTTTAACCCACTGCGCCACCACATCCCTGTAACAGTTTTCTACTCTGCTAAAGAAACCTGTCATAGAAAGAATTGCACATTTACATTACTGTCTTTAATTTCTATTTGTAATTCAACTTACAAAATCCTGTTGCTTTACACATTAATGAAAACAGATCAAAGCTATAAAACATTAATATATAGCTTTCGTGTCATCAGTTTACTTTACAAATTGAGTCCATATACAATATATGGAAAATCTATTAGTCAAATGAGAGGACTGCACATTTGTCTTATCCATCAGAAAGCTAGACCTCACTTTTATAAGCTTTTACTTTTACAGGTGGTGACACAGTTGAAAAGCAAGGCAAGTATTTTTGTTCAGGACATATATACAGGTTTCAACAAAAATAAGAGTGGTACAATGTTCTCTCCAAATGTTCAACTCTAAGAACTGTTCACTGTTTACACTCACATTTATGAATAGCACAATGCCCCATAATCAAACATTATACTGAGCAAAAATAATCATACTCCTGAATAACCAGATATAACCCAAACCTTCCTACATAACCAGTTAGTATATATACCGAATACAGTACTCTTTGAATTAATACAATTACAGAGGTAGAAAATTGCTTTTTAATGTTAGTTGCATTTCTAGTCACTATCTTCTGCCTTTAGTGTCCTCTTTGACTTTCCAAAGCATCAGCTCCATACAAGCAGTTGCATCTTCACTACTATCATGACCACCAACTAGGAAGAAAAATATTCATGTACACTTAAAAGACTGGACATTTGCACTTAATAAAGCTCAAGTAGTAAGTGAAAGTAATAACACTAAGCACTTGATGTGGCTTTTTTCCAGAGAAGTCTTAAAGAAAAGTAGTATCCTATATACTCAAATATAAGTCTAAAAACTTTTGGCCTGAAAATTGACCCTGAAAACATGGATGGACTTATACACAAGGTCAGTATGGTTAATAAAGCTTCTAAAGGCAGCTGGGGCTGGGATTAATTTAATGAATTCATACCCCACCTTTCTGTCCTATGTTAGGGCAGCCAAGGCAGCTTACAATAAAAGAATACAGAATAAAATTAAATTCTTCTACCTGGATCATGAATTATTTCAGGCCCTTTAAAACATCAATTTTCCCTCTGATATTGCTTTCCCAAAGCTAATGGTCAAACGTAAGAATTGACCTGTTGGATCAGACCAAAGGTCTACCTACTCCAGGATCCTTCTGCTTCCCCCACTGGCAATCAAATACCTTGGGGGAGGGAGGGGGAGCCCTGTCATAAGACATGTAGGCAAACAGCCCTTTCCTTTTCATCAACTGGTATTCAGATTCATACTGCTACTTGAATTGGGAGGTAGCATGTCATCAGGACTAGTAGCCATTGGTAGACTTGACCTTCATTAATTTGTCAAATCCCTGTTTAACGCCATGTAGGTTAGTGTCATCGACACACTGTATGGCCTCAAATTCCATAAATTATTTGCTCTGTGAATAACTACAATATATACACTGCCTCGTTTAGAATAAAAACATTGGAAGGGACCTACAGGATCAGTGAATCCAACCCCTGCCAATGCAGGCTGTCCCAGCAGCCATGGTTTCACCAAAGGAGATGTTTGGTCCCACAGCCAAATAGTTCTTACCATCAGGAAATTCTTCCTGACATTTACCTGAAATAGACCTTGTTGTAATTTAAACATTTATCCTGGTCCTACTCTTTGGGGGAACCAAAAACAAGTATATGCCATCCTTCACACAACAGCCCCTCAGATACTTACAGACATGTCATCTCTTAACAGTCTCTTCTCCAAACTAAATATGCTGAACTCCTTCAATCTCTCCTCACAGGATGTTATCTCCAGCCCCCCTCACCATCCTATTTGCCCTTCTCTGAACCCGCTCCGCTTTGTCAATACCCCTTAAACTGTGGGACCCAGAATTGGACACAGTATTCCAGGAGGATTCTGACTAAAGCAGAATACATTGGTGTAATTCCTTCCTGCAATCTGGATACTGTACTGCTATTAATGGAGCCTAGAACTGTATCCACCTTCTTTGCTGGCACATGGCATTTCTGACTTGTGTCTAGCTTGCCATCTACTAAAAAGCCTATAACTTTTTCTCATATACTACTGACACTTGCAAATATTGCCAATATTATATGTGCTTCTGATTTTGTTAGAAATTTATCTTTATTTATTTACAAGATTTATACCCCGCCTTTCTGCCCCATGGGCACCCAAGGTGGCTTACAACATAAATAAAAACAGTACCAAATAAATAATTAAAACCATATAAAAATATTTAAAAACAATATAAAATTTAAAATGGACAGGCCCCGTGGATCCCATAGTTGTCATTTAAAATGCCAGCCAGCATGTCAGCAGTTAAACGCTTGTTTAAATAAAAAGGTCTTCAGGCCCCGCCAAAGAATGACATTCATAAAGGGACAGAGTATTTCTTCCAACACGTCTTATGTTAATGCAATTTCTTCCTCATTAATGTAAGACTGAATTAACACATACATAGTTGACACTTCGAAAGAAACATCATATGATGATTCACATGTGTGAGTAGACCATCACAGATGTCATAGAACAGACATAACTTTCACATAAATTCATATAAACTCAAATTCAATCTTTCAGAGCCATCAATTTATACATTCAGCAGCCAATGATCAAGTCATGCACATGCATACACAATCAAGCTCTTACTTCATAACATTTTAGATTGTCAACACATACTGATCACTTCTTGGTTCTTAAGAACATAAGAGCTTTTCTGGAGCAGGCCAAAGGCCTATCTAGTTCAGCTTCCTATATCTCACAATGGCCTATGAAATATTTCTGGGAACACACAAAACAACAAATTACCTGTCTCCTGTTGCCACTTCTCTTCTTCATCATTAATTATGCAAAAGCACTGTTCATTTTTGCAAAATAGTCTTACCATTATCTTGAATAATTCTTCTGAGATAATCAGCCATAAGATTTCGAAGTGCTCTTTTATGAGGCAAGCCTAGCCGATGAGGAAAAACTACTGATGTATCCACAATCGTATTGTGAAATAACTATAAGAGGGAAAAAGTTGGATGATTCAATGATGTTTCAAAAGGGATTTTCAAAAAAAGATTTATCCTATGGTAAAACTCCAGTACTTGTTACACAGATGTATTTAATTAAATTAAATTAAATACAATTTAATTTCCTGGTACAACCTTACCTTTAAAACATGCTGTCTTGGGACCAAACCATGTTATACAAAATGCAAAATGTGGGCTCAGTCTTTTCTTATTTAAACAGGAATAGTGCTGGAAATAGGAAGAAATCATGTTGAGGAGTTCAAATCCCTATTGTGCCCCCACACACATACTATTTTAGTTACCATACATAAAAGCTTCAACCAAAACCAGATGAAGCTTTTTTTCCTAACTAAAAATGTAGATGGGGGTACAAGTACTAGGATCTGAAGTGTAGTGGGGGCAAAGTGTTAAAGTTCCCCTAGCTTTCCATAGTGGTTTTACTATATTTTGGATGGCTCCTCATAATATTATTTAAAACATTCATCAGATCACATTATGCATACATTTTGATCCATATTTTGTTTGGCCTGTGGTCTTAATTAGGATACATTCTAATTAAGATGTTCCTGCATGGGTTGTCTTTTTCTGTGCTTATTCACTGTAAATGAGATATATTAATGACTCTGTTCAGGAAGCACAACCTACGCAAAAGAAGAAAAACTGCTGGCCACACTGTACTTCTCCCTAGGGACAGTTTCTTTTATTTTGGTCATGTGCCACAGAGAGTAATATTTTCACAGCATTTTCTAGACAGTGAACATTATCTCATAATATAGACCTTTTCAGCAACTTAGACAATGTATACAATATATACAAGTTTCTATGCTGCTTAAAAACTGTATTCTGAACAGTCTACGTTAAAAAATGTAAGCACCAAGTATGAAAACATTTCAATCTAATTATTTGCACTAGGTACCTTAAGAGCAAATAAATCATTTTCTAAACTGTGTCCAATTAAAATAGTATCTGCGCTGAACAAGTTTAGCAATATTGCCTGCACATCCCGAATGGATGTCATCGTATTTTTCATATCCTCAGCTGTCACTCCAGAAAACCTAAAATAAAGAGAACCAAGATAAGTAAAGTAGTAGGATTGCACAACAGGGGGCGGGGGAATTAATATTTTAAATAATCAGGTTCCCTTGTTCTACTTTAGATTAAAGTTAAGATAGCCATAATGTTAATCCTTTTTTTCTTTAATAAGCTACTAAAAGGAAGCCATTTGTCACCATTACTTTTAAGGCCATCCTGCTCTGAAGCTGTGAAATATTCTTTCAACCTATTTTCACACCTTTGTTGCCAGTCACCAAAATAAGTGCTCAATTACTTTTCCCCATCCCATACCATTTATATAGATTCCTATGGCAAAATTTTTAAATGTATTTTAATATAAAGGTAAAGGTTTCCCCACGACCAAATGGTCTAGTCGTGACCAATTGTAGGGGCGGTGCTCATCTCCATTTCTAAGCCTGTAGAGCCGGTGTTTGTCCGAGGACAAGCTTCCGTGGTTATGTGGCCAGCGTGACTATATGCCATAGCGCACGGAACGCCGTTACCTTCCCACCAGAGTGGTACCTGTTTATCTACTTGCATTTTTACTTGCTTTCAAACTGCTAGGTTGGCAGGGGCTGGGACAAGCAACAGGAGCTCACTCCGTCACATGGTCTTGAACTCCCAGCCTTCTGGTCAGAAAGCTCAGCAGCAGCAGTTTAACCCGCTGCGCCACCACTTCCAAAACTTGGAATATTTTAATATACATGCAGATTTTTTGAGAATGCAACTCTGGCATAAGTCAAAGAGTGCCTATACAGTACTAGGAAAACAAACACTTGTCATAGGAAGATGTGGAGAGTAAGCTTCATGGCCTTTTGAAAGTATACATAACCTGTCCACCTTTTGAAAGTGCACAGGACTTCCAAAAAGTAACTTCAGATAAATCTGATGCAATGTTCTCAGATATACCGAAGGAAAAAGCAGTTACAATGTGTCAGTTGTACACAAACCTTGAATCAGAGTCAAGGCTTAGATCATTCTTGTGCTTGCACACTCTACACACATACCTAGTGTTATAATCTATGATTTCATTATCTGGTTTAACAAATGTGTCATATGCGATTTGAAGAGAAGGATCAACTACCGTCACTCTGGAGAGTTCCAGACCACGTGTTGTATAACACTGGAAAAGGAGATGATTTAATGAGTATATTTTATCATCAAGTTTACACAGGAACACACAAAATCAGGAACCAAATTTTGACATGGTGGTAACAAACACATTTTTGCTCTTATTACACGATTTCTAAGTAGAATCTGTAATCAGAATCTGCATGGTACAGCTCTGCAGATCAATAGAAGAGTTTGCTTCTGTGTGCTGGAATCTGTACTATCAGCCAGACCTCAAGTCAACCTGCAGCTCTTTCTGCCATTCCCTTTGGAGAAAAAAGCCTGGAACTAGAAGACACTGCCCACCAAACTTTTTTAGAATTAAACTGCATACTGGAGTGCATTTTAATAAGCACACATGACAGAATGTAGGCAATCTCAGCTGAAAAGTGGAGTATAGCAAATATACATAAATCTTGATATAGTGGCACCCTTGGAAAAATATATATATTCCTCTTTAAACCATACTAGCAACTTTGGTTCACTGTGCAGGATGTTTCTGATTAATAAATTGCCTCTTAATAAACTGCTTGATTTCTCATTATGCTTTTTTGAAAACTTTCTTTTTCACAAAACTACACTATAAGAAACAATCTAAATATTAAGTGCTCCATACTGCCCATTCAATCCACGGACTGAAGTAGCAATTGTAGGGTTTCGTTTTAATTATATTGTACCAAAAATAGTGGAAACTATGTATGCTATTACCTGTAAAGTTGTATACATTCTTTGCTGGCCAATGCATCCAGTATTCAAATTAGTACTTTAAATTCAGATAAAACTGTTAAGGTTTGAAAGGATTTCATCTTGTGAGATAGTTTTTCCTTTGAAACATATTTATGCTATCTGCTTGATCTACATTTTCCAACTGAAGACAGTTAAATGTGACCCTAAATAGCATTAGTCTGTACTGCCAGAGAGGCAACAAATACACCATTTTCAGCAGGAGTTTTTAAAGAATTTTAGCGTACCATCTCACAGTCCAATGCAAATACACCATGATTTCCATCAAGTAGAGGTGGCTTGATGAACGTTTTCACAAAGCCATCCAGGTTTTCATTTCTGCCATCATGTACATGAACCTACAATGTATTAAGACAATAGGTTATTAACCAATTACAATCTCCCTTTTCTGGAAAAGGTTGTTGATTCACAGTCCAATCCTAAACTTCCCCAGGGCTCAGTGTTACAGAGGCACACTGTATCCTGTGCAGCCAGGGAAGCAGTCAGAGGTCTCCTCGATAGATCACTATTGAATTGGTGCAGAATCAAGGAGGCCCATGTTGGCCTTCATAACATGGGGGTTCTGGATTTGGCAGCATACTCTGCCACCATCCCCACCCCCTTCCTGGCCTGATCCTCTTCTCAGGACCCTGGGACATAATTCCTGCTAACTGGGCAAGGGGCACTTTTTCAAGTGGTGTTCCTCTTATATTTAGCAGGGAAGAGTAACTCTCCCTCTTCATACTAGCACGGTGTCTCTATTCTAGTGGCTATAGCTGGTGGTGTTCTGCTTTTTTTTTTTTTTTTTAGATTGTGAGTCCTTTTGAGACAGGGAACCATTTAACTTTGTTTTTGCCTGTAAACAGCTTTGTGAACTTTTTGCTGAAAAGCGAATAAATACTATTTGTTTAATTAGGCCACATCCAAACCCCGATCCCCAAGCCATACAGACCCAATTCAAGCAGCGAGGCTTGCTCGGAGCTGTGCCTGCTAAACAGCAGACACAGTTCCGAGCAAGCCCATCAGGGTAGCTGGCGCCTACACTGAGGTAAGGGCCCAAACATGCCCTTGGCCCATAGAGGCTCCAGTCAGCTCCTAACATGCTGAATACGGCACAGCCACATCAGCCTGCCCACTGCAGTGCAAGTTAGGATTGTGCCCCTAGTGAGTCTATGAACAGCAGACTTCATAGCACAAAACATTAGTCTAGCATCGGATTAGTATTACATCCACCGATTACTCCTGCACTTTAGCACACAGCTTTCTAGGGCTCTGTCAGTTGGACTTTTGATCTAAGCAAGACAACCTTTGTGGCTGAGCTATCTAGAGATTGATAAAGGATTCAATGGCCTATGTTCCCTTTAGCTCTATCTACGGACTCAATTTGATTGTGACATGTCTATGAAACCTGGCTGGCATATGTTTAGTTTGCAAAAGTGCCCTAGGAATCCTTCTGATTCCACTCTGGAATAAAAATCCCAAACTGTGGTATTGGAGGGTTGCTCATTATCACTCCTGTGTGTGTGTGTGTGTGTGTGTGTGTGTGTGTGTGTGTGTGTGTGTGTGTGTGTGTGTGTGTGTGTGTGGTCCCACTTTGCCCTTTCTCTTGGATCAATTTGATCTTTACAAGATCATATTGAGCTATAGCATCCAATAGGCTATTAAGCAGGCTAGAAAATATGAGGAAGTAAAAATAATTAGCAGAGCAGGAACTATTGGAACTATTCCTGATGGGGCCCAGTCCCCTCTGGCCATGACATCTATTGCTTTGGGGTAATCCAAAATCCTGAGGCTACAGCTTTCTTTGGCCATGTCATGCGTGCAAATTCACTAGGAAAGGCAATGATGCTAGAAGTGATAGCAGAACAAGAAGAGGAAAATGGCTGACTTGAGACCATCAAAAATATATGAAGAGGAACATCCAATAACTGAAAGAAGCTGTGCTTGACAGGGCAGCATGGAGAGCTCTCACCTATAAAGTCGCAAGAGTCAGACTCGACTGAATGGATAAAGAGGAAGAATCCTAGCTCTGACTGCTCTTTACTGCTCCAGTCTCATCTGGAGTTAGGAATTAATATTTTAATACAGTGAAAGTGTGGCAACCATCAGTGTGCATGTTTCTTTACAAACTAAAAACAACATAGGTCCCTGTCCCACTCTAAAATTTTACACAGGAAAAAGGAGAAAAAGGGAAAGCACCTGCCAGTGTTTTGGTGACACACATACACTTGTCCTGTTCCAGTAGGATATGAAGACAAGGAAGTTGTTGAGTGTCACCAAAAAAGGTGGGGTTTTGAAAGGAGCCAGAGAGAAGTAAAGATATTGTGCAGGTGTTAAGGGAGACAGGAGCAAGAAAGGAAGAGCAGAGTTGTTTAAAGGAACAGAACACCTTCAAGCTGGCTGAAGATGATGAAGGTGTAGAAGACGAAGTCGGAGAATTTTTGTTTCTCACCTTTGCAACCTGGCATCCAGGAGACCCAATAACTCCTTCACAACAGCTATAGCGCGTTTCCAAACCACCAGGTACTGTTACAGAAATAATAAAAGAGGCAAATGAAAAACTGTTCACTTCTTATTCCACAAAATATGGTTTCCATTTGTACTAAGAACAAATGTTATACTAAAAATGAATCTATCCGTCATCATCTTAAACTGAATGGTAAGCTCTGTTTAAAAACAGAATTGACTGAATTCCAAATGAATCAAGGATTAGGCCTGCTCAACTGGCTCTTTAATAAACCAGAGAGAGTCAACTTTATATGAATTTGAGTACTTTTTCTTAAAATTATAGGTATGGCAACATCTAACATACTTAGCACATCTGCAAACTGTTTTTTACAACACACTGATTAACAGAATATAGGAAAAACTGGGATGAGACAAAGAAAGAGAAGCAAAGAATTAGACATAAGTAAACCGTTGTAATAATTTTAAAACGTCTCCCATATACATCTAAGGATACAACAAGACAAACAGCAGATCTATGGTGGGTTGAATTCAAAATGCAGCCACAAGAGTAGCGTTTGATTGATTTCAAGATTGATTGAAATTATGACTAGTTTGTGTGTAAAAAATTACTATTACCATTTTCCAAGCTGGAATCTCACAAAATACATCAAACTGCTTTTGACCCTAAGGCAAAACATACAAGTACCTATTTTGTCTATTTACACATCTAATTTGCCTCAAATGTAAGCAACTTTGTTTAATGTGGGAAATGTAAACAGAAAATGTATATTTGTTTTAAAAAAATTAAAAACTTGTTGCTACTTCAGTAGGCATTGTTCTAGAAGCCCTAAACTTGCTAACAAGTAAAATCAAAATGGGAGGAGATTTTTTACCTTTATGTCTTACTACTCTACCGGAATGGTAGTTGCATTCTTCTTTTCGAACATGCTTTCCTGATGAAGTTACTGTATATATTTCTCCACATCTACAACAAACTCTTTTGGAAGCTGAAACCAATTAAGTAAAATATTAAAATACAACTGAAAATCAGTTAAATTCACCCCCAAACCACACAGAACTGCAAAAATGTCAATGGAATTCACATTTCATTCATGTTTGAGGCAGATGATGACTGGAGGAAATATCTTCTCAGTTATGTCACCCCACTGATGGCATGCTCACCTGAGTTGGGATCTTTGGGGGTATTTCTTTTTTAAGTTTTCAAATGTCTCTTAACTTACTTTAGTAAACAATTTTATGCTGTGATGCGTCTTGTTATTTTCAATTGCCAAATTTCATTTTACTGTGCCTTTTTTTTAGCCACCCTGAGAATACTGTTCATTTATTTACAATATTTATATATCACCTTTCCTATGTTCAAGGCAATGTACATTTAAAAAATAATACAACCACAAAAACATATAAATGAAAACCATTAAAAGCAATTAAAAATACATTAAATGACAGATAAAAATAAAAGACAGCAACAGGATGAAAACAATGGCACCAAAGCCGTGAACAAGGATAAAAAGGGTCCGTAGGAGGTTCCTCCTCCCTCCTCAAAGGCCAAGCCCCAAAAAAATGTTTTATATCCCTCTGGAAACCATATAAAGAGGGGGCTCTTCTAAAATATTCTGGCCAGAAACATGGTGCCACAACAAAAATGGCCCTGCATCTTGCTGCCATCCCCTCGGCTTCAGATTGCAGCAGAACCCTAAGTAAGGCCCCATCTGATTATTGTAGAAGGTGCGCAGGCTTATATGGGAGAAGGCATATAGATATTCTGGGTCTATACTGTATAGAGCTTTAAAGGTAATCACCAAGACCTTGAATTAGGCTCAGAACAGAATGGTCAGCGAGTGTAGCCATAGAGCAATTTCTTGGCAGAATCAACCCGCTGAGTCACTTCATTCTGCACTAACTGCAGCTTCTGCATTGAAGGTAACCCTATATAAAGTGGATTACAGTAGTCTCGATGAGATGTCACTAGGGCATGAACCACCATGGCCAATTCCAACTGACAGCACAATCCTAACCTGCACTGGAACAGGCAGGCCAAATGTCCTACTCTGTATCCGGCAGAGACTAGGAGGTGGCTGCAGGAAAACTTAGGGTTGCTATCTGAATAGCCTGCAATCAGGGTTAGGATTCAACACACTCTGCTGTTCCTAGTTCCACACTCTCTCAGGCCCACTCCACCTCCTGGTCCACTCTCTCCACCCATAACCCCCCACCTCCGTAGCGTCCTCCTGCCACCCTCTTTCATTCCCTGTGCCAGCTTGTCCAGGCCAACACAAATTCACATTTTTCAGCCAGCACAGAAGCTGGATTTGGCTGCAGGCTGACTCCTGAGGTGGCATCAACGTGCTTTATGGCACGTTCACAGGGGCGTAACTAGGGTGTGGCAGGGGGTGGCACGAGCCATGGGCGCCATCTTGCAGGGGGCGCCGTTCGCATGGCGCCTGCCCCCCCAAAATGGCGCCCACGGCCCGCCTGCTCCCTGCGCCACATTCTCCTCACTCCGGCTGGCCTTAAAGAGCCTTAAAGAGCCAGCCGGAGCGAGGAGAACGCGCTGCCACCCGGCGCCCCCTCCCGCTTCTCAAGGGGGGCGGGGCGCCGGGCACCACCGTGTTCTGTTTACTCCTGCCGGCCCTTTAAGGCCGGCACGAGCGAACAGAAAGAACGCGGCCGGCGCGCCGCGTTCTGTTCGCTGCCGCTGGCCTTAAAGGTCCAGTGGCAGCGAACAGAACGCGCTTCTTAGAAGGGGCGGGGCGCTATGTCATGATGTCACGATGTGACGTCATGACGTTGCGTGCCCCTAGGGGCGCATTTTCATTGGGCGCCCTTTCAAATAGATTCGCCCCTGCACGTTCATGACCCTTGGGAGTTGGTGCAGGGGGCTTGTGCCAGTGAAACAAACAGTTAGGATTGCACCCTGACTCAAATATGGTTTCAGCTGGCACACAAGCTGAGCAAAGTTCCTCTTGGCTGCAGATGCCACCTTAGAATTCCCAAGCTGGAAACCTGCTATTTCAGAGGAAGTGCTAACTGATCAAGAGCAAGAATATACCTTTTGGAGCAGGAAATAAATGCATTCACATACCTACAAAACAGCAGAGAGTTGTGTTTTTGCACAATACCTACCACTGGGACAATTACAGGCCAAATAGAAGTGTTTTGACAATACTAGTTCAGTTAGATTGCTGCAATAGTCTGTAAAAGGACTGTCTTCTCCTACATGATCAGCCCACCTATGAAACTCTTTGTTAGATGCTCTACTCCAGAGCCCTCAAAGACTAGATGGGTGGCTATTGGAGAGGAGGTCCTTTCTGTGGTGGGGCCCAAATTAGAGATATTTATAACTGTATTCTCATTTACTCACTGTCAGATATAGCAGGTTTTACTGGGCAACTGAACAGCATAGCAGTTCCAGGTTTTTCAGGATTTGGTTCAGGATAGTCATTTTCCTTCAACTGTTCCTCAGTCAGAACATAGTCTTTTAGAAGTCTATACAGAGCAATTCCTGTAAAATCTTAAAAATTCAAAGAGAACAATTAACAGAAAACTCTGAAGAGCTATGAGTCTGACAGTTTAGGTACTATATGACAATGACAGTTGTGTGTAAATTTTTCAATATACAGTAATAATTTTGTTTTACCGTTTTTTCCTTGCTTTCCCCAGCCAGTTGAGGTAGTACCTTTTGTACCTGTATAAAAATAAAGATTAAGTTACTTTCCAAAACCACAGGTACTCTACACTAGTAAGTGAACAGATATCTGCAAACAGAATATTTAACACATACACATCTATTCCGGAGCATTTAGATAAGCATTTTTAACTGATAAAGAAGCCAATCATGTCTTCAATCTCCCCTTCCCCCAAAACTGAACTTACTATCTGATGATGCGCTGCCATGGTCTCTCAGTTTTTTAAGCGTGTTCACAGCTATGTTCAGATACATATTTTTACAGCCACAACGGTCATATATGGCCTTCTCTTCTATTAATGCCTACATTAAAAATAAGAGTATGAAACATGCTACAAAATGAACTGCTCTGGGCTTTCCATACTATCATAGACCAGGGTTTTCCAAACTATGACCTGGGGCCAGATCTGATCCACCACAAAATTTTATGGGGTCCACAGCAACTTTTTTTTTGTTAGAGCAATTGCAGATGTTTGGTATTTTTCCTTATTATATATTATTTTTCAGTTTAACCAAAGCATTGTTTCTTTATAATTGTCATATTTCTCTTCTGTTCTGAATCATACGCACATTACAAAAATGATTCAAGTAAAGCTTGAATTCATTTACATTTTATTCATTCATAAAACCGATTCTTATGCCCCCTGAAAAATGTGTAAAATATACAATGTGGACCTTGTACTGAAAGGTTTAGAGATCCTTGTCATAGACTATGGAAAGCTGAAGAGCATTCTAGGAGCAAATGGGCATATGAAGCAGTTAAATGCAATGAAGCCATTGCACCAAATATTATCTTCCAAAAAAAAACCACCATTGCCATCTCTGTTAATTGTCCATCTTCCTCATTAATAGCAACAGGCTGACACTGTTATCAGACATGTCATGTAGCGGGTACGCGGGGGTACGCGAGTACCCGTTCCTAGGATTAGGGCTGGCCCCGCCCATTCACCTGCCCACTCGTCGACTTCGTCGGTGCTCCACTCCGCCCCCTGCAACGTTTGAATTGCCTGCACGTTTGAGTTGCCTGCACGTTCTCAGAGACAGGCAGGCAGGCAGGCAGTGGAGCAAGAGAGACCGACAGCAGCAGCAGTGTGAGCAGGTAGGCTGCCTGGGGCTCCCTCCCGAGGAGGCGCGGCGGTTCCTGGGGGGGGAATCGGTAGCCCGCGTGGCGGCCCCAGGGAAGGCCTGGGACTCCCAGGCCTTCTCCAGGGCCGCCACGCAGCCTACCGAGGAGGTGCGGTGGTTCCTGGGGGCGGTTCCTGGGTTCTAGCTATGACCTCACTTCCAGTGGGCGGGCCCCGACACAAGTGCCAATCAAAAGTGAGTACCTGTTGCTAAATCATTTAGATGCCATTACTGACTTATCAGAAAAGGCTACTGAGATCCATGCAAAAAATATGCAGAAGTAACAAACAAGAATATTGCAAGAGGATATTATTTGGGACAAAATTAAAACATCTGCTAAATTGAAGTACAGATTTTTTAAATCAGGGTACGTAAAGGCAGAATCCTAACCTGGAGTTAGGGTGGCATAAGTCTCTTGTGCCAGCCCAGGAGTATTGCAAATGCACTGTAAAGTGCACTCCAGGTTAGGACTGCACCCTCAGTGTGAGATCCTACTGAGTTACAACCAATGACTGAATCTCAACGCCCGTATAACCTGACAGGTCCTGTTCCTCAGTATGAAGACAATAAAAACAAATATGTGACCTTTTTTGTCACATATCAATGTTTGACCTCAAAGATATTTTTTTCCTTCATTGTTTCCTTACTTAGAAATGCATCTTTGAAAATTCAGTGGTCACAAAGTATTTTAGGTACACCCAAAGGAATGTTTAAGCCTTTTCCCTTTTCTCTATGCCATATCAAACCACTTTTGAAGTTGACTTGCATAGTGAATAACTCACTATAACCCTTCTCAAACGTTATGTGGCCATAGACAATATCCATGGTTATGGGAACAAACTATCAGACAAATGTTCTCTACAGTGAAAACATGGGAGCAGAGCTACAGATTGCACTAACATTTGAGGGAGAGGGGTTGCTGGCCTTCTCATGAATACAGTCTGAAAATGGTTTATGTGATATTGGGAACACTTGGGTGGAAGGGGTGCTGCTTTGACAGACAAGTTCAAAATAGAGGTCTTGTTCATATACTTCATGTGAAAAGATAAGGCATACTATCTGTTCTAATTAAATTTATTTCACCTTAAACACATTTTAAGAAACAAAACACCTATTTTTTTTCTTAACTCATGATTCTTATACTATCTAGTTTACTAAGGTTCTATTTATAATGCGTTTTGCACTAAGAATGCAATAGTAATTTAATTCAGAGTATATCCACGCATAATAAACATTCTTTTCCAAGCATTTTTATTAAGAAGTGTTTCTTTTTCAATCACCACTGAACAAATTTTTAACTTTTATACACAGATAAATCCTGAGTAAAGCACTGATACGGCCAAACACTTGGCTTAGAAAAAAAGAAGGCCCTGAAGGTGAGCCAACACTGTCAATAACCTGAGAAAATAAAGGACACAAAGCATCAGGCAAAACAAGTCGTTACTAGCTTCAATCTTCACTTGTCCTCAAGTCATATTCAAATGCCTTAGTCACATACTAATTACATGTCTGTGCACCATGGCACTTGCATATGATTATTTTCTTCATCATCAACCTCTCTTTTGGTTAAATACAACTATGTTACAAGTTATTGTTTAGTGTTCTTTATAGCCAACACAAACCTTGTCAAAAGCTTCATTTACTGTTGTACAAACTTTCAGAAATTCTTCTACAAAAAAATTGACATATCTTTGTCTAATGTCATGGGGCACTTTTGATCCCAGTTCTGGAATTAAAGAAGGCCTTCTCCGATTCGAGACCTGTAATGGTATGTTTATATTTAGCACACCATACACAACAAAGGATAACACAAATCAGCTATTTCCAAACTACTGAAGTATTGAGTTGTTTAAACAATGTGAAGCAAATAAAAGAGAAGAAAAAACTCGACTGCTTTGAAGGAGTCCCAAAACAATTGAAAGACATCTAGATCAGTGATCTTTTTCATTACACAACAAACTTATTTTCTCTCTTGGGTCTACTAATTAAAGTCAAAGGAGCAATCTGATGACCAAGAAAGGTGGTATATAAATACCAAATATTATTATTATTATTATTATTATTATTATTAGAATATGCAAGAGTATGAAAGAAGCATTTAATTCAACAGCTAAAGGTTTGTTTCAACATTGTTAACATTAAAAATATTCATTTAAGAAAAACTATCATTTCTTAAATGTTTCCAGTATGTATGAAACATTTATTTTTATTCTTATGTGTATTCTAAAAATGATAGTGTAGTCAAGAGCTGCATATATTTGACTCTTCCCTGCAATGCCCTCACATTTATTCCCTGGCATTTCATTTTTTAAAAGTATCTCTTCAGTTTTCCACAGACTTCTAGGGACGTTAAAGGCAGACATAAATAAAATATTGTACGTTTAGATATACCTATGAAGAAATACAAGGTTATTCAATAAACAAATCAGAGGTGGGGAGTTTGCCCTTTCTCCAACATTTCACAATATTTAAGTTTCATCTGGGACAAGACATTCTTCTCAGTGATCCATACCCACCATGCTATAATTTCTCAGGGTCAATATAGGCATTTTTCTCACAAGAGAGCTACAGACCTTTCCTGACATACACTACCATACTGATTTGGAGTGGTGAGTTCAGAGAATCAGGTTCTACTCTAGATGCATAAAAGTGGGTAATATCTCTGGCAGAGTTAGAGGGCATTTATAAGTAATTCACAAGTGAATAAACTCTTATTGAATACAGTATGGCTCACATGCACCAAACGTTAAGTACCAAGTTAAGTGCAAAGTACCCAATATCTAGATATTTGTGCTAAGAAAAATATAGTATACCTTAATTGGCATGGGAGCAATCTTTTTTACAGGATTACTGGAAAGCCTACAGGGCACTCCTGTTATTGCATTTCCAGGAAGCAGTACGTTCAATTGGCCACTGCTCGTTGCAACAGGCTGAACTTCAAACACATTTAAACAAACTGAAACAGAGAAATGTTGTGCAGTTTGAGGTAGTGTCTATAAATATTATTCAGTTTCTTGAAACCAACTTCTTCCCCCTCAAGACACATTGCCATTTCATATATTATTTGGAAATGAAGATAATGTGTATTTCTCACTGTAATTTATGCCAGACAAGTGGATAAAACAGCTTTCAAGGGCATAGCACAGTGGTTCCCAAATTATGTGGCACACTCAAAGGGGTGCAACATGGCCTTCCCAGGTTGCCAGGCCAAGATAAAGTGAGAATTGTACAAGATTTCACACAATCTTGGTCCAGTGAACCAGGAAGTAGGGACCACGTGGCACTCCTGTGAGTGCAAAGGGCACATCAGCAAGTTTGGGAACCACTGGCACAGAATACACATGCTGACTTGATCTCACAGAAGATTTCCAGCATCCAAGTCAATTTCCTAATAATTTCCTTTCTTGGAGATTTTGGAAGAAAATAAGTTAGAAATTCCTTGAGTTAGTTGATTCAAGGAATGACTTGTAAAATAACAAGAAGAATAATTACTGGGCTCTGCCTGCTTCATTTACTTCTCTCAGAATCCAACAGTGCCACTTCCTGTAAAAGCTGCAGAGGGATTGCAGTTCACCAGCTATTAGAAAAGGCAGTGGCAGCAATCTTGGCATTCGTAATCAAGGGAAAGAGGTAGACCCTCTCCTTATTCTCCTCTGACATCCAGTGCTGCCACTGCCGCCGCCTCCTCCTCCGATGTCTGATGAAGACAATGCAGGAGTCCAGAGAAGTGGTGGCAGCAGCAGTGCTGAATGGCAGGAAAGGCAAATCCCCGACCCTACCTTAGAAATAAGCCTACTTTATAGATGAAATTTCTCTAAGTCCAATGAAGGGCATGGATTATATACAATCCCCACTTAAACCTTCTTTACATTATTTCTTATGGAGGAAAATTCACTATTAGAAGTTAGTTTGCCACAAGTCCAAGGTTTCCAGTCCCTAACCCTGATATAAAGGGGGCCCCAGTTGTCTTATTTGTCTAGCTGCTTTCCCCATGATTTGTTACATAAATAATTACTTTGCCTTTTTTGGGGTAAACATGTAATGCAGGAATACCACTGGTGTTTCTCTAGGGTTAATCCAAAGCTATGGAACCAATATTGCCCAAATGGCCCAGGAAGTCCAGAGCTTCTAGTCAAATGTTCTTTGTGGACATGGGCCACACCAGAAGACTAAGAAGTCAAAATTGACTCTCTGTGGGGGTAGCTCCCCCTTACTGTCCAAGAATGTACTGATAGAAAAAAACATATACAGTGCAACTGGGGAGTGAATAGGCAAATTCCAGTATCAGCAGGATAATAATTGGAAAACAGTCAAAGCAAGCACAATGTATTAAAGATCAGCTAACAGTCTGCAGCCCTGTTGTTCTATTTACTCTGAAGCCAAGTACAAGTTCAGAAAGAAGCTGGCATGAGGACAATGTATGCTCATATTTATCCAGGATGATCGGGGAGGGAGGTGAGAGAAAAACATCTATAAATATACATATTTTTGACTATGCCAATAAATGCCCTTACAGATTTATTGCTATTTCTTGTGAGGGAGGGAGACTTAAAGGGGCTTCCAGTATCAACTCTCTCTTTTAAAATCCCAAACAAAACATTGTCAATAAAAACTAAATCTTTTATTCAGTTTACAAAACTAAGACAGACTGGCCATACCCATGGGTCCCATGCTTTGAATCTGAGTAGCTGGCATTACAGATGTACTTTTCTTCAGGCCACATGTTGCAGCAACAAAAGCTTGACCACTTTTAACAGCAGCTGTTATCTGCACTGCCTGTTGCTGTGCTTGCAATATTCTGGAATGACATGTCTGTTGTGGAAGTGGTGCCTTAAAAGGCACAATTATTTCTTTGGTGGTACTAACCTGGTGGTATTAAAAGAGAACCATTTCTATATTTGATCAGTATCATACAACATTTACTACTTTATTTTGAAACCAAAGATTGCATACCAGGATCTCTTCAACAAGAGAAATGGTTTCTGAAATGATTGGGCCCTACTTTCTATTTCATTCTATTGAAATTAGTATGTCTGCATCAGGTGACAATTTGGCCAATAAGGGTTTGTTCATACATAATTTCATTGTACATCACAAATTAGCTCAATGACTGGCAGCTGAATGCTTGAACAGCTTCCATTGACAAATACCATGTTTTGAGGCAATATGAAAATTTTATTTGCAATGCTATAATTTGCATTTAGTAGACATTCACAAAGAGAACATTTGTAATCACAGTAGTAAAAATACATGCATGAAAATACAAGTTTTTATCTGAGAAAAAGTTGTGATAGAAAAGATATCAGTAAACTTGTTAGGAGCTATATCCCATGCGTAACTCTGTAACATTTAGATTAGGAATTTTTATTGAGCAAAGGTATTAAAAATGAGGGTCAATGTTTTAATTTAACATTTGGCCAGTATCCTATTTATGAATTCCTGTACTCCTTGGATGTATTTTGATACACTGGCGACCGCCACTTTTTGACAGATAGTGGCAAGACACAAAGCAAAAAGTTCTGTCAAAAGGGGGGTACATGTATCAGATAAATAGAAACGTGATAAAATTTCTCCTTTGAAGATAAATATTTATAGAACAGAATTTCTCAAACTGTGGGCCATGACCCAATTTTTGATGAGCAGCACACTGCAGAGTAAAATGGTGGACAACTTAGAAGAGGCTTCCAGGTCACACAAACATGCTCCCTGAGACACGTTTCATAAAGTATGTGTCATGCTAATGTGGCGTAACACACATTTGGACAGTGCAGCACAGCCAATTATGGGGGGGAAGCACATGCAATCCAGAAGCGTCTACCACAGTGATGGCAAACCTATGACACGCATGTCAAAGGTGACACATCACAACGCTTGGGGTGACACACCAGTGTTCACCAACACCTGACAAAAAGTGAGTTTATTTTACTTATTTTTCATTTTTTGCTATTATTTGATGTTTCGTTATGTAATACATAGCACCACACATGATTGGACTGTATCTTTTGTTTAAATAAGTGAATATAAAGAACTTTCTCTTTGGTTTGGGAGGGGATTGACACACCAGCCGTCTAATTAAGCATTTTCCAAAGTTTTGACACACTTAGCCCAAAAGGTTTGCCATCACTGGTCTGCCATCATTTTACCCTGCAGCATCCTGAACTTGCGAACCCACAAATCCACTGCAGACGATGCAGTAGGTCACCAAGGTAATGAGTTAGAGAACTCCTGTTATAGATAGCAATGTCATCTTATCAACCGCCGAAAAACATCTCTGTGTTATGCAGAATTCCATTTAGTATGCAATTTCTTACTTCAAATAGCCCTAATGCAGAACTATTGCTCAAGAAACTACTTCTTCATGATTCTGTCCATTTTAGTTCTATTACTATTGCTTAGCAAGTTTGTCGATAGTTGCCAATAGCCTGCATATATACTGACACAATATAAACCACTAGGAAATATTTCCAAAGACTCTCAGATTAAAACTTACGTCAAATTTTGCTGCATGAGCAATTCTTCTCTTCTGTCCAGGTAGCAAACTCGTCTTCAAATCCGAATCTATCTCTGTTCGCGCTGCAAGAGCCTAGTTTTGTTTTTTTAAAGAAAATGGTAATGGCACATAAAGTAAGCAAAAGCTACTGAGAAAATCCATTTCCTACATAACAAGACACATAGTATAACTATATTTTCATATTTAACTTATAAAATTAATCCTAAAACTTTCTGCTTTTAAGTATAAAAAAGAAATATTGTTGAAAAATAAAAGATTAAGCACAAACATACTAAACATTTCCCCACCACCACCAAAAAGGAATTATGCGAAGACTGAGAATATACCTGTTTTGCCATTTCTTCCTTTTGAGCTTCATGTTCAACAAATTCATTGAAAATTCTCCGACATTCTTCCATTGTATCATCAGAATCAGAAATTTCTGTATCTTCTGCAGAGTCATCCTCTTCTGAAGAATCTAATACAATTATCTTCTCATTTTCCTTAGTATGCATGCACGTAATCTTATTACTACATCTGTCTTCAGAATTTTCAGGCAAGAGATCTGTGTCAACAAAAACGTCCTCACTCAAATATGACAGAGGACTTTGTGAATTATTCAAACCTTCACT
Organism: Lerista edwardsae; assembly: GCA_029204185.1. Lineage (NCBI taxonomy): Eukaryota > Metazoa > Chordata > Lepidosauria > Squamata > Scincidae > Lerista > Lerista edwardsae. Next base: position 6,359,726 of record JAJKFI010000001.1, read on the forward strand.
TTTTTCATGTGGTTGTATATTCCACTTTTCTAAATTATCTGGTATTTTTTTGGAAGATACTTGTGCTGCTCCGTCTTTTGAATTGTCTTCAGAACATATGTTAGTCTGAGTTTTGCTGTTCAAAGTATTATGGTTATTAAGCTGCTGTTCTACACTGAATGTTTTAGTGGAGACAACTTTCACTGAAACATCCTTCAACACTTTTCTATTTATTTCAGTTTTAATTTGGGAAGAATTGTTGCTTTTAGTAGGAAGGCAACATTTTCTCGGATCAGCAGCTTTACTTCCTGTATTCAAAGTGTTCACATTTACATCTAGTAAATATGTGCTTTCACTTGTTAAAGATTTGATTTCAATTTTTTTCCCATCACTTTGGTTAACATGATCTACAGCAACAGTGGTATCCTCTTGTCTCTTTCTTTCCATGCAATTTAAAGATCCTGTTATTTCAAAGTTTTGCTGAATGTCTGCCTTAGTTCTCCAACTCACCTGATTTTCTTCCCTTTCCTTTAATTTTTTAGAGGCCCTACTTATTCTTAGTTTTTTTGACACATTCACTGGTGGATCATCTATTATAAGTACATCGTCATCCGATTCCTGGAGTTTGATTTCAACTTTGATTGGAGAGGAACTTCTTGATCGCTTCCTTGGAGATCCATATCTATTTTCACATGGAACCTTCTTTGTAGATCCTTTTAAGTTCCTTGAAGTAAACATTTTCACATGCTTTAAATGTTGTTTATTATTTTTATCTTCTTCCTTGAAGGAAGATCTCACGACACCTGCAGTATAATTAAGCAATGGATCATATTCAAGATCAGTAGCTGGACAGCTATGGTCAAGAATATATTTATCAGATTTAGAATCCTTTGAGATTGAATTGGCATGACCTGTGTCTTTTGTAAGCGAGAGACCATCTTCATCAGAGAAAGAAATACTTCCTCCAATATCATTTTCTGCAGGAGTCAAAGAATTATGAGGATTATCTTGAGCCACATTATAATACAAAAGTTTCTTTTGTTTTTCTTCAACTTCAGTCTTGACTGACTGAATTGCTTTGCTGAGCCTTTCTAGTTCTCGAATATTTTTACCTGGTCCTGTTGATTGAAAGAAAAGTATACAATACTGAAACCTCACTGGAAGCCACAATAATAGAGCTATAGAATACGCAGAAAAATATTAATTGGTGTTATGTGTAAAATAAGCATTGATGTCTACAATTTTATAGCCTCTTCTTTCTAAATTTTCATTTTTGCCCTTAAAACTTAAAAAAAGGCATTAGAATAGTAAGTAACAATATTTTAAGCAGGTAGACCATAGAATATAAATATTGTGATCCACACAAAACTTTCTTAACTGACAATGCATTCAGTTCAACCAAACAACCAAACAACCCATTCAAGAGTATACCAGTATTCTTACCAGTTACCAGAGGCAGATCTAAGGGAGGGCAAAGCTCTAAGTTTTGCAAGAAGCCTTACCTTGCAGTGGAAATCACTCCTCTCCTGCACCATTTTAGCCAATCCTCACAGGGAAAAGCAACATCTTGGCGTTGCTTACTGGCTACAAGGGAGCTTACAGCAGCAAGGGAGAGGAGGGATTTACATGACAGGGTAAGGTTTCTTGCAACACTTAGAGCTTTGCCCTCCCTGTAGATCCGCCTCTGCCAGTTACAGAAGTGTTTCAAAAATGGAGGCATTAAGAGAAGCAGTCAGGGGTACCGAGATACAGTATCTGCATGGCCACAATAAAGCAGCCAGTATTTGAACACCTATCAGTAATTACTCATCCATTACTTATACAGCATTTATGTCATTGGCATATAAAAGCTGCTCAAAGCAACTTCCAATTACAGAAACAGTAATTACAATTTATTAGTAAAAGCAATTCAGTAACCAGAGGTGATCAGTTCCTCACCCACTGGCAAAATGAGGCTCAGCAGTGTTATTTCCTAGCTTTTCTTTTTTTAAAAAAAAAAAAGGCATTCTACAATATAGACACAGTTGGGGGAGGGGGCTTGTTTTGTGCCCCAACAATCTCATTCCTTGAAATGAGAGATCACAGAGCAAGTTTCACCTAAACAATGTACTAGCAAATAGTTTTTTACTAAATCATTAGGAATCACAGGAAATCCAGTTAAGGCCTACATTAGTCAGGCAAGAATATTTCACTAGGCTGTTTTCATTTTCTCATCTTGTTGACCCCTAGTTGTCGCCCTTTTGATTTTACACATCTATTCTTGACAAAAATGGATTTTTTACAAAATAAAATGCAAGCCATGAATCTAAAATGAAGTGGCAATTTAGAAAAATTGTTTCATAAATATAGACGTTACACAGAGCGACCCTAATCAGTGGCTCTACTGGCACATCAAGTAGCTGCATAGGCCTAGAGTGCTGTAAAGCATGTCTGAGACTGCTGTAGAACAAGCAGTGCCAGCACTATTTCGGAAAAGCCACCAGCAGAGCTGAGTATTCTGCCAAGTGGCATAGAAGCGGGGAAAGGTGGCACGCAGGTGGAATGATGCCCTCCCCCCATCCAGAAACGCCCCTGCACCAGCTGAACTCGACTGGCGCAGGAGTCCTGTTGCGCTGCTGGATTTGGCCAGCACTGCTGGGCCGACACTGCTGCTAGCAACATCAGGCTTTGGATTTCGCTGCCCATCTCTCTTAAACAAATCACATGGTACTAAATGGGGACCATGATACATTCCTGTATAAACAGAAAAATATTCTCCAACTGAAGACACAAGAAAGGAGAGGCTAACTAGCCAACAGTCTAATGGATAGAAAGAATTTCAAAAATTATTATTCATCCAGGTGCATTTTAGGATTAATCTGTACAACCACTGCTGAAGTTGCATCTTCAGTTTTGTACAGATTTTACACAAGATAGGTCCATTGTACAATCAGTTGCCATAGTTACAGAGACTGATAGCTTTCTTACAGTATGTTGAAAAATGTGTGCTCATTACTGTTAATTAAAAATATGCACATTCAATTCATGTAAGAAATAGCATAAAAAACCTAGAGCAAATATGAAACACCTGCCAACCCAGGTTTGTTGCATTTCTATGAACAGAGAAGCAATTTCTAACTAAACCTGAAGTCTACACAACCACTACTCACTCATTCCCATTTTATAAATGGTATACTATAATTATCCATATTTTCTAAGAAAAAGACTTCTGCATAATGCTTCACACATAAACACTTTTGATGTACACCAACCAGTTTTGTAAGAACTATACCAGTCAAACCACAATCGTAGTTCAATTGTTGTTTCTCCTCTACACAAAGTAGAAATGCTGTATATCATAATTATACAGTGTACAGAACATTGCATCAAACAGATGCTGCCTGTTTGCAGTAAGAGAACCAGCTAGTCTTCTTCATACATTTTTTATAAATGCATGAGGACATTAACTTTTAAAGAGATTATGAATTAATTTCCATGCAGGAACATGTAATACTGTTTTGTCAACCTTGAAAATAAATCTTACGAATTGTGCAGAATATCTAATACATTACATTCATGAACCTCCCTGCAAATCACTGGGGCAACTGACATATTTACATGTAAATCAAATGCAGGTAAGTTAACCTGCTATAACAGGAATTACATACTTAAAACAGAAGCTATTCATTTGAATTAAAATTCTAATTTGGAAGAAGGGTTGAAAAAAGTCACAAGGCAGGGCGGTTTGAAGGTTTGTCCCAAGAAATTATTACATGTGCAAGAAGCTGAAGGTTTTAACCCATTCACACGCGCCCTTTCATGTTCCCTTCACCAAAATAATGGGTAATACAGCATAGTGCAACAAAGGGTTATAATATTTTGCTGAATGAACACACACACCCTTTTTGTAAATAATGTAGTCACTTTCTAATTCTAATGCGGAGAACTGCACTAAAAATGGGCTGTTTCCAGACAAGAAAATGAATACCTAGCTTTACGGGATTTTTTATCCCATTCCACCAGATTCACATGCACCAATGAAACTCAGCTTGCACTCTGAGTGCAAAAGCAGCTAAAACACATCCTTTCTCAATTGCATTTCCTGGACATTGAGAAAATAGTTTACGAATGTTAAAAGTACTGTATGTGGAATCACCCCAACATGTCCGTGTAGTACTGAAGAGGAACATATTCAGTATCTATTTCCATACTTAAGATTTCAGCAGGAAGGACAAGCTTTGACAAGGCAATAATTAAATCTGTTTTGAAACATTCAGCCAAGCACGAAAGTATGTTTGCTTTAACAGGGGAGGGGCATGCAGGACATAATCAGGATAGGGTCTATCTAAACTTTTGTGAGTTTTCTTTGCAGCCATGAGAATTAGAAATATTAAATAGCACTTAAACTGGCTGTACAAGACTACCAGTACATGTCTGAAGCCGGAAAGGACCGTTCTTCCAATTCCGAAGACTGGGGAGGGCCAGATTTGGTTTAAATTCCACAACTAATTGAAATTAACTGAAACTAATCAAAAGGGATTTCAGCGTTGGTGCGTTAACAGAGAGCATGCACGTTCACTCGCAGACCGCTTTTATATGTGGGGAAATTGCGCTAAACCCACGAGTAGGCCAGATGGAGGCACTTAACGTTGCCTTCGTGCCAGCGGGACTAGCGAAGGCGCCATTGGTTGTACTTCCCGACTGGAGGAAAGGGTTCACAACGAAGAACCGGGGCCCCAAAGGCACGTGTGCACAGGTTCGAGACTGCGCTTTGAGATGTGGCTCGTTCTGGGCATACAAGCTACCCGGGTTAAATTATCCCACGAAGAGGGAGGCTACGTGAGCAGAGACGGAAAATGCAGCGGGCTCGTTCTCGTCAGCAAAGCGCCTAGGCTAGCCTCAAGCCCAGCTGCATCGCTTCCCCGCCCTCACCCAGCGCTGCAGGGGAGCCTCTCAGCGGCTGCTGGGCAGGAAGCGGCTCTTCCCGGCGCCCGGCATCGTGCCTGTACTGGCAGTAGGGCCGCCGGCATCCCCGGGCTTCGAAGGGGCAAGAGAAATGGCTGAAGTAGCCCGCAGACCGCAGCATCCCTCTGCTCTTCTCGCTCCTTCAAGCCCTCCCTGCCATGGAAGGGAGGACAGAAAAGGCGCGCGCGGAACAAGCGCGAGGCAGCCGTTAAAAGCCACGTGCCACCCAAGCGTCGCTTCCCGCACTGCTCGCGCCCATCAGTGGAGCAGATGCCTCCCTGCCAATCCCCTCGTCTCTCCCCCCTCCCGCCCCCTGATTGGTAGGGTTAAAGCCCACCGCCTTATATGTCAACGGAGAAGCTATTTTCCCCGCCAGGGGGCGTGTCCTCATGAGGCACGTAGACCAATTGGATTTCTCGCTCGGGCCTTACCCCATCCTGTTCTCTGGTAAACCCGGTCCCTGTTTTCCTTCCTACCGTGCTATGCGACGGTGGAAGGAAAAAGGGTTTGACGGTGGCGTTTTAAGGGATTTCACCGAAGCTTCTGCAAAGTATAGTAGCAGCCTGGGCATTTAGGTGTTCCCAACAGGGCTGAGAAGCGCCTGAGACCGCTTGAAATATCATATCAAAAGCTACCCCACACATCTTGCACGGTGATGCTCACGAGAGTCTCGGCTCCCTAGACTGGCAGGCATGGCCGTGTCTCAGAGAGAATCCCCTGCCTCCCGCTATCTAGGCAAGCAGCGGAGGCAGAGAAGCTGGGTGTCTCGCCTCCTCTGCAACCGAGAGAGTGCTGCTGCTCTTGAGAAAGGGGCTGGGTTCGGCTCATGCAATATGTTGAGTGGGTGACTTGCAAGAACCATTTCTCTGCTTTGTACCTTTTTTTCCAAGGCCAGGGACGAGGAAAGGAGCGTGTATGCACGCTCATGCATTCATTGGTTTTTGGAAAAGCTGCTTGCTTGTCTCCTCCATTCAATTTCTCTTCCCCTTCTATTTTCTTTTCTCCCCCTCTTCCCCCATCCTACTTTTCCTCCCCTCTCCGTGTTTTGTTTTTCTGACTGCAAGGTTGTTTTATTGCTATCGTCCAGCCTTATCATCTCCTCTCTCATCCTTTTTTTGTATGTTGCAGCCCCCACTCAAGTCTTTTAAGCTCTCCTAGTCCTCCTGTCCTTTCTAATTCTTTTTTTCACTATTTTTGAAATACTGGGCTGGGGCTTTTTGATTTTGTTTAGGGTTCAGCTCCTTCCACCATTCTCTAGCACAGTGGGGGGGGGTTATCTCATGGCACACTGACAAGGCACTGAAATTGTCAAAGCACACTATCAGCTTTTTGACAAATGACAAGGCACACCAGGCTGTTTGTGGGGGATTGGCATCCCCCAATGATCCTTCCCCAAAGTCCCATAGCACTGCCTTTTCTCTACAGTAGCTCCAAGCTACAAAAAGATCGTGTTGACAATATTCTTCTCATCAGCTCAGGCATTTTGGCTGCTTCTACTTGTTGTTCAGTTGCTAAGTCGTGTCCGACTCTTTGCGACCCCATGGACCACGGCATGCCAGGCCTCCCTGTCCTCCACTAGCTTCCTGAGTTCCCTCAATTTCATGTTCATTGCTTCGGTGACACTGTCTAACCATCTCATCCTCTGCCGCCCCCTTCTCCTTTTGCCTTCAATCTTTCCCAGCATGAGGGTCTTTTCTAAAGAGTCCTCCCGTCTCATGAGGTGGCCAAAGTACTTGAGCTTCAGCTTCAGGATTTGTCCTTCCAGGGAGCAATCAGGTTTGACTTCCTGGAGGATTGACCGATTGGATCTCCTTGCAGTTCAGGGGACTCTCAAGAGTCTTCTCCAACACCATAATTCAAAAGCATCTATTCTTCGGCGCTCTGCCTTTCTTATGGTCCTGCTTCTACTACTGGTTCTTAAATTTGCAGCAGGCCGAGTGTATGCCCCCCTCCCCTGCCCAACACACGGCCACATACTTGGAGGGAAAAAGATTGTTCAGGTCCCAGGAAATGGATCAGCAGTCACTGACATTGTTTCAAAACGGGCAGAATGAGTTTCCTCTGGCCAGTTCCAGTTAGCAACGTGTCCACTATCTCATGACTAGCAGACATTTCTGAAAAGTCTTCAGAGGAAGCTCCACATTCAAACATAGCTCTAATTGAGTGGAGATTACATATTGGGGCATGGATAGCTGTGGCAAGGCTACCGAAAAGAGACTGTGAAAGCCTGAGAAAGCCTTAGGCCTCCTGTGATAAGCCTGGAGTAATTAGCACTTCAAAATATTTAAATTATTTATTATACTATTGTTATATTTTGTCAGCTACTTTGGGTGCCCATTTGGGAGAAATGGCAGGGTATAAAATAAATAAAACAAGTAAATAGATGAACCCAGTCAGTTACAGGGGATGCAAACCCAACTAAATTTATCTCCAAAATCAAGCAAACCATGCAGTAACAGTACCTCTATTTTTTTAGGATTGAGATTCCAGTATTTGTAATACTGGAAAATCAGTCTGGAGAGTCAATTCTAGATGGTTGTGCTGGAGACTTACTACTCTTGCTCAAAAACCTGTATTTTATGGAAGCCTAATGCTCCTTGAAAACATTTTGGGATTCCTCAGTTAAAAGGTCAGTGATGAGGAACAATCTTCCCTAAAAGACAGATAGCTAATTTCTACAGATGTTTCTCTGCAATATATAAGCATATGTGAATGTTGAATGGATTCTAAAGTATACACTTGGGTGAGGGCCAATGCCCTCCCATATAAAACAAACTTGCTGTGCATCCCAGACAATGCCCCCCAAAAGAACTGTAATGCACATGGGATCAAAGGAAGGATTTTTCTGAGGAAAGATTAATTTAATTCCCAAGGTAATGTGGGAAGGGTTCTCTGTAACACAGAAAGTTTAAAAACTAATAAGGTATAAAAAACCTGATATTTTAAAAAGGTGAATTTTCTTCTAGTTTTTCTCACTCTCAAAAGATGGGTTATGAAGTACACACATGTGATACGCACAGTGCCCCACCCACCCAGCCCAGCAGTTACAGTTCCATTGGTTGAGATAAAAAATAGAAAGGGGATTTCAGGATGTAAGTATTCAGTGTAGAATATAGTAAATCTGACCACAAGAGTCTGACCACAATTATGTGGGTGGATGCATCCGCCTCACTTCACTATTAAGTGGCTCTGACTTCTAACAGAAATCCGGAAGGCTTAGTTTGAACAAAAGTCAGGAAGAAAGGAGTAGTTCAGAAATGAGAGCAGAGGCAAAATGGCTAATAAAGCGTAGCAGGGCAAAGTGTTTTATAGAAAGAGAAGAACTCTATACATAGGCGAAGATAAGTCAGCAGAACAGATTCTCTATTCTGTGGAAAGCTAAAAGGTGATGAGTAACAACTCAAATTATGTTCCTAACATAATTTGTCTTCTGAATGTTTCTGTCTCTACAGTACGAAAAGCAAATTTTTTTAAAAAAAATTTAAAAACCCTGAACTTTCCTTGTGAATTGCTGCAAACAGCAGAAAAAGACACTTAGAGCCTAAGCCTATGTATGTCTACTCTGAAGTAAGTCCCATTACAGTCAATGGGGCTTACTCCTAGGTAAGTGTGAATAGAATTGCAGCCTTAATAAATGTTCCAGTTTTTCAGTCTTAACTCTCCCTCTGTCTTTTTTGGAACGCCAAAGCAGGCAGCTATTTTCAAAGTAATATTGTACCTTAACAGGCTCTGCTTGCAAATACGTGAAAAGCTGTCTGTCTTGTTCTATCAAGCAGCGAAGAGAATTGTACCAGTCTTCTGCTTCCCCAGAGTACTGATGAGTGATAAAATGCTCTTCATGCTTTCATGGCAATGCAAATTTGAGATGCTTGCCAAATGGTTGCAACTTGCACATGCAGCAAAGCAAGCTCTCGCTTGATAAAGAGTCAGCTGCATTCCTCCACTGTATGCTCCCAATAGGGCTAGTTTTGTCTGTGAGGCTGTTGCAAAAGGTGGATTGGCAGGCACTACTCATCTGTGTCCGCATTTCCCCCTCCACCATCCATGTGTTTCTACTCTCAGAACTGGAAAAGGGACATAGAGGGAAAGTGGGAAGAGAAGAGAATGGTGTGGATAGTCACACAAGTAAGCAAAGGAAGGGGATTCCATGCCTCTGAGTAGGACATCTACTCCACAGAATGTTCCATACAGTTCAGAGGAAAGCAAGCCTCCCTCATTCAACAGATGGAAGCAGCGGCCCAACATACAGAGGTAAACATGTAGTGAGCAGAAAGTGGCCCACCATGTTTGCCCACCAAATTATGTTTGCCCACCAACTTCCCATAGGGTTCTATGGATAGAAGAGAAATAAAAAGCTGGATTGTAGGACACCATGTGTTTTTGTTCTTCCTCCTTTTGCTGCTTTGCTGTTGGTATTGTTTTTTGACCTCATACTAGGTGAAGCATTCCCATTCCTACTGCTACCCAAGAACCACTGTCCCAAGCCAGCACTCAGGACTGCTAACAGACTGCTCCTGCCTCTTTCCAGCCTTTTGTCCCTGATTGAGTGCTACCAAGAAACTGCTGCTGCAGCACCAGCCAAGCAGTCACTTTTTTTGAGAATAAAGCTGCTGCCCTAGCAAATGCTGGGCAGCTTTCCTTTTGTGAGCTACTTTGCAGTGCACCCAATTTCCTGGGAAAACAGCTTTGGCTTCCTTGCTGAATCCTCCTCCCACCTTTCCCCACTAGCTACGGCCTAGCTTAGTGGGTCCCAAACTGTAAGCCATGGCTTCCTGGTGAGCCACAGAAATCAGCCATGGGAGTAGCAGAATCGTTGCAAAAAAAAAAACACCCTGCCATCCTATACAATGTATAGGATTATAGCCCTAATGGGGAGCCATGGCCAATGGTGGTTAAGGAAGCCACCAGTCAAAAATGTTTGGGAACCACTAGCCTAGTCTCTGAGTTTGCTTTTCAAGTCCTTCCTGCTTTTTGAACCCCACTTTTAATAGAGATCACATGGTCTTGGCAGAAGCGGACAGAGCCCCGTGTGCACCCATGGCAGGGCGACGAAACTGCGCCCCCGCATGTCGCCCCGCCCCCTTTGAAGGCCGCCCCGCCGCCTTCCATGTGAGCATGCGCAGCGTTGGAGCAGGCTGATGGGGTTTATGCGCACACACACACACAGAGAGAGAGAGAGAAATAAAATAAAACAACCAGCTCCTCCGCGCTGCTCTGTTTGCCATTTGGCTGCAGCTTTCACTTTGATCTCCCCCCCCCCCGCTTGCACGCTCATGCTCAAATGGCTCGAGAGGAGCGCAAGCGGAGGAAGAGGAGGAGGAAGAGAGAAATGGGAGGTGAGGGATGGGAGGGGGCAGGGAGTTTGCCCAGAAGAGAAGCAGAGAGAGAGAGAGAGAGAGAGAGGAGTGGACGGGCTGGAGAGGGGCACTCAGCGCCCCTGGGTCGTTCACCACGGGGGATCAAAAAGCCCCCCCTCCTGACCTCCCAAGCATGTATAGCACGTGGGGGAGGAGAGCTGGGGTGGGGTGTCCAAGGTAAGGGGCTGGGCAGCGAGCCGGGCTCATCGGAATGGGAAGGCACTACTCGCAAGCCTCCCCCACCCCCTCGCGGGACAGGTCAAATTTTGAACTGGCAGAGAGGTGAGCAGCACCTCCAGGTCTCCAAGGGGCATATTATGATGTTTGCTGTGGGTGACACACGGACGTGGGCACACACCTCTTGCGCCCAGCCCAGCCTCCTCTCTCTCTCTCTCTCTCTCTCTCTTCTGCAAATGAGTGCAGGCTCCTTTTTGCCTTTTCCGTGCTCCGCTCTTTCGCCGTGGGATTTTACTGGCTGCGGCTGGTCACGCCTGCGAGGTGGCGGCAGAGCCAGTCTCCCAAGCCTATCAGACCCTGCCTGTTCATCTGCATATGGCTAATTTGCATGCCACCACTCTCAGAAGCCTATATAACTGGGGGTGGGTGGGCACATGCTAATCTCCCATGCAAATTGGAAGCATTGCATGATGGTCTCTGCTCACATGTGGCTTTTTCAGACACTGACTCAGATTGCTGAAAGTGGAGACACAGGGATTTCAAACTGTACTCAGCAAAGGGAAAGAGCCAAATACAAAAAGCTAAGGCTGAGCTCACCATAACCTGAAAGGTTATGAAGTTTATATATCCATAAAGTTTATATAACTGGCTTTCAGGCTACTTTAAAGATGGGTGGGTACTTTAAAGATGTAATGAATGGGTGGGGGGAGGTCCACGCAGTTCTGGGGGTGAGCCAGCAAGCTGTGGGGCGCGACTGTGGGGTGTGGCTCAGGCCAAATTGGCACCCCTATGGAAATGGCGCCCATGGCTCTAGCCACCCCACGCACTCCCCTAGATCTGCCTCTAGGTCTTGGCAACCTAACTCTGATTCCTGCAGTGCTTCACTGCAGAAGTTTGTAGTAACAGGTAACTTTGGTCATTGGCAAAGCCTAACCATCAGCCAACAAATTCTCCTATTTTTCTGTCTCATGTACAGTCAAATTAACAAAGTGCCTCTGTCATTTTTCTGCTGTGTATGTGAATTTGTCTTTAGTTTTGTGATGATTAGAGAGAGAGCGGCCCACATTCACTTCCCTTCTTACTCACTTTGACTGTCTCTTTGATGTGAGACACACAGAAGAGGATGTTTTGAATTTGTTGATTCATAAATAATTTATTGGAGATCAATGAGAATATGAACAACACACTCCAGCTGTATATACTATACACACAAAGAGTTTCACTGTGATGATATGGATACCTTTGTTTCTTTGCAGCACAAACATTGAAACTCATTGTAAGAGAGAAGTTTGACACTTGAAGTGTTTGTTCTAAAGAAAAAAGGAAGACATTGATCTCTCTACCATTGGCTGGTCTGGTCTGATGTCATAAAGGGCCAAAGAAATACAGCACTTCCTGCTGGTATGACCTTAGCTCTACTGGTGTCACAAACTGGGTTGACTTGTAAATGCTAAGCAGAGTGGGAAAGATGTTTACATTTGAATTTCAGGGCCCATGACCAACTTCTGTGAAACTATGTAAATACTGCCCCAAGTGCCATGGGCATAGGCATGACATAATGTTGGTACACAATGGTTTTGTAACTCTCCACCGTGGAAAATTATTACTTTGATCTGGTTTCATTATCATGAAATTTGTCCATATTTATCAATATTTCTTTAGAGAGCCTCCTAGAATTCAATATTATATTAATATAATCTAAGTTATTCCAAAATTTCTTTCCTTCTGACCTTCTGGGATCCTCCAAGGTCACCTAGATTTTCAAAACACCACAACAGTCTCTTCCTTTGCTTGATGCCGTCTTGTCAAATTATGTCCAAAAAGGAGAATCTCCTGATTCCTTCTCAATAAATCTTCACCACTGTAGATGACTCATTTAAAAACATGCTCAATATTTGTTCCATAGTTAATCTCTCTAAGTTTAAAATTTAAAATGCAGGTTTCTTCATTCTTCTAATCTGCATCAGTTACTCAGACCTCCATTTTGAAAAATAAAGGAAGGGAAGAAAAATAAGATTCTCAACAATTGTCTCTCTTTGTTAAGCTTTCTTGGTTCGGCGCCATCTTCTGAAATTATTTATGTGCAAAAGAGTAAGTCTCCTGGTTCTTTCTCAATAAATCTTCAGCACAATGAATGAAAATTAGAAGCATGCTCAGCATTAAATTGCAGCATTCTTACAGTTGAAATTCACAACAGTTGAAATTAAATCCAAAGGTGGTTTTGATAAAACGATGGTAAAAGATTAATAGCACTTATCATACAAAGTTGCACTCCAGATAAAATCCCAATTCCTTGAAAACATTCTCATTCGGCCCTTCTGAATCCATTACAGCCAGTTCTTATCTCATAACGAGCAACTTTCTAACAGTCAGTAAATTATCTTGGTTGACACTTATAATTAGTTTTCCATTATTATTTTTCTCCTCCAAATCTCTCCTGCGCATTCAATCTTATCTCTGCAGCGAGGGTCTGCTACTGAGCTTAACTTACAGTTCTTACAAATTTTCAACGCTTCCCGTGTTGTTGTCTTTCTCCACGGCTGTCAGCACTATGCCGGGATGCCAGTTATGGCGCCGGCTTCTTGTACCTCCCTGCATCCAGACTGCCAGCTTTTCCGATGGGGTCGCCACCCCCAGAGGGTGCTGGCATAACGCCTGATGCCCCAAAGACCCTTTCCTAGGAATTTGGGCGGGGGGTTTCCCATCTAGAAGCCCCCCAAAAGAGGTAGAAACTGGCAACAGTCCCAGAACTTAGGAATCTGCTGCCATTCCGTAGCCGTCAGGGCACGTCTCCCCCTTGGAAAATTATTGATATTGCTAAAATTTCATTCTAATCTTGGTTAACAAATAAGAACGCTATAAACCTTAGAAGTTAGATGTGAACCATAGGAGTTTTGGTTTTTGTTCTCATTTCAAATAAAAATCCACAAAAAACTTTTTTTTTATTAAATTGCTTTGGAATTAACAGAATCCTACAAGGCGGGAAGGGACGTGGTGGTGCTGCGAGTTAAACCGCTGCTGCTGAGCTTGCTGACTGGAAGGTTGGCGATTTAAACCTATGCAACAGAGTGAGATCCCATCACTTGTCCCAGCTCCTGCCAGCCTAGCAGTTCGAAAGCACATAAAAATGCAAGTAGATAAATAGGTACCACTTTGGTGGGAAGGTAACGGCGTTCCGTGCGCCTTGGCGTATTGTCATGCCAGCCAAATGAGCACGGAAACTGTCCTCAGACGTTCACCAGCTCTTTGGCTTAGAAACAGAGATGAGCACCGCCCCCTAGAGTCGGTCATGACTAGACCATTCGGTTGTGGGGAAACCTTTACCTTTTTACAAGCTGGCACCAAATTCTGATTTGATAGTATCTTATAACGGTATCATAAGATGGCTTTAAAATACTTATTACAGCATTTCTGTAGTTCAATCTCTATTTGAAGCTTACCAAAAAAAAATCTTTTCATAAACATTTTAGAACTGAAGGCTCCAACCTCTGCAACATGAGAATGACAGACCACACTGAAATATTGAAAAGGAAACTAGATTTAAAAAACAAGCTGAAGTTTCTCTGAATTGTGAGGTTCTTATAACTACCAGTAGATACTATCTTCTAAGAATAGTCACCAACCACAATCTAGTTCATGAACTCCTTCTGAAATAAGTATATGTGCTTATGTATTTGCAACACAACTGAAGGTTGTTTAGGACTGACATTACTCTTCATTCAATTGCTACCTGTAGTCCTCATGTTGTGTTTTTACTTAAAATAATCTTAATACTTAGTCCTTTACAGGTAGAAAGGACAGGTAGCTGATGTGTGGCCTGGATTTGACCTCTGAAGCAATCTAGACTTGGTGGCATTCAAAATGGGTTAAAATTTCCAAGCATAAGAAATAAACATTCCTTGTACACAATATACAGAAGCACATATTTGTACACTTATTTATATACAGTCAATCCTCATTATGCATTAGAGTTAGGTACTTGGAAATCCACGTGGATAGCAAATTTGCAGATAATGAATCATTGATCATATGGAATCAATGGCGTTAGGTGCATGGGGTACCTTATCTGTAGGGGTGTGGGGATTGTGATTTTTTCCCCAAAATTCCTTGATTAAAATAGAAAATTGCAGTGTTGTGTGTTTTAATTCTACATTCTCAATCCAAGTTCTCATTCTTATTAATTTTAAATGCTTGAAAAGTGTACTAGGTAGATGATTCAGGTCATATAGTGCCAGCAGGTACAGCCACAGTATTATTTCTAATTGGAAAAGGAGTCTACCATAATTTCTGGAAAATATCTTAAACACCAAAATGTGGTGTTTTTATTCAGATATTTTAACAGTCAAAAAGACTCTCTTTAACAACAGCAAAAACCACCCCTACTTATCTGCCATCAGAAGAATCCAGCAGAGACCCCCTCAGAAAGCCAGCGGAGTGCAGCAGAAAGTGCCAAAAGATCTCTGAATGCTGCAGAGATCTTCCAGAGGCTTCAGGGATCTTCAGAATGGCACCTGCAACCAGCAATGACTCCTTAAAAGAGCACGGCAGATGCCATTTTAAAGGGGTCATCACTGGTCGCAAGTGACGTTTGGAAGGTCCCTGCAGCCTTTGGGAGGTCTCTGCATAGTGGATAACGGGGACAGAGGCACAGATAATTAGGAAAGTAGCAATTCTGCCCCTCGCAGATAGCAAGGTCGCACATAAAAAGGATTGAGGGCCCAATCCTATCCAATTTTCCAGCACTGATGCAGCCATGCCATCCTGCAGGGGAGGGACAGTCAGGGAGGCCTCCGCAAGGTAAGGGAATATTTGTTCCCTTACCTGGAGGCTGCATCGCAGCTGCATCAGAGCTGGAAAATTGGATAGGATTGGAATATTGATTAAATAAGTAAAGTAGCCCGGCCACCTAATCTGCACAGAGGCCATTTTCTCTTGCATGCAGCCAGAAATGTGAATAAGTTCTTTTTATTTAAATAGACTCCTGTAGCGCAAAGTGGTAGGCTGCAGTATTGCCGTCAAAAGCTCTACCCATGGCCTGAGTTTGATCCTGGCAGAAGTTGGTTTCTCAGGAAGCCAGCTCAAGGTTGACTCACCCTTCTATGTGTCGGAGGTCGATAATATTAGCACCCAGTTTGCTAGGGGTAAAGATGACTGGGGGAGGCAATGGTAAATCACCCTCTGCAACAAAGAATGCCTAGTAAACTGCAATGTGATGTCACCCACATGAGTCTGTAATGACATGGTGCTTGTAAAGGGGCCTACTTTACTTATTTAAATAAAAGAGGCAGGAAAACATAATGGCACCAGATTATTTGCCTTTATTTTTATCCTATTTTTCTTCAGAGCAATGTTTTACACTTTAAAAAAAATCCTGTGAAGTACGTTAGGCTGAGAGCAATTCATTCAGGCAGTACTGATGTTACTCCCAACATTGTTGGGAGTCCTGGGCAAAGTTCTACCCGATTTCCCTTCCCCTGTCTTCCCCCCCCCCCGCCCCAGGTTCCATCCTTGCATTCATGATCATTCAGCCAGTTCCATAGCTGAAAAAAGGATTTGAAACAAACAGTGTACTTACTTATCACTTTAGTTCACTATTCTATTACAGGAGTCCCAGAAGAGTTTATCTAAAAGATGATTGTGTATCCAATTCTAGAGATTGCTCACAACAGCTCAGGAAGTCTGTGGGTCAAAATGAGGCAGATGCACTCACACTTAATGGAAATATTGGGTAGACTAGTAGGCTCATGACATGTTATAATTCTCGTGGAACTTAATGCTGTGTGGTCTCATTTCATGCCACTTGTCTCAAGCCTCAGATTTTTTCCCTTTGGTTCTCATATTGGTAGCAATGTGTTGTGGCTGCAAGGACTGAATTTAGCACATTAGCATCTTTTAACTCGGATCTGAACCTGAAAACCACATATGACCACACCGGTAGGTGAAAACATATTTATATTCCTGTCTTAAATTTGTTTTATTAAAATGGGTTCCTCCCTCCCTCCTGGAAAAAAAAACCTCACTAGCTATTGTATAACATAGGATATCTCACAGTGCATTAAATAATACTTAACATTTATATAGTTCTTTCTTGGCTGGCAGCTTACAACAATTCAGAAGGTAAAGAAGTATTATTATCCCTCAATAGTAGCAGGGGCTGAGAGGAAATGGCTTGCCTAAAACCATGTAGTCAGTTCATGGCAGACAAGATTAAACTGGGAAAATCTTGATTCACAGCTAGGTTCCTTAAACGATTACACTGCACTGTACCCGCTGTCATTGTCCCCGTAGTAAACAATAACTACCATTCTCAGAACTCCTGCGGAAACACATGACACAAAGCTAAAAAGGATCACATTGAGAATGCAACTACATTTCCAGGAAGACTGACAATAAAAATCTAATGTGATGTCACCAGCTATCAAACCTAGACTCATTTCAGCCATAGCTCAGAAGCAGAATACATGCGCGCATGCTGAAGATTTTGTATTCAATCCCTGCCATGTTCAGCTATAGTTTCATAGGTTGCAGGCCTAGGAAATAACATCAACCTGAATTGCTGCCAGTCAGGACAGCTCTGGACTATAAGGCCGGTATCCTGGGTCAGCATCATTGAGCAGCTGCTCAGAACTCACTGTTAATCCTGGAGATCACCTTTGTGTGGTGGTGGAGGAATGACTCTCAGAAGGTGGCCCATGGGAAACAGATTCCTGAGAGTTCTGAAACCTAGAGCCAGCCCAGAGGAGCTATGTGCAGCAATGGTCTGAGTCAGTAGTACTCAGCTACATACAGTAGTACATAGCTACATACAGTAGCCTACAGTATATGTAGGCCAGACCCCTATATCCAAGTCCATATGTGATGCAAACTCTAAATCCTGTATCACATATATAAATTATGCTTGGACACACACGCGTGCGCATGCGCAGTATGAGAAAATGGTGTATAAATGTATTAAATTAATACATTATATATGTGTGCTTCCATTATATAATTTATTCTGCAATGACTATCATTATGTATAAGATACAGATTTTGGTAGTCATTTGCTAGGAACAAGGAACTAGTCAGGATACTGATACTCTGCCTCTAGACTGGAAATTTTTTGAAACTTCATCAGGCATCGCTTGTGGTGCACACTTCCTTTGTAGCGGAACTTGTTTGTTTATTTGTTTAAAAAAAGGGCCGGCTTTAAGCCAATGTGACCAATGTTGTCACATCGGGCCCTGTGCTTCAGGGGGCCCCGCACTAGCAGGGTAAGCATCTTGCCTGTGGCTGCAGCTGGGATCCCTATGGGCTGTAAGTCAGTGGGGCGAGCACAGCAGCTTTACCTTGGTCTCTCCCACCTGCCTCTGCCTCTGAACAGCCCAAAATGGGCCACCTGGAAGCAGTTGGCAGTGCTGTTATGATATCACCATCAACTACTTCCACATGCCTTGCTTTGCACATGGCATGAACAGAGCTCTTCTTGGTGAGTGGGGGGCCCCGCAGGGAGGGTTGGGGGCCTCGCAGGAATGCCCCACATTGGGCCCCGCCGCTGCTAGAGCCGGCCCTGGCTGTGACAAAAGGCTGTGACAAAAGCAACATTTTCTAATGGAAATTACAGGTTTGTCAAATCCTCTCACTAGCCCACCCATCTTCCAAGCAGCTCAGGCCAATATACATGGAGATTTCCTACTTATCCACTCAACTCACCTGTGGGATCGGTTAAGCCAGTAATTAGCCTTGAATCAACTGGAGAACTTACCTGGAATTAGGCCAGCAAAGTTTGCCTGCACAAGAAACACTGTAAAGCATGTTTGGATTACTCTCCGAGTCAGAGTGCCGTGTTACCGATTGCGAGGGAGAACACGCAGACCAATATGATCA
>JAJKFI010000001.1:6378058-6396827 GCA_029204185.1 Lerista edwardsae
TTTTTTTTTCCTGACTCACCAGCCAGCGTGGCCACTTCTCTCTTTCCGCCTTTCTTCGGCGCCCGGGGGATCCTTTGGGTCCTATCCTCAGCGATCCGCAGCGATCCTACCCCGTCCGGGATGCTAACCTCGCACCTGTCCGCTGATTATTTCTAATCGCGTCGGGGTCACCATTTGCCGTGTTACCGATTGCGAGGGAGAACACGCAGACCAATATGATCAATAAGGTTCTGATTTATTGCAGCATGGTCACCATTTTTATTACAGTTTTACAGGATGTTTGCTTAGAAATCAATAACCTGGCTTGATTGCCTTGAATACACATCAGAAGGCTGCTTGATTAGCTCAGGAAGTCTCGGCAAACAAGCTAACAAGCTTAACTAGTAACAAGATTAGCGGTCTCGCGGCTCCACTATCTCCCTGTTGCTCAAAGCAGGATGCTTAATTTCCGATCTTTCTCGCTCTGTGTTGCAAGGGGCAAGCCAATTACGCGGTTTCCTATGATGTTGCAAGGGGTCAGCTGGCTACAGCGATCTCCCATCTTGCTCTTGCCCCAATCCCACAATCCTTAGAGAAAAACCATTCTTCCTATAACACAACACAGAGAGGCCAGCACACAGATGCACGCCATCCTCCCTGACTCCGAGAGTGGTCCAAACATGCTTTATGGTAGCCCTTGTGACAGCCAAACGTTTCTGGCCTAACTGTGCCAGCCTAACTCCAGGTTAGGATTGTGATCTAAGAGACAATATAAACCAAATTATTCCTGGACTAACTACAGCATTCTATCCACTATCCAATACCGCTTTGCAGTGTGTTTATTTGAAACATATTGTGAATTTTCTGAAGATCTTCAGCATTCATATTTGATAGGGCTAAAACCATTTGCCTGTTCAGGGCCCAATCCTTTTCAACTTTCCAGCAGTAATGCAACTGGGCCAACCGGGAGTGAGCTGCAGCCTGAGTTGGTCAGTCCTGGAGGCCTCTTCAAGGAAAGGGAATAGTTGTTCCCTTATCTTGAGGCTGTATTGTGGCTGCATCGGCGCTGGAAAGTTAGACAGGATTGGGACTATCCTCAATTTTCCTAGAAGGAAAGGAATATACAGTACTCCTTATTTGGATAATGTAAAGCATTTCATTTAGGCAAAACATTGACTGTAAATCTCCAAACAAAAGGCTAGGACAGTTTCTTCTCAAAAGGCCTTAATTTAAGTGAGGGATAATCCAGGCTTCTGCTCCACACTTATTTTGAAGAATGCTAGGGTTTAATCTGAGGACATGTCAGAGCGAATTTATGCATTGAGCAGAATAAAGTTGGAGACCTAGGGTATGACCTACATTTTCAGGCTGAAGTTGGGAGGTTTTGTACTTCAATGCTGCCCCCACTCAAGCTTTCTGCATCAGAAAGCTATCATCTCAAGGCAAAGGGTTTGACGCAGGGTGCAATTCTAACCTGGAGTTAGCCCTGCACAGTTAGGCCGGCAAAGTTTGGCCAGCACAAGGGCCACTGTAAAGTGTGATTGGGTCACTCTCAGAGTCAGGGAATATGGCGCATGTTTGTGCGTTGGCCTCGTTGATTCCGAGAGTGGTCCAAATATACTTTATAAATATACTCCAGGTTAGGATTG
The DNA here is from genome assembly GCA_029204185.1 of Lerista edwardsae. NCBI lineage: Eukaryota > Metazoa > Chordata > Lepidosauria > Squamata > Scincidae > Lerista > Lerista edwardsae. The sequence continues at coordinate 6,379,687 of JAJKFI010000001.1, forward strand.
CGCCTCCAGCCTTTTACTTGAAATGTTTTTGTTTTTGTTTGATTGCACAAGGAATTCTTTGGCAGGGAAGGGGATATTCCAGCATCCTGCAATCATGCCTGCAACCTCAAAGTATGTCCCAGGAAAGATATAGCATTCAGAACTGGAATATATCTACATTTTTAAGTGACTTGTTGAACCCTTGGATGGGTTGTGGGTGTTTAAGTGAATAAAATTAAACTGCACCATCAATTATTGTATAGAATTCAGCATACTTTTATACCATAAATTTTAATGTCACTTATAACAATAATTGGGCTAGGGGAGGAATGAGTATTGTTTGCTCAAGATCAAACACTTAAGCTCCACAGTTTGGCAAAAATTTAAGGTGTTTAACTGTTTCCCATTTAAAGAACTATAGATCACAAGAGTAATTAAATAACTATTTTTTTCCTTTCCTGTGCCAATACTTACAGTGCAGCTCTAACCATATGTATTTTTACGTCCCTCGGATCCAATGGGACTTTCTAGTGATAGTAAAACTGCAGCTTTACAGTGCAATTCTGTAAAGCAGGGGTCTCCAAACCTTTCAGTTCAAGGGCCACATTGTGTATTTTACACATTTTTGCAGGCCAAAAAAAAAAATATCAGTTTTATAAATGAGTGAATGAAATTGAAATGAATGAACAAGTTTTACTTTGATCTTTTTTTGTAATCAGCACAATATGATTCAGAACAAAAGAGAAATGCGACACTCACAAAGAAACAATGCCAGGCTTAAGCTGAGAAATGATATATCGTGAGTAAAAATGTCAAATATTTTAAGTTGTTGCAGGTGGGATAAAATCTTGTGGCAGGCTGGATCTGGCCCCCAGATTTTGAAGACCCCCGCTGTAAAGCATATTTCTGAGCCAGAAGTACTGGTGGAAAGGCCTGCACTGGCCCTTTAATACTGAGGGCACAATCCTAACCAACTCTCCAGCACTGTCATAGCTGTGCCAACGGGGCATGTTCTGCTTTCTGCAGTGGAGTAGTAGTCATAAAGGCCTCTTCATGGTAAGGGAATGTTTGTTCCTTTTATTTACCTCAGAGCTGCATTGCCCTTACCTGGTGCTGGAAAGTAGGTTAGGATTGTGCCCTGAATCCCCTGACTGCCAGTGGAAGCGCTGAGTGGCACAGGGGTTGGGAAAAGGCTACAAAAGACCATTCTGGAGGTGGGGATCAGGTGTAATGGGGCAGTGGAGAGTGCAGTGGGGGTGGGATAGGCCCAGGAAGAGGCAGGATCAGCAGAAAGGGCCTCCACCATATCCTAACCCCCTTCACAGCGCTTCCTGGATTTGCTTCAGCGATATCACTGGTACAGATCCAAGAAGCCCTATTGGGCAGACTGGGACTTTACCCAGGGACAAATGTCCTGTAACCCCAGGTGGACCACTAGCTTTCTCCTAACTTGTGCTGTATCCAGCCCAGACCATGTGGCCCAGCTGTAGCTGCACAGATTGATTGGGATGCTAATGACCAGGAACTATCTCAGAGCCAACTAGGAAGACTGTAGGTAGTTGTTCCACCAAATCCCATCCTGCAACAGAGAACTTAAAGTTAGGTTCCGCCATATTCCCTGCCGGGCCTCCCCAAGGACCTCAATGCCCACATTAGGCTAACTAGTTTCCCCACAGAGCAGCCTCAGAGATAGGCAAGAGGAAGGGGGGTCAGTCACCCACTGGGCCTCCTCTCTTTCAGCAGCTTTTGTTTGGGATCACTGGCTGGTCAGCCTCCTCCAGACTGCCCTCATCACTGGCTTTGCTCAAAATACCCCACCACCAAACAATAGGCAATCAGCTTGTCCCAGCTATGACTGCCTCCTCCCTTTGGTGGCTCCAGGGGCGTGGCAGCCAAACAACTGTTCCCCACAATGAGCTTACCTTAGGCAGTTCTTCCTCTAGCCAGTCTTTCAGCCAGTCCTTCCTTCAGGCCATCCAGCAGGCAGGCACACAGCCAGCAGTCCTGCCATCCAGCACCTACCTGGTGACCTTCCCAGGTCCCATCCCAGATCCCTTTCTCCCTCTGCTGCCTCCAGCTTTATACTATGGGTCCTATATCCCAACCAATCAGTGGGTAGGCTTTAATTCATCAGCCACGCCCATCTGCACCTGTGGAGACTTGCAAATACCTTCTGGGATTAACCCTATGATCCCTGGTTTATCTGGGACAAGGGGCCTTTGCTGATACCACTCCCTGTCCTCTGGGTGGCTCCTGCCTTTTCCAATACAGTAGTACAGATAGCATTGCCAATAACTCTCCCTCGGTGCCTTACACAGCAGCTTGCCGTGCGGAAAGCAGTGTGGGTTTCACAGCATACAAAATAAGCAAATCTGCTCATGAAACTGCTGTTACAGGATCTGCCGTGGCAGTCAGGGAAGTTGGAAGCCCCAAGTATAAGGGAAGCTGTTGGTGAAATCTGTGCCATGAACAATGCCCCAGATAGAATTCATCTCATTCAAGATTTTAATATCATCTTTGCCTGGATCTCCTTGCAAGACTATAGAATAAAAGCCATGGAAGGTTGAATAACAGCACCAAGCACACTGCCAAGCACGTAAATTAAAGTGGCCAAATTCATTCTGGTGGTATTCTTGTCCATAAATGGACCAGGAATGATGCTACTTTCTTCTTCTTGGACACACACGAAAAAAGACTAAACACTTATTTTGGTGGTTCAGAATGTAAGTGTCTGATAAGACATACCAGTGCTGATGAAATGGTACATTCCATTCCAAAGCAGTTGAGCTATCTACAGATCTATAGCAGAGGGAACGTTGTCCTGCATTCCCCAGGCATTTCCCATTGACCAACAGGCATTGCATTCTAATGGATCCTTTTTACACAAATCTTGTTTTTAAATGTTGGTGCTGTTGGATCAGAGGCGCCTGCCCTCGCAGTAGCCGACATTAGGGCATAGCAAGAGGTAGCATCAGAGATAGGCAAGGGGGAGGGTGTTCCTTCACCCACTGGTCCTCCTTCCGTCCAGCAGCCTTGTTTGGGTTCACTGGCTGGCCAGCATCCTGCCTGCTAGCCAGCCTCCTCCAGACTGCCCTCAGCACTGGCTTGCCTGTGGTTAACCCGCCCTCTTGCTCCACCTCTTCCTCACAGCCCAGGCTGACAACCCTCCAGGTCCCTGATCTTGCCAGCACTTACCACTCCGCCTTCTCTGGCAACTGCAGCCAGGGGCCTTCTTTCGCCTGCTCCTGGCCTCCCCAGGCCAGGTGGGCTTCTCCCTCCATTGCAACAGGACCGGCCTGACTGTGATCAAGGGGGAAGGGATGGGCTGCCTGTTCTGGCTGCAGTCTGCTGTGGCAGTGCCAGTGGCTTCTCATGGCCTGACCCGCTAATGGGGCAGGGAGGCCCTGGGCTGCTGCCACAGTCCCCATGGGAAAGTGTGCTGGCCGGAATCCTGGCTGCCTTGTGCCTGCCTGGTGAGCGGAGCCCCAGACCAGATCCCGGACATTAAAATTTCTGCATTGATGTTGATTGTTTATTATTAGGAACAAACTATACATTATATGATGCATGTACTGTGAGCAGATATACTTCCTTTTTGCTCTCTGAATGGCACTGTGATGAGAGAGAAGATTAGGTTCGGAACTGCGTACAGGGCAAGATTTACATTGTAATGTCTACCCAGAAGTACCAGTGCAATCCACCACCACCAACTGAGCACTGTCATGCATGGGCCATAAAGCAGATGCACACCAGCACTTCTGGCACGGCACCGATGCAGGTACCTGTGTCAGTGCCTCAGCCGCAGTGCCGGCATAATCCCCCGGTGCACCACTCCTGCATCAGCCAAGTTCAGCTGGCACAGGGGCAATTCTGTGCAGGGGGAAGGTGGGAGAGAGGGCAGAACGGGGTGGGTGGAGGGTAGTCTGGGAGGTGGCCCAGCCTGGGAAGGGGGTGGAGTCTGGATGCAGCCTTTAGGCTGCATCCAAACCCCCAGCCTGCACATCCAAACCCCCAGCCTGCGCAGCTCAGATTCAGGCTGCGCAGAGAACTCGGATCTGTGCCTGCTATATAGCAAGCACAGATCCAAGCAGCCCATAGGACTGGCTGGCGCCTATCCCGGGGCAAGGGCATGAACGTGCCCTCGCCTCATGGATGCTCCAGCGCAGTCCCAACCTGTGTTGGATACACCATAGGCCCACCAGCTTGTGCTGTTCTGGCGTAGGTTAGGATTGTGCCCAACGTCTCATTGTGTTCATTGTAAAGAGCATTGCTTTCACGTGCATCTTTGATGTCCCATAACATGTACTTTATGGCTTTGCACCCTAGTTGTAAATTGCTTTTACTTATGGGAAGACCTGATCAGCACTTGAAACTTTAATTCCTGAAAATATCACAGAGTGCTGCTGCTGCTGCTATGTTCAGAAACGGCAGTGATTTTATGCCTGATATGCTCCCTTACAGAACTTCTGGAGTCCAAAGGTTCATTGAGTGAACCTCAGGCATATGACACTGCTTTATCCTGAATCAGTCGATTGGGCTCTCTGTACTGAGGGTTCTCAATGGCAGTGGCTCCGCAGGAATCTTTCCCGTAATGGACGTGACCTGATCCTTTTAGCAGGAAATGCCAGGGTTGAAAACTAGGAGTGACCCACTTGCAAATGTGATGTTCTTCTACTGAGCTGCAGCCCTTTCCCGTAGAACTATTTATTTGCAACCAAGGCTTGGAGGAAAGTACAGAAATTGAAAGATACACAAAACAGTAGGAAAGGTCACTGTGTGTTTTAAATTCTGCTCTTGCCATATCTCTGCTCCCAACAGTGCCCACACATGCTTGTTGAGATTCAGCAAATGAGACCATGTTTGCTTCTGGTGATGTGAGCTATCAGAAGACACCCAGGCTCCCAGAAGAAGCAAGATCTTTATCTCTTCTCTATGTCTCTTTCCTTCAACCACGCATGGACTCCTAAGGGCTTTCTCCAGGAAAATTATTTGGCATTATAGCTCAGCTCATCTAATAATTAAAAGTGGGGCCTTGAACTTCATGGTTCTCACTGGCCTGAGCACACTGCCTTTTTCACAATTAGCTTGGCTCCTGGTTTCTCCACTTCTCCTCTGGTCCTCAATTCCCCTGGATCTTCAACGTGCTGTATCTCCAGACAACCAAATCTGAACCTTCTTTGGGTTCTCACAGCTATGGCATTCAAGCAATACATCATTTTGGGAAACAAGAGTTTGCTATGTCCGCCCAGTCCTGTTGTGCTGCACTGCTAGCAGAACACACGTTCCACCAGTAATGTCTGGTGCAAAGAAGCAGTCTTCTGACAGCCACTGAAAATTCATTCATTTCCTTTAGCTTTGGAAGGCTAGAAGTCTTCTCTAGTGGTGGTTCTTATTTTCTCTTCTGTTTTAGATCACAGTCCAAACCTGGAGTTAGGCTGGCACAGTTAGGCCAGCAAAGCTTGCCTGGCACAAGGGCAGTGGCGTTTCTACAGGGAGGGCAAATCTCTAAGTTTTGCAAGGAGCCTTACCCTGTCATGTAAATCCCTCCTCTCCCTTGCTGCTGTAGCCAGTAAGCAACGCCAAGATGTTGCTTTTCCCTGTGAGGTTTGGCTATAACTGTGCAGGAGAGGAGTGATTTCCACTGCAAGGTAAGGCTTCTTGCAAAACTTAGAGATTTGCCCTCCCTGTAGAAACACCTCTGCACAAGTGCGTTTGGACCACTCTCAGTCAGGGAAGATGGCATACTTCTGTTTGCTGGTGTCCCTTGTGCCGGCCAAACTTTGCTAGGACTTTGTTAGGACTGTGCACTCAGTCTCTGCCACTTGGATAATTATATTATTGCTGGTGCTGTATGGTCATTGGTTTTTGTTGTTTTAATTTTTATTGTATTCTTGTTTTGAACATTTTGTTGGGAGCCATTCTTGGCAACTCTCAGTGGGGAGAGGAAAGGCAAGAAGCAGTCGTTATTTTAAAATACATAAGTATTTCAGCAGCAATGCACAAACACTTGATTTTACATTTCTCAAAACATGTCTATGCCAGTTCTTGCACACTGTTTGCCACATGTCGTAAATTTCCTTCGAACCTTTCTGATTTCAGAAAGTCATCTTCTGTGATGCGTCATGCCTCTTGGGCATTATGTCCTATAGTGGGAGTAACCAAACAGCTGCACCAGAAAAGGAAGCATTATAGACGGCAGCCGCAAGAACAGCAGGTCATCTGGCTTATTCTCTTTTTGTGGAATGTTCAGGAAGCAAAAGTGCATTATGTTCCGGCCCATTTATTTGCTTGAGATTAAAGGAGAACTAATTTGATCTTTCAGATAGTATCTAACACCAATTAGACCTAAAACTGCACATTTCTGAATGTCTATGTCAGATGCACTGGCTCTATTTTTACCATAAAAGGGTCATTCATCTGTGAATGAGACTTCATAATTTAAAGGGCCAAAAGACCACACAAAGCAGTGCACAATTATTATTTTTTAAATGGAATTGATGTTTCTTCCCTTTCCTGGGCACTGAGCTTGAAAAGTCATTTCCTGACTCTTGTCATCCAGCCCTGAAATGACACAACACTGTTATGGGGCTTAGCAAAGCTGAATTTTTAATGAAGAAATAGTATTTTGTCTAATTAGATGAATTTTTAAGAAAGATGAATTTTGAAAAAAGTCTCTGTTTTTGAATTTGCTGAATTAAACCCAGATTTTTTTTTTAAAGGCCCCAAATAGCAAGATAGTGGAAATTCCATTTCAGTCGAGACTGGGCCCAATCCTGAAGTATACCCAATCCTCAACACCAGCAGTATGAATATACTGCCAGCTAAAAGTGTCGGAAACGTGCCGTGAAATTGCATGTTTGCAGCACTGCAGGAGGGAGCACCAGCCCTGGGCCAATGCCAGTGAGTGCTGAGCAGGAGGCCAGCTGGTGCTCTAGCAGTGCTGGCCAGTGGTAAGTGCTTTTTGGGGTGGAGGGAGGTGGGGATGGGGGGACTGTGTGTGGGAGGGGATGTTCAGGCCCAGATGGGGATGGCAGAGGCCTTCACCTGGATTCTATGCCCCGCTTCAGGCCAGGTAGCCCAACACGGGGTTTCTCAACTCTATCCCTGCCACATGGCTGGTGCAAACTCGAGTAGAACCATTGCAGGGACCAGAGATTTATTTGGGGTAAAGGGTTAATGTTCCCTTCCCGCAGGGAGACTCCTGCAGCTGCCACAGCAACCATAGGATGCAGCAGTAGCAATTTTGGTGGTGCTGCTCCTCTGAGCGCCAGACAGCTTAGGATTGGGCTTCCCAATGTTCTACATAGCCCTTGGAATCTATATCACAGAATATGCCCAATCATTCTAGCACTTAAGAGGCAGCATTTGAACAAAAAGCATAGTAGAGCAGTGGTTCTCAACTTTTTTGAGACCCACTTTTTAGAATGGCACACGTATCGGGACCACCGGAAGTGATGTCATTAACCTAGAAGTGATGTCATGGCAGGAAGTGACATCATCAAGCAGGAAGTGCTGTCATTGTAACATAATAAAATGGCACTCTTGAAATGCAAATCGGCATTCTTGGACTGCAGCAATTGTACAACCAGGAAACATCCCTGACAGAATGCAGGAGTAGGACAAACTATTATGTAACAGCACTGAACTAAAAACAAAATTAAAGAAAAAAAACCCACTTGAAAATTAACACTCACAAAAGGAATATAGCAAGAGTAAGGTCTGCGGCTTCCAAGACGGCTGCTCCCAGCAATCTGTGACCCACCTGACATCATGTCATGACCTACCAAATGGGTCCCGACGTACAGTTTGAAAAACACTGTAGTAGAAGAAATGAGGGAAATGAAAGTTATGTTGAATTAGAGAAACACCTTTCACAGGTATAAGAACAAAAGGAACTGTCTCAGGTTGGAGAGAAATGGAGCACATAGTCAAGACCGGAAAAACCTAGAGACTGGGAAGCTGAACAGGTAGGCAAGATGGTAGTATTGCTAACATGCAAATGGCACACAAAATAAGCCGCATCTTTATGGCAAGTTACCCTATATAGCATGGTCAGTGTATGGAGCAATTGTTACATACTTTCAAATGACCTCCACCGAGAAAGAAATGTGTAGACCAGTTCCAAATGCATCCTTTCAGCCCTGGGAACAGACATTACTCTCCATGTACTTTTCATTCCATTTTCCGCCCGTGTCTGAGGCAATGCACATTCTACAGCACATAAATTCATAGCTGAACAAAATCTGGCAAGCATCGGCAATTAGCATCACATAACGCCCAGTAGAACAAACATGTTCATCAAATAATCACCTTAATCTAAATGACACCGAAACGGCTTCACTTGTTGTTTGGCAGGGAAGATGTAATATGAAGGCCTAAACAAGAGTACCTTTTGTTTCATGTGAGAAGTTGAACTCTGTGCACTCGGCCACCTAGACAAGAGTTAAGACAAGGGTGGAAAACAATTTCAACAGAAAGTAGAACGCCATGGCAAATATTTGCAGACAGGATTCAGGCCCACTTTCTGAAAAGTCAAATTATCAAGTCAAGTCTGAAAAGTTATTATAAAACATCCAGATGCTAAGCACATAATTTTAGCATCTGGCACACATAATTTTTTCCTGGGCTTTTCCATCAAGAAAATTCCCTCAAACTGATTTTTTTTCACTCAGTTCAAGCCCAGTTTAAAATGACGACAGTCAACTAAGGGCGTAATTCTAACCTGGAGTTAGGCCGGCACACTTAGGCCAGCACAAGGGTCACCCTAAAGCAGTGATGGTGAACCTTTTGGCTTGGTGTGTCAAAAATTCAGAAAATACCTAACTTGACTCTGCTAGAGATTACCCCCCCCCCATCCCAGCAAGAGAAACAATTCTTTACATATTCATTTATTTAAAAACATATGGTCCAATCATGTGTGGTTCTGTGCATTATATAAAATGAGTGGTCCAAACGTGCCCTTGGTCCGGCCAAACTTTGCTGGCATAACTCCAGGTTAGGATTGCGCCCTAAAAGGAATGAACTCACAAAGAGTTCCAGAGCATCATATTTAGATAACGATACTAGACATGTGCAGCATTGGTGTTAAAAGGATCTGTAGCCTGGGTCTATGTTCCCCTGGCATGCTCACCATTCCTATGCGTGTATCAGCATCAGGTTTAATAAACAAGACACCAGCTGCTTGGAACTCTGCATAGCTTCATTTTCTTAACAGGGATGGTGTCTCATTCAAATTGTACTTTGGCAAGCGGTATTGGAAAGTGATCACATTTATTTTGATGCTGTAAAAAGCTTCACAGTGCAATCCTAATCTCCTCTTCTGCCAGTGCAGCAGCCACTGTGCTGGCCAGGAGTGTCACAAACATACTGTAAGGCATGTTTGCAACTACTCTGGACCAAGCAGCACAGGGAGGAAGGCCTGTTCCGGCTCTGCATCCAAAGGAAAGGCTGCTGGCAGAGGTGAGTATTCTGCGGAGCGGTGTAGGGGTGGGGCAAGGGCAGCAGGAGGGTGAAACTGAGAACAAGGAGGGAGCGTAATGGGGCGGGGAGGGCAGAAAAGGGGCTCGGGCACTCCCAGAAGAGAGGCAAGATTGGCTTAAGGCCGGCCCTGCTTGGAGCTGCCTCTGGGAGGCCTCCATCGGAAAACATGCCTCTCAAGCGGGGTGAGGATTGGGCTGCCCTTGACATTAAACTGCCAAGATACTCCGACTTTCAGTATAGTTGGGCTCCACGTATTTCATGCCTACTAGCAATACAGAGCAGGACAGAAGGATGTTAGTTCCAAAGTCTCATCCCTGAAGCTTCATCCAATGGATACAGGGAGATGACATCACTATGGATCTATCACTGTACACATACATGGCATATGGAAAGTTAGAACAGAGCCTCTCCCATGTTATTTATGCAACTGTTCAATCGTTGTGGGTGGAAGTGAAGCATTCGTAATGCCAGTGAGCATTCTGGCCAGCAAAGTTTTGGTGTCTATATTGACATGGGAAAGCAAAATAATTGAGTGATAGTTCTGAGGACCTTAAGTCCCACTAAAACCAGTGGAACCATGGCTTGTGTTAACTATGGATTAGTTGGCCGTCTTAGTGATTAAGCAGTCTTCCTCGTGATAGGAAATTGCTAGGTGAAAATTATGGTTTTATCTGAGACAAATGCAACTCCATAGGAAAACATGCCCCTTGGTGATTAATATATACCTGTCACATGCTCAGTCAGCTATGGCAAGTAGGGGAGAGTTCAGTGAAGCGGGTGGAAAGGTTGGAAAGAAAAACTCTCTTTTCTCTTATGCCTTTCCTGGGTGCTGGCTGGCACACAGTTCTTGGGTAGTGGAGGGAATGGGGGTGCGCAACATAACACAAGTGGGTACTGAATCAATTCACAAGCAATGGCAGGAGCCGCACAGGGGCAATAGTTGAACAACACAAGGAGCAAACGGTAAACACACCCCAACTTTTTATAGCCAACCGTCCCATTGGGGAGGCTGTTGCGGGGTTAGCTCATCAAGAACAGCTCTTATGTGTCTTGATACCCATTGTTCTAGAGGGGTGTTTTCTATTGTTTTGCACTCTGAGGAGGGTGCAACCAGTAATGGCATCTAAATGATTTAGCAACAGGTACTCCTTTTGATTGGCACTTGTGTCGGGGCCCACCCACCGGAAGTGAGGTCATAGCCGGAACCCAGGAACCGCCCCCAGGAACCGCCGCACCTCCTCGGGAGGGAGCCCCAGGCAGCCTACCTGCTCACGCTGCTGCTGCCGTCGGTCACCCTTGCTCCGCTGCCTGCCTGCCTGCCTGCCTGGCTCTGAGAATGTGCAGGCAACTCAAACGTGCAGGCAATTCAAACATTGCAGGGGGCGGAGCAGAGCGCCAACGGAGTCAACGAGTGGGCGGGCGAATGGGCGGGGCCAGCCCTAATCCTAGGAACGGGTACTCGCGTACCCCCGCGTACCCGCTACATGACATGTCTGGGTGCAACAGATAATTCCTAGATTGGTCAGGAAGTCTGTGCCTCAATACAGCACAACACTGGATCAAATGGATAATGAATAGGGAGGCAGAGGCGGATCTAAGGGGAGGCAAATCTGTAAGTTTTGCAAGAAGCCTTACCTTGCAGTGGAAAACACTCCTCTCCTGCACTGTTCTAGCCAATCCTCACAGGGAACAGCAACATCTTGGCGTTGCTTACTGGCTGCAGCAGCAAGGGAGAGGAGGGATTTACACAACAGGGTAAGGCTTCTTGCAAAACTTACAGATTTCCCCCCCCTTAGATCCGCCTCTGTAGGGAGGCCAAGAGGGAAGACACTTTTTGGTGTGCACTCAGGACTTTGTTGACTGTGAAGTCAGGAGGCTCCTAGGATGAGACCTTGAATCTACTGAGGGTGCAATCCTAACCGACTTTTCAGCACCGGGGTAAGGGCAATGCAGCTCTGCAATTCCCTTACCTTGAGGAGGCCTCTGTGACTACTTCTCCACTGCAAGACGCAGCACATGCCCCATCAGCACAGCTATGTCAGTGCTGGAAAGTTGGTTAGGACTGCGCCCTGAAGCAGCCATTAGTGTTCCCTCATAAAGTGTGTGGCCATGTGGTTGCGCACTTCCGAGCCGAGCCCTGCGCAGCATAGAGCTCGGCAACCCGAAAGTTATGTGATGCTATAATGACATCATCACCAAGTCTCCAGAGCCAGCATTGCAACCCAGTGACATGATGCGCAGCTGAAGAAGGGGTCCATGCACCGGCACACAGCCCTTGCAGCCAGCAATGCCATAGCTGGTCATGGAATTGTTTTGAAAGGCAAGGCTTCTCCTCAGCCAATCAGCAAGAGCAGAGGAGTGGCTCTGTTGAGCCAAAGTGTGGCCTCTTCCCTAAGGCCTTTGGGACCTGAGGCTTCCTTGCTATCAGCTCAAGCAAGTCAGCACGAGACTGGTCTGGGTCTTGCTTGCCTGCAGAGGCAGATCTAAGGGAGGGCAAAGCTCTAAGTTTTGCAAGAAGCCTTACCTTGCAGTGGAAATCACTCCTCTCCTGCACCGTTCTAGCCAATCCTCACAGGGAAAAGCAACATCTTGGTGTTTCTTACTGGCTACAGCAGCAAGGGAGAGGAGGGATTTATATGACAGGGTAAGGCTTCTTGCAACACTTAGAGCTTTGCCCTCCCTGTAGATCCGCCTCTGCTTGCCTGGCATGTACCCAGCAACAAGTGCCTGTGTTAAGTGTCACTCATGTGACTGTTCTTTAGCCACTAGCTCACCAGAGGGCAGCAGCAGCCTTCCAAGACTGATGTCAGCCTCAAAGAATGCACCCTGCTGTTGCACTGCTACACCTTCTTTCCCAGAAAAAGATTTGGACTCTTCTGACCTACTGTACAGGCATGTCCTGTTATCCACTATTCTGTATCCACGGTTTCAGTTATCCATGGATACCATGGATACTGGGAAGCCTATTAAAAGTCTAGGGAAACATTGAACAAATCTCCTTTTTTAACCTTGTTGCAGCAAAACCACTGATGTTCTCCTATCTTTAAAAAGGCGTCACCACTATCCAGGGTTTCAGGAATGGAACCCCAGTGGATATTGGGGCATGCCAGTGTATAACTCATCGTAGTTTCAGGAGCTGGATGTGCATAATGTTTTGACCTTACTAGAAAATGGAACATAGTAAGAGCATAGTGAGTCAAAGGAAACTTACTGACGGCATATAGTTGGGCTGTAAGACTACTATCCTGTGTAAGGTAAGGCTGTTAAAAGTCAGAGAGGCCAGCACAGAGATGTACACCATCCCCCCAACTCAAAGAATTGTCCAAACATGCTTCATGGAGGCCCTTGTGCTAGTTAGGGTGGCCTAACTGTGCCAGCCTAACTCCAGGTTAGGACTGCGCTCTGAGAGAGAGAGAGAGAGAGAGAGAGATTGTTGCTCATATGATGGCAAGAGGAATAATACGCAGCACAGTGAGAATATAGCAGCCTTATCTGAAATCATCATCAAGCGATGGAGAGGAATTTTTCGAGAGCCGGAGAAGTGTGGCACGGATGCGAGAGGCAGCATGCCTGCACGTCCTTAGCATCACAGTGAACTTACCAAAGCGGGAAAAGCAGGTCCTCAGCACCAGCTCTTCAGAGGAAAGAGCACATTCCAGCTCAGTCCTATAAACAACACTTGGTTCCCGTTGCCAACTCCAGCAAGAGAAGATGCTATTTGTGTTTGGATGTACCTGCCAGTGAAAAAGGAACATTTTTTCAAAGTCCAGCACTGATGAGGTTTACCACTGTGACTACTACTGGTGAGGCCCCTCAGGACTGCTTTTGAGGTTATTCAGGACCCACCTGTTGCCTGAACTCACTGTCTACAACCCTCTTTCCCTTCCAGTTTCCATCTAGAACTGGGATCATTATTAAGCTAACTGTATACTAGGATTCTAGTTAAAAGGTTGAACTCAAGTATGAGTGGGGGCTGCAAAGGGCCCGTTCAGGCAGCAGGTTGAGTGTCGTGGGTACACTGCATGGTCATGCCAATACTATAGGGTGCTCTCATGCCACCGTCAGTGCAGGTTGGGCATCTCTTATCCAAAGTGCTTGGGACCAGAAGCATTTTTGGATAATGGATTTTTCCATATTTCAGAAGACTTGCATATACATAATGAGAGATCTTGGGGATGGGGCCCAAGTCTAAACATCAAATTCATTTATGTTTCAAATACCCCTTTAAAAAAAAAAAGTCTTGTTGGTGCTCAAAACATTTCATATTTCGGAATTCTAGATAAGATGTAGTCATCCGGCATTCTGTCACCCTTATGTTGCTCACCACTGCTTTTTCTTGGGCTTTCACATCACATTTTATACCCAGGCTCATCTTCCAACAGACACAATACAGACACACCTTCACCACACAGTTTGGATGCTAAGAAATGCTTGAGAACCAAACCACACCTGGGATTTCCTTCTCTTACTAGCCTAAACATCCCCCTCTCCGCACACGGCCCCGCCCCATCACACCTCCCGCCCACCTCTGGCGCACCCTTGGCGCAGCTCTGCACCAGCATAACTCAGCCAGCACTTGGCCAGAGCACCTGGAGGGCGCCACAGCATACGGCCGCCAGCACTGCTGCGTGCGCTGGCCCAGCAACCGCATCCACAACGCGGGCGCGTCTTGCAGCACGTTTGCGACAGCACTGGTCCTACGCAAGCCATGTTAGGATTGCGCCCTCAAAGACACGAGGACTTCTGAACGTTAAAAAGAAGGCCATCATAAACCACGCGTGTTGCATGCAGGGATTAGGTGATGACTGTACTGATATTTTTGCTGTGGCAATTTCAAATGTGGCATCGCATTCTATTTGCAAGGCTGTAGGTCAGGATGTGCTGTCAGAACACTACCAGACACTCAGCTTGTCCATTGAGGCAATTCATTCAGTGATGAGTCACTTAGGGCGCAATCCTAACCAACTTTCCAGCACTGAGGGAAGGGCAATGCAGCTCCAAGATAAGGGAACAAACATTCCCTTATTCGGAGGAGGCCTCCCTGGCTACTGTTCCACTGCAGGATGCAGCACATGCCCCAATGGCACAGCTATGCCAGTGCTGGAAAGTTGGTCAGGGTTGCGCCCTTAGTAATAGTAATGCAATAGAGAGTTGTTTTAGTTTAGGTTTCATGGTGGTCAGGGAACTGATTTACCAAAAAGAATTAAATCCAGTTATTCAGGGCAGGAGTGGGTGAGTGGTTCATGCTCAGGGAGCAGAGCAAGTTTTGTTCATGAGCCAAATGTCAGCAGAAGTCAATGTTTGGAGGAACAGTTATGTAGGGTAAAGAGGAGGCAAAGGAGGGTAGCCAGCAAGAGCTGGAGAAATCAAGGCATGTGTGTTCTAACATTGCTTGTAGCATCCTGCTGGAATATCTTAACCTGATCAAGGATGAGCTATATAAAGACTCACATCAAGACTGAGAAAATGTGACAGCAATCAGGTCAGGCCTAGAAATGTTCAAGGCTTCCTGACCTCTTTCTGCACATCCTCTGAGACTTTAATACTATCCACATTTATGTGGGAGTAAGCCCCATTGACTGTAATGTGAACTTACTTCTGAGTAGACATGCCTAGGATTGGGCAAGACATTGTAGACTTGCAGGAACGCTTAAAGGTCTGAGAGTGAATGTAAGAATATGATTTTTCATTATGGTATCCTGGACTGTTTCAAAATTCTGATTCAGGGGCATAGCTAAAAAAGTCCAGGGGTACAGCAATTGCACCAGGCAACAAGCTTGGGGCGGGGGGTAACAAGCTGAGCTTGACAGTAGTGGCCAAAATTGTGAAAATCTTGGTACATATGAATGATACCAACATGTTATATACCATTCAATGAAGAATTTAATACAGAATACAGGTATCTTTACTCTGCCAAACATTAAGGAAAAAAAAAAACAACCACTAGAAAACAAAATACCTGTATTTTGATTCCTGTGTCCTTTTTTTTGCCCATTTTTATTTTACGTTTTCAGTTTAGACCAGTTCTCACAATATAAGGAAACAGAAAATAATGTGAAACGGAGAACACAAAAGACTTGCAGTGCAACAAACTCTGCTAATACAGAGAGGCTCTCCCTAACCATTCAACCCAGCAGACAAAACGAACAGAACCCAAACACATTTTTCATCGTTACCCACAAGAAGGATAAATGGGGGTCATGGTCTCAGAAAGGCTCTGAGCTCTTTTTCCTTCAAACCAAGCAACCTGCCACTGGTGAGTCAGTGTTTGACTGATGTTTCGGTCCTGTACTGATGCTAACCACTTGTGCTTTGTTGGTGGTTCCTTAGAAAGTCATTTGGCAGCTAGAGCCAAGCTCTCCACCAAACATAATTTGTTTGTTTCCAAATTGTTTCCATTCCTGCCAAGGAGGAGTTGCATCCCTTTGCAAATATTCCAAATATCTCCCCATTGCCGTTCTCAAGCCAACAGGGGCGGTGAGGACTGCAGCTGTACCCAGTGCTCCATTGACTTCTTCTCCGAGTCCCAATCTGTGTCAAAGGGGGGACTGCCCTTTATTATACATCTTCCAACTACCCAGTTGCATATCAACAGCTGTCTCCCCCTCCAGATCTGCTGATCCAAATTAACACCGTTGAAGGAATAGCAACTTTTAAAAATAACATTCTTGCTATTTTTGTCATAGCTGATGTTCATTACGCTGGATTCCATTCAGCCCTCATTGCTGCCAAGTGCGGGTTGCATCAGTCTGCAAACATTTAAAATAGCTGTGTATTCCTACTAGCACTGACCTGCCACCAGCTCGCTTTGTCCTTCTCTAACAGGGTTAACCCGTTAGCTCCAGCAATTTGCCACCAAGCCAGTTGTCTTTGATAGCTGTCGGCAATGCAACTTCCAATTACTGTATATATCAGGGGCAATCCTGGGGGGGAGAGGTCAGTGCCTCCAGAGGTGTGCCCCCCAAAGGTGCTGCCCCTGCCCTACTGTGGCCTTGCGTGTCTCCAATGGCCACATGCCCTTCTGAGAAATGGCAGGGGGCCCTTTGGAGTGCGCCTGGATGCTCTGACAAGCGGCTGCCACGGCCGCTTCTCAGAGTGACCAGGTGTGCTCTGAGGGGCCACCCGCCCCTTCTTGAAGAAGCTTTCCCCTCCTGCTGCAGATGCCGCTTCCCAGCCGCGCTCCATCTCAGTGGTGAGGGGGCAGTTCAGGAGGGAGGCATCATTGCCGATCTCCCCCAGCCCAGCGCCTGGGGCATTTTCACCCTTTGCCCCCTTCAGGTCCACCACTGGTATATGTGAGCCCCATCTTAGGAGGGCCACAGACTATGTCTACGTCTGCAGAACTGAGAGGTAACTGAGAACAGCAAGTCACATCAGTGGGCTTGATTTGGGGGTCACTGATGCTGCCATCACTCCCTTCCCCATACGTGTGGAAAGGCCATATTATTTCCTCCTTCCTCTCAATACCAACCAAATCATTGGGTGTTGCCAATATTCAAGGTCTGGGCCCAGTTACAAGAGTTTGGCAACCCCATCCAGTTTAGCAAACTAAACATCCAACAGATGCATAGAAAATAATTTGCCAATCTAAATTATTTCTGGACCAAACCCTGCAGGGTTCGACCTGCCCTGAGAATCATTGTTGTTGTTGTTCAGTCGCTAAGTCGTGTCCGACTCTTCGC
>JAJKFI010000001.1:6404951-6418724 GCA_029204185.1 Lerista edwardsae
ATGGATGGATGGATGGATGGATGGATGGATGGATGGATGGATGGATGGATTTTGTCCTATGGGGGATGTTAAAAATCTATGGGCCCCAAGTGTCAAATGACCTAGCTATGCCATTGTTGGGGATTGACTACAGCTTGGGCGCAGCAGGAGGGGGCATGTTGCCAGGAGAGGATGCAGGTTTTCTCCCGTTTTTTCAGCTTTTTTAAAAGCCCAGGCATGCTGTCACCTGTCACTTCCAGGGCATTATTTTGCCCTGGTACCAGGCTACACTTTCATTAGCTACGCCACTGATGAGAAGTCGCTGTATGCTCATCAGAACCATTCTGATGTTTTAGTTTCTTGTGTGTGTGTGTTTTTAAAAAAGGGGAAAATGTTATTTTTATTGTTCACTGCTTTTCAGTTTTTTAAAAAATAATAATCAGAAAGCAGAATTATGTTACACATGCCTTGTCATTTTGGGGTTCCCCCTTATGTTATTTCTAAGTCCTTGAATGTGATTGACTTTGAGGGGTTAAGCTCTCGGGGGTTAATTTTTGTGAGGCCAGCCCCAAAGGGGTCCCTGTACAATCCTGCCTCACTTTTGATTTTCTTTGACAGGGCGCTGCTGGATGCCTTCCGTGAGGGTCCTTATTGGAGGACATTCCATTCTCTTTTGGGCACAAAAAAGAGCAGTGACGTCCTGTTTTGGTACCCAGCTGGGGCTCGGCTTATGGGCATGCGTGGAGTGCAGGGCCAGGAGAGGACTGCTCTGTAGCCAGCTGCTCCCCCTTTTGCGTGAGTACCTGAGTGACAATGCACCACCTCATGTACTAGTTATTCATTTGGGGGAGAATGACCTGTGTCAGAGGACTTCTATGTCCTTGAGACTTCAAGTCCGTAAGGATTTGCAGACCGTTCAGTCTTGGGTACCCGGAATTGTTATCCTGTGGTCCGAGATGCTCCCCTGCAGTGTGTGGTGGGGGCCATTAGCCCATGCTGCATAGATCTGGCTAGAAGGAAAATCAACACGTATATGAGGGGGGTGGTCCGCAGCATGGGTGGGGATGTTATTTTTCACCCTAATATAGCCTTTAATTTGCCAGCCCTATTTAGGGGGGATAGGGTTCACCTCTCCCCCACTGGGAATGATTTGTTTTTAGCTGACTGGCAGCAGGGGTTGAGGAGCTGTTTGACTCATTGGGGCGGTGGGGGTTAAGCACTAGGCTAACCCCCCTGTGTGGCAGATTACATGCGGGTTGGGTTGGCAGGGTTTAGGGATCCTGGCATACAGTTCCAAGGTAGTAAGGTTAAGGGATGGGTCAGGACCACTCAGACGATGCTTAACTGGGTCGGTGAGCTTGGCTGGCGTGTCCCCTGGCTGACTCAGGCAGAATCCACCGCTGGAGCGTAGCCTTGGTGGGCTCTGTCAGACTCTGCTGCCTTGACCCTCCGGGGTTGGTGGAGATGGGCTCTCCTGGGCTCAGGACCAGGGGGGCTCGGAGCCAGGCTGTCATGCCCGTGTAGCCCGGGGGAAGTTATGGCTAGTACCGTTTCCTCCAAAGAGCAGCCCGCACATTGGGGGGCGGTTTGAGATCCCCTGCTGCAGGTTTTTTCCCATGTTAATTTTAATAAAGTGACCCATTATCCCAAGCCTGTGTACGAAGTCTTTATTCAGAGTTGTAAGGGTAAAGCAAAATTATGTTACGCATGCCTTGTCTGTGTGGAATGGTGCGGGATGCAGTGTGAAATTTTTACCTCTATAATTCTAGTTATACATCCTTTTTGGATGCTCAGACAATATGACTTGTAATAACTTAACAGTTAACAGTTACATGTTCTGTTACACAAGTGCATGACTCCTTGACACCACCTTTGCAAGAGACAGACAGAATTAAAGTACTGAAACAAATGAGCCACTCCTCTTCGTCTTTTAGTTCATATGACACTGTCACGGAAACATGCCTGATTCTACTGTGTGTCATAATATAGCTAGACTAAGAGCACAAAAGGATTTGCCACAGGCTTCTGTGGTAACAGCTTTCACAGTGATCTCTCCCAAAGTGCCCTGATTGGGCACTAAGACGTGGCACCATGAGATACAACCCTATAGCAAGCCCTCTCTGAATGTGTCACAATACTGCCTGATGAGTTTGCAATATCAACTGGCCAGCACAGATGCCAATCATCTGATCCTGGATCTCCCCATCTCCTCCTCCTCCCCTCTGCCTTAAATTACTACACATTTTGGAAAGTCCTGCTATGCAGTCATCAAGTCAAGAAAATGTTAAACGTTAACTACTTCACTGCCAGTCACGCTTGAACTTGCTCTAAAAGTGGATTCATCCCTGCTACTCATGATAGCTAACTAGAATCTCCCCGTTCCATGTCAGCAGCCATCTACCATATGGTCAAACCTTCCTTGGGTCAGTCACATTTTGGCAGCCACCCTGCTGGCCTTTCCAGCCTCACAGGGATGTTGAAGAGGGTTGGAGTAGCAGCAGATCCATTTTCAGGTCTCAGATACAACGTTTATTGGGTAACCTTTGCCCAGTGTTCCTGATCGGACTGCCTTCTAAGAATTCTCCCTAAACATTCTCCCTCCCCTTGCATTTTAAAGGCGTTGCCATGTTTCTCAGAAAATCCTAAAAAGACTGCGTGCCTCCTCTCTCTCCGGGTGCAAGCCTAAACTGAGTTAGGCCAGCATAAGCTAAACCAGCAAAGTTTGCCTAGCACAGGGGATACGGTAAAGAGCATTTAGACTACTCTTGGAGTCAGAGAGGCCAGCACACGGAGGTGAGCCATCCTCCCTGACTCCAAGAGTAGTCCAAGCACGCCTTATGGTGGCCCTTGTGCTGGCCAAACTTTGCTGGCTTGGTTTATGCCGGCCTAACTCCAGTGTAGGATTGCACTCTCAGTGAGTGTTTGTGTGTGTGCATGCATATGCTTGTGCACCCGCACAGAGGCACACAAAATGGCCCATTCACAACTGAGCTGCTGCTTTTCATCCTTCCCTCTTGCATTTTGGAGTTGAGAAATGATCAACTCCATAAACAAAGAGGAAAAATTTTTTTGGTAATCCTTTGAGGATCAGATATCAGCGCGTGGGACCTTAGTGACTTCTGGGTGTTTTAATTTTTATCTCTGTGAGACTTTCAACTTATATACCATTTTAAGTTTTCACGAGAAGAAGCAAGCCAAGACATATTTTTCAAACAGGCAGCCCAATCCTAACTGGTGCAGGAGCAGGCAGGCAGACTGGCTTGCAATACATTCTATGCAGGGTAAGAGGCAGCTGGAGCTCACAGTGGGGCAAGGGGATGTTTGTCCCCTTACCCCCGGGTAAGTCCCAGGCAGCCCTGTGGGGCTGCTCAGATCTGCACATGCTAAATAGCAGGCGCAAGTCCCAGCAGCCAGGATTGGGGCCACACAGCCCAGGGATGGGGATTAGGGTCCCAAATTTGGCCAGTGCAGGGGCAATTCCTAGCCAGTCCCCGCAGCAGTGCTGGGTTGGTGCTGCTTCCTGGGCCGACCCAGCGCATCCTGAGCTGATGCAGATGTACCTTACAGCATATTTGCAACAGTGCTAGGCCGATGCAAACAACATGCATCAGCCCAGAGCATGGCTGGAACTGAACAGATTCAACAGCTTGCAAGATCATTATAAGACTCTTCAAAATTAACTAAAAAGGGCATATGGAAAGAAAGCTGAACATGTCACCACCTACACTCCTTTTCTGAATTTGTGACAATCTTACTGGACCCAGAAGTAAGTAACAGGAAATCCTGTTGATTTCCATGGGTCTTGCTTCCAGGTAAGAATGCAAAAAAATATAAAAAATAGACTATCAAAGGGAAATTTCCTGTATTTCCAAGAGATCCCTGTTAAGTATGGTAAGCCGGCTTTGGGACAGTGATGTGCTTTTTTCTTTAGTTCTTTATGTTCAAATCAACTGAGGCTTCAATTTGGATTTGAACAGGCAAAAACAAACAAAACAAAATAAGCCTTGCTGCAGATTCTTAGCACTTTTTGGGGGGGGGGGGAAATAAAGAGACTCCGGGCACAATCCTAAGCAACTTTCCAGCACTGAGATAAGGGCAATGCAGCTCTGAGGGAAGAGAACAAACATTCCCTGACCTTGAGGAGGCCTCTATGGCTGCCCCCCAACTGCAGGATGCAGCACATGCCCCATTGGCACAGCTATGCCAGTGCTGGAAAGTTGGTTAGGATTGTGCTCTCAGAGATGAACTTCTTGATCTCCAGCCTCTCTGTCTGAGCTTCTTCTGGTTCTTGCTTACTGTACCTTCCATCCTACCCATTTTCCAGTGAAGGACTAGGAGGCAGAATGGAACAAAGTGGCTGCAGCTCCTCCCCAGTCTGGAGAGCTGAATTTCCTCTGGAAGGAACAGTTTTCCATATCCTGTGCAGAGGTCAAGAAGCAACTCCCGCTTGTTAGCTGCTCTCAAGTTCTACTGATATTAGTAGATTTTAGAGTGGCAGATAATTAGGAATCTGGCAAGGGATAGATGTGAGAATCTCATCACAATCAGAAGGTATCCTACACAAAGCCTATACTGGAAGCTGTCTGATACTGGTCAAGCCATTCATCCTTCTACCTCATTATTGTCGATTCTGATTGTAGTAGCTCTCCAGGTGTTCAGACCCTTTTCTCCATCCTGTCTGCCTGAGGACTGAATCTAGGACTTCCTGCATACAAAGCATGAGGTCTGCCCCCTCCAAACCACACCGAGCTCCCTGGGTAGATTGCTGTGAGCTCTTGATTTAAAGAACTGCAGCTGAACAGGCTTTGGAAGTAATGGATGTTGTGTGCTTCTTTAAAAATTAGTGGTGATGAAACGGCTATGTTTCATAGGCTTTACCTACTGTGTTAAAGTGCATTTCTAAGGGCCTGGTCTATTACTACCAAGAAGGTTTAATAGCAGGAGATGGCATGACGTCATTTTCTTGAAGCCACATCCGGGCACCTGCGGCCATATTTGTTGACTCAGTCAGATCATTGCCGCCAAGGAGGATTGCCGCGAATTCACGAATGAAAATCTCCCTGCACGTGTGTAAAAGTTAATATCAACCTCTTTAATCATGCCTGCGTGTTCACACTTTATTTTTCCGCCTTTCATTTTCTAGTGTAATATTTATGAAATTCTGAACATTAACAGAATTTTTTTTTATGGGGCATGACCGTTTTATTTTTGCTTGCGTAGATTTCAATAAAGTCTGTCAAAATAGTGCAATCTGAGTTTAAATAGACAGCAAGTATGTTCAGTAATATTATTATGATGAATTTAACCTTGTAATTGCATATAAATCATAATAAGGTTACCAATAATGTGTCTACATGATCACATGTTTTTATTTTCGTAAGTATTTATTTAAGGAATAAACTATAAGATCCTAAACAGTACAAGCAAAGCAATCTGAAATGCTTGGAATGAGGATTGTTTTGAGTTAACTAACATGGCGGCTAAGCCCGCCCACTGGCTTCACCTCAGAGCATTAGTGCGTTAAGGGATGCCGTCTCCTCAAGGAGGTTTAATTCACTAGAGGCGGCATGACGTCATTTTCTTGAAGCCACCTCGGGTCAACCAATATGGTTGACTCAGATCATTGCCGCCAAGGAGGATTGCCGCGAATTCACGAATAAAAATCTCCCTGCACATGTGTAAAAGTTAATATCAACCTCTTTAAGCATGTCTGCGTGTTCTGCATACGGCTGTGCGAATCGCTGTACGAAAAATGGGATTTAATTTCCACGGAAAGATTCATGTATTCACATTACATCAGTTCAATAAAACTACAGTTCACTGAAACAGTGAGTGCATTATTTTTGAAGCTGTGTAATTTCTTGTTGTTCCTAGCAATCTTATTCACCATTTTCTGACAACCACTGTTAATGGTCTAGAAGGTAAAAAATATATATATTCCCCCCCTCCTTTTTCCCCCCTTCCCATTTACACTTTTTTTCCCACCTTCCATTTTCTACTGTAATATTTATGAAATTCGGAACATTAACAGAATTTGTTTTATGGGGTGTGAGTGTAGAAGTTTAAAAAAAAAACTCTTACTAGTCTAGAAGTAAAAAAGAATTACTCTCATATTGACAACAACTTATGAAGTGATTTTAATGTAATTTTCCTATATATTTTTGCTTGTGTAGATTTCAATAAAGTCTGTCAAAGTAGTGCAATCTGAGTTTAAATAGACAGCAAGTAGCATTTCGTCAGGCATGTTCAGTAATATAATTATGAGGAATTTAACCTTGTAATTGCATATTAAATCATAATAAGGTTACCAATAATGTGTCTACACGATCACATGTTTTTATTTTCGTAAGTTTTTATTTCAGGAATAAACTATTCAATCCTAAACAGTACGTGCAAAGCAATCTGAAATGCTTGGAATGAGGATTGTTTTGAGTCAACCAACATGGCTGCTAAGCCCGCCCACTGGCTTCACTTCACCAGCATTAGTTCTTAAGGGATGCCTCCTGCAGTGAATTAAACCTTCTTGCATCTCCTGCTATTAAACCTTCTTGATTACTACCAAGAATGTCCCAGCTGGGGGAGGAGGAGGAGCAACTGCCAGCCAAACAGAGGTGTTCCCTCCATGGGTGTTCCAGCTAAGGATCATGGGACTAGCAGATTCTCTCCCTCTCTTTCCTGTGGGCTTTTTTGCTGGATGGTTGCAGGGAGACCTGCTCTGTGAGGAGGCAGAGTGGATGGCTGCTGGGAGAAGCCCAGGATACAGAACCAGGGCCCAAGTATAAGTAAGAAATAGTTAGATTTACAGTTATTTTTAGTCTGTGTTTTCCCAGGCTGTGTGATTACAAGCCTTTGCCTAAGCCTTTGCCTCTCATAGCAATCTGGGGCTGGGCCATGCATGCGTCGGCCTTGCAAGGCCTCTGCAGTGCCAGCTCCCCCTATTGGCCGATGAGTAGCATAGGAGTTAAACTGTTTTGTATTGATCAATCCTTTTCACGTATTGTTCTTTCTGGCAACTAGATTACCCCCTTTTTACCTTTATCAGTCTTTTAATAAAATCTCCTTTACATCAACCAATCTGCCTTGTTCTTGGTCACAGTGGAATTGTCAGCCTCCTCGCTCTGCAAGCGCTACTGCAAGAGTGAGTTAAACAGAGACCCTTGAGGTCATAACGTCGTCTAGGAGAGAAGTTTAGCCCAGGAAGCTCCTCTGGCATCCTGATACCTGGGCTGGTGGCAGCGGATTGGAACTACCAAAGCATTTCCTCACTAAGCTGCGGGTTCAATCCAAGTGGGTACAACCCCCCTTTCGTTCATGACACTAGTCCAATGTGTTTTGCCCATGCGCATTGTCATCAATGCATTTGGATTTAACTGGCTTTTGGCATTAACTGACATCCCTTCTCCCATTTGTCTGCTAAATTCCCTATACTATACAATATATGCATTACCTTATACATTATATTATGCATGTGTTCACTGTATATGTATTACAGCCTAGATGCATGCCTACAAATTTCCAGCCAAGCACCATAACTGGGCATCTCCCAATTGCTATTGTTTAATATATAGATAGCACATTTCTCCTCCTTATAACACAATTTGAGAGAGGGTGGGCTTTGTTTTATTTTATGTTCTTAAATTGCAGACATTTGCTAGTCTTCCCAATCTAAACCCTTCCCTCTTGGGGCCACCAGGACCTCACTGCAATTCTATCCACGCTTTAAAAAATGCCACTTATTTTTTCTCCTTTGGGAGCCAGAGGAAGAGGTGCCAGGAGAGAGTCAGAAGCAAATACTGAAGCTGATCCACCCACAGACAAGTCCATGGCTAGGGTAAGATTTGAACCAGCATTCCCAAGGTTACAGTCATTCACAAATAATATTAAAGAACATGCCCCTCACCACTGATGAAGCTCATCCAATCTCCCCTCTGCCTCTTTTGCAAATATTTTTCTCTTCCCCACTTTAGTCTTCAGGATGTCTTCAGCCATCAGCACAGTTTTATGCATGCTTACTCAGGAGTAAGCCTCACTGGATTCAATGGGGCTTCCTCCTTCCTTGGTTCGAATGTGCAATCAATGTAAGAACTGCAATCCATGTAAGGCAGAGCATCTTGTAGATGTTAGAATCTGATGTCTAGTAAGCGAAATGTAAATATTTGTATAAGCCACTATTTTGTCAGAGTTCCACCTGTCCAGGCCACCATTTGTGGCAGGCTTCCCCCACCTTTTTTTAATCCAATATGCAGCCACAGAAGCATCAATGGAAAACGAAGGATCATGATGGCAGAGCAGTTCTTCACTCTTTCCCATGTTAACATTTTTATGCTAAACAAACCCATGCAGTTGCTACTTTTTGCCTTGCAATTAAAACAGGAGGAAGTACCATATCCTTTCCCTTTTTGACAAAAAGCAAGTGGGGGCAGATTTTAGCAGAAAAACAGTATTGGGGGGGGGAAGGGTAACAACAATCCCCATCCCAGTTCCTAGAAGGTTCTCAGTTATATGGCTGCATTTTGCCAAAGGACAAATACCACTGAAGACAAACTGCACACAACTGAACATTATGTGTGTTTGGTCCCAAGTGTCTTTACTTTGAACCTGCTAAACTTTGTCAACAAATTCTTAATCTGGGAGCTGTCCCTCAAACTGATCTCTTTGGGGAAACATACAAGGGAATTCGATTAAACCGTTTAAGACATTGTTTACAATAAATATTTGAAATCATGGGAACATTTGAACAGTTCCTCCTTTAGGTGCAGTTTGCAAATACTCCGTGAGCTTTGAAGTTTGACACCCCAAAGATTTCTAATTCATTTTTTCTTTGTGTGTGTGTATTTAAAGGCTGCTGCATGTCATATAGCTAGACAAACCAAGTAGCTTAAACTTGGAACTGCATTGCTCTTATCCCGGTGCTGGAAAGTTGGTTAGGATTGCGCCCTCAGTTTCATCATTGATGTGCTTTGGCCACCAGGCTGCAAAAAACTTTCTTTGTACCACTTTGTACAAAAAATAGGAGACCGCATTTTTTCATGCAAGGCTAACATAATTGAGGGTGCAATCCTAACCTGGAGTTAGGTCGGCACAGTTAGGCCAGCAAAGTTTGGATGGCACGCGTCTGTGTGCTAGCCTCTCTGACTCCGAAAGTGGTCTGAACAGACTTTACAGTGTCCCTTGTGCCAGCCAAACTTTGCTGGCCTAACTGTGCCGGTTTAACTCCAGGTTAGGATTGCGCCCTCGGTAGTCACCTGAAGATGGAGTCTGGTTTCTGGAGACTCCTTGTCAATCCTGAAGGGCTGGCAACCCTACATGACAGACACAGGTTGGCCACCTGTGATCTAAGCCTCACCATCCAAGTTCTGCATTCTCAGGGACGGCCCAGATTCTGTGCATATGCTCTTCGTTCTCAGGTTTTCATTCATTCCCAACTTTCTCGTGAGCTGGTGTGATACAGGGATAGATATAAGACTAGGGCACGTGGGTTTTAAATTCCCACTCAGCAGCAAAGTTAATTGGATTGCCCCAGAGCCACTCATGGCTCCCAACCTGAGCTACTTCAAAGGCTTGTTGTGAGGATAAAATCAACCATGTAGTCTGCCACAGACTCCTTGGAAGAAAGATGGGAGAAACAACACTGCTTCCCTGACAAATCGCTTGTAACTGCTTTCTCCTTGAAGGTATCACCCGAAATACTTCTGGGTACTTCTGGGAACTTCTGGGTTCACTGATACCACTGGTTGGAACCCCTGTGCTAAAGGCTCTCCATTAGTAAGGCTGGTCGAGACCCTTGCCCAAAGCCTTGAAGAGCACTCACAGTAGACAATCCTTAGCTCAGTGGACCAACAGTCTGATGCAGCATAAAAACTGTATCCTTGTTTTCAGGACTATTAAACAGAAATAATTCTGAACTGTCCATCTCTGTTCTTATATCTAAGAGGGCAATCGTAAGTTGCTCTGGAACAGGCAGGCCGGTAGACCTGCACTGTATCCAGCACAGCTTGGGAGCAGGCTGGAGCCTCCACGGGGCAAGGGCACACTTGCGTCCTTACCAGCTGCCCCAATGGACTCCTCGGATCTGTGCCTGCTATTTAGCAGGCGCAGAGCTGAGGATCCTGCGTGGCCCAAATCGGGGCCTCACAGCCTGGGGACAGGAGCTTGGTTGCAGCCTAATGGCCTCATCCCAGCTTCACACCCTTCCCAGGTTGGCACACCCTCCCAGCCTGCCCAATCTTCACCCAGAAACACCCCCCTCCCACCCAGAAACACCCCTGTGGCAGGCAAACTGGGGGCCCTGGACCATGTGCACAGGGCTGATGCTCGTGGCTTGTGTTGGCCCAAGGGCGCTTCTTATCTTGGATTGTGCTCTAAATGCTGTTTAGGGTGGATGTAGTTTCTGTTTTTCTCATTTCCCTGGCCTCTAAAACGTCCTTGGCACCTGCTTCCTTTTGTAAAGCGCAATCTCTCTTTTACCATCTGGTTTCATGTTTAGTTAAGAAAGGAATGAGGTCTTTTATTATTATTTTATTTTCATCTTGCCTGAAACGGCTGCTTTGCTGCATCTTACTATGTTGCCCACTGATTGCCACTTTGTTCACAGCTAAAACAACAAAGAGTCATGTAGCACTTAAAGGCTAAGTAAATAAATTATTGGCAGAAGATTTCCTGGACTTTTGGGTGTACCCAGCTCTAATTCTGTTTTAGACAGCAATTCTTTGTATACTTACCTGAGAATAAGCCTCATTGAACACACTGGGACTAACTTCTGAGTAGACATGCATAAGATTGTGCTGTTAGTCAAGCAGCACATCCAAAATTGTAGTGTGTCATTCAGAATATGGTGTAAGATACAGGAACCAGCCGCAGAACATTAAGCTTTTCTTTTTATTCCCATCCCCTTAAAGATAATTTCAGAGGGAGCTTAATTGACAGCATAATCTTATGCATGCTTACTCAGAAGTAAGTTCCAGTGTGTTCAGTTGGCTTACACACAGGAAAATGGGTATAGGATTGCAGCCTGAGAGTCGGTAGCATAGCCAGATAGGGGGTGGCATTGTAAGAACAGCAGGCACCATAAAGCAGCCCTTCGCATTCGCTGTCAGAGCCATTCTGGGCAGTGATGACAACATTGCTGTTGCTACCCAAAATGCAAGTGACAGCAAGTGGGAGGGGCCTACACAGCACGTTGCAGTGCCTGTTGTACTTAGTTGCCTCCATCTAGCTACCGTACTGCTGAGAATCAAGTGCCATTATGATTTTGTATACATAACGCAAGATCAGGCAGCATACCTTGAGTAGCTGAGCGAGGTATTGTCACTGCTCGTTTAGAAAAACCGAGGTCACCAAACAAAGCCAAGCCAGTGGCAGTGTCCCTATGGCTTGGTCATCCTCTAAACTTAGTAAATGAACCAAAGAGCCATTGAAAGAGGGATGCTCATTAACTCATGTTTGGAGATACAAACACCAACCAAAGACAGATACACAAGGGTGAGATTTCAGGACTCCATGAGGCCTTTTTCAGTTTCAGCCACAAGGCTTGCCTAGCCACAGAGTTATGAAATGAATCCCATGGATTCAAGGGGAATGCTTCTGATAGTGAAGCAGAACCTCAATCTCACATTTTCTCATGTAACCTCACAGGATTACATGTGAAGTTGCAATGCAGAGGGAACAAATACAGTAGATAGGAAGTGGAAGGCACTGGACCCCCTGACCTTAATAGAAAAACATACGATCTGGACTACAGTTTTATGGACCAATTAATGTACACCAAAAAAGCAAGAAAGAGATGAAGTAACAGATAAGTTTATGGAGAGGTGGGGTTTATTTATTCAGTATAGAAAAGGCAGTATATACATCTTTTAAATAAATATTGGAATAGCAAATATCAACAAATCGCTTTATGTGCCAAAGAATTCAGCAATGATAGGGGAAAAAAGGAAAGAGGAAGTAGGTGAATTAGGTTTTTTTCTGATCAGGAAATTGCTGCTTGAATTTTATATATATAATACATAATAATATAATATATATTATATTATATTATAATAATACATATATATAATCCAGAATAATACAGCTGGCACATTTGATGGATGGATACACCTGGTACTGTGCTCAGTAGATTCTGAGCGGAATATGTGTACTAAAGAGTTAACAGGAATGGAGCTGTCCTTGGTGCTATAGGTTTCAATCCCCCCACACCCACTAATAATATACTAATTGTGTGCTAAAGTGCACTAATATGCTGTGAAAACTGTTCATGAGTCCTAGGAAGTAAATACATTTAAGGGCCCAATCCTATCCAAATTTCCAGCACTAATGCAACCGCAATGCAGCCCCCAGGTAAGGGAATAAACATTCCATTACGTTGAGGAGCCAACCATAACTGCCCCCCAACAGCAGGATGCAGCACATGTCCTTTGAGACATACAAAATTATGCACGGAAGGGATAGAGTCGATAGAGGGATGTTCTTTTCCCTCTCTCAAAACACCAGAACTAGGGGGCATGCGCTAAAACTGAGGGTTGGGAGAGTTAAAACAGATAAAATGAAGTACTTTTTTACCCAGCGGGTAGTTAATCTGTGGAACTCTTTGCCACAGGAGGTGGTGATGGCATCTGGTCTAGATGCCTTTAAGAGGGGATTGGATGGATTTCTGGAAGAAAAATCCATCGTGGGCTATAGGCAATGATGGATTGTGCAACTTCCTTACATTAGTAGTAGGCTACTTCAGAGTACCGGGTGCAAGGGAGTGGCAACAGGATGCAAGCATCTTGTTGTCTCATGCCTCCCTGAGACACCTGGTGGGCCGCTGTGAGATACAGGAAGCTGGACCAGATGGGCCTTTGGCCTGATCCAGCAGGGCTCTTCTCATGTTCTTATGTTCCTGTTAGCAGGACTGAATCAGGGGTCGAAAATTGAATGGGATTGGGATCTAAATCAGTAAAGGCTTCTGTGAGAATATCCACCCACAAAAGAGGCTGACACAAACACACCCAATTCATTGCTTTAGCCTTGCCTCTTCATCTAGAGGTAGATAATTCTGCTTCACCTCTGTGTCAGCTGAGCGGATAATTCAATCATTCATAACAAGTCTGAACAGAATCACCCACACTCAGGGGAGGCTTTCTGCAGCATCTCTGCATGAGTCACTGCTCTGGATTTATATCCTTTTAATCTAGTGACACTCCAGATTAGTGACTCATGCAGAATCTTTGGTGGGGAGAGTAGTTTCCCCCAGAGTGGATAAAAAAGGTAAATGTTTCCCCACGACCGAATGGTCTAGTCGTGACCGACTGTAGGGGACAGTGCTCATCTCCATTTCAAAG
Source organism: Lerista edwardsae (assembly GCA_029204185.1). NCBI lineage: Eukaryota > Metazoa > Chordata > Lepidosauria > Squamata > Scincidae > Lerista > Lerista edwardsae. The sequence continues at coordinate 6,418,253 of JAJKFI010000001.1, forward strand.
CCTGTAGAGCCGTTTTCAAAGCGTTTTGTCGGAGGACAAGCTTCCATGGTCATGTGGCCGGCACGACTATACGCCGTAGTGCACGGAACACCGTTCCCTTCCCACCGAAGTGGTCCCTATTTATCTACTTGCATTTAGGTGCTTTCGAATTGCTAGGTTGGCAGGAGCTGGGACAAGCAATGGGCGCTCAGTCCGTCGCGCAGTCTTGAACTCCCAACCTTGCGGTCGATGGGAAGGGAACGGATTAACTCGCTGCGCCACCACATCCCATGGATAAAACTTACACACTCTAAAAATAAAAATATAAGGAAATAAATGTGAAGGGTGCCTTCCAGCTTTAATCCAGACAAAAGCGTGCCTTAACTGCCAATATTTTACAAAACACTGCCCAAATTGTTTAATAATAATAAATCCTTATTCTGATTTTATTATTATTATTATTATTATTATTATTATTATTATTATTATTATT
>JAJKFI010000001.1:6418734-6432366 GCA_029204185.1 Lerista edwardsae
TTATTATTATTATTATTATTATTATTATTATTATTATTATTATTATTCCTCCCAATCTTTCCCTAACTGCTCCCATACTCTGAACATATTGTAGGAAATGAAGACCTATGTCAGATCAATACACTGTTTGGAAGCTTCTCTCTGACTTGAAAGTCCCACCTCCTGGATCTGAGGGAAAAAGAAGACCATATTCAGCAGTGAAACACAGGCACTCTGTGTATGCTCAGAGCTGCTCTCCTGTACAGCCAGCTTGCAGAATAAAATTAAATAGTTTAGTAAGCTAAAGCTGTAGGAGACTCTGGAACCTGGCCAGATTTTTGGAGCCTTGAAATTCAAAGTCCACTGAGGCCAGGCTCAGAAAAGGCTGCCATAGCCCTCCAACGGGCTTTCAGATCATTCTCCCTCCTCATTACATCCTCCAGAAATAAGTTTTCCAAATATTGTTTAAAAATCTGCTTCCTGCTCAGCACATGTGGATTTCTTTTTTATTTTTAAGTCACTATGACAGCAGATCAACTTATAAAGCTCTATCCTCAGCTTGTCTCCTCAAAAGAAAGTCCTGTCATTTTTAATGAGGCTTACTCCCTGGAACTTTTCTGTAGGATGATTGCAGCCTTAAGAAATGTGTAAAATAACTGCTTCAGAACCTCAGAAAGTTATGCTGGGATCTACACTGAGCTGGTGATGTGGCCCTTGGCCTCTGTTCACCTGTCCTGTGACAGTCCCCTCCCTTATCATATTTCATTGCACTGACATAACTTGCATTATCTTTATCGCCCTTGATTAACAACAGGCTGTCTGCCAAGGAGCCATGTTTGATTGTGTTGAGAGCAAGAAAAACCAGAACTGCATGATGTGCAAAAGTGAAACTAGTACAGTCTCACCACTGCATTTTGTTTTATGGAGGTTTCAAGCCTGGATCATTTTTTTCTAAGGCAGATCTGGGGAAAACATTGTATTAAGTCCATGCAGTTGGTCAGTGTAAGCACACGTGCTGAAGCTCTAGGCCTCAGCCAAGATGTCTCTTGTTCAGGCTCAAATTTTTCATTCATAGTGAATAATTAGTACTGTACCCATCAAATGGAACAGTCTGACATCACTGGTGTTAAACACATATGGCCTTTGTACAAGCAGACTTCACCAACCTCTCCCACTAGGGCAGCTCCCCAATATTGCCTGGTTATTCATTTCCTCCCTTGTGCAAGGATATATGCGTGTGCTTGTTGTTGGGTACCTGCAAGAGAAGCAAGACCCAGACCATGAATTGGACTATTTCCTGCAGTGATGGTAATGAGGATTCAGGGAGTCACAGGCCAAGGAAGGCCATACTTTTGGTTAGCAGAAACATCACCATCGCCATTCAATGAAACCGGTGGAGCTTACGAGCTCCAAAACCCAAAGCTCCTGCACTCCGCTGGTGTAACAAGTTCTACCTTGGGACCGCAGCTGTCTCCTAAGAGCTTCAAACTTCTGGGGAAAACAGCAAAACAAAAGAAGGATCCTCCAAGTGGAGACATACGATTAGCCTTGGGTCTCCTTCCCAAACAACATCCTCTAAGTGCCACATCAGCTACTGACATGACAGGGAGGCGGAGTGGGGGGTGCTTGTTGAGCAGCTGCAATACCAGTTAGGAAGGATTATGTGGTGCAAGCAACAAACCACCACCACCACCACCATGGAAATTACATGGCCTGCCTCTAGTTTCACACCTGTAGCCCCTGGTTCAGGCAACAGAAACTGTTTGTCCACCACAACCCATTCTCTATGGTGCAAACCATGGGAACCTTTCCCTCTGCTTTCCCTGCTAATCCTTCAATCTTCCTCCCCATCTCTCCTTCCTTACAACCCCAAACCCCCTCTTTTCCAACTCCAGGTTTCTCTGGGAAATTCATGTAATTTCTCTGCATTCCTTCCCCCACTTCTTTTCCTCTTTCATGTTCACTTTAGTACACCCCCAATTTTCTCCTAAGGACTTCCTATATTCTTCCTTTTCTCTTTTCTCCCTAACTTTTTAAGCTTAGGGTCTAACTGAGTATGAATGGTGAGACACATTGCATTGTTCAGCTAGTTGCAAAGCAGTGGGCAAACATAGCTAGGATTTCCCCTTCCCCATTATTGTGAACTATCTCCGCCTTAGTTTTGTTGCACCTTTTCACCATTGCCTCCCTTGTCCTTCCCACTGAACCAAAGAACTGTACCATTGCCCAAGATCCCAGCACATGAAATAGTTTCCCCTGCATGTTATATGTGTCTATTGGTGAATATGGTTGTCTGTTAGTAAATTGTAGAATTGTAATGACTGGCTTGTGGTCAGGTACAATGATACATCCAATATCTGTATCTTTCACTATACTATGTGAGTAAAAGTGCAAACACTTTAAAATACTGTACTAATATGTAATCTATTCAAGAATAAGCTTTAGAAATCTCTCGTTCTCTACAAGTCATATCAATTATATAATCTAAAAGCATAAAGGAGTATGCCTTGTCACTGGACTTTCAATTAATATTAGGGTAACTTAATAAAAAGCCGAGACATCACCCTGCCAACAAAGGTTCGCATAGTCAAAGCTATGATTTTCCCAGTAGTCATGTATGGCTGTGAGAGCTGGACCATAAGGAAGGCAGAGCGCCGAAGAATAGAGGCTTTCGAATTATGAAGTTGGAGAAGACTCTTAAGAGTCCTCTGCAAGGAGATCAAATCAGGCAATCCTATATGAAGTCAAGCCTGATTGCTCCCTGGAAGGACAAATCCTGAAGCTGAAGCTCAAATACTCTGGCCACCTCATGAGAAGAGAGGACTCTTTAGAAAAGACCCTCAAACTTGGAAAGATTGAAGGCAAAAGGAGAAGGGGGCGGCAGAGGATGAGGTGGTTAGATAGTGTCACCGAAGCAATGAACATGAAATTGGGCAAACTCAGGAAGCTAGTGGAGGACAGGGAAGCCTGGCGTGCTGTGGTCCATGGGGTCGCGAAGAGTCGGACATGACTTAGCAACCGAACAACAAACTACACGAATTGATGTTTCCTACTTAGGCAGCCCAATCCTATGCAGGTCTACTCAGAAGTAAGTTCAATCATAGTCAATGGGGCTTGCTCCCAGGTAAGTGTAGATAGGATTGCAGTCTAAATTCCAAAAGCTTTTGAAATCCTTGTTTAGAAATGTCAGTTGTCCTTAATGAGGCACCTACTGCCAACATTTCACCCCTGTTAAACCACTGTAGCCCATTTGGGCTATCAACAATATTGAATTATACTGTATTTTCACTGTAAAGCAAAGGATTTTGCAAATACTATATAGCTGGTCCTCTTGGATTTGAAGGTCCAAAGAACTATCTCCACACTAGGTCTGTCTTCAGTTTGCTTGTTTGTTTTTTATTTGTGATGAGAGTCTCACAGGGAAATTAGGTGAGGATTGTTCCTCTTTATAAGCACACACACTCCATGTCTTTTTACCGATGTCCCTAACCCCTTAATGTTAAGTAAATAACAATGCATGCCTATATATAATCTACTCAGTAATACACCCCATTGACAAGCCAGTTCTAACTAATTTCCCCTGCACTGATGCATCAGCACCAGCATGGCTTGAGGTGTAGCTCTGTGGGGGGAATTTTGCCTACTGGAAGTTGCTTTAGGGTAAGCAGCCACAATGGGACAACTCGCATTCCTGCATCAGCAAATGTCTGGTGCCAAGTCCATGATGCCCCATGTTGGCAGATCAGGCCTAGGAATGGGGATATCATAAAGCACATGCCAGCTCTAAGTGTGCATAACATGAGGCCAGAGTGGTGTGGCCCCATGCCCTGACCCTGTCATGTGAGTTCTGGTATCCATGGTAGGGGACTTAATTGATGTGATTGGCTATAAAGAGTAGTCTGCAGGAGGGAGCTGGGCAGGGTCGAGGGGGTGCTGGGAGATTAGGATTTCTAGTGTTCTTTCCTACCCTGTTGTTTCCTGTGGCTTTTCAAATGCCTACACCAGCTCTGATACTGGCATAGCACTTTGCTGATGTTTGGAACAGCCACAGGGGAGTTAGGATACGGTGTATGCCGAATCCTCCTCTCTGCAATGTCCCACCCTGAGCTGGCCCTATTTGGAAGTTTACCCTGGCAGTAGTTGCGCCATTATCGGAGGCACATTGGGGCAGCACTGTGCAGGCATTCATAGTATGTCTGTCAGCAGAGCTGGGACTATAATGGCTGCCTATCATAAAACTAGCATCCAAGGATGTGCAGCATAATCTACGCCACCCAGCCTAGCATCACAGGGGTACTGAAGAGCATCGCAACATAATTCAGCAGAGAATTAACATACTTTCTGGAGAGGAAAGCTTTTGCTAGCTCAAGGCTGAATAGTCCTAACAAAAGCTAGGACTGTAGATGTCTAAGAAACTTCTTCACTGAAAGGGAAATGTGAAATTGACAGAATCTAATTCAGGAACGATTCCTTGGCATATGACTGAGCAAGTCTGGGCTTGCCCTGAGATGGTTCCCTGGTAGGACAGACATCAGGGCAAGTCTGGACTTGTCTTAGCTGATATGCCGTCAGTATGCTGTCTGTGTGCTGGTACGCTGTCAGTGTCTGGACTGAAATAAGTGATAGCTCCACCCTTGTAGCCCAATCCTTTTTGTGTGTGTTCACAGAGTAAGTCCCACTGAATTCAACTCTGGGAGTGGTGCCCAGAACTGCAGCCTTAGACACAAATGTACCCACAAACAGAGGAGGGTATGAAAAAGGTCCATCACCCAACATGTTTAAATCCCTAACTCTCCACGGCTGACTCACACAGGCCTTGTTCCCACATGGGCTCCCTATCCATGATGCCTACCCTTGGGCAGTCGAGCGGGCTGGCAGGTGAGTCAGCCCTTCCTTATCTATGTGGGGCTGGCATGTTTCCCAGGAAAGAGTGTGGTTTGCAAGTTGCCTGTATATTTGTTTCTTCTCCTGGAGCGCTGCAGTGGATAGTGATGGGGTCCTGTGGGAGTGGCCAGTGCTGCTGCTTGTTCCTTTTTCTGCTGCTCTTATTGTACCTTTGATTCATGTGTGAAAGCAGAAGGATCAGTGGGTTAGCCTGCCCAGTGTTTTACCCAGCATCTATTTCTTCCAGTGCTCATTTTTAAACAAATGTAAACAAACAAGAAAGTGTTTCATATAGGAACTTTTTTTGTTGGAGAGCTAAGATTGGTCTGTTGCTCCTTACTGAGGGTGCAGTCCTAACCTGACATTAGGCCGACACAATGAACACCGTAAAGCGCATTTGGACCACTCTCGGAGACAGGGAGGAGGGCACATGTCTGTGTGCTGGCCTCTTTGAGAGTGGTCCAAACCAGTGGTGTCATTCAAATGATTTAGGAACAGGAACTCACTTTTGAGTTCAAATTCAAATGTTAAAAAAAACACACACAAAAACCCGGAAGCAGCCACGGAGCCCGTTAGGATCCGGAACGCCCGTTCTGGTCCGTTCCTCCTGAATGACATCACTGGTCCAAACATACTTTACAATGTCCCTTGTGCCAGCCAAACTGTGCTGGCCTAATGCCAAGTTAGGATTGCGCCCTGAGTGTATGCTGGTTAACAAACCCTGATTTGTCACTGGGCAATGTGTAATGTGATGCGAATGGCTGGTCATGCAGGAAACATCATTGCTGCAGTGGTGCTTCTCATTGGTCTTGTTCCATTGGGACTCAACCAGAAGCCATCCACATGGCCTTGTCTCTCTCAGGGCCGGCCTTAAGCCAATGTCGTCACATTGGGCCTTGTGCTTTGCGGGGGAGCCTTGCTGGCAAGGTGAGCAGATTGCTTGCTGCTACAGCCAAGATCTCCATGGGCTATAAGCCAGTGAGGCAAGTGGAGCAGCTGCTTATTGAGCTGACCCACCTGGCCCTGCCTCCAAGTGGCCTGTAATAGGCCTCTTGGAAGTGGTTGGCCTATTTCCAGATGCTGCACTTGGCACAAACTCTCTTCTCGCCATAGCTGTATGGTGAGTGAGGTCCCTGTGAGTAGTGTTGGGCCCCCACAGGAATGTCCCCTATTAGGCCCCAACACTCCTGGTCTCTCTTTCCTACACACATATATCAAACATAATCATCCTGTTTAGAGAAGCTGACAGTGGCCTGAAATTTTATTTATTTAGTTATTTATTTATTTATTTATTTATTTATTTATGAGATTCTTTATCATTCCCCCCCTTACAGTAGGGCACTCAAGGCAGCTTATGATAACATAAAAATACAAACACCAAAAACAGTTAAAATACAATATTGGGGTTTTTTTTTAAATCCACTGCATCCAATACAGAACGCACTTGGCGCAGTCAAATAACAGGTGCCAATAAGGTCTGGCTGTGTCACTTATACAGCAGTGTGTACAAAACAATATTAATAAAAACAGTATAGTAGCATAAAACAGCACTTTAAAAAACCTTTAAGAAGCAGCAGCCAAAACAGAACCCAAAACAATAAAATATGCAGGCCAGTACCCCCCCCCCAAAAAGAGGAAAAATAAAACATTGCAAACCAGAAAATTAAAACTATAGCAGAAAAGCCAAAATAGTGGACTTTCTGAGGGTGCAATCCTAACCCGGAGTTAATTTGATGTTAAAAACTATGTTTGGACCACTCTTGGAGAGGCCAGCACACAGACATGCGCCATCCTCCCTGACTCTGAGAGTTGTCCAAACGCGCTTTATGGTGGCCCTTGTGCCCGCCAAACTTTGCTGGCCTAACTCCTGGTTAGGGTTGCACTATGAGTGAACCATGTCTTGTTGTGGAGAGAGATGCTGCGGTCAAGTTTTTAAGTCTACCCGCCACAACAAAAATCCTCTGAATGTATTGTATACAGCTAGCGTACAAAGAAGGCTGGTTCCGCGAGCAGCTCACCCCGTGAAAGGCCACTTCACCGCATTCAGGTTGCTTTTCAGAGGGAGCGTAAGAAATAGTCGTGACCCTCGCAGAATTCGACTGCCTCATTATGGATAAATGTGCTACAGAAGGGCTCCCTCAGGCTGGCGAGGGAAGTTCCACCAACAGAGACCGTCACATGGCATGCATGTGTACACACCCCGTACAACTCAGGGGCTTCTGTTCCTCCTTCCTTTTCTGGCAGCGCGACATCGGCCACCGCGGGAGGGAGCTCGCGATCAGGGACTTAACAGACCTGCAAAGAGGAGGACGGCCGTAGACAAACGCATCAGACGAAGGGAAAGGTCGAGCGAGCATAAAAAGGTGCGGGGAGCGCCGAGAAGGAGAAGAGAAGCTTTTCGCTGTTATTTCACGGCCCGGGAGAAGGGAGGGAGCCCAGCAGCCCGCCCGCTCCCGAGGGGGAAAGAGATCGCTGCGCGCAGAGCCTTGCATTCGCTGTGCGCCAGAAGGGCGAGTCTCCAGGCCGGCGGCGGTGAAGGGACGGGCGCTGCCCAAGTCGATGCTCCCGTCCAGAGGATGGAGGCTGCTGGAGCCAACACGGAGCCAGGTGGGAACCATCGAGCTCACCAGCTGGCCAACGCGGCTGCCCGGGGACGCTTGGAGGAAGTCAGGAGCCTGCTGGCGAGCGGGACGGACCCCAATGCGGTGAATTTCTTCGGCAGGACCCCGATTCAGGTGGGTCACTCTGGGAGGGTAAGGGAGAAGGGGGTGGGGGAGACAGAAGCTCGCGCTAGAACGGAGTAAAGCCTGAGGTTGCAAGACTATGCACGCTTTCCTGGGAGTAAGCCCAACTGAAGACAACGGGGCTTCCTTCTGAGTAGACATGCCCAGGATTGGGCAGTTAGTCAGGCCCACTGAAGTCTGCAGTGGGGAAGGCTGACTCAGCAGAATTTCCACCGACTTCCCAATATCACTTGAGACAAAGTCAGCAACGGAGAGCTAATTACACGCCCGCCCACCCCACGTGTGAAACATGCTACTTCTGCTGTGTTTACTCGGGGTGTGTGTGCGTGATGTGAGCTTTTACCTGTCCTTTGGGCTTGCTGCGCTCACTCGCTTCTCGCCCTGGGTACCAAAGCGCTCCTTCAAAATGTAGATGACTTCGGGCCCAATCCGATCCAACTTTCCAGCGTTGATGCAGCCTTGCCAATGGGGCATGCCCTGCATTCCTTTGGTGGGCGACAGTGCAGTGGCGTTTCTACAGAGATGGCAAAGCTCTAAGTTTTGCAAGAAGCCTTACCTTGCAGCGGAAATCACTCCTCTCCTGCACTGGTCTAGCCAATCCTCACAGGGAACAGCAACATCTTGGCGTTGCTTACTGGCTACAGCAGCAAAGGAGAGGAGGGATTTACATGACAGGGTAAGGCTCCTTGCAAAACTTAGAGCTTTGCCCTCCCTGTAGAAACGCCTCTGCGACAGTGATAAAGGCCTCCTCAAAGTAAGGGAATGTGCGTTCCTTTACCTTGGGGCTGCATCAGCACTGGAAAGCTGCGTAGGATTGGGCCCTTCATCTGCTGAGCTAGGACGGAAGAAACTGGCTCCACCACACCAACGCCTGGATCATCATTTGACTCCCTGGGCTAAGCGCATCGCCCTTCGCGATTAAACTCAGATAAGGAGACAAGGAGCGTGTGAGCAAGTTGCTCGAAGCTACCGCAGGACGGTTCCAAGCCCTCTGCCCCACACTTGAACTTCGTTCACAGCTGTGGGGCAAAAGTATCCGTCATAAGGGAAGAGTCAAGGCACTGTAGAGACATTTTAATAACAGGGCTTTGCTGAGTAGGAATATTTGGGGGTGGGTGGGTTAAAAGGGGGTTAAAAGGCCTATGACTGAACATAGCCATGCGCGCGATACAAGGATATTTTGATATTTGCTCGTCGATTCTCCTGCCACAGCAAGCGTCAGTGTTGCAGCACAAGCCTGTGCTCAGAAGCAAGTCCCATTAAATTCAGTGGGACTTACTCCCAGGTAAGCATGCATAGGACTGCAATCGTAATAGTGCCATCTTGAAGGGACGGTAGACTAAGATTGGGAGTTGAGTGAAGCCTCGGTCTTATTCGTTCCTCTAACCAGGGGGAAAGCTGGTGTAAAAATCGACCTGAGACTTCCTTTTCATTTTCGATGTTCTTCTGGTGTATCGGCGTAACTGGGGATCCGAGTTTGGATGCTGCGATTTCCACGCCAGACGTGGTGCTTCCTATCGCACGCAGACAGCCTCGGACGTGCTGCTCTCTTAGCGGAGAAAGGAAGGATTAGGAGACAGAAATCGCGTGTTGTGTGGATTCCGTTACAATTGAAAGGACAGCTGTGCGCCTATTCCTCCCTCTCTCACCGCCTGTCTGGGGTCTACGGAACTCTGCCAGCTAATGGGAGTGAGCCAGAGGAAGTTAGACAGACTGAAATATTTGAATTGCTTCTGCTTGTGATCCCAAGGCTGTAATGAGTCCTATGTCTTTACTTATATTAGGAGTATGCCCCATTGTCAACAATGGGGTTTGCCTTCTGAGAAAACTTGCATGCATCCACACCGTAAAACCCTTGCTTGGAAAGCAGTTCCGTTGAAATAAACGAGACTAGGGCTGAAGTCCTGTTCACGCTTACCTGGGAGTCTGGGAGAAAATGCTATTGACCGTAATGGAACTTTTTTCTGACTAGACATACATAGGATTGGGCTGTTAGTTCCCAGGAAATACTTCGAGATCATGGTATCTACTCCCCTGATTGGAGTGGGAAGGCTTTTCTCCTTGGGGGGGGGGGCTGGGGCTGGATGATGCCCCATAATTTTATGAGCCAGTCACTACAGATGGGCCAGTTCTGCTTCAAGCGTTAGGATGCCCACTATTTAAAACCTGCAAGTCTTTCAATATTTAAAGAATATTCTGTTTGCTAGATGCAACATTCCCTGTAAATTCCTATGAAAGTATGTTAGAAAGAGTATTGAGGGACCTTCCAAATAAGTATGTTGAGCACAGAGTTACTTATCTTGATTAGAACTGGAGGCAACCTGGATCCAGGCCTGTAACTAAAAGGGGCCCAGGATGGGCGGGGCGCACCCTGAGTCAGCAATTTGCCCACCCTGAGTCAGCAATTACCCACCCTCACATTTTTTGAAAAAAACCAGAATATATACCTGACATAATTGCCCACCCTGAAAAACTAGTTGCCTCCCGCTCTAGAATACTGACTATAGGCTTACCTGGATCTACAGTACACAGATTTACAGCTGGTTGGCCAACCAACAATGGCCACTTAAACCATATTTCTTACCTAAATGTGATTTTTGCCTTCCCTAATGCTTTAATTTATCAGGCGTGGTCTTTTCTTTCTTCTTATGTAACCAAAGCTGTGGGAGTGGGGACACTGTCGTCTCCGATTTGAAGAAACTGTCATGAGATTGTAGCACTTAATCTCATGCAAGGAAGTAATTTCCTAAGGGGGAGCCATTTTAGTCTGTTGGGGGGGGGGGGAGTCGTGTTGTACCTTGAAGGCTACCTAACTAATTTCAGCAGACACTCTAGGCTGCAATCCTCTACATACAGTACTTTCCTGTAAATAAGCTCCATTGGGTGCAATGGGACTTACTGCTGAGTAAACATGCACAGGAATCCTAGAGCTGCAACTGCTGCTCACGAACAGTAGATGCAGGATGGACTTCATCAGATGACGTAGGTGGTGGTCATCAGCAAAAGCTTCTGCTGAAACGACCTGGCTGGTCTTTAAGGTCCTACAAGGCTTTTCATCGTGTACACAAAGGAGCGTCTGGTGTTTGCCGAAGCCCTGCGTGTAAAAGGCAGATGTGGACTACAGACAGCTTTCAGGCGGACGTCAGCCTGACCTTTTCCCGGAAAGGGCGAGTGCCGCTGGATAGCTGAGAGGGCTGAGCCTGTCTCTCTGCCTACATATTCGATAATTAAATTCTAGCCAAAGGTACAGCAGCAAATAGTGGCGCCGCCTTCAGCCTTACTAAATCCACAAACAGAACGCACATTTGTGGCGTGGGAAGTTATTGTCAGTCCTTCCCGTCGGATAGCGTGAAGGCATCTCCGCTCTGCTCTGACGCTCCGGTCGGAGCGCCCAACAGAATAGCGACACCGCAGTCATTTGTATCTAGGCTCAATGGACCAACTCGACGACGCTTTCCGAGGACATAAGAACATAAGAAGAGCCCTGCTGGATCAGGCCAAAGGCCCATCTAGTCCAGCTTCCTGCGTCTCACAGTGGCCCACCAGGTGCCCCAGGGAGGCATGAGACAACAAGATACTTGCATCCTGTGGCCACTCCCTTGCACCCGGTACCAGTAGCCCACCTCCTTTGTAAGGAGGTTGCACAATCCATCATGGCCTATAGCCCACGATGGACCTTTCCTCCAGAAATCCGTCCAATCCCCTCTTAAAGGCATCAAGACCAGATGCCATCACCACCTCCTGTGGCAAAGAGTTCCACAGATTAACTACCCGCTGGGTAAAAAAGTACTTCCTTTTATCCTTTTTAACTCTCCCAACCCTCAGTTTTAGCGGATGCCCCCTGGTTCTGGTGTTATGAGAGAGGGAAAAGAACATCCCCCTCAGGCGCCTTTTTTCTAGACTGAAGAGCCCCAAACGCTGCAGTCTTTCTTCATAAGGGAGGTGCCCCAGCCCCGTAATCATTTTTGTCGCTCTCTTCTGCACCTTTTCCAGCTCCACTATGTCCTTTTTGAGATGCGGCGACCAGAACTGAACACAATATTCCAGGTGCGGCCTTACCATCGATTTGTACAATGGCATGATGATATTGGCTGTTTTATTCTCAACCCCTTTTTTAATGACCCCAAGCATGGAATTGGCCTTCTTAATTGCTGCCGCACACGGGGTCAATACCTTCATTGAATTGTCCACCAGCACCCCAAGATCTCTCTCCTGAGCTGTCACAGACAGCTCAGAACCCATTAGCCTATAGGTGAAGTTTTGGTTTTTTGCCCCAACCTGCATCACTTTACATTTGTCTATGTTGAAACGCATCTGCCATTTGGCTGCCCATTCCCCCAACTTGGAGAGATCCTTCTGGAGCTCATCACAATCCTTTCTGGTTTTCACCACCCGGAAAAGTTTTGTGTCAAGGACCAACTCGACACTTTCCGCCCTTCCCTTTGGTCTTGGCCACAACCCTGCTCAGCACGAAATCGTGAGCTACGCTGTCCGACCCCAGCCAGGCTTCCCCAGCCGTAACCCCGTCAGGGATGCTAATTCCCAGGTAAACTTGCCCAAGATGTTTCCTTAAATTGCCACCTTCTTCTCTCCTTATTTGAGAGTAAAACGTCTTTTTTTTTAAGTGGGAGTTACTGCCTTGTAAGCCTGCAGCGCACTGAATTCTGAACAGTGCGCGGGATCGTAGCTTTTCGGGCCCAGCTGGAGGCACAACGAGGCGCCCTTCGCCATCCGCTTCTACCGGCTTCAACCTCCTTCTGGAATCCTTTTTGGCCTCATCTCCACCTGGCGTGCTCCTGGGTCTGGAGTGCGAGACGCGAGCTCTTTGAGTGCGCCGCCGCCTTTACAAGCGATACCCCGTCAATAACACCCACCGGCAGCTCTTGGAAAGCGCCGCTCTGATCGCGTCTTCCTGCACCCAAGTGCACGTACGACGAGTCATCGCCCGCCTTTCGCCCCTTCATCCACAGGCTGAGGGCGCAATCCTGTCCACACGTACTTGGGAGTAAGCCGCACTGGCTACTGTGAGGCTTACTTCTGAGTAGACACGCATAGGCTTGGGCTCTCTAAGAAGCAACGGTGGGTCCTCCGATCAACTCTGCGGCGCCAGCCAGGGCGATTCCCTCCACCGTGCGTGTTACGGGGGTTTCTCCTTGTGCGGTGCAGAGCCGCAGTCGCCGCCTCCACGGCACCTTCCAGCCCGAGGCCCTTCGACAACTTTTGCCCTTGTGCGCGTGGCCCACGGAAGCTTGTGGGGAAAGAAACGGGTTTCTCCAAGGGCGCTACAAAGTTGCCAAGCCGTCTCGTCGCTTTGGGGGCCACACGCTAGCACCACTCCGCCACCCCAGGGCCGCGCTCGGGCTGAACTGCGGCTCTCCCGCCCACCCTCCTTTGGACAGGCCGGCTTACTCGGAGCCTGGCAACAGACCGCTCCGCTCCCGATCGCTTGAAGAGGCGTCCACAAAAAGCTAAGCAGACAGCTGCCACTTCAGGCCCCCTGCAAACTTTCCCTTTTTTTTTTTCTATTACACACATGTCAGTGTTTGGGTTTGATCTGAAGCTCCGGCGCTCCTCCCCAGTGGCGTCGTGAGGTGGGGCAGGGACAGGCCACCCCAGGTGACGCATACAGGGGGGTGACACCACCAGGGACCAAAATTGCTAAAATCGCGGTTTTAAAACATCATGCTATATACCGTTGGATGTGGAATTGCGCCGTGAATTCAATGAAAAAAACAACACACACACCGGAGTGTGATATCTTAATTCTATCAAATGTTATGGCCCAAAAACAAAAATACAACTTCTAATGTAAAAATTGTGATTTTTTTTTAAAAAAATTGCAGTTTAATGCACTAATACCACTATGCTATATACCGTTTATGTGTGGAATTTCACCCTGAATTCAATGAAAAAAACCCAGAGTATAATATCTTCATTGTATCAATCAATAAGTTTATTACGGTCATAGACCAGTACATCATTGTATCAAAAGTTGTGGCCAAAAACCTAAAAACTGAAAATACAA